>OZ025297.1:13372919-14572919 GCA_964019185.1 Maratus speculifer | reverse complement strand
ACAGTGACTAAAATAATTTTTACGCATGTTTCTTTAGTTCATGAATTTTACTGTTGCTGCAAAAATTCAATTTAGACGCCAAAAACTCCTCATATCACGTTGAAATTGAACAGTAACATAAAGAAAATTTAACTTTTAGCAATCCTGTTTTAGCATTTAATCACTCTTATTTATAATTATTTTGATTAAGTTTTAGTTAGGATTTATTAAGCATTCAAATATGCGAGATTCTTTTCAGAATAAAGTTCTTTAATACCAAAATTAAATTTGTATTTTCTATAGATGTTTGGCATTATTTATTACGACAAATTCACAATATAATACAGTATATACCAATATGCTTATGATACAATATAGATAAACATATTTGTATTCAATAACTTTATCATCTATTGTATCTGGAGTATCAATAGTACTACTTATAATTCATAAATAATATGTAAAGCATATGCACTCATACCTGAAAGTTGCCTCCATGCAACAGTGTATCTTAATATCGGAGAATTTCCATCAAACGGGCGATTCCAAGTTAGACGGACAGAACGACTTCCAACATCATGAATTTCAAGATTCTGAGGAGCATCTGGAACATCTGAAATTTTCATCCATGATTTTTTTAAAATTATTCATCCGAAAAAGAAATCTGCTTAATATAAGTTTTATTTATGTACATTTTTTCGATAGTAATAGACAAATATACACTGCTCAAAACAATTAAAGGATATTTGAAGTTTTATATAAAATAAAGATATAAACAAAATTCTTTTTGCCGAAAATAGAAGAAGAGAAACACAAATGCAAATTTTTCTGGTTTTCAAACTGTGGAGTATTCAAATTTTGAATTCGCGGTCAAAAACGTCGCTTCAGCGGCAGCGAATGAAATTTGACTTTCAACTGGATAAAAGAGAATGAAGACAAGGATGATCGGCATTCAGTGATTGCTTTGTTTCGATGAGTACGATGTCTCAGCGAAGTCATTTGACAGATTCAGAAGCTTGGAGAATTGTTTGTAGGTTAGAAGGGGGCCAAACTCAAGCCGAAGTAGCGCAAGCCATTGGAGTGTCACAAAGAGTCATATCCAGGATCTGGAACCGTTTTTTGGAGAGTGGGTGTGCAGGCCGAAGACCAGGCCAAGGTCGTAGACGGGCAACAACGCCCAATGAAGATCGGTATTTAGCGTTAACAGCTCGGAAACACCGAAACATGAACGCTACTCTTCTCCAACAACACCTTCGCTCGGCTACAGGCACCACGATTTCAACTCAGACTGTCCGAAACTTGCTCCATGCTGTAGGTCTGTATACTCGCCGACTGATGGTATGCGTTAGATTAAAATGAAGGCATCGTCGCGACCGCAGGGAGTGGGCAACCGAGCATGTCAACTGGAGGAGAAATGAATGGAGCTATATTCTGTTTTCTGACGAATCCCGTTTTTCTGTGCATCCGGATAATAGGCGTATTTTCATCTGGAGGGACCGTGGCAGTAGCAATAGTCCTGCGTTCGTGCACGAAAGTGTCAGATTTGGCGGTGGAGAAGTGTTGGTGTATGATGGCATCTCCATTGATGGGTGCACTGACCTCTACATCATTCGAGATAGAGCTCTGACTGGTTGCCGATATAAGGATGAGATCCTCAGACCTATTGTAGTCCCTCACGCCGCAGCAATCGGAGATAACTTCATTTTAATGGACGATAACTGCAGGCCACATCGTGCAAACCTGGTGGAGGATTTCCTTTTCGAGGAAGGAATCGTTCGAATGGAATGGCCAGCGTGTTCTCCAGACATGAATCCAATCGAGCAGGTTTAGGACGCTCTAGGAAGACGAGTTTCTGGCCGTCAACAACCTCCACAAACTCTTCAAGAACTGGAAAGAGCTCTTCTGGAAGAGTGGGGCAGAATACCCCAACTCGTCATTAATAGCCTCATTGAGTCCATGCCTCAAAAATGTTCAACGTTGCTGGCCGCCCGTGGGAACCATACCCCCTACTGAAAATGATTTTCTTTGAAGGAAACACCTTTTCTTATTCTTTCTTCTCATATGCACAAATTGTGTTTTTTTCCTCTTGTACACAAATGCGCAATAAAATGCATTTTTTTCTGCCAAACATCTGTAATTTATTCTCATATAACCTACTATGTCTGTCGACCATGTATGAATCAGCTAAAAAGTTTCCCAGATACAAAATCCACCTAAAACTGTTTTGAGCAGTGTATTTATAAACATATATGAAACTATTTTTATGCCCACTATTGCTGATTACCCATACTGTAAATATTTTGGAATGCAGATGCTTGCATGTAATATGTTTTTAAGCTATTCTGTTGCAGATTTGAAAATATATTGTAATTCTTACTAAACATTTTGTGTATTGTCAGGCTATAGATTGTAATTGAATGTTAATTTACTGTATTTTTTTTTATAATGCTGATTGTATTTTGACACAGGAATACTATAAGAAGAGTTGCTGAATCGAAGTGTCTGTCGTCATTGAAAATATCAACAGCCGGAGAAATGACACTATTTTACTACTCCAGAATAATAGGTATTACAGCTACAACAACTACTAGAAACATAGATATATGACTCAATCAAAATGTTTATTGGTATAATTTCAAATGGTTTTAATAAAATCGAATGTAATAACCAATTTAATGTTATTATTATTATTATTTTACGTTTTAAGAAAGCAGAATGTGATATTTTAAAACTTTTTTATAATTTTTATAATGTAATTTTGTTATATAACTTAAAAAAGAACATGTCTATCATTAGCAAAAAAAAACTCTAGTCAAGTAAATCTGAAACTATTTTAAATAAAAGTTTAGCTCTGTAAATATTATACAAAGCAAAGTTTTAAATTGTACACAAATTTAAGAATAATTATAACATGACAAGAAATAATAATTCAAAATATTTAAATTTCTTACCTTGGACGGTTAACTGATAATTCATAGAATCCTCGCCAAAATCATTTGTTGCTGCGCAAGTGAAAGACGCTGAATCTTCCCTCTCAGCTTTTTCGATTATAAGTTGCGCTCCTTCACCACCTCTTAACAGTTCAGTCGTTTGGCTATATCTAAATGTAAAAAAATACTTAGATCATTGAATAACTTCGATATTCTACATTGTGGTCAATGTGATTGAAATCAAATAAATCTTGTAAATACATGCAGAAAATTTTATTTTTTTAGAATAATGATTAAAAGAATTGAGAGTAATCCAATATTAAAGTACATTTAGGAAATATCTTTTCAATTTTTTTTTGTATATTTAGTAAAAGGTTTTAAAAAGCTGATATAACATTAAATATCTTAAATTCCCAAGAATATCTATTTCAAATATAGCAGAGAGCAAGGGGCTTTTTGGATTCAGAAACAATATTGTAATCTTACGAAAAGATTGTTAAAAAAAGTATACATTGAATTAATGAATCTTTCTAGTGTCATGATTAAGTATGTATTTAATTGGAATATTTTAAAATCATTGTCCTTATGATTTTATGAAATCGCTTTTTTGCATTAATTACATAATAACTGAATAATTTATTATTTTCCATGATTATATTTAACGGAACACTATTTTGCATGATGCATTCATCTGGCATGAAAGGAATTAAAAATCAATGTATATTTACATTATGGTTTTCTTTTATAACGAGGACATAAGTATAGATAATTTCATCTATGATTTGAAAACCTAGCTAACACCTGAAATTGGTCTTCAATTTTCATAAAAACCAATATAAAATTACTTTTATTTTAAATTTTCACATCTCACTTATTTAAATGTACGTAAAATACAATCATAAAAAAACAACAATAAACACTTTTGTTTACAACCAATTTAAATTGTTTTAAGGAAAAAAAAATACGGGCAAACCACTTATGGGATATTTATTTAAATAACATAATTGTTTTTTTTAATAATTTTAAACCCTTTTTTTTTTTTTACTTTTCTTATTTGTTTCAAGATTCTTTTTTAAAATACAATGAACATATATGGTGTCTACTCTCAACTATCTACGATGGTAAATTGACAAGTCGTTAATCATAATCATGAAGTTTCAATTACAAATTATTTTAAATAAGAAAATAGAAAGATGTTTTGAAATACCTTTGAATCAATAAAAATATTTTTAAATTTTGTATACAGTGCCTCAGTCTTATAAGCGATATTTAGTAAAACTTTTATATTAAAGTTTCATAAGAACAAAAGTACAAAAGAGAGTCATATTTGTCTAATATTAAAACAAACCTTGTTAAAAAAATTTGAAATGAAGCAGAGAAATCGATTATTGTATGTGAACATAGGTGAATTTAGACATGCTTCAAATGGTCATATACAAAATAGTATAAGTATAAGAAGAACTTATTTTACGTGTTTATGTGCTTTTAATGAAAGCACTTTGAAAGAAATACTTCTAGTACACAATTGAGTTTTTAACAACATTTATAAAAATTTATTTTCAGCATTTATTAATTCACTTTCAGAATGGTTAAAATAATTGAATTTTAACAAATTAACTTTCATAAATATTTGAGGCACTTTCTGTTGATAATTTCTTGTAACATTTTTTTTCTTAATCATTTGATTTACTTGCAACGATCGTATGTAATATTTCCAGATCAAAATTTGTACTCGAATTTTAACGCAGTTTTAGATATCCGATCTAGATTAAATTTTCGTTAATGACGTAAATCCGATGACATTTTAATACTAGTGTGATTTTCAGTGTTTACCATGTATACGTGTTTTACACAATAACATAAAACAATTCGGACGCATTACTGTTCAAAAGTTAACAAAAAGTGTTTTAGATTAATTTTAACTAAGTTAGTTCTATTTTTAAACTTTTATAACTGATTTTATTTATATTTTTTTAACGCTGAATCTAAAAATTATCTGCATATTTTACCATCATGTCAAGATTTTTCACAAATCATAAATTTAAAAATTTTAATAATAATAATAATAATTAAATCTCTTACTAAAAAATATTGGATTGTTGTATTTTTTATCTTTTGATCTATTTTTTGATGTATTTTTAAGTACTTTTTAGCATGTAATCTGAAAATGACTATTTTTAACAGTCAATTCAAACTTTTTCTCAAGTTGTACATTTCAAAGTTAAACAATAGAAAAAATATGATACAATAAGGTGTATTTAAATATTTTATTCAATTTAATGTGATTTAATTCAATACTTTATTTAATATTATTATATCTCTTTTTAAATTTTTGGAGTATACAGCTATTGAATTCATGAGTTTGACAGGAGATGGGTCGATATTTGAACTTTTTATCTTAGCTAGTGAAAATTTAAAAATAAAAACCGTTGCGTAATGAATTGAGACAGTTACTTTGTGTCATGTAACTTAACAAAATATCTGTAATTATTTTGTGTATATATATATATTTTACTTTTAAATATTTAAAACAAGTTGTATATTTTGCAATAACAGGTCAAGATGATTGCAGAATTCAAATTTATATTGCAATGTTAATTTTATTCTCATCCATTTTTTCAAATATACCTAAAGATGATTTACATTTTTAATAAACTTGTGAATGACACACATTTTACAGCAAAAATTATGTTTGACTTTTAACCACTATACCTCAGTCATTTCTAATCATACGAAAATAGGCCTTTTTTTTAAGTTGTTAGTGCAATAAATATTTTTATATATTAAATAATATATATATAAACTAAAAATAACTTACAAAACCGGGGACCATGTAAAAAATAACTATAAGTCTTGTCTAACGTATCAGCCAGCTCTTACATTTTACATGTAACTTACTCCTCTTTTAATATCGATGCTGCGTAAATAAAAACATTTTATGATTTTTCTGGATTTCTTAGGAAATATGTTTTATAGATTCCTAGTCGTTGAATGTGTTATGCAAAGTTCACAATAAAGTTTAATGTTTGCATTCTTAGGTTTAGAAATACTTGTTGCACTGTTTAATTACAGAATATAGCCTCATGGCTATTGCTATTATGTCAGGAGTAATATTCAGGACTACGCAATGACAATGACATATTCATAGTGAACAAGCACATTAGTTAGACATTTTAAGTTTCTCTATAATTTTTCCAGTAACCAATTTATAAGAATATTCATAAAAAAAAAAACAATTTACTATTAAGTATCATATTTGGTTCGTTTTTTTTTTTTTTTTTCTTTTTGAAAGAACACTTCGATTTACCATAAATATAAACAATATCACTTACGATATTACCTCGGTTTGGTAAGAGGATCGAGAATTATTCCATTTTTTCTCCATGTGAATGTTATAGGAGTATCGCCATATGCATTACATGCTAAGAATACTTTATCTCCTCTGCGAACTGTTTGAACATTAAATTTTGTATCGAATTTAGGAGCACCTATAAAATAAAAGAGAACAATACTTTTGTTGTAGGATTTAAAATCAGACATTTTATTTAAAACTGAATTTTATTTACAATTCAATGTTATTTTCATCTTTTTCTATCAAACTTATCAGTCAAAAAAATAAAAATTATCTCATGTATCTTGTATTATTCATAATAAATAAAGAAAATGTGTGAATTTCATTGACAATTGAACAAGGTATTTTATTTTATAACCTGTAATAAAATTTTACACTAAAATAGTTTCCCTTATAAGCCTAATGATTTAGTATTTAAAATATATTTATCTAAAGAACGGTTTCTAACAACTTTACCTTTTTATCAGGATTGAAAAAAATTAGCCATACATGTGCAGTTTTGACACACGTTTCTTCAACCATTATATACGGATTGTTTAAACAAGACTTTCCAATATGTATTTCATACCTATTTAAATCGGAAAAATTTTCGCAAGCCAAGTTGTCAAATTTCACTTATAAATTATAATTGCAGTTTTAAAATGGGAAAAAATCCTTATTAAATATGATACATACATTTTGAAAAATTTTAATACTTTTAAATGAGATCAAATTTAAGATTTTTTAGGACTAGTAAATATCAAATAAAATTTGTATATATATATAAAATAAAATTTCAAAGTCGAACACTATATAAATGTATTAGGGTATATTATAGTGTAGGTATTGAGGTAATTGTTGCGTCTTTTCTAGATATATGTTCCATCAGTTATTGGTTAGAAAGCTGGCAAAATTTAGCGAAGTACACATATCCGATTTTCATTTCTGACTTCACGATTTAATTCTATATTCCTCTCTATTACTTAATACATTTTATCCGTTGAAAAGAGTAATGTTTTATGTTTATTTTATCTGTATCTGAGACTTTTAAATATGAGTAAAATTTAAAATTAAGTTAATTTACAAGGAAAAAAAACAGTTAATGTATTCATTATCGAAAAAACTTACAGTGAAAAAAAATACAGTTCTGGAATCTAGAATCTAAGTTGTGGCTCTAGAAAAAATAGTTCCATGTCATCCTTATAAATTCTAGTTGTCATTATATGAGAGTTCTAGAATCTACTACAGGAATTCAAGAGAGCTTTCCTTTATTCTCGTTGTAATACTTATTTAAAAATCTCAGCAAATAGATGCGAACACAAGAGGTTTGATTTAGTAAGTATAATTCTAGTTTTTGGAACTATTTACGAAATCAAGCTATAATTTCTCGTTACTGAGACGAGTCAATATCGTTTCGTCACCTTGAAAACAAGAGACTAGAAATGTTTGGTCATTTCGGCTATTCAGCTTAGTAGCTCAACCTATTCGCATATTTCAGTCATCTCTAATTCTAGTTTAGGTACTCAGAAAGTGACTAACTATTCATTCTAGGTGAAGGCGGTATATATTTTTTTCTCAGTGTAAACTATCGGTCAAATAAACAAATTTTAATTTAATGAACTTAGTACTTACTGTGAACTGTTAGCTTTACAACTGTACTTAATCCTAATCCAACACCATTATTTGCCTCGCATAAGTAAGACCCTTCGTCTGTTGGTTCAACGCTTCTAAAATTCAATGATCCATTTACAAGTATATGTACGTGCGAACTACTTACAATCGTTTTAAAACTTCCAGTAGGTGTATCTATAAAGAGGAGAAAAATTGCAAAAATTAGAATAATCTTAATACTAAAATTTAACTTTAAGGTTACTAAAAAAAATTATCTAGCTATGTAATTTATACTAGAAAAAAATGTTCACATTTCATTTTAATTAAAAATTTCAGTTTTAAACATTGAGATATGAAATTCTGCTTTACTTTCAAAATGTTTTTTTAAAGTTTGAATAAAGCGATTAATTATACATAATAATAACCTTTTTTGGGGAGTTATGTTAATTATTATTTTTTTTTTACTAATATTAAAAAAATAACAATAATCATTCCAATTTTGTACTTATAAATGTATATTTTTTTAAGTAAAAAAAAAATCTAGAAGTTCTATTTGAAATTGTTTCCATTGCAGTTTTTTAGCATTGAAATTGACTTTTGTAAATATAGAAACGAGTAATCTGAAACAAACCTATTAATATGCATGAAATAACCGCACTGAGTATAAAACATTTATAAATACAAATGCAACAAAAAATGTTGTATATTAAAAATATATTTTCCCACAGATATTATCAACTGACATAATTTTCTAATTACTTTCCAAAACAAACGATGTAAGCATGCATAAATCTATCTTGTGTGATGATTACACCTATGTAAAATGCTTTATATCTGTATTCAAATTAGTATATCCGAATTTGCTTTTTGCAAAGCTAACAAATCATTGTACTTATCAAAAATTGCATGTATGGAAGATTGTTTTATTATTTATTTTCTAAATCTGTTTTCCTCAAATGACATACCTAAAAAATATAAATAAATAAACATAAGACTGCAACTGGGATTATTTCAACAGCGTAAAATTCCCTAGAATAGAATCCTCAAAGCTTTTTCGCTACCGGCTTCGGAAAATGAAGGAAAATAATTTGATTAGAATACAATATTTTCTATAAGACATTTTAAAATATACTTATATTTTCTGACGTTTTATAATTCTTAAAATTTATTAAAAATGGGAGTAATTTAGCAATAATATATTTTTTAAGTTAATGAAAAAAAAACACCTACTGAAAAATTGTATATTTTAGAATATTGTAATAATTAACACCTTCCTTTAAAGTTTTAAGCGTTTATTAAGTTAAGCATCTTAGAATTTTAACCTTCCTACCTTGAATGGATCTAATCGAACCATAACTATAATTCGTTTTATTCGATTCGAGCCAGAACTTTTTTAATAAAGAAAGTTACATAATAGATTCAGAAAAATAAGTCATTTAAATATATTAAAATGTTTTAAATAACAATTCTGCTGTGAACTGTTTTTATCAAGATTGAGTAAAATTCGAACAGGATAGGGAGGTTAAGAATTACTACACAATAATACACAATTAATACACAATTAATTTTAATTCAAGTTTATAAACTTTTTTAATTTTTTTTTACTGTCGAGCCATCCAACAATGATTTCATAGTACATCAAAATGTTTCTACCGCAAGCGGCGTTAAAATGTCTGAAATTATTCGATTCATGATTTATATTCGATGAGAAAACCAAAGAAGTTCGCCTGCCAAAGAATCTAAATTCTTTACGCAAAAATGTGTACTATTTAACAGACGAGTTAATTTCATTTCACTTATTCAGTGAATCGAAGTAATCATTCTATTTTTTTTCACATATTTTTAATTTAATCTACTGAGAAACCATTCTTTATAAATCGTAACTGAAATGCAAAGGCTTTGTTAAAAATTTTACGCTTAGTGATTTTATGTTTTAATAATGAAGTTAAGGAAACTTGCTCATGCTTAATAAATATTTTCTCACCAGATGATACTTTCCATCTAACGTGTGGCTGAGGAACACCGTCAGCTTGGCAGTCTAGTCGAGCAGCACGTCCTGCTACTGCAGAAGTATCCCTTGGTTCAATAATCCATCGTGGACGAACTGTGAAAATAAGGGAATTCGCCTGGACCATAAACATTTTACGATCGTCATTTATTCGTAATTTGTTTTCAAATTTTAATTAATGTTATCTTACAAAAAAAGTATAAAAAGTAAATATATTTTTAAATTGCTAAGTATAATATATATGCATATTTATTATTGCAGTATATGTATATATATATATATATATATGTATGTATATATATATTATTTCAAATTAAAACATTTATTCTTAAGAAAGATTCTCCAAATATTTTACATTCTCGTCCAACACACTCAGACCATAATCATTTTTTCAACATGAATATTCTTGCTTGCAAGTCAAAAAAAATTCTATGAGGCATTTCTTAACTTGGGAGATAAGAATCTTCTTTATCAAATCAGCATCAAAATTGTAGTTGTACAATAAGGATCGATTTTTATTGATTTCACTTTCCTAAATCAAATATAATAATGATATTATAAGTATCTTCAAGATAGAATGGTATGTTAGTTATGTTTTTGATTCGTGCCGTACTAAATGTTTATTGGAAATTGCGTAAATAGAAAAATTGTTACTTTTCAGTTAGCCGGGCACCAGTGTTATATATACACATAGATCTTTACACACACACACACACACACATATATATATATATATATACAGTGGTGGTCAAAAGTTTCCGGCCAGTTAGTTTCTTGGATTTATTTACCAAAAGGTTTCAGCAAAGAAGAAGCACAGTGACTTCAAAAGTTAGGAATATGTGAATGACTTCTGACCACGTGATCATTTTCATTGAATACTGAAGATGCTTCATGCAAAGGGATAAAATTCGAAGTTCGCGTGTGCAAAAGTTTCCGGCCACTCATCATTCTTTAGATTTTTCTATCGGTAAACTGTTTTTTGGCTGTGTTTATGAATGAATCAACGTGTACAGCATAGTCTGAATTCCAAATTGAAAAGTTCAACATTTATTGTTCATAAATGAGTGATTATTTTGTCACTAAAAGGCCAATCTTCTCGAGATATTCCGGCAAAGTTATCGATCAGTTAATCGACCAAAAACAATATTTAAAAATTATGTAAGGATGGTCGTGGCCTTCAGGACTTTCAGAGGTCAGGGAGATCCTGGAAAATTACTATTCCTGTGGACATAATTATCAGGAGAAAAATAAATTGATAATCCGCATAAAAATTCCGCTGCAATATACTGCGATTTACAGAATGAAAATATTGCTGAAATAAGTCCGTATACCGTATCAACATGCTGACGTGATGTATAACTTTATGGAAGAGTCGGTGTTAAAATTTTTTTCAGAGTTAAAAAAATACAAACGTACCCGATTGACGTTTTCCAAAAAATACAAAGGTCAAGTGAAAACTGGAACAAAGTTCAATTTTTCCATCAATCGAATTCGAAACAGTTTTGGAAGTGGTGGCCAAAACATCGTCCGATGACCTATAAACAAAAGATTTAATTCGACCTATGTTATTCCTACAATGAATCATGGCGGTGGACACGTTATGCCGTGGGGAGTATTTTCTTCAAAAAATATCGGTCCATTACTTGAAATCCACAGCCAGGTGAATGATACAATGTATAAAGATATCTTGCAAGACTATTTCTGCCTTATTAGAGAAAAAAATTTGTCGCAACTATTTTTCTTAACATGATAACAACATAAATAATGTATGCAAACCTCGATAAGCAATGGTTTTCGCACAAAAAATTTTGTTTTTTAAATGATCAGCCCAAACGTCCAACATGAATCCAATAGAAAATCTTTGAAAAGAAATTGACAAAAATCTGCGGAACTATAAATATTGCAACTCAGCCGAATTTTCGCCAAAATTGCAAGAAATGTGGGAAAAACGTACCATAGACGATCTTTAACCATTGATTGTATGAATGTCACGTTGCTGCGCTGCAGTACTTATTACTAAAGCTAATAAAATAGTAAAACGATAAAGTACTAATTGTAAATGTTGTTGATCACTGTAATTTTTTATTACAATACCACTTTTTTACAAACTTGTGAAGGTGGCCGGAAACTTTTGAGAACATGCGTTTTCCTTTATACTTAATTTTGTCAGTTAAAGTTATTGATATTTACATGTTCTTCTATAAGTAAGTTCCTAACTATTATGTCAATAACATGTATAATTATCACTTTGAGATTCCTCTTCATATGGGTATATTTACAAATTAACTGAAGAAATTTTCCTGGCCGGAAACTTTTGATCGCCGCTGTACAAAGCATATGAATTTACGCATACATATGTAAGTATATTTACATATATACCTATAGATATATATATGTATTCCTTACACTGGCACTGGGCTAACCGGACAAAATGCATGCAATTTAATGCAACAAACCTTTGTATATATAGATATCGATCACGCATTAACTGAGATACGGCGACAAAAATTATGGAACTCAGCTATTAGTTGCAACCTGATGTAAGTGGAGGGGGAGTCGTTCCGCAAGTAATCTGAGTTATATATGTGTAGTACCAGAGTTATATATACATAATGAATGGGGTTATTGTAGCATTTGCCAAATATTAAATTTAGTCACGAAAGGGAAGTTGTAAACAGAACTACATAATGCAAATGTCAAAATGTAGATTTTAAGGATTTCTTTTCCTGATTTAATATCTAAGGCAGTAAAAATAAATTTATGGTATATTCACCTGATGGTATATCACTATATATTTAATAATCATTCACAAGTTGTTGCTGTGAATATTCTTTTTCGAAAAATGGTAAATGCTTGAAATATCTGGATATCATATGCCGATATAGGACTGTTTAGATCTGTACAATTCATATACTTATTTTGTAGGAAATACATTTATTTTTTGCGAACCAGTGTCATTGGATTTAGTCAGTTTTCTGTAAACCGCCTATTTGAAATACAAAAGCCAAATGATACAATCAATTTTTTTATAACTGTGTACAAAAACTTAAAAGAGTTAAAAAGGTTACCTTTAACTATTAAACGACTGCTGACAGCTGTGGAACCAACATCATTTGTAGCTTCGCATGAATAATTTCCATTGTGTTTATAAGCAAGTGAATTGATGGTTAGCGTTGATACAAAGCCATTTCCAGCATACAAGATACTTGCATCCAATTCTTCTTCCATAATAGGATGTCCGTCCTTTAACCATCGAAGTGTGATTGGTGGGTCTCCAGACAGAACTATACATGTAACCGCTGTTCTCATTCCTTCATGTAAATTATTCGGAAACGTAATGTTTGATACACGAGGCTGAGCTAAAGTAAGATAAATACAAATATGCTTTTTTAATTTAAGGAAACAAGTTTCATTATAATTAGTGCAATATCTTATAAGTTAGAATTTTTTTCTCGGAAAAAACTATCTTACCAAAAAACACGTTATCTTAAAATTATTCAACCATTAAAGTGATTTTTCCATGTTTGTTTGTTCTTAAAAAATAACTATCAAAGTTGCTTTATTGCATTAGATCTTGAATGTTATCGTAAAGAGAAAAAACAAGATTACATGATTTTAAAATTTAGAAATCGAAGTTTTGTTATCTAATATTTAGATTAAATTTCATATAGCAATACTTTATCAAATACCATCTATGCAAAATAATCAATAAGGAAATAAGGGATGTGAGTAAGTTTTAGCTATATTAATAATTTTATGAATAATTTTTATCTAGCATTGAATTTTATAGATATAGTAAATTATTTATATTCTAATGCGGGCATTTGTAGGGGAGAAAGGGCTCTATTGGGATATTTTTTTTAAATTTCTCTCATATATTAACGTTCTTTTGGCTTAGTTCAAATAATTAAGATCACTATTTTGTAGTCTACAGTTTTAAGAATCGTTTAAGCCTCCAACAAAATTGAGAAATAAAATATTTAGTTATTTTTATTTAAAGATTATCATGGAATTTATTTTTTCAATTTGCCTTTGCAGGGTTTTAAATAAGGCAGTGTTAATTTGGTAAGAATGCCGATTGGGTACCACATACTTTTGAAGATTCAGAACAAATCAATGCCTATTTATGCACAGTAATTTTTAATTATATAAAAAGAAGGTACAGCAGTTTTTTTATCACTATCGGACATCAAAATCTATATTAACTCAGATTTTCATAATTATTAATGCCCTTGGTGATTTTTCAAATACAGTATGGACTGTATTGATTTGAATTATTATCTTCTTTAATTTCATTAGATTCATTATTTTGGAAAGTAAAGTTCCAAACATTCACTTTTCTTCTTATTAATAAATAAAATAAAAAAACCTTTTTTCAACTTATTTCACATAGTTCATGTATTATAGATCTGTATTTTAAAGTATATTGTTGCCCAGATTCTTTTTAAAAAGCATTCGCTACCGATGTAAGGCTGTAATCCATTATACTAAAATAAATGCTTTTTTTAAAAAAAACTTTGTTTATTTGAAGTGGAGTTATAAAAATTAAATCATTTCTTACAGAAAATAGTTAGGGATGGTGCCTGTAAGCATTTTTAAGAGACCTTCTTTACATGTCTGAGTCCGTGAAGCGAGGGCGAGGTAATTGAATTCCTCATTCAGAATTCACACATTGGCATCACAGAATTGGCGAAAGAAGCATATGAAAAGTGAATGATATCATAACCATGAAATTTTCTGTTACGCTTTAAACAATTAAGATGATTTTGAATTTAAAGCAGGGCACCCAGAAATGGGCAGTCCTAAAAAAATACGCCAAAAAGAATTCGCGCCAAAATCGTACGTTATATGTCTGTTTTGGGAGAATGTTATCAATAGACAAAACACACAGCATGTACATGAAAAGTTTTTATGTAATAAAGAAGTTAGGCTCAACATTACGCAGAGAGAAACGATTTTTCGCTAACCGCAAGCAACGGGGTTCTTTATTCTTTCTTTTATTATTTTTACTGAAGGAGAAATTTCATCTAAAGGAAATCTCTTTATCTGAGAACCGTTTTTAATGATACAGCAGATGTTACATATGTTTTCTTTCTTTACTTTTTAACGGAAAGTTATTGTGCGATCGAAATAAAACGTTAAGATAAAATAGATATTTAATTAAAGATTAGCTTTAACTGTAATTTAGAAAAATGTAAAATTTAAGAAAACTATATGTGATTCTACATCACAGTTCATACAATAAAAAAACTTAAAACAAGCAGGGACTTTTCCCACAAACGTGAGAAGAACAAAATATTTTTTTCTCTAATTCATTTGTGGCAGGTTTACATATTTTTAATTCTTTATTTAAATTTAGTTCAATATCAATATATATTATCTGCTATAAAACATATGAATAGATATTATGTCAGCTATAATGTTACACAAGGAAATATTTTTTTTTATGCAAAAAGCTAATATAGCTTGAGTGTGCTCGATTTATATAACCTTCTTAAATTAAAATCCAGTTTTCTCGTACTCTGCTTTGCATACTAATTCGGAGATGTTAGAAGTACTGCACGAAATACAGTATCGATTTTAAAAAAAAAAGAAAATAGCTAATATGCCTTTTATTTTTAATCATTTTTAATTTTGCACAAAATTGGCCGCATTTCTAGAACATTTCTAGTACTAGAATTCTGATTTTTACTAAACATATGAAGTATGCGTACTGCATTGTAAGATCGATTGTGAGTTCAGTTATACTTAGTTTTGAATTAATACAGACCCAATGTTTTATATGAGAAATAAAAGATAGAATTTTTTTCAGACAGAATATTTTTCTTCTTAATGTTCGTAAAATAAAGGGAAGACATGGATTATAAGGAAAAAAATATCAATAAATAAACATTGTACAAGTTTTTTCCTATGCTTCTTCTTTAATTTAATCGAAAATTACTGGCAAACTTACGACGTAAGTTTCTTCGTAGATCCACTGTTATAAATCTACCCCAAGCAGCTCGACACTCAACCACTTTTTAGAAGATATGATTACATAACTATAAATTATCGCTATTCTGACTAACACTGTAAAAAACTTAAAAACATTGTCGAGCCATTCGTCATCTTTTATGATCAAAGGTTATTTGAAATTGATGAGAAAATGTCAGGTACGGATAAGATTAATAATAATACAATGATTAGATGAAAATTACTAATTAGTATGAAAATATAAAACAGTAAATTGATAATAAGATTGCAATAAAACTAACTTTTTTCTTGCATTTTATAGCAACAGGTGATGCTGTAAATAAAGACTGTGTGACTGTGATAAAATTATACATAAATATGTAAATAACGTCTGATGAAAACAACAACGTTTATCTTTATCAACATGTAACATTTTTAAAACACGAAGTAAAATTAGATAAGAATGCACTTTCAAAGAAAAATTTGAATCCTATCACATTAGAATTTATCGAAGTATGTATCTCAGTTTTTTTCTGACACATACGCAATTTGTTGAAGATCAAGAAATCATTCTAAAAGAATCCCTAGTTTTTATACTCGACTAACTTTCCCAATATTTGGTACTAAAAAATGTAGACTACATTTCTCGAGGATTGTTCTGTCGGTAAATATCAAAAACACCTTAACATTACACTTTTATAAGCAGACAATTTAATTTTAATGCAACATAAGACAAGAAATATTTGTTACATAAATATTTCCCATATTGTGACAGTACAGACATTACGGTGGTAAGCGTTTAAGGCATTACGGCAAAATAGATGGACATCTGTTAATCATATAGATGGAATCTTTTTTTGTCTTTACTCACTAATTCTTAAATACTGTATAAGAGCAATAAACATAAGAAATATAATGGGTATGCTTCCGTTTCTTGCAAATTATTGCATATAATTCAATTAAAAATAAATATTAATATGTGCACATTGTAATACACGAATCCAAGAGCCAAATACTTTTTTTCAATAAAAATCATTCTGTGATTTTTCGATATATTTCGTATAGTGATTTTATACAGTTTCGCCAATTACACAGCCCATCAAAAAAAATATTAGAAGAATTAATCAATTCCCATTATATAAAAGTGCTATTTACTATACATAATCATCTTCGATATCGCATGAAATAATAATAAGAAGATTGCTATAAAATAAACAATACGACTGTTCTGTCGTTGTATATATATTTAACATTTGTTATATATTTCTCTTTCAAGTTATGCATAAAATTATCTCTTTTGGCGAAAGACATGAAATAGAAATTTGCGCGGTACATCTTTAACAATCTCAAAAGCACCGATCAGGTATTTAAATTAAGAAGATTGCATTTAAAATTACATTATTTAAAAACAACCAGCCTAGAAAACTTTTTTTGTATACTTAAGGATACATATTTTTAACTTTTTCTTACTTCTAATTATAACAGAGAATGTTCTTGATACTGGTTGGCCTTGTCCATATGTAACTTCGCACGTGTATAAGCCATCATCTGTTCCTGGTTCCATTTCCTCAATATATAGCGTTCCATTAGGATATACAATTTGTCTCTGGTTTATAGGAAGTGGCCGACCATCTATAAATAATTATAATTATAACTTATTTTAATTTTTATTAAGTACAAACATTTAATGATATTTAAACATTTAAATGATTTTTTTTAATGAAAAAGAAAGAATTTTTATTTTTATTTATATAGTTATTTGTTACATGATATTAATACATAAAGCTTTAAAAGAAACATTTTGTTAAATTCAACTCCAAGAAGTTATATAGCTCTAACAATAAAAATAACTTCTATAAAAAGCAGTTCTTTAAAAATTTCGGGGATTGAATACTTTTCTGTAAAAAAAAAAAAAAAAAAAAAAAAAAAAAAAAAAAAAAAATTATTGTTGATTTTTTGACATGCAAATCAATTAGTTTTAGGGACACAATATCGTTAAACAACATTACAAGTAGTGTATATTCTCCTTAATGTAATGTGTGTTACCATTTAAATTATACCATTAAACATGTTTTAAAAAAACTGCTGACATTCTGAAATTTGCTTTTTATAAATTTGATTAATAATTTTCAAAAAAGGAATATGATAAGGTTTATACAGCTCAAATTGCGTTTAATATTAATACAACCTTTAAATAATTGAAATTTGAAATTTTTAAGCACAGAACAAACATGGTTTTAAAATTTTATGTTTTAGAAGGGAATAAAATTCTTAAAAATTCCTAATCATTTCATTGTACATTTCATGTAATACAGTGTGTTCTTTCTTATTATGTTTGGGTGCAAAATATTTATCATGTTAATATTTACTTTTGTATTTAATATAGAATAAAAAAGCTTTATTGCAACACATTAGATTAATTTCTTTAGTCATTTTATTAAAATGTTACTGACATAGGTTAATTGAAAACAATTTTAAAACATTTGAGATATAAAAGAGAAGTTTTGCTTTAACATTTTGATAAATTTTTCAATTTTGGCTCAAAGGAATCATGCAATTTTTTTATTATTATTTTCTATATAATTTATTACAGATTTTTTTAATTAAATAAAAATAAAAACAAAATAAACTTTAAGCTAAAATGAAAATGTAATACTAAATCATTTTAATGCTTTATTTTTTTAATAATTATAATAATGATAAATAAAAATAAATAAATAAATAAGGTAATACACAAACCATTTTATTTCAATGTCAAAACAATGCTTCGAACTTTCATTTGCAAAAAATTAATGTTGCTACATACAATATTTTTTTTTCAAAAATGCCAAACAAATAATTACAAATAATAAAATAAATAATAATTACAAAAACGTGTAGAAATTAAAGACTGACCTCTCTTCCATTCAATTTTATCAAACGGATATCCTCCATATGGACAGATAACTGTAAACTTTTCACCGGACAAAGCACTCAAGTTATTCAGAGGGCGTACAAAAAGGGCTCCAAACACATTTAATCTTCTTGCATGCACGGCCCTCCCCGCATCATTATATGCTTCACAGGAATAAACTCCACTGTCTTTCACATCAACGGACGTGATATTAATGTAGCTAAATACATCACCAATATTACTTAAATAAGTACTGACCAGAAATCCCGGTCGAGTTGACAAAGGCCATATTCCGTCGAGAGTCCACTTTATTTGCGGAGCTGGATTGCCTGTGGCGACACACAACAGGGAAACATAACTCCCCGAACGTATAATTTTCTCTGGGAACGTTGTTTTGAACTTTGGAGCAATATCTGTGAATTACAAAAGAGAAGTAGGAAATATTCGAGTGAAAATGTTTCATTAAATCTCAATTTTAAACTCTGAAAATGATATATTCTTATAGTGAATATGTGTGACACTTAAAAATTTTTAATTAATAACCATACTGCATAATGCACTGAGTGAAAGCATTCAATACATAATTAAATATTTATAATTGCGTAGTTTTAAAAAAGTAAACAAAAAATTATTTAGAAATTTGTTTTAAAATGTTATCTTTAATTAATTTTTTATATCTATAAAAAAGATTTTTTTCAAAGGTTAAATTTAAAAAAGTAAAAATTGTATATATAATTTAAAATAAATACTATATATGAAAATTTAATTTTAGATAACTAAGATTAAAAGTTTAAAATATTGCATTGGATTTAAAACAGTGATGGATATTTAATTATATATATATATATATATATATATATATATATGTGTGTGTGTGTGTGTATATATATATACATATATATATATATATATATATATATATATATATATATATATATATATATATATATATATATATATATATATATACTAGCGCACCCGACAGACGTTGTCCTGTCACCTACAGACGTTGTCCTTCTTGGCATCGACTCCAGAAAATCAAATAAATATACGTAAATATGGTAATACGCAGAATAAACACTACGCTCTTAATTTAATTTTTTATTACAATTATGTAAGGAAATTATTTTTTACTCTTCATTAGTTTTTGAAGTCGGTTCAATTTTTGATAGAAAAGTTTATTTTTTTCTTTTTAGTTAAAAGTTAACGATTGTCTGAAGTCGGTTAATCAAAATTATAATACAGGAAATATTATTGTAAAGCATACACGTTCGTCAGCAGTGGGCTTCGAACACGCGATCTCTTTCTTCAAGAAGCTGAGCTCAAATCTGGCGCCTTAGACCGCTCCGACATTCCGTCCGCACTCCATTCATCGAACTTATTCAACACTTTTAATTAGCGAAAAATCACTAACCATTAGTTTTTGCCTAATTACAAAAAAAGTACTGAATCAAATTCACAAACACACTCACAGAAGATTTTTATATATAAAGATAACCATTGAAAATTTCAGGTTTTTGCGCCGAAGACATCGCTAAATTAGGAAAATGTGAATTATCTCACGAACTACTGGATTTAAATTTGCTTAGTACCATTCGATTCAGAATGAAAAAATGCACTAAAATATGTTATCAGCTGAAAAATAACTACAAAAGCCGATTTTTATAGAATTTTTTAAAAGTTCGTTCTTTTTTATATTTATCTTTGGGGTGGAATTTTCGAAAATCCTTTCTTAGCGACAATCGATGTTATAAGAAGTATTTTTACCGAAATTTTCAAGATTTTTGGTTCGGTAGATTTTTTTTGTGCTGTGATTAATACAAAATCCTGACTTTCTTTTATATATATAGCACTTTTAATTAGCGAAAAATCACTAACTATTAGTTTTTGCCTAATTACTAAAAAAGTACTGAATCAATTTCGACGAAATGTGAATCTAAACCATTCTCGAATCTACTGGAACGCACACACAAAATTTCATCAAAATCGGTCCTGTCGTTTAGGAGGAGTTCAATTACATACACACGCACAGAAGATTTTTATATATAAAGATATATACTATATATGTATGCATGTATACATATTAATTATTATACATATTATATATATATTAATTATCTTCCACTTACATTTTCATGCAATAATAGACTTATTGGATTTTAAATAGTGACTAATTTGTAATTATACCTATATATATATCTTTAATTATTTTCCAATTATAATTCCACTTCTACTATCGCACTAACATAATTTTTTTAGGATATTAAATAATGTAATAATAATGCAATATATTTTAACTTTTTTTTTCAAGTGTGATATTCTTTTCATCTTATAATTCTGTGCTTTATATTTTAAATGTAATTGTATAAATGTAATTTTCAGTCAATGGATTTGACGTCATCGAAAGTTTTAAAAATTTATAACATCTCTACATTTCTTCGTTAAAGTAAATTAAAAGTTTTAAAACAAACTAGACACAATTATTTCTCCTTTTAAATACACAAGTAAATGAAATTCACATAACAGATACACATTTCACGTCAAATTATATAAATTTTATTATTTTTAATATTTTCTAAATAGCAGTATATAAATAATGTGTATCATATACATACATACATACATACATACATGCATACATACATACATACATATATACATACATATATAAATAAATATATAAATTTCTTATAAATTACAATGTATAAACCTATTCACAATAACTTTATAAATTCATGTATTTTCTAAGTATTCATTTTTATGTACCTCCAATGATAAGTTGTGCAGAACCTTGGGACGCTCTAACTTCTCTCAGAGCAAAGCATTGATACATCCCCGCATCCTGCCTCGTAGCTCTCGATATTTGAAGAACTGTCGGTATTGGAAAAAATATTCTGGGGTTATTATCTAGAAATCTCATATCCTTCCTCCATATAACCGTATCGATTGGACCACCAATTATGCTACAGTTGAATGTTGCATTCTTCTCAATATCGACTCGAAGAACTTTTGGAACAACTATAGTCTGAAGTTCTTCTACAAAACAAAATTTTGAAGTGTATCTATATATATATATATTTATTTATTTATTTATTTCTATGTATTTCGCGCATGTTATATAAAATAAAACATACAATTAAATGTTCAAGAAATGAGATGAATATGAAGCTTGTGATTAAATAATGTGTCATGATGCAATTTGTTACTGTGTATATCTTTCAAATTAGATTCTAATATCAGTTTAAATTAATTGTATTATATACAATATTGAGCGACTTACGCCACTTAACATTGCAAAATTATGTGTCAGGATAGCAGGTTCTACATTTAGTTTTTTATATAATTATACTTGTTGACGCACGTGATGAACATAAATGAAGCAACAACAACAAGAATAGCATATATTTACTTTTTGCATTCGTGAAAAAACAGTCAAATCCTGTAAACAAAATTATAATGTGACACGTAAATCATGAATTGTCTGGAAATTTCCTCCTTCACAATACTGACGATAATTATCATATAAAAATTCGCTAATCATCAATCGAAAATTCAAATTTTTTCTATAATCTACGAATTTCGATATAAATTCTAGAGATTTCTGCAAATTTTAAGTTTGAATACCATAAGTATGAGATACTTCATGAGAATTGTAAGCAGAAAATTTTGAAATAATAGTTTTCAATTAAATTTAATAGCTCCATGAAACATTGCAATTAAGATAGTTTTTAATAATAATCTTTAACTGTTTGTCTTAATGAGCTGTGATTTTAAATCCCCGTACTTGGAACTTCTTTATATTAATTTTTGCTACAACTAATTTTTTTCGAGAAATGCCAAAAATGTAACGGAAAGCTTTAAAAATCATTTTAAAATTAGGTATGCCATGTGTACGATTCCTTACTTAAAAAGTAAAAAGTAATTTTTTTCGAGAAATGCCAAAAATGTAACGGAAAGCTTTAAAAATCATTTTAAAATTAGGTATGCCATGTGTACGATTCCTTACTTAAAAAGTAAAAAGTAATTTTTTTCGAGAAATGCCAAAAATGTAACGGAAAACTTTAAAAATCATTTTAAAATTAGGTATGCCATTTGTACGATTCCTTACTTAAAAAGTAAAAATGAATCATTATAATATCTCTCCCTATTTATCTATTTATCCCGTAAAGAACTTTTATTCATTAACTGTGGAAAATGACAATTCAGACTAAATAATGCAATAAAGGCAAATGACCTACATATTTATTGATTACTAATCATTCAAAAATATATTTAGAAAAAAAAGTAAAGTGGCTAATTAAATTACTTAAAAAACTCTTTTCCCTGTATAATCGTTTGAAATCCTTTGTAATGCCCAACTGATACATACATTATTTTAAAATTTTCGGTATTATATTTTCAGAGATATCATCGAAATTTTAATGAAAAAATAGGACTTTCTCGCCTCTTTTTCTGAATTTCTGAAACTAAAATTTTGAAAAAAGTAGGAGTAGTAGAAATTATACTAAACGTTGCTATAAAACTGTTGTAATCACCCTGGGTCACACAGTTTGTGAGAAAGTCGCAATTTTCCTTCAAACACAATTTTCGATTTGTGGGAATTACGCAAAGGATTTTAGGGGCACTAAACGTACCTATCGTTGCAGGTGTATTAATTTTTTATATTTTTTTTTCGAGATAGTTTGTCGATAATTGTCTGAGATATTAACCACTAAATACAGGGATGGTTTTAAGATACATAAAGAGTCATGTAGCGCCACTATTAAAGACTGATGCCTAACTGCCTAGATAACAACTTTTAATGAAACATTTATCTAATATAGTGTCTTATAGTAATATAAAAGTAATAAACGATAAACTGTTAAAAACACACTAATTAAATCATAATTAATCGCATTCTTACTATGGGATTCGCGACTAGTTCGCATTGAGTGTCTCTCGTATCACGCCACCTGTGTCTTTGAGATCATATACATTATAAAGCAGAAGTTCTGAAACTTCCAAACGGGTGTTTTCAAAAACTACCCGATGGATTTTTTTCCCAATTGTATCATTCGATAGGAAATATTTTCCGAAGGTTTATGATTCAAATTTACAGGGATAACTCTAATTTTTCGTATTAAATTTCGTATTTTTCGGTTATTTTTGACAAAAGGGTTGCCAGTAGCTGTTTTTGGCAAAAATTATAATTGCTAAAAGAATTAAAATGGCTATATCTATTAGAAATATTACAAATATCTTGCAAATAATAGCAGAAAATAACTACTGATAATATTTATAATAATATAGAAAGACCGCTTAAATGAGGCGTAATATTATAAAAATATATTTATCTTGAAAATGAAAAAAATATTTGTAATGCTTAAAAAATAAATTAACGCGAAATATAACAATTGATTCAACTTTTGGCGACTTATCCCTGGTGTTAGAATAAAAACATGAAAATCAGAAATTGATTAAATGAATTTTGAATGATAGTTATTTCCCTTTTTATTATTTTCTTTCTCTTTTTTATCGAATTTCCGTATAATATAACTTACAGCAGAAAAAACAGATTTGATTGTAAAAGACACTGTAAGTTGTGATTTACTATTCGTTTCTATACCATTTTCATCTTGCTTTTATCGCCAAAGAATGTGTTTTTAAGCCGAAAATGCACTACTGACTTAATGCCTGACTTAGGTTCTTATAGGTCGCAATAATTTTTTTTTTTTTTTTTTTCAAGTGAAGATAATTTTTAGAGTATATTTTAATATTCAATAGTAAATTATATAAATATGAGTATAACTCTTTATTTCTTTTTGTAAATGTTTTCATTTTTAATTTAATTTTTCTTGCGCCATTTCGTCAATTTCACTTACAGGAAAAATTTCAGTTTTAAAATTTAAAAACTGAAGAAGGAAAGATTACCCCATCGATTAAAAATCTACCCCCAAATTCCAAGATTAAATGTCAATAATGGATGATCGTAAATGTCACATTCACTTGACATTAAGCATAATATAAATACTAATTATGTCATCAAGGGATTTTTAATTCGACATTTTATTTCTACTTTTATATATGTTCTGCTAATTTGTTTTTCGTTATTTAAATGAAAATTTATACTAATCTATATAATCTGGCTAATAGTTTGGCGATTTGTAAAATTTTGCGAAATTGGTCGACGATATAACCAAGTAGTACTGAAGGAAAAATTTTGCAATTCAAAATAAATTTATGCAATTATGAGTTATTACTATAGATAAATTCAACATTTTGAAATGAAAAATTCCCGCTAAATAAAATTTATGAGTCTTTTTTTAATTGACCATTTCCTCTTCAATATTCTTCAATCAAACTTTCGCTATTCTCTTTCGCGCAGGCTAACAAAAATTTATTTTAAATATTTTATTAGATAAAACGTAAATAACATTTTTCTGTTTAAAAAAATATTTTTAAAATCTAATTCTACCATTATGTGTCTTACAGGACAAAATAGCAGAACTACTTTTAAAAATTGTTTTATCTTTCAATTGTATGTTATTTGTTTATTTGGGTGTTTGAATTTACTTTTGTCATCAAACAATGCGATTTTATACCAAGAAGGCATAAGCCGGAGCGATGTTCGCAATTACTAAATTCTCTCACTCTCTTTTAAATGTGTGAGAGCATTTTTAGGATATTTTTTTTATGTTTAATTGTAAATATATAAATAGCAGATATAGCAAAAAAAAAAATGCGTATAATGTTTAAATTTTAGTATAAATGTCTTCCTCATCCAAACTGTAAAGTAATTTAATTGCAACTTTTTAAAGTTTTGGCGCAGATGTCATATACGCACCACATTCGCACGATTGCAACAAAATGGCGATTTTATGCCATACATGGTAAACCGACTATGGTTGTTTATTAATTAATAAACTATTTATTAACTTTCATTTTGTTTTTTAAAATAATATAAACCATTTTGTTCTATAGCTATTAATTAAACTTTTTTATTAATTATTTTTTTTCAAATAATAAAAAATATTTAAAAAATATTTATGAAATTGGCAATTAAGAAACAAGTTCTCCAAATTTGCTCCAGAAAAAAATTGCGCCAATGTGGTGCATCCATGACATCTGTGTCAAAGTTTTTTCTTATACATAAGTAGGGAAAATGCAGTATAAATACCGATTAAAGTTTTTTCCAAATGAAAGTTTTGTCACGGATTTCGTCATATACTCATCGAGGTATCTCACTGGCTCCAAAATGGCATTATTTGCCTCATATGGTAACCCAGCTATAGTTGTTTATCTGATAAGTTGTTTATTTACTTTCATTTTTTTCTTTTTTGAAATGATATTTGTTGTTTTGTTCTATAGTTACTTTTTATTTATTGTTAATTGCTGTTTAAAATGATAGAAAATAATAAAATATACATAAATTTCTTTGGTATTCTAAAACGAGGATTTTGCCACATTGTAGTTGCAAGATAATCGTGCTAAACCTATTGCGTATATGATGTCTGTGTAGGAAACTTTTGTGAAATATGAAAAGTGTAAATTGGCTACTACTTGATTATCACGTCAACCAATTTCGCCAAATCGTTCTCTTAATTATACAAATTTACATAATTTTATCTTAAATAACTAAAGAGAAAATGCTTAAATACGCAAGAGCAAATAATTTTGTTTTCATTTTTCAGGAGGAAATTTTGCAATAATAAAGTAATTGTTGTAGTGAGAATTTTAATGTGTGTTTTTTTTTATCGTTGGCAATTTGCTGTAATGAAAAATGTTATTTTTTTCCCTGCTATTTTTTTTGTAAGAGCTGGTTTTGTGAAAGCCATGTTAAGATAGTATTCAAATTTTTGAACCCTTCCCAATTACCACTCCCTTGGGCCGATTTTGCTCATTTGCAATTCCCACTGAGATATTAACCATCTCAATGTACTTGACGAGTTTGAAGATGATTCTTGCATAATTGTGCCTTTTATCGCGCAGACAAAATTTAATATATATATATAAACTTTTTAGATGGGAGTAGCTTGGGTTCCTGACTTCACATAATGAAAAGTTGTGAAGAAATTTTTCAGAAGTTGTACCGTGGTAACGACTGTAATAATTAATATTTCTTCAGATAAGGGAAAATTTTAAATCCTGTTGCCATAATGGTCTCATTTCGCTTCCAAATGTGCACTGTTAGTAATAAACTAAAATAGTTACTTCTAAATAGCTGGTTTTTGCGCAACGTTTAAGATAATTTAATATCACAATGGTGTTTAAATTGTTTTCAGCAATGAGCCAAGTGCTGCTGGAGGTCCAAATTATTTAAAATATAAATTTAAATTCTCCAGTTCGTTTCATCCACGGTTGATTTTGAAATATTGACCAGCTCAGCGGGCATAGCCTGCTAGTTAATTAATAAAAAGAATGATGCCCAGTTAAACTGATGGCATAGAGCTCACAGACTGTGCAGACTAATTGTATATTACAGACTTATATAATAATGCCTTTTGGAAAAAAATAAGGAAGGATGTACACCCCCCCCCGAATTTCCTTTCTTTATACTTATCATTGAAGTCCCAAAACTAATCAGGGATATACCTTATCATATAATAAACCTGTATCCAAAATTCGAAGCTAGTCGAATAATTCTGCATAAAAACCCATTTTTGTAAATTAAGAAAAGTTTTCCCCCGTTCCCTCCTTTATAATTAATCATTAAACCTCCAAAATTGTTCAGAAATTCAACTTATCAGGAAAATCCTACATCAAAAATTTAAAGCAAATCGAATAACTCTGCATGAAACTCTTTTTAGCTAATTTAAATGGGAGGTAATCGCCCGTACCCTACTTTATGATTAACAAAAAATACCACAACAATTGAGCGAAGCTTCTTACTACTATGAACTTGTATGTCATGTCTTCAGAGATTTTGTTTGATTATTTCATCGCATCTACACATGCGCACTGTAATTGTTACGTAATGTAAATAGTAAGCAAAAGTTTTTTTTTTTGGTATTTTGGGAATTTTAGTGGCAATTTTGGGGGGTCCTTGTTTTCTGTGGAATAAATGTGTTTTGATTTTTTTAAATGGCTGTATATGTTTTTATTTGCAGACTCAAGAATTATTTTAATGTTATGATTTTTTAAATCTATTTTAGCCTTATTCAACTGCTGCTGTTCCAGATACGCAGCTTGCGTAATAAAATTACCGTTTGCATAAAGGATACGAAATACTTGAAACGTTGAAAAAGATTGAAACAAATCTGTTAATTCTGTATGAAAAACCATTTACATAAATTAAGAGGGGTAGTTTTCCCTATCCTCCCTTTATACTTATCCAGTGAGTTCCAAAAACAAATAAAAGAAAGCGCCATTTCAGAATAAACCTTTATACAAAATTTTAAGCAAATAGATAAATTTTGCGTGAAAAACCTAAATTAAGAAGGGAGATTACCTCCCCCATTCTCCCTCTTTAAACTTATCCAATGAACACCCGATACTAATCATGAAGGCACCTCATTAGAATGATCCTACATCTAAGATTTGAACGAAATGTACTAATTCTGCAGGAAAAACCCATTTATATAAATTAAGGGGAGGGGAAATAGCCCCGTTCTCCATTATACTTATCGAATGAACTCTCAAAACTAATCAGAGACGTGTCTTATAATAAGCCTAAATCCAATATTTCATGTAAATCGGATATTTTCATCATGAGTTATCGCGTTACGTACGTACGTATATATATGTGACAGAACAGGCGGGCACATAAGCTCTCAGGCTTTGATAGCCTGTGAGCTAAAAATGCATCTGAAAAAGAGGACGCATTTAAACAGGATTTAAAATAAGAGACCTCATTCCGAAGTTGTTTAATACAATGTCAAGTAAAAACATTGAACAATAATTCTTTTTAAATACACTATAGAAAAAAATATTATTACTGTGTTGAAATTAGACTAATAAAACTCATAATGAAATTTAAACATGCACTAATTTTATTATCAGTACCTAATTAAAATTATCGTAAACAGAATAGGATAAAATTAAAAAAAAAAGTTTCCTGCAGAATAGCAATATTTGACAATATTTAGGCTTTATATCTCTCTGAGCTTTCAAGTTATATACATTTTAACTTTTCTTGCCTATGCAGCTATACGTATTCTATATTGTATAGTTTTTTATAAAGTCTTACTTTTCTTTGAATAACGATTTTGTTTAATAAAACAGTTTTTAACTTGTATTTTATGCTACGAAATCCTCTGTATGCAATTAATATTGGCATTTAGCAGTATATTAAATCTTCATATTCCCCAAATGATCGAATAACTTGCTATTTGGTATTTATTTATCTCGAAATTTATATATTAAAAGAAAATATCTTTTAATCTTCAAATTTTTAATAACTTGAACGTTTCTTTACGTAAGCGATTTTTATAGCACAAATCATGTTAAATACACCAATAATAACTGTCGTTATTGGTAATAGATGTGTAACACTCATAGTTTCATACGATTTGAGGGGTAGCTATAAAGAGGGTACCTTTTCATTTACCACCGCAATTTATACTATCAGTTTGTATATTTATATTTATTGCATCATTTTACAAACTCAAGAACATTAGAATGTTTATCAATTGCATTACATCATGCATAATATGATATGTGAAACTATGAGTGTTAATTAAAATGTAAACTGCTCAAAACAATTAAAGGATATTGCAGTTTTCGGTGGAATTTGTATATGGGAAACTTTTTAGCTGATTGATACATGGTCGACAGACATAGTAGGTTATATGAGAATAAATTACACATGTTTGGCAGAAAAAAAATGCATTTTATTGCGCATTTGTGTACAAAAGGGAAAAAACACAAAGAAAATCATTTTCAGTGGGGGGTATGGTTTCCACGGGTGGCCAGCAACGTTGAACACCTATGAGGCATGGACTCAATGAGGCTATTAATGACAAGTTGGGGTATTCTGCCCCACTCTTCCAGAAGAGCTCTTTCCAGTTCTTGGAGAGTTTGTGGGGGTTGTTGGCGGCAAGAAACTCGTCTTCCTAGAGCGTCCCAAACGTGCTCGATTGGATTCATGTCTGGAGAACAAGCTGGCCATTCCATTCGAACGATTCCTTCCTCGAAAAGAAAATCCTCCACCAGGTTTGCACGATATGGCCTGCGGTTATCGTCCATTGCTGCAGCGTAAGGGACTAAAATAGATCTGAGGATCTCATCCCTATATCGGCGACCAGTCAGAGCTCCATCTCGAATGATGTAGAGGTCAGTGCGCCCGTCAATGGAGATGCCACCATACACCAACACGCCTCCACCGCCAAATCTGACACTTTCGTGCACGAACGCAGGATTATTCCTACTGCCACGGTCCCTCCAGATGAAAATATGTCTATTATCCGGATGTACAGAAGAACGGGACTCGTCAGAAAACAGAATATTGCTCCATTCATTTCTCCTCCAGTTGACATGCTCGGTTGCCCACTCCCTGCGGTCACGACGATGCCTTGATGGTTATCTAACACATACCATCGGTCGGCGAGCTTACAGACCTACAGCATGGAGCCGGTTTCGGACAGTCTGAGTTAAAATCGTGGTGCCTGTAGCCGATCGAAGGTGTTGTTGGAGAAGAATTGCGTTCATGTTTCGATGTCTCCGAGCTGTTCACGCTAAAAACTGATCTTCATTGGGCGTTGTTGCCCGTCTACGACCTTGCCCTGGTCTTCGGCCTGCACATCCACTCTCCAAAAAACGGTTCCAGATCCTGGAAATGACACTTTGTGACACTCCAATGGCTTGCGCTACTTCGGCTTGAGTTTGGCTCCCTTCTAACCTACCAACAATTCTCCAAGCTTCTGAATCTGTCAAATGACTTCGCTGGGACATCGTACTCATCGAAACAAAGCAATCACTGAATGCCGATCATCCTTGTCTTCATTCTCTTTTATCCAGTTAAAAGTCAAATTTCATTCGCTGCCGCTGAAGCGATGTTTTTGACGTCGAACTCAAAATTTGCATACTTCACAGTTTGAAAACCAGAAAAATTTGCATTTGTGATTCTCTTCTTCTATTTTCGGAAAAAAAAAATTAGTTTATATCTTTATTTTATACAAAACTTCAAATATCCTTTAATTGTCTTGAGCAGTGTATTTTAAAAAGTTTTTTAAATCTTTATGTGTTTATTGAATGTTGGGGACTTTTGCGATTCGATGATAATAACGAATTTTTTACTATAAAAAAAACTATTTTAGTATACGTACTTTAAGCAATTTTTTTCATATATAAATATATATATACTGGTATATAATATTTATATCATCATATATAAATATATATATAATGGTGTCCAAAAGTTAAGCATAATTGGTAATTAAGTAAGTAATGAAAGAAATATAAATCGAAATGTGGTGAAACTCCAGGAGTGTAAACAAAATAGTACGCGTTATATATTTTCATGAAGAGTTTTCCCCGAAGTCAAACAGGGGACCGTCAACAAATTGAAAATGAACGAAGATCTTTTGGATAACCCTGTCAAAACTAATGTAGCAAAAGCGTTCAAACTGCACATTATGATTAATTGGCTTATTGTAATGTACTGTGTTTATTTTTATAAGGATAGCATGTATACTCGTAGAGAAATTAAGGTTTTTATATAAACAGTCCTAAGTTTTTTTGCTTATAATTTGCAGAGTTCTTAATATGAAATAATGTTCTTTTCTGAAAATATGACAAACATCATAGTATACAATACCCTGTCATCAGAATTTAAAAATAATAAAAATTGTATGAAATATGAGTAGGTTTAGTAAATAATTTTTCATTGAGCATGCGTCAACAATATCAAAATTTCATTTGCATATTGCGTTAGCTAAAGTATAGAGCAACTTCTGTAAAAGTTTCAAAAACATAGCTTGAAAATTCTGAAAATGATCGTCTATAAAATCAACTCAAAATCCGTTATTCCTAAAAGGAAGCAAAAAAATCAGGGGTTTTACCTAAATATAGTTGTACGTGCAATATTGTGTAGGCACTAAACAATGAAATATGGATACAGCCCCTCATCTTTTTGCTTCATTTAGGGAATAAAGAATTTTGATCTAATTCTATAAACGATAATTTTCAGAATTTTTAAGCTATGTTTTTGAGACTTTCACAAAAGTTGCCCTATACATTTAACTAATATAATATGCAAATGAAATTTCAATAGCGTTCACGCATGCGCAGTGAAAAATTATTTAGTAAACCTGCTCATTTGTCATACAATTTTTATTGTTTTTTAAATCTGATGACAGGGTATTGTGTACAATGATGTTTGTCATATTTTCAGAAAAGAACATTATTTTATATTGATAACTCTGCAAGTTATAAGCAAACAACTTAGGACTGTTTTTATAAAATCCTTAATTTCTCTACGAGTATACATGCTATAATTGTAAAAATAAACACAGTACATTACAATAAGCCAATTAATCATAATGTGCAGATTGAACGCTTTTGCTACATTAGTTTTGACAGGGTTATCCAAAAGATCTTCTTTTTTTTTTCAATTTGTTGACGGTCCCCTGTACGATTTCGGGGAAAACTCTTTGCGAAAATATATGACGCGTACTATTTTGTTTACAAACCTGGTGTTTCACCATATTTCGATTCATATTTCTTTCATTACTTACTTAATTACCAATTATGCTTAACTTTTGGTCACCAGTGTATATACATTGTACGAACACTTTTCAATAATATTTTTGTTTTTTATTCATTTATTTCTCCGATATTTCAATTATGCTTTATTCATCTACATAATAATGTACTATCTAAATAATTTAATATATAAATAAATTATTATCATGAAACAGTATTTTCTTACCTTCCACAACAATTTCCACATCCATTTTATCGTCTCCCATAGTGTTACTGACATAGCACGTATATTTCCCCGAATTTAAAACCGACACCTTCTCAAACGTCAAGATACCACTCTCCTGCCTAATTGAGCTGCCAATGCCAGACACTGTCATCTCGTCAGCGAAATGCCGCCTCCATCTGTAATTTGGAACTGGATATCCTTGGGCAATGCAAGCCACTGTAGCTCGGTCTCCCGCCTGAAATGTCATCCGGTTGATTCTTCTGGTAATACGAGGGGGTTGCGAATGATGAGTTTCTTCAATGTAAAACATGAAAAAGAAAGTAATTAAGGATAACAAAATTAGTGATGTATTGTTAATGTATTTACAAATAGTAAATATGTTAATGGTGTATATAAAAATACATTTAATATATAATATCTAATTTGAGTTGAATAAATAATTTATTTTGAAAAAAAAAAATTCTAGAAATGAAACATGCGCACGGAAATTTTCTCGCCGTAATAAGTGAGAATGAACCTGTGCACAATTTTTTACTACTTTATTTAATTTAATTAAACTAAAAGTATAGTAATATACCGGGTGATCCAGAAGTTCCGGGAGTTTTTAAATGCTAATAATTAGCAAACTATAAACAATAGAAGTATGCGGTTTTCACAGAAATGCTTACAAACTTATGGGATTTGTTTTTTCGAAGAAAAAAAAATACTATGTTAGTTGCACTTTTTGCCAACAGGTGGCGCTAAAATTGAGTATTACTTTTTATGGTATGAGACGGCTTACTAAAAAGAAAGAGTAAGTGTCCAAGGGTTACTAATTTTCATTATGACGCCCATAGCTTATAAGTACCGCCGTGAGACGATACAAAACAGCATGCACAGTATCCTCAAAGCAGAAAGAAATTCATGAAGAAATTTCAGTTCATCGTGATATTATAATTGTACTGCACTCACCACGAGCTGATTATTTCTACTGAGTATTGGCATCGAATTCTACCTCATTTACGATTGCAACAGACATTTGGGATTTCCTGCTTCGATTACGATCTTCCAATGAGCCCTTTTCTCAAACCTTGCTTACCATAGCATTTCACATCTGTAATAGCCATCGAATCTTTTTCAGTTTTAACTTCACGTATTGTAAGATAAGAACACAATTCGAAATGCAAAAAAAAGCATGTCTAAACATAGCAGTTAATCATAAAATTTTGTATCAAAATTCCCTTTCAAAGCAATTTCAACTACTTAAAAAAAAGTGTTTGAACATAAATCATCCTTGAAACGAAATCTCATCAATATCCTAGAAAGGATGGTTCGCAATGAACTCATGTGTTTATATAACGCATGGTACAGGTACATTCGGTGTTGTACAGCAGCGCCACCTGTTGCTAAAAATTGTAACTATATATATTTATCATAAATTTATTCTGAACAAAAATCCCACATGTTGCTGAGCATATATCTGAAAAACGGACCTTTGAATTGTACATCATTTCCTAATTATTAACATTTCAAAAGTCCCGAAACTTCTGGATCACCCGGTACTTGTATGTATGTCATATTAGAAACACTTTCTGTTGATTTTGATTCTGAAGTTGTGGAATTACGTGATTCTAAAGTTACATATTATATTTTTATGGCTAATATAAATAAGTGCATTATTTGGTTTATTAGTACAAAGCATTCATATTAAGAGTTATGCATTTTATATATTAAAAACATGTATAGTGAGTACATAATACTGAATTTAAAATTGTTTGGTTTCCAATGTTAGTGTAAAAATAGTAACTTTCAACTGTCACATATTTACTGTATAAAACTGTAACCTGTTAGAAACAAAATAATAGTAATAAATAATAGGACACGATCTCTTCAGATCCGATCTTAGTATTCCTTTTTGTAATAAAACAGCATAGGAATAATTAACTTTGGAATATAAGGACTGTATTATTTTACCAGTCACTATATTGTTGATTAACTGATTTCAATTTTTAAAGCACTAGAAAGCAACATTTTCAATACAATGAGGTTATTTAAATTTTCGTAATTTCTTTAAAAACGAAAATTCATATAAATATGCAAAAAACAAGAAATATTTCTTAAACTTATTCCTCAACGATAAAATATTCTATATGAAATTTTAAAAGCTAATAGTTTTACGTAATAGACAGTTAAAATAATAAATAAAAGTTGCAAGTTAAAAATATACATTCTGCTTAAAATGTTTAGTACTTTCCGGTGGTATTACACAAGCCTATCATCAGAGAATATTTCAACAAATTATTTTTTTGGTCGTTACTTTATGCAAATACGTTATTTCGTTTTTCAGTTGCAATAACCAATAATAATTGGGGATAAACGGATAAATATAAGATCTTTGGATTAACCTGAAGATAGGAAAATGTAGCGAAACCAAACATTCTTGGTAGTCATCGATTTTTTTTTTTCTTTAATGCCTTTGTTTCAAACCACTTCCATGACTAAAAAAAAAGACACTGAGTCATCCCAAGGCGCAAAGACCCCCACTAAATATGTTCAATGCGATATATAAAGTCATCTGTTCTATTTAAATCAGGATGAAATAAAAAAGAACATCTTATGTTCGCCAAAAAAACATATGATCGCCGTTTTCGTGTCAAGATTTCTTTTACTGGCATACTTGAATGCTTCTACAAAGAATTTCTATGGATTGTGTAATAGTGAATGTTTAATTATTTATTCTTAGACGTGTAATTTTTCCACGATGAATATCTCGTATGATATTCGTGTTAGAAATTTCAACGATTTAGAGCTCTTGGTTGATGCCATAAACTTATATCGGCTTTATACATTTTGAATCCTTCTTCGAATTTTTTTCTGTCATTCCTATGTATCCCGTTATTCTATTTCTGTCAGTTCTAAAACATGTAGTGCATAAAACGGATGCTTGACCTTTCGGTATTGTATCTATTTTAGTATAATTAACTCTTTTATATTTTCTTGGTGGATAAGATTTTAAATTTATTAAGTTTATACTTTCTTTCAATGGAGCATATTTTAACTTTTCATACTGACCGGAAAAAAAAATATTTTTTTAATATTATTACTCATTCCAATAGAGAAAAAATTCTGTACGTAAAATGATTAAATGGTTGACTGACACAGGAATTTAAAAACGATCTTTTTAGAAATTAAAAACATGTTACTTTAAACTTTCATAGTAAACATAAAATTTATATAAATCATTCTTTTTATCATTTGTAAGTTTGGAGCCCAATCTTCACTGTAAAAAATTTTTGTAAAATTCCAGTAGATGTACCGTAAATTTCACGGTACTTCTACCATTTTCACTCTTTACGGTATGAATACCGTATTTCTAAGGTATATTAAGTGTAAAAAACAGTTTTTTGTACTGTTTCGATTAAAAACGGTATTTACACAGTAAAATTATTATTTTTCCGTAAAAACTCGGTATTTATACCGTAAAATAATTATTTATCAATAAGGAAAACGACATTGTAAAAATTTTCGTAGCATTTCAATAGATGTACCTAAATTTTACGGTACGTCTACTGTTATCATTCTTTACTGTATGAGTACCATATTTCTAAGATATATTAGGCATTAAAAAAACCATTTTCTGTGCTATTTCGATTATAAACAGTATTTATACCATAAAATGACCAATTTCTGTGCTATTTCAATTATAAACGGTATTTATACCATAAAATGATTGTTTTTCATTAAAAAGGCGATATTTATACTGAAAAAAATTATATTTCAGTAAGGGAAAATATGGTATCCTCGCCTCGGTGTACGGCATTTTCTCAAGCGATGTTCTTGTTGTTGCTAGGTAAATGCGCGCAGGTCTGAGGAGATGGGGGGGGGGGGAGTGCAGCCGTTAACTTGTTTTGGAGTCCAAAAATCTCAAAGGGTCACAACTCCTGCAATACACACTGTTTATTATAATTTTTATGGATACCATAATGTAACAATAAAAAAAGAGAAAGGACTTTATTTACTTTTGTTAAATAGTATTAAAGAAGAATAGATAATTATTAGAATGTATAATTATTATCTTTAACTACAAGAAAATAAATAATGTAATTTATGAAAGATGACTAAAGTAGTCTACAAAGTAGACGAGGCTTTATTAAAGATTCACATGCATTTTATGTGTCTTGCGTGTCTGTGTAAGGGGGGGGGGGCTGATTCTGGGCCCGTCACGGTTCTCGACGGCCTGAATAGATGTTATCTTTCTAGTGGGAACTTTTAATCTATCATACTGAATGATGTCAAATCCATCCTTAATTTTTATTGGAGAATTATACAATTCATAGAAGTGAAATTCTAAGATTTTGAACTAGTTTAATTAATCACTTATTCATAGTCATGCAATTGGAATTGTAATATTATGTACGATTGAATATATATACCAGTGATATTCTTATATGTTAAAAGAGTTTGTTCAACTTTGTGTATGCTCTTTGTGTTTCATTCAGTTGGATCCTCATACCGGATGTGTAGGACAAAGAAGTATGTAACATTTTAACTATTTTTAAGTGAAAGTAACTATTATGCATGTATTTTTATTACATTTTTAACTTGCATTAGTTCTTAATAAACTTCTTCTTTACAGTTATATATTTGTCTTATTAATTTATTTTGGGTTTAAAAATTATGACATTAATAATTAATATTTTTTTAGGTATGACAAATAACAAATTTTTCAGCTAAAAATTATTTGAAATTAAAAGTTCTTTAAAAAAGGATCTATTAATACAATGTGAAAAATTTCCGTGGTGGAATTTCAAAGTGGAGTCTATTCATGAAGTAAAATAAAGAGAAGCACCGACATGTGGTACAGCTTATTTTTTGAAAACTCCAAGCTGGGCAACACGAAGCGTTTTACCTTTTTCTTTTTCCTTATTCAGCGACACACTAGTAACACGCATGTTCACGTTCTCTACAATTCTAATGTATCGAACGTCGCCTCTCTCAAATAATGAAGATCGGCGGCTAGTAAGTTGTCTGTTCAAAAAAAAATGATATGGTATAACGTATCGTGTGTGCTCAGATGGTGAAATTTTGGGGCCTATAAAGACCCATCCCCCGCGAATCCCCACGTTCAAAATTTAGACAAAATTATCATAAAACTAGAAAAAAATACATCCTTATCAGAAAAAAATAATAAAATACCAAACAGTCAGTTGGCTTAGATTTACGCTTAAACCACCGGTAAATCTGCAAACACCGGTCCTCTTTCCTATACCAACCTCATAAATAACTAAAATTCAAAAATCTTTTTCGCTTACGTTGTTAGAATTTAATCGAACTCAGACCCCAATCTCGATGAGCTCAGGAATTTCGTAATTAGCAATTCTGTTGATCTAATCCTTAAAAAGGTGGTGAAGTTCAAAAACTCTAAAAATAGCAAATCAAAATTTTAGAACCTATCTCACTCGACGCTCTTTCGCCATACGGCTCAGTATTGAATTCAGACACTTTACTCCGGGAGGGACTTCTGTGGCTCCGGGGGGTGGGGGAATGAAACCTTTTTCCCCAGTGAAAACACAAGAACTCTATTTTTCCGGGGGGGGGGGACATTTCATTGCACTGGGGGGGGGTCCCTCTGGGGCACCCCATTAATTCAACACTGATAAGGCAAGACTGTTATTTTTGTTAAAAGAAAGGTCTCTCATTCGGTAACTCAATCTCTCCCCTCCAAATTCTGGAAAATTAAACACTAAAAACCATTTAGACAGTTTAAGTTAATTCACAGTCTCATCCATATGTCTTCAAACCTTGGACAATCCCCCCTCCCCCGATCTCTCTTCAGTCCGGCTTGGATAAATTATTCAGACTAGATGTTGAATGATATTTTCAGGTTACTTCAGTGGTCATCAGTGGAATTTTGATGCAAACACTACCACTGATGTTTTTAAAAGAAATAGTCGATGCCTCCTACCCGATTCAGTATGATCCATCGGATGGATCGACCTTGCTCAGTTAAAGATGTCTGTAAAATAATGATTCCCTATTCCCTGATTTTGCACTCACTTTACCATATTTCAAGTAAATTATAGAAACGCGGTTAATGTTAAACGCGGTATAACGTTATTTACTTTTTGGTAATTTTGGACCCTTTCCCTCCCTTTAAATATCATAGGTTACTTCCATCAAACTCCCTGACCCGGTAATGATATCGTTATCAAAGTGTAAAAATTTTTTTTTAGAATTTAGTTCTTTTGTTTTGATTAACATACAAAACGGGTTAAATTTATTTTTCGCAAACTTTATTGATTCAGTTGAAGATAATTTAATAAAATATCGCTTTATTCAAATAAAAATAGTTAACAAAATAAAAAAAAGATAATGTACTATTTTGAACAAAATACCACGTTACAGAGAAAAAGAGATAATTATAATTGGGTCAAAAATGATATCGATATCAAAAGGCAAATCCCCCCCCCGTCCCCTAGAGATATCTTACGATATCATGTGTCAGACCCTCCCTCCCCCCCCCCCCTAAAAGAATAATGTTATATTTGCACAGCACCTAATAGAAAAAGTTAATATATCATTCTTGTTTCTAGTAAAACCATCGTAAATATTGACTGAGCAAAACATTTTCTTTGAAAATGTCTGATTATAGGCAAGATAATACAGAGCGTGAAAGTTTGCTTTCGGCCGAAGTAATGGTGTCAGATTTTCGAGGCAAAAGCCTTATTTACGGGTAGCAGCATAAGTTTCGTATTTACCAACCAACCAACAAATCTAATGGCGTCAGTTTGTTGATTTCGGGCAATGGGGAACTTGAGATCCAGTTATTCATATTTAAGTAAGTTAATCGGCTGTATTTATTGTTTTCCTTTAACTTACATAATTAGATAACTAATTTGAGCTATACATGTTTTAAATTGTTTTTTCTTAAAAGTATGTTATTCATTTCTTTGGCTAAGTTATATAAAAATTGGAAAATAAATTACTTTGTTTTTGAAATGTGCGTGTTGGACTAAATTGCGTTAAAAATAGCAAACTGACACCTATAAAATTTTGAATATTTTCTGTTCAATATTTCAACTATTTCCATTTAAATTTAATCATTTTTACTAGAATATTTGCGTAATATTAGTAATTTACATTTATCTTATTCAAAAGAAGGAATTCGACTTATTTCATTCCTCCTTTTGCTAGACTGTCCCACGCCCCTCCGCTATTGTTTTTATGTTAAACTACTTATATAAACAACAGTGCTGCTTTTAAGTTTAGTTAAAATTATGGATAATGTATAATATTAGGTTTTCTAAAGATGGGAACTATTACAGCTACAGGTAAACAAGTCATTAATATACAGCAAATATTAAAATTATAGTAAGCAAATTTATTTTTTAATAAACAATTTTTTTATACAAATCTAAGTTTATGCTGAAAAGCAACTTTTTTCAACTGAAGATTTGGTTGTCATTGCTCCATCTCAGTGGCTTAGCTAGGATAGGTGATACCCAGAGCGGATGTAAATTGTGTTACCGCCAGCCACCATGGTGTCACCCCCCGCCCCCCCCCCACACACCGATCCGTTATATTTTTTCATTCACAATTATACGCTATTATAACAAATGGCCATATCATTTCTCAATTACCTTTTGCCCTGCATTGAGAAAAAAAAACAGAGGGGCGAATTTTTACTTAACCCATAATCCGCTTAAATCAATGTGGTGTCTGTATGTCGAAGAAAATTCTTTCTTTTAAAGTTTGCTTTTGTTATCCACTCGTTGGATGGATTAGATATTTGTTCTCTGGTGCAAATATCTTATTTAAACACACCAGTCTGCATAAAATTTCAACTTCTTTTAGAAAAGAAAATTAACTCTATTTCGTCGTACGCTAGAAATTTAAATTTATTTTAGAATTCTTTTTCCCAATGGTGTAAGATTATACATATTTATTTTCAAATAAATATTGGGTGACACCCGGGTTGGACCGCCCCCCCTGCCCCCCGCTAACTACGCCACTGCCTCCATCTAGTATTGTGATTGATGTTTAGAATAATACGTAATGAGGAAAAATTTCTGTCCCATTCTATCCCATTCTCCATTACTAACTAATATTGTAATAAATATTAGTACTATTTATTACTAATATTAGAACTAGTACTAACTAATATATCCCGTACTTGAATAACATTAATTAATTAAAGTTTGAAAACATAGTATATTAACACACGAAAAAAATCATAAAAACCTGATTTAAATAAAAAGAATCTGATTTAAACAAAGATATACATATATATTTTTTAAACTATGATTGTTTTGCTCCTTAGTTGCTATTTAAAAGCATGCATATTCATGCATATTCCATTCATAATACTAATTTTGAAAATAGTGAGAAAATGGTGTTTATATTAAGACTTTTTTGGTTTTAAATGTTTATAAAAAAAAGACTTGTGCATTGATTGATCTTAACCCGGGAGAACACGCCCTTACCCAGTGTTTGAATGGTTTTAACTTTGTCACCAATAAAATCAAAATATAACAACTACTTTATTTAGACGGAAACAATTCATACAAATTTTGTGATAAAATAAGTTGAAGATTACTTTAAAAAATTAGTGGTTACAATTGTAAAAACCATACGCACTCAGGGTCTTTTAGGCCCTGCGCGCGTCCTTCCGAGTTAAAATTAGAGTCATCGTCCTGTTTAATTTTATAGAACACAGTAAAAAGAGGAGGGGGGGGAGGAAATTAAGTCAATGTAAATCAATAAACCAGTTGATATGGCCCTTTTAAAATTCAGCTGGCGTATTTGCAAGTCTGATTAAAAAAATTCACTGGCAACTCATATCTATGTGTTATTACAGTATTTATGTTTTCACTAGTGAGAAACTGGGTTATTTATTAAATTTTAAGTCAATTAAATGTCATTAAAACTAGTGTTTGATTAAATAGTCGATTCGGTATTTTGTGATTCCGCATGTTATACGATTATAAGTGTCATTAAACTAATTAAAAAATAATTAAAAATGTGTAGCCTATAATTCAAATACTTTGCTGAATAAATGCGAATTACGGCGTTTCTTCATCCCCCCCCCCCTCCTCTCTAGAAAAAGAAAAGCACCCAGTTAAAGTCAAATTTCTGGAGTGATACTTTTTAGCTCACAGGCTATCATAGCCTGAGAGCTTATGTGCCCGTCCGTTCTGTATGTTCGTTCGTGCGTAACGCGATGATAACTCGTGATAAAAATATCGGATTCACTTGAAATTTTGTATGTAGGTATATCCTGGCAAGGCGCTTCCCTGATTAGTTTTTGGAGTTCATTCGATATGTATAAGAGGGGGAACAGGGGGCTCATGCCCCTCCCCTTAGTTGATATAAATGGGATTTTCATGCAGAATTAAGTGTTCGTTCAAAATTTAGATTAGGATCATTCTGATGAGGTGATTCCGTGACTGTTATTAGGTGTTCATTGAATAAGTATAAATAGGGGGAACAGGGGTTCTAATGCCCCCCCCCCTTAATTTATATAAATGAGTTTTTCAACCAGAATTTTCAGATTTCGTTCAAATCTCTGAATAGTTTTGGAAGTTTAATGGTTAAGTATAAAAGAGGGAGATAACTCCTTTTAAATTATATAAATGCTAAATGGGTTTTTATTAAGAACTATCTCGTTTGCTCTGAATTTTGGATATAGATTTTTTATATGATAAAGCATGTCTTTGATAGTATAGGAGGTTCAATGATTAAGTATAAAAAAAGAGGAAAGGGGAGAGCTGTTTCCCCTTCTTGATTTTTTTTCGAACGGAATTAACCCTTGAAAATATAAGGCTTTAATGTACAATTAGTATTTGTAGCATGTGAGCTCAATGCCATCAGTTTAACTGGGCAGTATTCTTTATTTTAATTTGTCTTTTTTGCACACAGAGTTTATTGAATCGGATTTAAGTCTTTGTGTTAAAAATTTACTTTCTGGTGTACTTTTTTTTTTTTTTTTTTTTTTTTTTTTTTTTTTTTTTTTTTCAAATTTGGATGGTAAAAATAATGATGAAATGTCAGATTTTGTGAAAGAGCCTATTATTCAATGATTTTTTTTTTTTTTTAAATTTTAAAAAAGCCCCAAATTTCGCTTTGATTGTGCCTGATTACGTAAGTTTACATTCAAAATTTACAGTTTTACATATTTAGATTTTAGACCATTGGTGTAAAAATCTAGGCACCAGCGGGGGGCAATCACTCACCACGGAGTAAAATTTAATAGCATTCTAGCAAGAAATTTATACAAATTATTAGATGATACATGTCGAAAAAAAATTAGTAGTGAGAGCATAGGAGCAACTGGCGCAAAGACTTTTGCACCCCTGTCTTAAAACAAAGAGGTGTACCTACCAATCCGTATTTTATCTATTGTTCTCAATATTAGAAGTTTTACGGGAAGTGTAAATTATAATTATCATCTATTTGAGATCTTCGAAATCAGCCTGCGTAATTTTTGTGATAAAATATTAATAATAGTAAAAATCATTGATTTACAGTATAACTATTTAGTTTCTTACACGTCAAAACCTTGTGTGATTTCTTTGTTTTTCAAATTGATTACTTAGATAATTATAAGAATATAGTTATTATATTTTCGGGTTTTTTTTAAACATTTACTTTTTGATATTGAGTAATTTTAATATGACGGAAAAGCTAGGGGTCTTCCTCTGGTATTTTATTTATTTATTTATTTTCGTAGTCATTATCGTCCAAACTCTTCAAAAATTTTTGGAATTAAAACATGTTTTCACAGTTTTTGACAAGCAATCCAGAAAAAATATTGATATATATTAATAAAATGGCTGGTATAAGACTTTTTTTCTTTTGGTATATTTAAATCGTTAAGAAATAATATATGTTTATTTTCAATAACAGAAAATTTGGAATGGAGAAGGAATATGGCTACCCAATTTCATTTTTGAAGTATAATGGAGGAGTAGACTTGGAACTAACCCTTGGAACTTGGATACCCAGTACCAAAAAAAATTCTCGATTGTCTGCGGCAGATACTACAGAGGTAGAAAATAATCCATTGGTAAAATGTTTTGCAATTGCAGCGTTAATTAAACATTTACTTTTAACGATTTTACGCGTTTTATTCAGTTCTGTTAATAACTAACTCACATTTTTGCATTCAGTAATAAAGTGTTAAATATAACTTAAAACAAAAGAAATGTTTGGTGAAAAAATAATCTACAAAGAAGAAAAGAAAATCTGTAACACCCGTCTCCATTCTTTACCTTTTTGCTATAAGGCTTGCAATATGAATAGTGATTGCAAAAAATAGTGGATATGACTGAGTATCAGCATTTTTCATTGCACAGTCTTGATCATAGTTTCTTATTTTAATTTTTGAAAAACAAATAAAATCAAACACAAAGTCAATATTTGATTTTTTTTTTAAATCAAAGGCTTGATACATTTCTTGTAATATTTCAAACCCATAATGGCAATAATAATATAATGACTATTAGTTATTACTAATAGCATAATTTTTTTTGTAGGTACATTTAACTCACACATAATCTAGCTAAAATAGCGTCTCAGTATTATCATTGTTAAACGCATGCTTTTAACTTATTTCTAGTTAGAATTTTTTTAAAACTTTTTAACCTCTCTTCCATTCTCCAAATAAACAGATTTTTTTAATTGACTTCTTTTTCATACCCTGCCCTTCATTATAATTACAGATTCAACGTCGCGAGATGCCACACGCGGCTAATTTTATGCTGCGACCTGTAACTTTCGGTGCTTAAGGGGGTGCGGGAAACAAAAATATTCAAATTTTATTAAACAGTTTTATTACATTAAAAATTCTGCTTAAAATTACGTTTAAAACCTTGTTTCTATTTTAACTGTAACAAAAAATATTTTTTTCTTTTTGGTTTCTTTTTAAAATCTAGTTTTCAAAGCAATCGTTCTCATAAATATGACTTTCTGTGAAAATGCTTTTTTTCTTCATGAGTTTTTTCACCATTTCTTGTATTTAAATTACTTTAACCCAATAGCGGTTAAAAAAAATCTTGTTTAAATTTGGAACAAATCTTTTTCAATTGTTTTATATTAATTTTGCTTCAGCAAATTTAAATAAAATATATTTAATTTTAAAAATATGATTTTAAAAAATTACATTTTTTTTTAAATTTTTTACTTTAAATATTTTTTAATTTTATTCAAATTAATCCTTTTAAAATTCCTAAATCAGAATTAAAGCTTATATATTTCTGTTTATATTCTACAAATAATATTTCGAGTTATAACGATTTTAAATTACCCCACTTTTTAATAACTATTAAATTAAAAAAAAAAAATATGAGAAATTATGTCACGTGCTTTTGTTTCAAAATGATATGGTAAACAATCAGAAAAAATTTCAAAATTTTAACTGAATAAATAACAATTACTTGATAATGTGTGCATTGTTGAGAGAATGTATTAAATTAAGGATTTCATTTCCGACAATTCCATTTTTGTTTAAACACATAGCCTACACTAGGCTCGGTAAGAAATTTTCAATCTAAATATTAATTCTATGGCATTGTTATTTACAGACCTCTTGCCCCCCCCCCCTTTTAATAATTTTAAATGATTTTTTTTCACACAGGGTGCAGTACGTAAATTTTATTGTGCATTTCTACTTTTTTAATTGCTTGTTACAGTTTTAGGTAGCTTTCATTAGAAAAAGTAAAAAGTTATCTATATTGCAACCGTCCGGAGAAAAGCACTTCCGGAAAATTTTGGTATATTTTCATCGATCATGACCCCCAGACCCCAAAACCACCCTCCGTTCAAATGTTGACATATATATATATATATATATATATATACAGGGTGTATCTAAACTATTGGGCAAAACTTTAAGAGGTGATAGTACACATCAAGACAAACAATATTGAATAGGAAACTAAGGGACCCAAACGTCTTCCGAGGGAGATAGGTGCCATTAAAGTTTAGGAACTAAAATTTCAAATAAGCATAAAAAACGGAAAAATTTGTCGATTGATTTGCGGTTTTCACTAAAACTACTCTTTGTGTCAGTATTTTCTTTAGAATAAGTTGTAAAGATAAATTTCAAAAAATGCCAATAGAAGGCGCTTTAGACTTTGGAGTAACAAACAATTATTTTTTGCCGTTATTTTTGCATCTCATTAAATGTTTTCGGAAGCTTAGACTTAAACTTAAATTTTGAGCTCAAAATCTGAATAGTTGTGAGTGCTTAAGTAGCGCAAACTGAACTGTGTTTAGAGGTTCAAATTTCAAATGATTATAAAAAACGGAAAAATATGTCGATTCGTTTGTGGTTTTTGCTAAAACTACTCTTTAAATCAGTCTTTTCTTAAAAAAAAAATATAAAGATAAATTTCAAAAAATGCCGATAGAGGGTGCTTTAGACTTTTGAGCAACGAACAAATATTTTTTGCGGTTATTTTTTGCATCTCATTAATTTTTTTTAAAAGCTTAGACATAAACTTGAATTTTGAGCACAAAATCTGAATCACTGGGAGTAGTTAAGTAGCGCAAACTGAACTGAGTTGAAGTGGAGGGCAAGTTCAAATTTCAAATGATTATAAAAAAAAAAGAAAAAAATTGGTTGATTCGTTAGCGGTTTTCCTTTAGAGAAAACCGCAAGCAATTTTCTTCAGTATTTCCGTGAGTATTTTCTTAAAAATAAATTTAAAAAAATTTCGTTAGAGGGCGCTTTGAACTTAAGAGTAACCAACAGCTATGTTTGACCGTTATTTTTTGTATCTAATTAAATACTTGCAAAAGCTTAGACTTAAATTTTGAGCTCGAATTCTGAATCATTGGGAGGGGTTAAGAAGCGCAAACTGAACTGTGATCAGGAGTTGAAATTTACTCCCCCCCCCCCACCTCAAACACAGTTTATTTTTGCGCTACCTAATTACTCCCAACGATTCAGAATTTGAGCTCAAAATTTTAGTCTAAGATTTTGCATTTAATTAGATACAAAAATTAACGGTTCAAAATAGCTGTTGGTTACTCTTAAGTTTAAAGCGCCTTCTAACAAAATTTTTTGAAAGTTATTTAAAAAATTTATTTTCAAATAAACATTTACATATTGCATACACATTGACATAAAGAATAGTTTTAGCGAAAACCGCAAACGGATCCACCAATTTTTCCTTTTTTTATAATCATTTGAAATTTGAACCTGCCCCTCCCCTTGAACTCAGTTCAGTTTGCGCTACTTAACCACCCCCAGTGATTCACATTTTGTGCTCAAAATTCAAGTTTATGTCTAAGCTTCTAAAACAAATTAATGAGATGCAAAAAATAACCGTAAAAAATAGTTGTTCGTTTCTCCAAAGTCTAAAGCGCCCTCTATCGACATTTTTTAAAATTTATCTTTCTAATTTATTTTCGAGGAAATACTGATTTAAAGAGTAGTTTTAGCGAAAACTGCAAACGAATCGACCAATTTTTCCGTTTTTTATAATCATTTGATATTCGACCTCTAAACACAGTTCAGTTTGCGCTATTTAACCACTCCCAACTATTCATATTTTGAGCTCAAAATTTAAGTTTAAGTCTAAGCTTCCGAAAACATTTAATGAGATGCGAAAAATAACGGCAAAAAATAATTGTTCGTTACTCCAAAGTCTAAAGCGCCCCCTATCGGCCTTTTTTGAAATTTATCTTTACAATTTATTTTGATGAAAATACTGACAAAAAGAATAGTTTTAGTGAAAACCCAAATACATCGACAAATTTTTCTGTTTTTTATGTTTGTTTGAAATTTTGGACCCTAAACTTTAATGGCGCCTATCTCCTTCGGAAGACATTTGGGACCCTTAGTTTCCCGTTCATTATTGTTTGTCTTGATGTGTACTATTACCCCTTAAAGTTTTGCCCAATAGTTTCGATACACCCTGTATATATATATATATGATTTTTGCCACGCTGTAACTATCGTATTTATGAACCGATTTGAATGAAACTTGGTATGTACATAGTACATAGAAATGGCTCGACCGAGTTCGTTGGGCAGCATCAGATGCCATCTTGTTTCAAAATGGTGTCCATTTAAGTTTATCAAAAATCTTTTAAATGTATAATGATGTACAAAGAAAAATTTAGAAATTGAGGAAAGATTCTTTCTAAGGTGTTTGATATTAATAATGAATTACGGAATACTTTTTGCTTTGTCTTTACCTTAAAAAGCGCGTGAGATACAGCAGTTTGGATTTTTAATGTGGATGACATTTTTTTTTTAATCAAGTTGCCAGCGACAGCCCTTGTATATATTAATCGATTTCGATGTGAGTGTGCGCTTGTACATGAATTAAGATTTCGACCAAGCTCATTGGATTGTTTTATCCATTATATTGTTTTAAAATGGCATATACTTCATGATATCGTGGAATTTGGAGACCCTATAAATCGCTTAAAATAAAACCAGCTTCAATAAAAGATGACTAATTTATAAAAATTCCCATTAATATTCAGTATTGCCAAAAACGAGTATTCAATCTTATATAATCGGACTCCACTAATTTGAGCTTCGTATGGTTGAATAACATAACCTAATTTAAAATAAATAAATAAATAAATAAGGTATATGAAAGCTACCTTTTCCTCCCGGCACTGCCGGAAGGACTTTTTTATGTGCAGATGCTTCTACTTTGAAAGCAGTTCTGAAAATAAAACTGTTTTCGCCTTAAGAAATGGTTACAAAAGCTGAAAAAGTACAAACACACAACAATATATATCAATTTAAAATTTCACATCAAAAAAAAAAAAAAAAAAAAAAAAAAAAAAAGTAAAAATAAAAATAAAAATACTAAAATACAAGTTAGAAAATTCTAAGAAATTTTCCCGTGAATTTAACATTAAATATTGGCATTTAGCCACGGGACTGGTGTAGGTTCTTAAGAGTCATGGGAAGTACCACACTAGTCATGGGAAGAAACGAACACACTAATGTAAATTCTATGGGAGCGTTATTTTATAATATTTAACATGGATATAAATATTGTTTAGTAATTTCTGTGTAGGATAACTGAGGGCGATGTACCTGCGGTAGTTTTTTATTTAATTTTTAGATCTTAGTTTTAGACTTTTTTTTAGTTTTCCTTCATTTACAGAACTGGTTTGGAAATTGAAACTACCCAAATATATATAAAAAATCTATAACTAAAATAGGAAAATGAAAAGTAGCCCAGTAAATCATCTATTGTATGTATATATGTATATATATATATATATATATATATATATATTAAAATCAAAGCGAGAAAATTGAAAATAACGCTCCCATAGGATTAATATTAGCATTCTTGTTCCTTCTTGTGAATATTGAAATAACCTCTTAAGGCGATTTTGTGAAACCATTTCTACAAATTACTTTTGTATTTTTTGCGATAATATATTTTAATGTTTATACCCATGTTGAATGAATCTTTTTCTTTAAGGTACTTGATGTTGGTCAACCCTGCGTGTGTGTGTGGTACAAACTACAAATAATCAATTGGCGGATAATCAAAATGCAGCAAGTGGGCAAAACTATTGGAATTTTTATATAAATGTAAATGACACAATGTGTAGAAGAAAATAAATTGTATACATAAATATTATAACAATGCATCATGATACAGTGTATTAATGTAATTTAATCGTTGTAATAAATATCTTTTTATATTTTAATTGCTTGTTTTAAATATGTCTGAATCATAATGATATTCATTTATTTTGTAAATGTTCTAAAATATTTATATTTGTAATTTTAATATGATTCTCAAACCCTCTCCTTAACAATGCAAAGTTTTTACACAATTTTAAACTTATTTTTAAGCATGAATGTATAAATTTAGTCTTGACTATTTAAATATTTGGAAGGAAAATACATTTTTCATTTTTTATTAACTTTTTTCGCGTTATAGGCAATTTTGCCCACGACAACTAGTTTTTACTTTTCTTGATCTGTAGGGAGAATTAAAGTTTGTTACTAAGATTATAAGCTATAAATTACATATCAATATAGAATAATATAATAGCACATTTCCATAAAAAAAAATTAAAAAGTAGTGATTTGCTAGACAGTGACATTCTTAAACTTTTAAATGAATGTAAGAAATTTTAGATTTGTATGTTGAGAAAATAAAAATAAAAATCCCAATTTCCAAGTAAGTAACAAGAATATTAATGTATATGTATAATTTTGACCACTTTTATTAATTTTACTTTATTTTTTGAAAGTGTATGTGATTTGTATTCTCTTCACGCCCTTCTGATCCTTTAGTTTTCATAATTATGTCTGTGAAACAACAAAAGAAGTGTGAAATAATTTTTCGGCAGTCAGTACTATTGAATTATTTCTTAATATTTAATAAAATTTAATAAATTGTTACTATTTAATAAAAATAATATAAGATCAATTAATTATTTTCAGTTTTAATAATTTATAGAAATGTAAGAAAGTAATTTAATATTAGCATTTTATTTTATCAGAGATCATCTCACATTATCATAGCGGTCACAAATGTAAACACTTTTTTGTGATTTTTATTTTTAATTCTCTAAGTGCATACTACTTTTACAGCATCTTTATACCTCTATTTTAAAATAATAATTTTCGCTGTATATTTAAATCTGAAATGTGACAGCAGTAACTATTTTAAAATAGTGGTATAAAAAATGAATGTAGAAAAGGTGTAGTAATTGGCAGCTATGTAAGTATAATTCAAATTCATTGTTTTTAGTTACATTTTACCATAATTTTTTTTGAACAATTGTACGTAATGACAAAAAACAAAAAGAAAAAATATATTTCTTAAGAAATACAGAAAATTTAATATTTATGAAAAATAATATATATATATATATATGTATTGTTTTTTACCAGCATGCATATCATTGCACAACTTGATGATCTACAAATGGTTTTATTAAAATTTTTATCAAAATATTTAAATGTATCCTCACATATCTAATATTTCTCGCCGAAATAAGTTTTTATAATAAGAGTGAGACTTGTGCTTACCATGTATATTCCTCGATTCTGATTACAGAATAACACATAAGAAAATCCCATGTTTGACAGGATAATATAAAACAAAAAAGGACTGTAAATAGAAACTTGTTTGTTTTAAAATATGCAATGGGTATGACAAGAGTTTAAAATGACTATGTTTTAGAAATGATGCTTGGTAAGTGTTATCCATTATAAGCAATATAAATTTCTAGACAATATCTGAAATATATCATCCCCTAACATATTATGTCTTGTGGAAGCGGCTACCTCTGCTTGAGACAATCTTGAGACAAGACCTACATTCATTCTCACCTCAAGAGAGTAGAAGTAGCAATTCTCCCACAAGACGATGCGTTCGTGATGATAGATTCCAGACATCGTCTTGAAATCTATATTGCTCGCAATGGAAGACACTTTCCAGAAGTCATTCCTGAAAAATAGTCATTTTAAACTCTCGTCATATCTATTCTATATTTTTAACAAATAAGTTTCTCATTAGAGTCGTTTTTGTTTTTTTTAACCTGTCAAATGTGGGAGGGTTTTTTTTGGATCATCCTGTATTTTTACGGTATATATACCGTATATTTCATTTACGGTACACATACTGATTACAAATGTTTTTACGGTACATATACCGCACATTTAATTTACGGTATATATGTTGTATAAATATTTTTTACGGTACATATGTCGTACATTTAATTTACGGTATCTGTGCTGTAAAAATATTTTTTACGGTACATATACCTTATATTTAATTTACGGTATATATGCTGTAACGATATTTTTTTTAAGGTACATGTACTTTAAATACTTTACGGTACATATACCGTCCAGTTAAATTACGGTACATATACTTTAAATATTTTACGGTACATATACCACAAAATATTTAAATTTATGTTCAGTTAAATTACGGTACATGTACTTTAAGTATTTTACGGTATATATACCGTCCAGTAAAATTACGGTAAAAGGAAGTGTCACAAAGTTGACGGTATAACCACCGTGATTCGAGACCAAAATTTTTTACAGTGTTTAAAATGATGAAAAATTTTAAATTATATCCATTAACTTTCTATACAGAGTGCATACTTTGTTAGAAATGTAAATAGATTTTGTTTTTATAAAAATATTATTTCCCAGCTTTCGCAAAATGTAACAATGATACACTTTTTTTAAGTTAATGTATGAAATAACATGAAGGAACTCTAAAAAGTTTTTTTTTGCTAGGAAACAGGCATGCTACATGTCTATATTTGAAAATATTCCATTAGAGATGTTTGCTTCGATTTGAAGTACTTTTCAAATATTATGGCAAGCAAATTAGTTTTTTAAAATCAAGGACACTTCCTTTTGAAATCGCAATCCTGCAGACAAGGATATCTCAAAAAATACCTACAATATGCGTGAGTAGCTTCTTTTGCGTATAAACATTTATTTTATTTTTATTATATTTTCATACAGACAAGAATATTTCTTAACCCTCTCATGCATAAATTATTTTTCTCTATTTTCCATTATTCAGAAAAAAAATATTTTTTATGATAAATGAAAGACCCATTCTAAAATAATTTTATTATTGTGCTGCATGCTAGTTTTTATCTTTACACAAATTAGATCTTCATAAATGAATGCTTTAAATTATTTTGCTTAATAATGCAATAATTATCTGTCTTCATATGAAGCTCATATGCATGAGAGGGTTAATACAGGTAATAAATCGGATATGTTTTAGGAATGTACTTACCAGTAACAATTATCCTTGCGTAATTTTTACTAATTTTCTTTTCTTTCGTTATTGTATTTTCTGAATGGCACCGAAAACTGTATGTGTTGTCATGTTCACTTGCATCCTTTACATAAAGGTCTCCGTTGTCCAGCATTCCATATTTTCCTACAAATAATAATAATAATAATTATATATATATATATAGATAGATAGATAGATAGATAGATAGATAGATAGATAAATAGATAGATACAGGGTGTTTCACAAAGGACCCCTAACTTCAAAAATCTATTACTCGAAAACGGTGATAGATAGAAACATGAAACCAGTGGTGAGTTTAATAAAAAAAAATCGCAAGAATCATATACATAAATCAGAAAATTTTGTTAAAAATACCGCTCATAAATGGCGCTGACAGCGTTAAGACCTTCAAAAGAAACATTGTTAAAATTTTTAAACTTTTCCTGCATCGTCATAAGGAATGCAGGATGCATTCGTTTCTTTTCGCTTTTACAGAACATCTCTATTTTGACGAATGAGAATCTTCCATAATACATTGAAGTAATCGTTTTCTATATAAGTGGTGGAGTGACGATGCAGCAAAAGTTTCAAATTTTTAACTGTGTTTCTTTTGAAGGTCTTGACGCTCTACGCGACATCTATGAGCGCTATTTTTAACTAAATTTTCTGATTTATGTATAAGATTATTACGATTTTTTTAATAATCACAGCACTAGTTTCATGTTTCTGTCTATCACCGTTTCCGAGTTATAGATTTTTTAATTTGGGGGTCCTTTGTGAAACATCCTGTAGATATACTATATTTGCACATTATTCCTTATATTAATAGTTACAGATTTTTTTACAAAAGCTTAGGCACTTTTTATTTTTAAGATAGCAAAAAAAAAAAAAAAAAAAAAAAAAAAAAAAAAAAAAAAAAATATTCTGCAGAATAATCCAATTTATCCTTCTCAGTCCTGATGTCACATGGAGGCGATACTAATAAACACTTTTTGAATTCGTTTAAATGCTTTTAGAATTTTTTTTTTTAATTACAACATGTTAGAAGCATCGACATGTAGACCAATGCATCTTTGAAAATATTATGTAATAATTTTAAATTGTTTTTTGTAGTCCCACGTAAAATTTCTCTCAAGACTGAGGAGATTATTATAAAAGAAATTTTACTCAACAAAATGCAATTTTAAAACCAACAATTCTAACGATTTTTATACAAATTATATTTTTAATTTTATTTAAATTCCATAATGTAAATTAATTTATTTTAAATTTGAACAAGAAAATTATTTTAGCCAAATGTTCAAATTGTGATAGCTGCGTTACAAATTTTTTAAATGTTTACTTGACAAACAAAGTACACTATTTTCACCAAATTATTTTATTACAAACTGATAGTATATTCATAACATCTGTATTCTTTCTTTAGTACAAATAATTTTACTGTTATTTAAATTTTCTCAAATTTAATTAAAATTTTTGTGTCGGAATTCTGTCAAAATAATTTTAAAAGCATAATACATTAACATTTTCAACCGATAGCATATTTCATAGCAATTTTTTTTCTTTATGCGTTGATATGCCATACCAATAAAGTCTTTCCTTTTGATCACCCGGTGATTGTATCGTGATAAATTCTAATTTCATTCCATTTATTATTATTATTAAATGAATGCAGTTTATTGTTATACATGCTGTCCCAAAAGTTATTTGATATTCTTTTCAGAATTGTGCTAAGAAATTTCGTTGCAAAATATATATAATTCCAATCTACTGATCTCAGAAAATCGTAAATTTTATTATTCTTGTTAACTTATTGGGTGAAAAACATTCTTCCAGTAAGCTTTTCTTCTTAGGAAGCTCTAAGAATATTTAAGTTTGTGAGGCGATCTTTGTATGATATTTACGAATGTAGATAGTACGCAAAAAAGACCAGTAACAACATTACTACATTTATTAACTTGATAACTATCACAAATAAGTATTTGATACGATAAATACTAAATTAATTTTATAAACGTTTAAAATATAACATTTCACGAGTTATTTTTCTTTCGTCGCACTGTACTGTCCTTTCGGTTCTTTTACAAATGTCTTCCTTGCCATTTTTTGGTTAACTAAAAGTTCGATTATTCTGAATCCGGACTAGGAGTATGTGTTTTTGACCATTGCACTTTTGTCCACTCTTACACTGCCTGTCAGCTAAGTTTCTATTAAAACAATAAATACTTTTTTCAATTTTAGTTTATTGCAATCAGAACAATTAAACTTTTTAAAACTTTATTGTCGTTTATTTTTAATTAAATTTTTAAATAATGCAAAATATTAATTAATATTTCTTCCTATAAAACTGTAGGGAAAATATGTTATTCATTTTTGAAAATAACATTACTGGGAATGTATTAGCCATTCCATCGTTAATTTTCAATCCATTATATGTGATCGCAATCGTTGCATGCACAATATAAAATTGCATCTCGTGATTTATTGTGATCTCTGCAAATTTCCTGTCATAAAAAAGATAAAATAAATAATTAATGATGCAATACATCAAAGTTTTTAATGTAAATGTGTCAATAGTTAAACTAAAGTTTAAAAAAATCAGTTTAAATGTATTTGAATACAGTTTGAATATCGTTTACTTTGTAGAAAGATTTATTAAAATAACTTTCCTTATCTGCATGTCTTCTAAATCTGAGTGTCTTCTAAAAATTTTGTGTAAAATATTGTTATGATAAGGAATTTAAATTTTCCAAGTTAAAGTTAAATTTATTACGTTACTAGTCATACGGAAGTTGTTTTATAAAATTAGCGAGACTTTAATAAATGTTAACTGGAAGAATTCATTTGAAAAATGAAAAATTACTTTGATTTTAATCAATTTCTTGAAAGGACTTTTTTTATTTAATTTCGGATGTTTTTCTTGTAAAATTATTTTTTTAAGTATATTTCTTTTCAGAATTTTATTATAGGACTTATATACATTTTTTTTAAATACATAACATATATATTTTTATATATATTTATTTGTTTTCAAACATTTTTTGTAATGAAAAATTTTCATACATATTTTCACAAATGACGAAACTTTAATAAAATTTAAAAAAAAAAAATTAAAGATTTGGAACTTTTTGAAAGAACTGCAAAAATTAATTTATAATAATTTGGTACTTGCAAAAGAACAATCAAATATAGATAATTATCTTTAATTTTTATTTTTAAACATTAAATTTTGCTGAACATTTTGTTGTATGTTTACTAATTTAATAGAAAAACAATAACCCACCACTGACAATGTTTGTCTTCTCAATAAAAAGAGATCGTTTTTCAATTTTTATTTGATTTGTAATGTTTCACTTATATATATATATTTTTTTACGATTTGGTAATTCTTTTCAAATGTTTACAATGTTTGACGACATAAAAGTAAACATTCATAAAAATAAATATATGTATATATATATATATATATATATATATATATATATATTTATATTTATAAATGTTTACTTTTATTTCGTCAAACATTGCAAACATTAGAAAAGAATTACCAAATCATAAAAAAAATTTAAATTTAAATATACACACACACATATATATATATATATGATCATGGCTAATAAATGTTAATAAAATTTAAAAATAGCATTAAATCCTTAGAATTTCTTGAAAGAGTAAAAATATATTTTGTGATTATTTGGCCTTAAGGGGGCTAGTTACTCAGCTACCGAATTCCCCTGAGGAATTTAGAGTCACTGGACGTTTGATGTGTTCGTATGTATAAAATATCTCCTCGAGAAATTAATATTCTTAACTTTTTTCAGTTGTATACACTTCTTAAAAGATGTCTCTGTTTTTCATAGTTTTCAAAATGTTTCTAAAATATATACTTATTTTTTATGAAGAGTTAAAGGAAAATTTAAACAACAGTTCATCAATTTTTAATACATAAAATATTAAATTAATCATAGATTAAAAATTTTTTTTTTTGGAACAAAGACAATCAAACACATTCACAAATTAGCTAATAATGTATATTCAATGAAATCTTTTGGACTATTAAGTATAGAGTTGCTTGTTAAAATAAGCAAAACAGATTGCTGAACAGCGTTTAAATTTATAAGGAAAACTTGATTAAATTACATGTTTATTTATTTCTTTATTACTTTATTCGTTATTACTATACACCACTGCGCGCATGATGTCTCTTTCTAAATTTAATTAAGAACTTTGATTGAGCGAAATGGCTCCAGCAAGAAAAAAGAGAGAGAGAGAGAGAAAAGGACAATAAAAATACCACACAGGATTTTACGATCATACCATAAATTCTACAAACATTTATGGCTGGACAGAACAGAAAAAAAGACAGGCAAATTTATGATGAAAGTAATTTCAAATAGTCTCCCACGATATAAAACTAAAAGGAGGGAGGCACAACAGAATGATCAAACTAAGGGAACCAGAGCCAATGATCTTCTGGCAAGGGGGTCAAAACAAGCAAGGATTCGCCGCAGAAAAAAAGGAGGAGTGAAAATGAACCCAAAGTTAGGAAAAGAAAACAAATTAAAATGAAGCAGGGCAGACAGAGTTGTAACAGAAAATCTTGTGAGAGATCAGAAGCTGCTAAAGATCCCTCCAGAGAAGTCCTCCAAAAATTTGTTTTTCGCTGACGGAAAATTGCCAAGTATGTCCCTGAGTTCGATAGAGTAGATGACCGGAATGTAAATACCGATGGAACAGCCTGTAAAGAGCGTGCCCTTCTGATAGCAATTCTCCTGAAATGACAAGGGGTTGCTCTGAACGACAAGATGCCTCGGAAATAGTCCGAATATCAGCGAACCTCCTTATGCAACCCCATCAAAATGCAAGGTATTTTAAAAGAATTTTTTCACTTTGCCTGAGTTATTTTTCTTAAAATCATTAATGCAAATAGAGAAACCGATATCTTGCCTCTTGCCAGCCATAAGGATGAAATAAAAACATACATAAATTAGTATGTATCCTGTTTATAATATATCTAATATCTATATATGATTTGTCCAAGTGGTCTCTAAATGGACAGAATAATACATAAGTATATACAGGGGTTGGACAAAAATATGGAAACACCTTTTGAAATGCATGTTTGAAAGGAAAGATTGATTATAATGAACTATATTGATGGCATTGGAGTTTTCGCCTACTGACGCCACCTATACAACTTCTTAAAATCGCTGCACCGTTCAGTCGTTGTTGGAACACTGTTATGTGAGATTATCATTGCATTATGTCAGAGTTAACAGACTTCGAACGTGGACAAATTGTTGGCGCGCGTATGGTGGGTGCTTCCGTAAGCAAGGTAGCCGAGGTTTTTAGTGTTTCAAGAGGTATTGTGTCGAAGATTTATTCCGCATATTTGAAATGCGGGAAAAACATCATCCGCTAAATCACAGCGCGGACGAAAGTGTGTGCTGAGTGATCGTGACAGACGATCATTAAGGAGGATTATCGCGAAAACTAAGCAGCCCAAAGCTGCAAAATTTACTGCTGAAATGAATGTCGTGTTACCAAATCCTGTGAGTACCAAAACAATCAGAAGGGAGCTTCATAAATAGGGAATTGCTGGCCGTGTTGCAATTGAAAAGCCATCCATCAGTAATGCTATTGCCTGTAACAGGAAAAAGTGGTGTTTAAGTCATAAGCCTGGACTATAGAGCAGTGGAAGAGCGTAATATGGTCTGATGAATCTTCTTTCACATTGTTCCTCACTTCTGGCCGAGTTTACGTCTGGAGAACGCCATCTCAAGCCTATAATACAGACTGCTTGTTGCCAAGAGTGAAACATGGCGGGGGTTCGGTGATGGTTTGGGCAGCCATATCGTGGTTCTCTTCTGGCCCCATGATACCTCTGTGAGGACGTATTACTTCTCAGACTTATGTGAACATTTTGGCCGATCAAGTCCATCCAATGGTACAAGTTTTGTTCCCCGATTATGTTGGCATGTTCTAAGACGACAACGTCCCCGTTCACACAGCTCACATTGTCCAGGACTGGTTTTCTGAGCACGAAGATGAATTTTCGCATCTTTCCAGGCCACCACAGTCATCGGACTTGAATATTATCGAACCTTTGTGGTCTACATTGGAGCGGAAAGTGCGTTCTCGCTATCCACCGCCAACATCGTCTTCTGAACTTGCCACCGTTTTGCAAGAATAATGGTACAATATTCCCTCGTCAAACATACAGAAACTGTATTTATCGATTCCGAGAAGACTACAAGCTGTTTTGAATAACAACGGGTACCGTACACAATACTAGGCAAGGAAACGTGTTTTTTTTTAAGGTGTTTCCATATTTTTGTCCAACCCCTGTAGATCAAACTAATGGAAATATTAGAAATCTGGGGGAATAATTTTGTAAATATTTATGTTTTCTTTATTTTATGTTGTCATTTCTTTTGTAAATAAATTATATGTTTATATGATAAATTTGTTATGATATGTTATTTTGGTAGTATGTTTCTTTCATAAAAAGGATTACGATATGAGCAAAAAAAAAAAAAGGTTGATTTTTCTTCATAAGGTAATTTTTCCCGTAATAGACACAACACAATTTAAATTTTAGCAATTAATATAATTATATAACAATTTCATACTTCTATTGTTTATAAATTTACCTAGAAGATCACAAACGATCACCATTGTAAATTAATAGATATTAATTAAAATATGTAAATCAACCTAGGATGCTCTAGTGGGTATTTGTGAGATATGAAAGATGGGGTAACTAGTTTTATCAGAGCTAATTAGAATTGTGTTCAAAGAAAACATGTGCAAATTTCTCTCCATCAAACTTTAAGTAGACTTTCATTTAAAAATAACACTTCGCTTAACATAGTGAACTTGAATCTTTTAATTATCTTCATTTATGGTATTTTTAACAATAAAAATTAAAAACAGGAAATTTTATTAAGTTTCTCTCCCCCCCCCTCTTTCTCTCTCTCTCTCTCTCACACACACACACATATATATATAAATATAATAAATATTTTTATATTTAAGATATATTTTAGTTCATTTAAGGAAAATAGAATAAAGTTAATGAATACAAAAATTTTCAATTTGTTATCTTTAATAGTTTTTTTAGGAATCATTCACGCAATGATATATCGTAATAAAGAAAAAAAAACATTAAGTTACTTAGTTAAGTTTCCAAAATAATTGAAATATATTTATTAATCTGTTTTATCTATTGTAACAATAAAAGTGATGCTTAAAAATCCAAAAGATCGTTGAATTTGCTTTATTTGTTAGTTCGTGAAAAGGCATAGAAATTGAATCATTTTTCTAACATTTTTGACCGGTTGAAGGGGAACTGTTCATGTAAGAAATGATCAATCATATAGATAATTTTCTCTTATTTATATTTAATTTTTTATGGACACATTGTTGTATAGTAACTAATATAATTCAAATGCAATAACTCACCGCTTACAATGCTTGGTGTTATCACAAAACCATCCATTCTTTCCCATGCAGTAACTCGCACGTAATCAGCGACGTAACTTGGAATAGGACAATGGAGCAATGCTATATTTCCTCTCAGAACGAATTCATCGAATAGCTGAATTTCGTAAGATTGCATAACAACTGAAAATTAAGATTTCTATATTCAAAATAATTTAAGTAGAATAATTTAAAGTGTAAGAGAATAATATATTATAGAACGCATTCAAAAATATTCAAGGCTGTTCTTGCGAGTGATATTAAAATTTTACATTGTTTAAATGAATACATAAAACACTTAATATAAACATGTAAGCTTTTATTAAAAATTAAAAAAATATATCAAAATACTGAAAATTTAACCAAAGTACAAAAGAAAATAAGGTATTTTTTAGTTAGCGGAGCTCCAGTGATATATAAGGTACCCTGGGGTAATAACGCCAGATGGGGTAATAACGCCAAGTGCTAATATTTTGCATAATTATGAAATAATCTCGTAAATGACACCCATGTGTTCTGCGCAGAAGGGTTTTGAGTCATATAAATCGCAAAAAACAGCTTCAAGTTAATTTGTTTCATTTTTAGGTCTTATTGTTTTTACAAGCAGCTAAAATTAACGCTTGATCTAAAATTTGAGATACACGTTTTGTGATGTGAAGACTATTTTTTTTATCCGGAAATACTTTGTTAATTACATAAATTTGTAGTACATTTCATGGCCTTTCAAAATGTTGTTGAAGATTTTGGATATCTTCTCGAGATAATTTGTAATTTAAAATGTACAGCGCAATAACTATAACGGGGTAATAACGCCAATCCTTGCAATTTTTACCCCGGTTGATTCCCTGCATTGGCAGAGCTACATCCTAAATACTGATTCAAATAAACACAGTTAAAACTGTGCAATGTATCTAATAATTCTATTTAAACGCTGCTTTTTAAGCAAAAAGAAGCTCACTGATATTCTTTTGCCTCATCCCCCCCCTCCCCACACCACACCTTTATTTTTCTTACACTTTCACGAAAAAATGAACATTTTCAATAGCTTAGGATGCAATTTGTCAATTTCTAGAGCTGAGAGTTTGTATTTTTAGAATTGGGCAATCTACATGCAATTATTCTATCTTATTTCATAGTTTTGTTTGCATGGCGTTATTACCCATATAGGTGGGTAATAACGCCAAATAGCATTGGTCAAGAAATCACGCCATTACATTTTATGTATTCATATCTGTTAAATTATTTTTTTTATATAGATAGTCAATGAGTTGCTGTATCATATCATATATTTGTTTGAAAAATACAAACTAAAACTGACCCGTGAAAATTGCTAGAACCTTAACGTGGCGTTATTACCCCAGGGTACCTTATATATATACATATCTATGTGTTTAAACATATATATATATATGCTTTTGTATTTAAACATATATTGTTTGTGTATATACACATACACATATCTATCTATAGTATGTATGTACAGGTATACATATATATATATACATACATATATATATATATATACTTATGTATTTAAACATATATTGTTTGTGTATATACACACACACATATCTATCTATAGTATGTATGTACAGGTATACATATAGATATATACATATATATATATATATATATATATATATATATATATATATATATATATATATATATATATATATACATATAATTCTAAAAATACTTAAAGTAAACATTTAATTAAGTAAAGATATTAAAGTTTTTTACATATTTAAACTGTATATATATATATATATATATATATATATATATATATATATATATATATATATATATATATATATATATATATATATATATATATATGTGTAGTGCTTGTAGACAATTTTCTTTTTTGATGTAAATGAATTAAACATCACCTTAGTCTTTTCTAAATTTATTTTTACTACACCCTACACCATATTAGGCAAGGAAACGTGTTTTTTTAAAGGTGTTTCCATATTTTTGTCCAACCCCTGTATATATATATATGTAGTGCTTGTAGACAATTTTCTTTTTTGATGTAAATGAATTAAACATCACCTTAGTCTTTTCTAAATTTATTTTTAATCCCACATTGATGCTAGCTTCTGCAAGATCTTTTAGCATAATTTCCAATTCTTCAGGACTGTTACTGAAAATTACAATGTCGTCAGCGAACCGGAGATGACTTAAAAATTCTCCATTTATTCTAATCCCTTTGTTTTCCCAATCCAGCTTCTTGAAGATATTTTCTAAGACAGCATTAAAAAGCTTGGGTGAAATGGTGTCTCCTTGTCTTACTCCTCTTCCGAGCTTGATCTGCGCTTTTCCTTTATCTAAACGGATGGTTGCTGTTGCTTTCTTGTAAATCTTCTTTATGATATTGATGTAAGGTTTGTCTATACCAATGTCCTCCAGAGAATCTACTACTGCTGATGTGTAGATGGAATCAAAAGCTTTTTCATAATCAATAAAGGCAAGGCAGAGAGGTAAATTATATTCTTTATGCTTTTCTATGAATTCACTTACTGTTTGGATATGATCCATTGTGCTGAATCCACTTCGGAATCCTGCTTGTTCTCTAGGTTAGGGTCTCTAGGCTTGTTCTCTAGGACAGGAAATATCATCGGATAATAGTATCTTGAATGAAATCAATAGAAGAATAAGAAATGGGTGGAGTGCTTTCGGGAAGAACAGTATTATTCTGACGAGTAATATGCCTCTTTGTTTGAAAAGAAAAGTTTTTAATCAATGTATTTTACCTGCATTAACCTACGGAGCAGAAACATGGACACTAATAAAACGGATGATACAAAGATTACAAACAACACAGAGAAGCATGGAAAGATGCATGCTAGGCATAAGAGACAGAAAGAGGATAACCTGGATAAGAAACCAAACAAAAGTTTTTGACATCCTTGAAAGAATCAAGCAGCTAAAATGGAAATGGGCTGGGCACATTGCAAGAAGACAAGACAATAGATGGAACACAAATATACTAAAGTGGTATCCCAGAGATGTAAAACGACCAAGAAGACGACCACAAGTAAGATGGAGTGACGAAATTAGAAAAGTGGCTGGTGTAAATTGGATGACGAAAGCACTAGACAGAAAACATTGGAAAAATCTGGGGGAGACCTACATCCAGCAGTGGATCGAAAACGGTTGATGATGATGATGATGATGATGATATATAGTGCTTGTACATTCAAAGCCATAACATAAATAAATGATGGTAAATAGTAAAAAGTTCTTGGAAATTTTAAAGTTTAAATACATTTTAATACAGCATTCTTTAAGAAGCCATGATTATTTGAAGCGTAGACGTTTTCAGAAAAAAGTTACAACTTTTTTAGTTACAACTTACTTGTATACTGTTTTTAAGTTTCGAAACATAAGTTTTTTCTTTATACGATATAATAATGAAATTAGAATCATCGTTATGATTATCGAATTGAAATTTTTTCTTTCTAAATGTTTATTAACAGTAACGAAAATGCAATTTAATTTATTGAAACGAAGCACCAGCGGTACGTATATAAATTTTTAGTAAACATTCTATTTATAAAAAAGAGAGATAGAGAGAGAATGTGGTTTTATAGGTAAAATGCTATATGACATCTTTTTTCTTAGCCCTCTATTTTCTTTTGCGTACTTTTCAACAGCTTCAACTTTTTAATGTAACTTCTTGGAGTAAAACAGTTGAAAAGAAATAATAACTACCTCTTTCATTTTACTTTAGTAAACTTAAAAGGCAATTATTGTCAGAAGTATTTAATAAATCATTCAATATCCATTGTTGGAAATTTATAATGTATTCTGTCATAATTTTAAAAGCTATCTTCCACTTCATTGCACAGCTACGAAGTGTAAAATATATTTTAAGATTTAAAGCTACAGCGCATCCTACAAGAAACCTTCTGTCTCAGTGAACATTTTTAAATTATTAAAAATCTTTTATCAAATAACATATCATTGTTTCATCGCTTTGTTCAGAATAACTGATGTATAATCAACTTGATTTTATACGAATTAATATAACACGTAATTTTGCGGTTTAATTTTCAGCATTCATTCCATTCAGCGCATGATTATACAATCTTAATGTAAATTTTTATGTGAATAAAAAGTATATTTTACGTAAAAATCTTTAAAATTAAATAGCAGATGATCTAAATATATCTGATAGTTAATCTAGTAACGTGCACTACTACTTTAGGTTTTTTTTTTGTGTGTGTATGTAAAATTTCTCTTGTTTTTTTATAAATGAAAACAAAAGTGCCAGAAAGTACATACATGTGCTCTAAAGTTAAATAAATAAATATTTCTGACAATAATCTTTCCAAACTTTATATTTATCATTTTATCTTATAAATGATATATAACACTCCGTTTTTGTCCCTATTATTTTGCTTACAAAAAAAAAAAAAAAAAAAAAAAAAAAACGGTAAATAGCCTGGATAGACGTTAATTGAATATTAAATTAACTCTATATGACTACCATCGATGTGCGATAATGCATCCTTATGTTAAGATTATAAACATTCTAATAGACAACTGTTTTCATATTAGAATTGTTAATTTATTGAGTTGCCTCTTGCAAAAAGTACCCCACTAAAAATAATCTTAAGATTATCTGAAAAAATCACCACTTTCTGCAGAAATTCTACAGAAATGTGAAGAAAATTTGCAGACTTTATCTTTAAAATATCTGCAGAATTTTTTAAGATATTCTTAAAAATATCTGCATAATGAGCCAAATACCTTCGGATTTCTCACAGATTTTGGGCCAAAAAGCTATAGATTTTCTTCAGATTTTTTTTAGTGGGGTAGTAATCTCTTTTTCCTTTCAAGTATAATAAAAGTTTGACGGTGCATAAATTTCCTTTTTTTAAGCCTTTGGGGACGAATGGCACGAATGGCCGAAAAAAGCCTTAAGAATCCTTGTTTATCCCCACCATTTTTTTTTGCTGTAAAATTTGCCTTTTTTAATCGGAGCATTTTGTCGATTTAATAAGCCACGAATTTTTGTTTTTAAAAACCGGTGACAAAACATTACAAATTGCGTAAAGGGCTTTCGTCACGAAGGAGTTAAAAGATATATGATAAAGATGAGAGTGATTTTATTTTTACCCGTTTTCAATAAATTATTTCGTAAAAAATTTTCTTCAGTCTAAAATCAAATTTAAAAAATATATTTTTAAACTACTTGTAAAATGTTAAATAAAATAAAATTATGGTAAGTTAAAAATTACGATTCATTACATGAATTCCAAAGAAACCTGAAATTTCTTTCAGTTTGTAATTTTAATTTCCGATACAATTTAATACATTTTAAAGCTTTGTACAACAAAGAATCTAAATTTTAAGCCTTCTTTTATCTGAATAATATTGAAAAATCTTTATTCCCCCAAAATTGGCTGTCCATTTTATCATTTATCGCTCAGAACTTATCTGTAAGTATCTGATATAATTTTACAAACAGTAATTACAGATTAGTGATAAATAAAAGTACATATAATCAGTATTGATTTTTATGATAAGTAGAAATTCCTTATTATTTTGAGTGACTAGCCCCGTAAGACATGGTGACGTCACTGCAACGTCGTTGTGAAGTCACATTGTGACTTTGTGACCATCGATTGTCGATGTGAAGTCACGTGACGTCGATGTGAAGTCACAGTGACTAAAATGTGAAGTCGTTATGGCCGTTTTAGAGCTTTTTTGTGACGTCACATTGTGACCACTTTGTGACGTCACAATGTGACCAATTTGTGAAAAGTGTCTCATTTGTGACTACTTTGACATTAACATTGTGACGAACTGTGAATTTTTTTTAGAAAGTCACATCTTAGTCACATTGTGACGTCACTGAGTGGTGGCATTTTCGTCACAGATGTGATGTGACCAAAGTGACTCACAGTGACGTCATTGTGACGTCACTGTGAACATGCATGCTATGAGGGTAGGTTAGTTATAACGAAAAAAAATTAAATACATGTCTTTAAAACTACTCTTCCCTCTAATTCTATGGTTGTTTTGAAGATTGCCAATGCTAGAAATTTTTTTTGTTAAATCTCTAGTCACTATTTCATAGTGATTGTTACAAATTTAAATTTATTTACTATGACCTTTATTAACAGATCCAACCAGAAAGCTCTTTTCACTTGTTTTTGTTAAAAAATACATGTAAACAGGTTTACAAAATAAACGTCAATTATACACATTTACATAGATTAAAAAATCAATTTTTAGGTAATAATTTAATAACATCTATGTATCTGTTTTACTTTATTAATGTTTTATTTAAAACTCATTTTTAAATCCATTGTAAATTACTGTATGAGTTTTTTTTAAATATTGCTATTCTGACGATTTTTATAATAAATTTATTTTTATACTGTATATAAAGCAAAAACATAGCTCTAGAACATACTAACATTTTATATGTCACAATATTTGTAATAATACACAACATTGCATTCCGGTCTTACAAAAATAATAAAAAATATTACTAAAATTTTATCGAAAATAAATAAATATTGCTATTCTCACGATTTTTATAAAAAATATATTTTTATACTGTATATAAAGCGAAAACATAGCTCTAGAACATACTAACATTTTATATGTCACAATATTTGTAATAATACAAAACATTGCATTCCGGTCTTTCAAAAATAATAAAAAATATTACTAAAATTTTATCGAAAAATTCATTTTAATTGCGCATAGCTGAAACAAAAAAGAAATACGTTTTAATATTTAAAAAGCATTTCATTAAAATATCGTAAACATTTAAAAGGATGGAGACTAAAAAGTAATAATAATAAATTGCTACAAAATATCAATACCTAATAAAAGCTCTCGGCAACAGCTGGTGTAAAATTGCTGTACTTCAAAAAACCAAATAAAAAATTTTTATGCTACTAAAAAACTTGTTTTTTGTATGTGTTCAGAAAAAATAATCATTTAGAATATGTTTTCTGGCAACAATTCGATAGAAAGAGAGGAACTAAAAAATATATTATTTAAAAGACAGAATCAGATGCATTATTAAGATTAAAGTGGCATTTATAGATATTAACAAGTTGGAAATTGCACGTCAAATCTTCAATGTTGAATCTATTTTATGGCCCTGTAAATACTAACTGCTTTCTTTTATACAGGAAGTAACATGAAATAAACCTCAACAATATATATCAATTTCAAAAAATGTGACATAATTTAATATAAATAAAATGCTGCCCAATTAATGTTTCGTTCTATATCATTATGTAATAGAACATCTTTGTGTGGTTCTGTGGATTAATAACAAACATTCTTTGCACCATAGATTGTACAGAATGTACATTTTAATACATGATTCATAGATGGATATCGATTTTATTATGTTCGAAAGAGTGTAACATCATTAAAATGCAATAAAAACTATTTTTTACCATTGGCTGTAATGTAACGGAATAATTTTGATAGTCCCTGTAATTAAACAATGCATCTAATTTTCGTAAAAATTTAAATGACTCAACAAATTTATTCAACAGTTATATATTTTAAAGAAACTATTCGTGTGGATAGTTTTCCTCTTTTATATGCGGACGGATTAAATGACAATATAATTATGTCAATATGACTATAATGTATCAAACAGTATTATAAAATAATTTTCGCTTTTAAATATAACCTTTAAATTTTCAACTTGGATAAAAATAACTTTCTTTAACTTTTTTGTTTAGTTTTCAAGAGTCTAAATTTCACTACGCGCTGTATTAATGTATTCTTCACATTTTATTTAAAAATCTCTTTCTAGAAGTAGAATTCGGAAAATTTCCAGAAACTTTCTTAAGAATTTTAAAGTACATTCCATGAAATTAAATTTGAGTCTGAACAGTTAAAGATTATAAAACAGAACAATATTGAATAAAGTTTGAATTTGACAAAGTTAAGCTTTAAAATGTATTATATAGTATCATAAAATATCCTCCTCAGTTCTGATGCCGTCTGGAGACGACACTAAAAACACTCGTTAAATTAATTTAATTCTTCTAGAATTGTTAAAATTACATCTAGACTTTTTAAATAAATGTGTGAGTATTAGAAGAATCTATATATAGACCATGCATCTTTCGAGATGTTTCATTTTAAGTTTAAATTGGATTCTGTATTGAGGACTGAGGAGGTTAAATTGATAAATCAGTTGCATTTAAGATATCCATTTTAACTGCTCCCAACTATTCAGATTTTAAGCTCAAAATTTAAGTTTAAGTCTAAACTTACGAAAGCATTTAATCAAATGCAAAATATAACGCCAAAAAAGAGTTCTTCGTTACTCCAAAGTCTAAAGCGCCCCCTATCGGCATTTTTTGAAAATTATCCTTATAATTTATTTTTAAGAAAATACCGACATAAAGAATAGTTTTAGTGAAAACCGCAAATCAATGAAACAATTTTTCCGTTTTTTAAAATCATTTGAAATTTTAATCCTCTGAACACAGTTCAGTTTGTGCTACTTAACCACTCCCATTTTCAGATTTTGAACTCAAAATTTAAGTTTGAGTCTAAGCTGACGAAAACATTTAATGATATGCAAAAAATACCGGCAAAAAATAGTAGTTCGTTACTCCAAAGTCTAAAGCGCCCTCTATCGGCATTTTTTGAAATTTATGTTTATAATTTAATTTAAAGAAAATGCCGACATAAAGAATAATTTTAGTGAAAATTGCAAATTAATCGACCGATGTTTCCCTTTTTTATGTTTATTTGAAATTTTCGTCTCTAAACTTTAATGGCGGCTATCTCCTTTGGAAAACGTTTGGGACCCTTGGTCTCCTTTTTGATATTGTTTTTCTTGATGTGTACTATCACCCCTCTTTTATTGTAAAAAAAAAAAAAGGAAACACCCTGTATATAAATATTGCTTAAGAGGTCACCTGCATATTGAAAACAAAACTAAATTCTTTTCTTTTTTCAGAAGCAATACAATATATACATTCTACACCCTTCAATTAGCCAAATTTTCATTATATTTGGAAGATTAAAAATCGAGTCGAAAATTTCAGCTTAATACTCGATTAATGAAATGTGATAGAATGGTCGTGACACTTCTTGCAAAAATAGGACATAATAAATATAAATCTTTATAAAAATTTTTGGTTGCAATACTTATTTTTCCAAATATTAATTTCATGTCTTATAACTCATGCCATATATGTTTTTTTAATTACAAAATTAATGTATTTATGTTTCGTTTTTTCTGTATTAAAACCACATGCATAAATTTATCACATTAGTGTCATAATTTAGTAAGATATTAATAAAAATATAAAAATGTAATTTAACATTACGTACTCTAAATTTTGAAAGATTATAAATCAAAACTATATCATTGAATTGACGTAAAATTTTGCTTCTAGACATAGTTTGAACCTAAGATTTAAAATAGACTATCAAAATAGTGTTTTTCCTTAAAACTGAATTTTTGTCAGATTCTGATTCATAGACGACCCCCAAAGAAATTTTTGTAATTGAAAATATATATATATAGACTTTCTATCTAATGGGTTGGTATCAATAACTTTCTTCTATTATAATTAGGTACATTGTTAGTAGAATGCATATCCGTTTCTTCTTTGCGATTGAATATAAACCGCTTTATTTGAATTTAACTCGTGATATTTATAAAATTGCTTTTCATTATTCTTTAATTTTAGAAGTCATACTTATTTATTAAATATGTAATAATATACTTTCAAAAAATAATGCCACATACATTTTGAAATTTTGATTTGAAAGAAAAGAAATTCAAAAGAAGTTTAAAATAAACAGCTTTAATACGTTTCTGACATCTTAACAGACAAATCTGGTTTTTATTTTGACGTTTCTTTTATTTAATCAAGCATTGTGATAATGATGCTAAAAAAGAAGCCTATGATCGTAAGCGTCGTTCCTTCATATTTTATACATGCTTTTTCACGTCTTTATTTGACATTTATAAAAATAGCCTTTAAGATACTTTATAAAATATATCCCATAAATCTGAAAGACGTATCTTATAAGCATTTTTTTATTTCTCGGAAAAAAAACTTTTATTTAGAATCATACAGATAGTTTTTTATCCATCACATAAAAATCGTTAATATAAATTGATAAACTCCCTTGAGTTTAATCAAAATAGTTTATATTTTTAAAATGATAACGAATAAAGCATAATATTAAATAAGCGCATAAAAATCATTTTATAAATTATTCTTGAACAATAGAAATTACGAATCATATATTTTTTTTCAATGATTAAAGATAGTAAATTGTACGTTTAAAATTTTTAATTTTGACCACAAGTCACAATAAATATATCTGGTAATAAATTTATTACAATGCCATGTTAATTTTATTTATAACCATGTATGCATATACAGGGATAAATTTTCCGACATTTTGAACACCAGTATAATCTAACAGGAAATGTTGCTTTGTTAAATCGGAACAGTTTTGCGATTTAACGGAACAACATCTTTTCTGAGATTATACTGTTATTTTAAAAAGTCAGAAATCTCATCCCTGGTACATAGTTTCTGATATTCATAATAATGTATAGATTTAAGTGTTTTAATGAAATATCTTTATGTATTTGTATGATAATGCTCTAACTAGAGTATTTTTACATGGAAAAGAAATATATTTAATAGCATTAAAAAAAAAAAAAAATCCAGCTCCTTTTAAAAAACGTAATTCATTAAAAATTTAAGTAGAATGCAATAATTAAATGTAGAAAAAAGAAAAAAATACTAGAGTTTCATAAGATAATACCGTTTACATTTTGAAATTTTGATTCAGACCCAGGTCAAAATTCATGCTTGTACCAGCAACAAAAATATGCTAGTTATTGCTAGGTATTGCTATGTCTGCTAAATTTTCGTGCTATTATATGCTAGCTAGCATCACATGCTATATCGCTAGCTTGCACAACAAAAGCATGGCAAGCTATATGCAAGCATTTCATGCTTATTTCCAGCAAAGTGGGCCAATACAAACCATGAATTGCTGGAAAGTCTGCTGGAACCAGCAAGTATGTAATGCTAGTTTATGCTAGTTTATGCTATTTTACTTGTTGGGTTGTAGCACTTGGTGCTTGTCTAGTAAACAAATACCAGCATGAATTTCGACCTGGCGAGAATAAAAGAAATTCAAAAGAAGTTAAAAATAAACAGCTTTGGAACGTTTCTGACATTTTAACAGCGAAATCTGGTTTTTATTTTGACGTTTCCTTTATCTAAGCAAGCATGCTGATAAATATGCTAAAAAAAGGAGTGTATGACCGTATGCCTCGTTCCTTCATATTTTCTTCATGCTTTTTCACGTCTTTATTTGACATTTATAAATAGCCTTTAAGATAATTTATAAAATATATCCCATAAATCTGAAAGACGTAACTTATCAGCATTTTTTAGAAACGAATTAAGTTTGATTATTTTTTAATAAAACTAATATAAACCATTGATGTAGTTCGATAAACTCGCTTAACTTAATCTGAATAGTTTATAATTTAAAATTAATAACGAATAAAAAGTAAGGACAAATAAGCTAGGAAAAATATTTTATAAATTATTCTTAAACTATACAAGAAAAAACCTAAGATTTCTGTTTATATATATACAGTGGCGGTCTAAATTTCCGGCCAACAAAATTTTTTCAGTTAATTTGTAAATATACCCATATGAAGAGGAATCTCAAAGTGATATTTATACATTTTATTGACATAATAGTTAGAAATTTACTTATAGAAGAACATGTAAATATAAATACTGACAAAATTAGGTATAAAGGAAAACGCATGTTCTCAAAAGTTTCCGGTCACCTTCACAAGTTTGTAAAAAAGCGGTATTGTAATGGAAAATTACAGTGATCAACAACATTTACAAACAGTATTTTATCGTATCACTATTTTATTAGCTTTATTAATAAGTACTGCGGCGCAGCAACGTGACATTAATACAATAAACGGTTAAAGATCGTCTATGGTACGTTTTTCCCACATTTCTTGCAATTTTGGCGAAATTTTGGCTGAGTTGAAATATTTCTAGTTCTGCAGTCAACTTCTATTCAAAGATTTTCTATTGGATTCATGTTGGGCGCTTGCGCTGATCATTTCAAAAACGAATTTTTGTGCGAATACCATTGCTTATCGAAGATTGCAAACTTTATTTATGTCGTTATCATGTTAAGAAAAATAGTTGCGACCAAATTTTTTTCTCCAATAACGCAGAAAATAGTCTTGCAAGATATCCTTATACATTGTATCTTTCACCCGGCTGTGGATTTCAAATAACGGCCCGACACTTTTTGAAGGCAATACTTCCCACGGCATAACGTGTCCTCCGACATGCTTCATTGTAGGAATAACATAGGTCGAATCATATCTTTTGTTGTTAGGTCATCGGACGTTGTATCCGCCACCACTTCCGAAACTGTTTTGAATTCGATTGACGGAAAAATAGAACTTTTTTCCAGTTTTCACTTAACCAGACTTTGTGTTTTTTGGAAAACGCCAGTAGGATGCTAGTATTTTATTTTTAACTCTGAAACACGGACTCTTCCATAAAGTTATGCATCACGTCAGCATATTGATACGATATGCAGACTTACTTCAGCAATATTACCAGTCCGTAAATCGTACTATATTGCAGCGGAATTTTTATGCGGATTATCAATTTTTTTTCTCCTGATAATTCTATCCCCAGGAATAGTAATTTTCCGGGATCTCCGGGACCTCTGAAAGTCGTGAAGGCCACGGCCATCTTTAAATAATTTTTAAATATCGTTCACGGTCGATTTTACCGATCGATAACTTTACCGCAATATATCGAGAAGCGACAAACTAATCACTCATTTATGAAAAATAATTGCTGAACTTTTCAATTTTGGATTCAGACTATGCTATACAGGTTGATTCATTCATAATCACAACCAAAAAACAGTTTACCGATAGAAAAAAACTAAAGAATGATAAGGGGCTGGAAACTTTTGCACACGCGAACTTCGAATTTTCTACCTTTGCATGAAGCATCTTCAGTATCCAATCAAAATGATCACGTGGTCAGAGGTCATTCACATATTCCTAACTTTTGGAGTAATTGTGCTTCTTCTTTGCTGAAACTTTTTGGTAAATAAATCGAAGAAACTAACTGGCCGGAAGCTTTTTTACCGGCACTGTATATATATATAAATAAATTATGTATTTAAATTTAAATTTTGACAAAAGTCGAAAATCAGAATGTCTGTTAATAAAATTATTACAATGTCATATTAAATTCATGTATATCTATGTGCGTATTTAGTTTCTGATCTTTGTCTTAATGTATAGATTTAAGGGTTTTTAATGGCTATATCTTTATGTTTTTCTTAGGGGAAGAATTAGTAGAATGTATTTACTTTTCTTCTTCGCGATTTTTACATAAATTGCTTTACTTAAGTTTAACTCGTGATATTTATTACATTTCTAATTATTCTTAAATATTTTGTTTTCTTTAAAATGAATCAATTTTTCTTAGATTCGATTATAAGCAAGATTTTTTTTCTAAAATATAAAATAAATACTATACTTTCAAATGATAATACCGTTTAGCTTTTAAAATTTTGATCCAGAGAAGAAAAGAAATTCAAAAGAATTTTAAAATAAACAACTTTAACAGCGAAATCTGTTTTTATTTTGATGTTTCTTTTATCTAAGCAAGGATGCTGATAAAGATGCTAAAAAAAGGAGTGTATGATCGTAAGCTTCGTTCTTTCATATTTTATTCATGCTTTTCACGTTTTTATTTGACATTTATAAGTAGTCTTTGAAATTCTCTATAAAATATATTCCTTAAATCTGAAAGACGTAACTTATCAGCATTTGTTTCTCGAAAAAGACATTTTTGGTTTAGAAATATAGAAATCGTTTTTTTTTTTTTCGCATACAAACCATTGATGTAAATCAATAAATTCGTTTGAATTTAATCTAAATAGTTTGTATTTTTAAAATGATAACGAATAAAACATAATGAAAAATAAGCTAGGAAAAATATTTTATTAATTATTCTCAAACAATAACAAATCTTAGATTTATGTTTATATATATATATACCGGGTGATCCAGAAGTTTCGGGAGTTTTGAAAAGTTAATAATTAGGAAACTATGTATAATACAAAGGTTCTGTTTTCAGATATATTTTCAGAAACATGTGGGATTTTTGTTTAGAATGAATTTTTTTAAATGTATATAGTTACCATTTTTAGCAACAGGTGGCGCTGTTGTATAAGACTGAATGTACCTATACCATGCGTTATATAGACACATGAGTTCATTGCGAAACTTCTTTTCTATGATAGTGATGAGATTTCGTTTTAAGGGTGGTTTATGTTCAAACATCTTTTGTAAGGTAAATGAAATTGCATTGTAAGGGAAATTTGATACAAAATTTCATGAGCAACTGCAGTGTTCAGACATTGTCTAGACTATGTTTAGACACATCTTTGCATGTCGCGTTGTTTTCATATCGTACAATACGTCAAGTTAAAACTGCAAAAGAATCGATGGCCATTGCAAATGTGAAATGCTATGGTAAGCAAGGTTTGAGAAAAAGGCTAATTGGAAGATCGTAATAGAAACAAGAGATCCCAAATGTCTGTTACAATCGTAAATTAGGTAGGATTCTATGCCAATACTCTGTAGAAATCACCAGTTCATGGTGAGTGCAGTAAACTTGTGATATCACGATGAACTGAAATTTCTTTCCGCTCTGAGGATACTGTGCACGCTGTTTTGCATCGGCTCACGGCGGTACTTATAAGCCATGAGCTTCATGATTAAACTTTGTAACCCTTGGACACTAATTCGTTCTTTTAAATGAGCTGTATCATACTATAAAAACAATACTATCAATTTTAGCGCCACCTGCTGTAAAAAAGTGCAACTAACATAATATGTTTTTTTCATCGAAAAAACAAATCCCACAAGTTTCACAGCATTTCTTTGAAAACCGCATACTTCTGTTGTTTATGGTATTCTAATTATTAGCATTTCAAAAGTCCCGTGACTTCTGGATCACCCGGTATATAACTAAATCCTGTGATTAAAATTTTAATTTTGACTAGTAATAGAAAGACAATATGTCTGATAATAAAATTATTACCATGTAATATTAAATTCATATATATCTATGTGTGTATATAGTTTCTGATCTTCACCTTAATACATAGATTTAAGTTTTTAATGGATATATCTTTATGTTTTTCTTAGGTGCAGAATTAGTAGAAGGTATTTAAGTTTCTTTTTCGCGATTTGTGCATAAATTTCTTTACTTAAGTTTGTACTTATTTGTTAAATTTATAATTATTCTTACACAATTTTTTAATCTTTAAAAACAATCATTATTTCATAGATTCGTTTATATGCAAGATTTTTTCTAAAATATAAAAAAATACTGTCCTTTCAAAAGATAATACCGTTTAGATTTTGAAATTTTGATTCAGAGAAGAAAAGAAATTCAAAAGAAGTTTAAAATAAACAACTTTCGAACGTTTCTGACATTTTAACAGTGAAATCTGGTTTTTATTTTGACGTTTCTTTTATCTAAGCAAGCATACTGATAAAGAAGGTAAAAAAAAATCTATGATCGTAAGACTCGTTCCTTCATATTTTATTCAGAATTTTTGACGTCTTTATTTGACATTTATAAATAGCCTTTGAGATTCTTTATAAAATAACTCCATAAATCTGAAAGAGGTACCTTATCAGCATTTTTTTTCTAGAAGAAGAAAACTTTTGCTTAGAAATATATAAATAGTTTTTTATCTATCGCAAATAAATGATTGATAAAAATCGATAAAAGCACTTGAATTTAATTGAAATAGTTCATATTTTAAAAATTATAACGAATAAAACATAAAGATAAATAAGCTAGGAGAAAATATTTTACAAATCATTCTTGAACCGTAATGATAACCAATCATAGATTATTGTTTTTAAAAACAATGATAATAAGTTGTGAGTTAAAATTCTTAATTTCAAAGTAAAATATGTCTGTTAATAAACTTATTATGATGTCATATTAAATTCCTTATGCTAATTCTATATGCATACATACAGGAATGATATTTCTGACTTTTTGAACAAAAGTATAATCTTAGAGAAAATGTTACTTTACTGTTTTGTAATTTAACGGAACAACATATTTTCTGAGATTATACTGCTATGGTAAAAATTCGGAAATCTTAATCCTGATATATAGTTTCTGAAATTCATCTTAATGTATAGGTTTAAGTGTTTTATTGAAAATATCTTTATGTTTTTCTAAGATAATGCTCTAATTAGTGTACTTTTTTACATGGAAAAGAAATACTTATATTTATTTGAATTTTTAAAACCTTTTCCAGCTCTTTGTAAAAATATAATTGATTAAAAAATTGTAGAATGCAATTACTAAAAGTAGAAAAAAAAGAAAAAAATACTAGCCTTTCAAAAGATATTACCATTTAGATTTTGAAATTTTGATTCGCAAAAGAAAAGAAATTCTGAAGAAGTTTAAAATAAACAGCTTTTGAACGTTTCTGCCATTTTAACAACGAAATCTAGTTTTTATTTTCACGTTTCTTCTATCTATGCAAGCATGGCGATAAAGATGCTAAAAAAAGGAGTCTATGATAGCAATTTCCCTTCATATTTTATATATGCTTTCTCACGTCTTTATTTGACATTTATAAATAGCCTTTAAGAACCTTTAAAATATATGTTCCATAAATCTAAAAGACGTATCTTATCAGCTTTTTTTTCTCGAAAAGAAAACTGTTGTTTTGGAATACATAAATAGTTTCTTTTATCAATCGCATATAAACCATTAATGTAAATCGATCAACTCTCTTGAATTTAATCTAAATAGTTTATATTTTTAAACTGATAACGAATAAAAAATAAGGACAAATATGCTAGGAAAAATATTTTATAAATTATTCCTAAACAATAACAATAACAAATATAAAATTTTTGTTTCTCTCTCACTCTCTCTCTCTCTCTCTCTCTCTCTCTCTCTCTCTCTATATATATATATATATATATATATATATATGTGTGTGTGTGTGTGTGTGTGTGTGTGTGTGTGTTTAACTAAATCGTGCGTTTAAAATTTTAATTTTGACTACAAGTCGAAATACAATATGTCTGTTAATAAAGTTATTACGATGTCATATTAAATTAATGTATATCTATATGTGTATATAGTTTCTGATCTTCGCCTTAATGTATATTTTAAAGTGTTTTTAATGGATGTAAATTTATGTTTTCCTTCGGTGAGGAATTAGTAGAAGGTATTTACGTTTGTTCTTTTGTACATAAATTGCTTCACTTAAATTTAACTCGTAATATTTGTTAAATTGTTAATTATTCTTAAATATTATTTTTTATCTTTAAAATGAATTATTATTTCTTAGATTCGTTTATAAGCGACATTTTTTCTAAAAATTAAAAAAAAAATACTATTCTTTCAAAGGATAATACCGTTTAGATTTTGAAATTTTGATTTGGAGAAGAAAAGAAATTCAAAAGAAGTTTAAAATAAACAGCTTTTGAACGTTTCTGACATTTTAACAGCGAAATCTGGTTTTTATTTTAACGTTTCTTTTATCTAAGCAAGGATGCTGATAAAGATGCTAAAAAAAGAAGTCTATGATCGTAAGACTCGTTCCTTCATACTTTATTTATGCTTTTTCACGACTTTATTTGACATATATTATTTAAGATAATTTACAAAATATATTCCATAAATCTGAGAGACCTATCTTTTCAGCATTTTTTTTTTCTCGAAAAAAAAAGAAAAGTTATGTTTTGGTATACATAAATAGTTTTATATATATATATATCTATCGCATATAAACCATTGATGAAAATCGATAAAATCGCTTAAATTTAATCTAAATAGTTTATATTTTTTAAATGATAACGAATAAAAAATAAGTACAAATAAGGTAGGAAAATTATTCTTATAAATTATTCGTAAACAATAACAATAAAAAAATCTTAGATTCCTGTTTCTCTCTCTCTCTCTCTCTCTCTCTATATATATATATATATATATATATATATACAAAACTAAATCGTGTGTTTAAAATTTCAATTTTGAATACAAGACGAAAGACTATTAAAAAATTATATTAAAAATATTACGCTGTCATATTAAATTCAAGTACTATATCTATTTGCTTATATAGTTTCTGATCTTCGTCTTAATGTATACATTTAATAGTTTTTAACCCTTTGCGGCGCAGAACAAATTCTTTGCTTAATTTTGTAATTAACGACTGACACCGGAATTTGAAAACAACTTTATTTGTAAATAAGAAAACGCTATATTTCACGCATTCTATACACCGTAATTTTTTTTAACAAAATTCCGATGCCAGTGTGGCGTTTGGGAATTAAAATTAAGTGGTATATCTATGAAACCACAGTACCGCAAGGGGTTAATGGATATATCTTTATGTTTTTCTTAGTTGCAGAATTAGTAGAAGGTATTTACGCTTCATCTTTCGCGATTTGTACATAAATTGCTTTACTTAAGTTTAACTCGTGATATTTGTTACATTTATAATTATTCTTAAATATTTTTTATCTTTAAAATGAATCATTATTTCTTAGATTCATTTATAAATAACATTTTTTTCTAAAAAAAAAAAAAAAAAAAAAAAAAAACTATTTTTTCAAAAGATAATACCGTTTATATTTAGAAATTTTGATTCAGAGAACAAAAGAAATTCTAAAGAAGTTTAAAAAAAAAAACAGCTTTTGAACGCTTCTGACATTTTAACAGCTAAATCTGGTTTTTATTTTGACGTTGCTTTTATCTAAGCAAACATGGTGATAAAGATGCTAAAAAAAGAATCTGTGATCATAAGCATCATTCCTTCATATTTTATTCATGATTTTTCACGTCTTTATTTGACATTTATAAATAGCCTTTGAGATTCTTTATAAAATCTATTCCATAAATCTGAAAAACGTATCTTATCAACATTTTTTCCCGAAAAAGAAACGTTTATTTAGAAATATATAAATAGTTTTTTTTTTATGTATCGCAGATAAACCTTTGATATAAATCGATAAACTCCCTTGAATTTAATCGAAATCATTTATAGTTTTAAAATGATAACGAATAAAATATAATAGTGAATAAACCAGTAAAATACATTTTATAAATTGTTTTTATAGAAAAATAATAACAAATCATAGATTTTTCTAAGTGAACAAAGATAGTAATTTGTATGTTTAAATTTTTTTTTTTTTTTTTTTTGACAACAAATCGTCATCTGAGAATAATAAGGTTCTATCTGTGTTTTTGAAAAAAAATGACTTATGGATATATAAATGTATATTTGTATCTATGAATGCATTTCTGGATTAAAATAATGTCATAGTATAAATGTAATGCCATATATAATATATATATATAACGTCATTTTAATGCAAAAAGGCCTTCCTGGATACAAATAGAGCCTTTCTATATCGTTAATAAGTCAGTATTCTAAGTAAGTATTCTAAGCCATTTTTTTTAAAAATACAGATAGTTCCTTATTGTTCTGCGACGAAATCACAATAAAATATGTCTTTTAATAAAATTATTACGATGTCATATTAAATTCATTTACATCTATATGTGTACCGGGTGTCCAAAAATGACCGATGGATTTTAAAATTCAATACCTTGCAAACGGTGACAGCTATTTAAATTTTTTTTGCAGGAGGGTTATGTATAAAGTCAGGAGTTTTTTTTTTTTTTTTTTTTTTTTTTTTTTTTTTTTTTTTTTTTTTTTAAATCGTAATTATCATTTTAGTTCGAATTTCAAACAATAGGTGGCGCTGACGGCGATTGAAAGCCAGCTGATCAGTGCTGAGTGAAGCGTCGACCTGGCCTTCAATCGCCGTCAGCGCCACCTATTGTTTGAAATGCGAACTAAAATAAAAAATTACGGTAAAAAAAAATGCCTGATATCATACATAACCCTTCTGGAAAAAATTCAATAATTTGCAAACGGTGACAGCTATTTAAAAAATTTTTGCAGAAGGGTTATGTATGATGTCAGGCATTTTTTTTAACCGTAATTTTTTACTTTAGTTCGCATTTCAAAAAGTATGTGGCGCTGACGACGATTGAAGGCCAGGTATTACCTGGCCACTGATTACCTGGCCTTCAATCGCCGACAGCGCCACCTATTGTTTGAGATGCAAACTAAAACAAAGAATTACGATAAGAAAACGCCTGACATTATACATAACCGTTTGCAAAAAAATTTTAAATAGCTCTCACCGTTTGCAAATTATTGAATTTTAAAATCCATCATTCATTTTTGAACACATCCGGTATATACAGGGATGAAATCTCTATCTTTTTGAACACCAGTATTATCTTAGAGAAAATATTACTTTGTTTAATCGGATACAGTTTTACGATTTAAGGAAACAACATCTTTTAGAAGATTATACTGGTATGCACAAAAGTTAAAAATCTCCTCTTTGGTATATAGTTTCTAATATTCCTCTTAATATATAGATTTAAGTGTTTTTAATGAAAATATTTTTATGTATTTCTATGACATTTCTCTAAGAAGTGTGCATTTTTACATGAAAAAAATATATTTATTTGCGTTTTTTTAATTATTTCTTGCTCTTTGTAAAAATGTATTTGATTCCAAATTTCAGTAGAATGCAATCACTAAAAGTTTAGTTGTCGTCTATGAACAGGCCAGCAATGTTTTGAGACTATATTTAATAGCTTAGAAGAAGAATTTAGAATGGCAGAGAAATTAAATTTCAAGAAAATGGAATTGCACTTTTATTTTATTTGGGTACTAGATGCACTTCGTCCGGTATCCGAAATGAATATTGTATTAACCATTCTTCAGTTGTGGAGTTTCAACTATTTAAACGAAATAGAGGAGAAGGGGGCATGTTTGATAAATTTTTTAGAAAATCAATGCATTTCTTATTTAAATTATATTTATTTCGTTTAAAATATTACATAAAAAATGCATTTGTTTATCATATGAATCCGAATTTAAAACTTTTCTATGTAAATTAAATAAGTTATAAGGTTTAAAAAATTGGAAGATTTCTGGTCAAACCTGTCTCATGGGATACCTTTGAAGAACTAAGAGGCACCTTTGAACAAATGAACAAAATACGAAAATATTGATGGTTAAAAAAAAAACTGCTGTTATGTTTGGCTGTGAAACCTTTTTTTACAATACCCTTAAAATACACCAATCTGATATTTCCGCAAAATTAAAATTAATTCACTTTTTTATGAAGAAATCTGACATAATATTCCATTTTATAAGTTATGAAAACCAGAAATAATGTTTGGGAAAGAGAAAATAAGGCATTTTTAGACAAAACTGCTAAATTACAAATCATTATTGTGTATCTAGAATTTGCAATTATCCAATAGATTAATGCCATCATCAATTTAAATTGGAAACTTCTGATCACTAATGCATCCAGAGCTTATAACCTATGTATGCAGTAAGTGTGAATCGTTAACAGTATAATTCCATTTTCTTCGACTTGTTAATTAACCTTATTGCACACAAAAAAATTCCAAATATAATAATATTTAGATGCATCCACAGTTCTTTACTTAATAATTCTCTCGTCATTTAAATGTTCAATGGTGCCTCATCACATGGAGTTTAACATTACAACTGTTTACTCAATTCGGCTGAAGAAATTGAATGAAACAAAGATTATAAATTTAAGATTACATCTTTATTTAATTATTTAAAAATAAATTAAAAGTTTAGGGATAGAAAATTGTCAACAAAGATCTTACAACTTTATTTTCTTAAGTTTAGATTCAAAAGGGAGAAAAATACATACCTTGCTTATACAGTATTGTTCATGCTAAATGGTGCAGCTTTGTATACTTATTGTACTGAAGCAATAGTAATGTACTGCCCTATGCTTTTTTTAAAAATAGCTTATTTTAAAGAAAATATTTAGAGTGTTCAAAGGTGCCTCCGGTTCAAACGTGTTCCCCTCTCCCCTACTACAAGATGGTTTTACGGATGCTTTAGATTTGAATCAAAAAAATTAAATTATTTTAATTTTTTGTTCTGACGAAGATAGTATTCAAATTTGTATATGTTGCCATAGATATCAATTTGAACATTTTATTACTTGAATGTCATAATAATAGTACCAGAAATTTTGCGTTTCATAAAAAAAAATTGCAAAAATTTGCCGCAAATCGCGAAATAATGACAAAAATATCACATAAAAGATTAAGAAATATCAGAAAGTAAAATGTACAACATTGGACTAAAAACTAAAAATAGTTTGTTTAAGTATAAAAATTTAAAAAATAATAACTGTTGCTGGCCAGAAACGGTAAAGAGTTATTAGCATCCTAAAAACTACATTCCGAGTTGAGAAAATCAATTATTGCATTATGAAAAATAAACAAAAATGTTTCCAAAAATGAATTGTGTAAAAAAATTGTTTGTTTTTAAAACTATTATTAAAATACGAAAATATATTGTTTATATTAGCTGTAAGACGAGAACTGTCACAGAGACGCCAATCAACGAGATTCCAGCATGTTGAATAGGTGACATATTCGGGGAATACGCACAATCTCACCCCAGATTACACCTTGGAGGTAAAAGTCACTGGCATTAGTCTAAAATGAATGCGGTCACCATAGAATCACGAAGCGAAGCGGGATTCGTCAGATTATATGATTTGTTGACAGCCTGAATGAGCACATTCCAGCCGTAAGCGTGGATGGCTTCGCTTGATAGAGACCCTTTAAAAACAGATCTTGGACGCAGTCCATGGTGCAGTAGAAGACGATGAATTCACAAAGCAAGCAGTGATATACCAATAGCAATTCATCAAAGTGTTATCAAGTATCTACGTGAATCTGTACGGTTTGTCAGAGCCATGTGAACTATGTGCCTATGATTCATCGTTCACGACACTGTTATTTATAAACACTCAAATTTCAGAGCTCTCCAAATCTTTTCCCACCCACTTTTTCCAAATTTAGATCACTTTGCTACTGTTAAACTGCACACAAATTGCTATTTCACGATAGAAAATATTTCTTCGGGCTGATGATCCTCACATTTTCAAACACTTCCAGGTGCTGCAATATCGCCCTCTTTTGTCGAAAAGGCACAGTTACATCTCACATAACGTTTACTGCTAGCAAATAACTAAATTTCAGCGTCCCACTGCAACTCTCCATTTGGATGAATTCTGCAGCAGTACAGAAGGCTCAGTCCACGTATACGTTAGTGGATCTGAAATTAGATTCATTTCAATAACGCACTTTGCTTTCAATTATCTGAAATTTTATGATTAATCGCGCCATTTCTTCATGATTTTGCGATTTTCACAAGTGTAGGGTAAATTCGATTACAATGCCGTAGTTTATTATTATTAAAAATGTTGTTTTAAAAATCGCTCGTTCATTTTATTTGTTATTCATTGCTTTCATCTTAAAGTTTGCACTCTTATGTATGATTTTAAAACGTATTTCACTTTACAAATATTATAGAAAACATCGACTCAAATCGCTGCGTTTTTAACTTATACAATATAAATGTAATTTTTGTTTACTGTACCAAAGAAAATAAATTTCTTTAAAATAAGAATTCAATTTCTGTATTTTTTTTTTCAACATTCAGAAATTAATATTTATTTCAAAAAGGTATTCATTTTGGTACGTAATTTTTTTTCGTTTCACGAGAAATTTTACACAGAATATTTTCTTATACTTAAAGATTTTTTCAATATATATATACATATATGTAACAAATCATACATTTGTTCAATTAGAAATACATAAATAACTATGCGTTTTTAGATAAAATACATTTTTAATTATGTTTTAAAATCAAAAATGTAAAGAGAAAATATATAAATTATCACTCTAGGCAAGTGTTTTACAGAAACATCTGCACTTAAAAGCAATCAGATGTTAACTAAATGAAGCATAGGACAAAAACTTGTTAACTTTTTCTTATTTGGAACATTTCAAGTATCCCATTACTTGCCCTCTTCTGTTGTTTAACTGCTATACTGAAAAGCAAAAGTAGTTACTATAAAAAAAAAACTCGAGAACATTCCATTAGATTCCTTTCTTAGTAGAACTTTTTTATAGTAGTAAGCATTTAATATCTCTCTCCAAAACAACAGTATTTTAAATTATTATTTTCTTTAAAAGAAATAGATACAATTGATACAACTTCATATTTTCAAATACTCTTTTGAGCGCCATTTTTTATGATATTATCGATGAGAGCATAACTATCTATAACAGCACTAAGTCTTTTAACAACTCAGTTAGTTTTATTTATGTTGATATTAATTGCATTTAAATGCTACCAAAGATAAAATGATAAATTTGAAATAATAATTGCCAAATATTCAAAGACATTATTTTCAATTTACATAAAAATTGGCGTTGCATATCATATTTGGAGACATTTAGTCATTTTTAAAAATCATATAGAAATACTGCTACTGAAACACTTTAGGAGCTAAATATTATGAATAGAAAATAACTGCATAATATTAATAACGAAAATACTAATAATATTTACAGATCTACCTGGACTTGAATTTTTTTATTGTAATTAATAATATTCAAAATAATGCTATCCCAATACTATCATATTTTTTATATTCAATTATCAATTAATTTACACTGCACACTCCAGTTTTAAAAGCTTTTCTAATTAATAACATGTTCCTATATTATTTTATAAACGTAACGATTTAGTTGATTGTAGTTTTAATAGATAAATGCTTTGTCTTGTTTGTAATTCAATTATATTTATTAATATCAGTTACTAACCATATAAAATAAAGTAATACCAACAAAAATATTCATGTTTATTTCAATTTTTGTCTAGGTTTAAACTTGAAATATTAGTTATTATTTAGTATACTAAAATAATTCAAATTTATTGTTATTATTTTTTTATCACATTACTTTCTTTTAAAATGATTTAAATGAAACACATTTACAATTATAAACAATATTTTTTTATTCAATGAAATTCAAAATACATTTAAATTTTAATTATTTTGTTACGTTTTTCTCATGTGCTTACAAGTAATTAAAATCATAAAATAAAAAAAAATTATAAGAATAAAATTTTAACACAGATTATATTTAAAATGTTTTAAGTATAAATTTTCATATGCATTCTGTTGATTTAGAGGTATTATACTAAGAAATTCTTACGGGCTTTGTAAGTAGCCGGAAGAAATTGTAACGTAATTTTAAACTGTATTAATCATCCAAATGTGTTGAATCATTTGTGTATTTTTTCATTGTATTTTTAACATAAATTTTAGCATTCTGAACTAGTTAAATTCTTTTAATAAGAAATATCTCTAAACATTTTGTTCTCTAAACAGATTTTAGTAAGATTAAAAAAGTAAAACATTGCTACTTCTCAAATCATTTTATTTCGTCTAAAATAAAACAGAAAATGTTATGAACTCTTGCAAATAACTATTATGATTCAACAACACTTTAAAAAGCTTATAGAAAATATTTCATATTAAGTATATTTTCTTGTTGATAATTTCTTAAGTGATTTTGAAAATTATTCAAAGTACTTTGGCTATAAGTAGCTTATGAAATAACTCCTTACGTTGAAATATGCATTTAAAGAGTTTCAACTGTTATGAGTTTTAAATTCTAGGTTATTTGTTAAATGAAAACTAATAAAATATACTTTAATAATATATATATACATATATATATATATATATATATATATATATTATATATATAAGTAGTCAAAAATGTAAAAGTAAAATATTGAAATAAATTTAATTTTTATAAAGAAATTTTTACATCAGTATTAGCTGTTTTCACACAACAAAAAAATCGCAAGATAGTCAAATTCATCAAATCAAAATACTAATTTCTTTTTTATTTACTAAGAAATCTTCACATCAGTACCAATTTTTGATATTAAACACACACACACACACACAAAAAAAAAGATTGAAAGTTGCCAAAAACATAAAAAATAAAATACAGCAATTGCTACAGCATTTACCAAGGACTCATTACACTAGTATAAGCTGTGATCCACATTATTTTAAAATTGCTATTTCCACTATATGTTAACACATTTTTAAAAGGATTCAAAGACAATAAAAACAGGTTATTGGAACACGAAAATGTTAAATAAATTTCAGATACTTTCTTACTACTTTATGTTTTTTAATGACACTTTGAGAATTCTTACGCATCGGTTTATTAGGGGATTTTAGGTGTTTTAGTAGCAAAAATTTCGTAAAGTACAGGTCGTTATATCTAAAGGGAGAATTATGTACATTAAATAAAGCAAATATTACTTTATAAATATTATGGTTAGCGGTGTTTGAAAGTCTTTGAAGAGTTTGAACCAAGAGTTTATATTAAAAAGCATTTTAACAATACGTTGGTTATGAATTAAGTGTCTAATTTAAATTAAGTTACATTTAAATTTATTAGTTCTTTCTAAATTATAAATAAAAAGTATTTTCTAAAAAGATAAAATATGAATAAAAAAGTAAAATACTGAGAAGTGGATCACAGTTTATATTTACCACTCTACTTTTGCGTTATTTTTCAGCATCTGTACTAGTTTTATTAAATGAAATCTGTATTAATCAATAAAGTATCAATAGATTATTTTAAACTAACGTTTTTATATATGCAATGTCGTTAAAAATATCAACGATGCAAAAAATTTGTCAACAATAACATCTCATAGCATTTTACCACGAATATAGAAATAACTTGTTTTCACATTTACGGATATTGTCCTATAGTTTAAATTAATAATATATTAATATTTGTAAAAGGTTTCGTTTTAAAAACGGTAATTAAATAATTAGTAAAAACAAGACTTTGGCATTCTCATATAAGGAAATTTAATAATATATTTTATTATTAAGTATAATTATTCTGCTGTGTTTAAATGTATATAAATAAGACAATATAATAAAAGAAAAATAAATGGAACTCTGCTTTAAATTAACCTTTAAACTTAATATTAGTTCATTAATATTTCTAAATTGATCATAGTTTTAAAAATATTATTTAATCATATTTAATATAATATATCAATGATATTTTTATAAAAATGTATCGTGAAATAATAATCTCAATTTTCCCTTTGAGGTCAAGAATAGATATTTAAAGGTTTATGTGGAAGAATAATGTAGAAATCAGCGCTTTTCCAAACACTTACTTATTAAACGCAATCAACACTTGAGCTATCACGAATACAGTATTTACCTTTTTATATTGCGAGTTAATATAACTTTTTAGCTCACAGGCTATCATAGCCTGAGAGCTTATGTGCCCGAGAAGGAATGCCCGTTCTGTATGTACGTTCGTACGTGCGTTCGTGCGTAACGCGATAACTCGTGATAAAAATATCCGATCCACTTGAAATTTTGTATGTAGGTATATCCTGACAAGGCGCTTCCCTGATTAGTTTTTGGAGTTCATTCGATATGTATAAAAGAGAGAACGGGGGGCTCATGGCCCTCCCCTTAATTGATACAAATGGGATTTTCATGCAGAATTAAGTTTTCGTTTAAAATTTAGATTAGGATCATTCTGATGAGGCGATTCCGTGACTGTTATTAGAGTTATTAGATGTTCATTAAATAAGTATAAATAGGGGGAACAGGGGTTCTAATGTCCCCCCCCCCTTAATTTATATAAATGGGTTTTTCAAGCAGAATTTTCAGATTTCGTTCAAATCTCTGAATAGTTTTAGAAGTTTAATGGTTAAGTATAAAAGAGGGGGTTAACTCCTTTTAAATTATATAAATGCTAAATGGGTTTTTATTAAGAATTATCTCATTTGCTCTGAATTTTGGATATAGATTTTTTAATATGATAAAGCATGTACTTGATTGTTTAGGAGGTTCAATGATTAAGTATAAAAAAAAGAGGGAAGGGGAGAGCTGTTTCCCCTTCTTAATTTTTTTTCGAACGGAATTAACCCTTGAAAATATAAGGCTTTAATGTACAATTAGTATTTGTAGCCTGTGAGCACAATGCCATCAGTTTAACTGGGCAGTATTCTTTATTTAAATACGATTTATTGTATTTAGATAATCTTCATAATACATTTCATTATAATATGTATATACATATTGATCGATTGGTTTTCAGTCATTGTTTAAAGAAAACAGTATAGTGTATTCACCATTCCATCATTTATAGGTAATTTTGAAATATAATTAACGAATTTGAAGTATTTTTAATGTGGCAACACCATCGAATGTATATGAAATCTAAATATTTTTTTTTTTTTTTTCAGGAAAAGACCTGTTATAGAATGCCATGTTTGATACGTGTTCTTATAACGAATTTGTCAATAACACTTTACGATAAGACATGCTTATTCTCATGAAAATTCAAAGATTTCAGTTTAGGATAATTTCTAAAGTAAATTATTACTGAAAATATTTCGTTTAGAGAGTATGCTATGATTTTTTAAGATGCTGTAAATCATTTTCAAACTAAATATTTTCCAAATATCCGGGAATATTTTGAATTTTAGTACTCTGTTGAATGATATATACTACCAGTGAGTAGCATAATTTGTGGATATCTTATTATATTTTTGCGTACTAAGTCTCAAATTAAATAGTTATAGTAAAAATTTGTTTTTGGTATATATCTCTATGATTTTTATCATAATTAAAAAAATGTATAAAATCCATAAAAATGAATTAAAATAAAAATCCTCGAAAAGAGGGGTAATTTAACTTCTAATTTAAAAAATGGAAGATGGAACTTGACACTTGAAATTATGATTTTTACCTATTAAACGATAACAAATGCATTCACATATCTCATCTCCTGTTTATTTGACTGGACAAGATATAATGTTATTATTTTTTTTATTCAATTTCACCAAGAATTAAATTTAAAGTAAACAGCTAAATCCCACACTGATAAAAATTTCTATAAAAAGACAGAAAAAGATAGATTCTCTGTAAATTTACGCTAATTCTCAGAAAAATGAATGTGATTGTGTTTCCCGGCCATCATTTTACAGACATTTTCCTTATCTTATATCTAATTCCTCGCAGGGATTTCAATGTCTTTATTTAAAAATATTTTTTTATCTATCCCAAAACTTGTAATTCTAGATACGCACTTTTAAAATTCTTTTGTATTTTTATTAAACATATTATTTTTTTTTCTACTTAGAATAATTCAGAAATGGAAAAATGAAATCCTTGGAATTGGTGTGTATTTTTATAAGCAATCACATGAGCAATCATACTCAAAAATTAGCAATCACCAATTCAACATCAGCAATCACATTTATCAGCAAGCACAGAATTAAGATAAAATATATACTTTGACCTTAAGAGCCCACAATAGTCACAGAAAAATTACTCAAAAAGACCCGGATGACCATGTAAAGTCTATGGGAGCGTTCTTTTCGAATATCTCGCTCAAATTTTAATATTTTTGCATGATTTTTTTGCACAAGATAGCTGAGGGCAATCCACAACCGGGCTAGTTTTTACTTTTTCAATTTTTGTTTCAGGTTTTCTTTAAAAAATTACTTTAACTTTCGAAACCGGTTTAAACCGGTTCTGAAACTGAAACTATCGTAATATAAAAAATATATAACCGAAATCGAAAAAGTAAAAACTAGCCCGGTTGTGGATTGCCCTCAGCTATCTTGTGCAAAAAAATCATACAAAAATATTAAAATTTGAGCGAGATATTCAAAAAGAACGCTCCCATAGACTTTACATGGTCATCCGGGTCTTTTTGTGTACTTTTTCTGTGACTATTGTGGGCTCTTAATACCATCTATAGTTCACTCAGTAAGGGTTCATCCTCGGTCAAGAGTTCTCGGGACCAAACTCCAGGATGTTAAGTGTAAAGTGTTTAAAAAATTAATGATAGACCTATTCAAAGTTACTCGAAAGCTTAAAATTCTTTGAGGTAAGAAAAGAATGAGGGATTGACTAATTTTGAAAATTAAATTAAATTCTTTGATTAAAAATAAATTTGTGTATTTTTAACGATGTTAATTTAGTGTATTTTAAATTTACTGAATAAATTCTCTATTATTTATCAGAATCTTGGATTTCTCTAATGTTATTTTACAAAAGACGTAATGAAAAACTCGGAGGAGAAAATGGAGATTCTCAGTAATTTCAAGAAATGTTTTAACAGTGCAGTATGTTTTATCCCCCTTTTTTAGGTTTAATCATTAAAGTTATAACTACTTACTTTGACAGAATTTTTTTAGATGAAAGAAAAAAGGCATAAATGATGAAAAATGTCTATTTAGTGACATAGACTGAAGCTGCACGCGATATTTTAATCTCGAGGATGAAATAACCAAACGGAAATTACTGAAGACATGGCTGATAATATTTCAAAGGGAATAAGCAGTTTAAAAAGACTAAAAAAATCATTAAATAGTTTTATGTGCTATTACAGCCATGATTCACTAACTCATAAAATTTGATGAATTAAATTCTAATAAAGTCAACACAGACTTTTCTTTTTTGATATGTAATATTAAAAGAGAAAAAAAGAAATAACAATAAAAAGGTTTTCTTATAAAAATGAAAAATAATTTTAAAAGTCTATATTTTGAATTGCAAAATTTAACAAAGATAAAAAAAAATCTTCAAATAAAAATCATGGAGATCCACACACGCAATTACATATAGAGTATAAGGGAAATACGTGTAAAATGATGAACAAGAAACGCAATCAAATGCATTTAACCATGAACTAATGTAAATTTACGGCGAGTTTCGTTTTTTTCTGTGTTTTTAGAGAAATTTTTAAAACAGTATGGAAGACAAACATGTGTTTCTTGAGAATTTATTTTAGTTAACAGCTTTAAAAAATTTTCTACACTATATTTTGTAAAAACAATAGAAATTTTAAAATATGTATCAGTTTGTAATATATGTATGTACACCTAGAAAAAATAAATTTACATTATAATCAAAATAAAATACATATGAAGAACTCGTATGACAAAAATGATAATTGAATTAACAAACCATCATTTTGATTTTTAAAAAAAGAAAAAAAAGAAATAAAAAGCTGTTTAGTATCAAAATACTGATGAATATTACATTCTTTTTAATAGAATTTTAGTAAATGGGGCGGACCATTGATTATCTTTAATTGTATGTTGGTTAAAAGATTTTTGTCGCAGCCATCTTTACCAGTTGATCTAGAATAGAATAAAATGACATGGAAAATGATAATGCTGATAGCTTCATAATACTCAAAATATTGGAGAATCTGCGTACTGATTGATACAGCAATACTGGTTCTCCTCATTATCATCTATTTATGACATAATAAATGTATTGTCTGACATAACACACTGAATTTAAAATTATATAAAAATTTGAAAGAACTGTTATTACCAAGATCAGATGAAAAAAAAAAAAACATTTATTCTTACCTGCTCTGACATGTACATCTCGGGTTCCAATTACACCCACAGAATTTGAAGCTTCACACCTGTACACTGCAGCATGGACGTCAGCTCTATATTCTTCTCCAGAAAACGGTGGGAAAACTAAAGTACCATCATGCCTCGTATAACGTAACCCAGACAAATCTTGTAAAATTTCCCCATCGTGTTTTACCCAGGTTATCAACGGATGAGGAAATCCTTCTGCTGAACAAGGAATAACAGTTCCACTTGAATTAGAAAAATCCACTCTGTCAGGTGGTTCTACAATAAAGCTAGGACCTCGCTTTAGAAGCTCTTCGGCGAAGACTAAAAATTAAATATATAAATATATATATATAATGTTTATTATTAAATGTAAATATATGTGATTAAATGATGTTTAACCCTTTCCGGCACACTGTGCCCGGTCGGGGAAACCTAATTTTAATTCCAAACTTAAAAACGACACCATTAATATTTTAGTAAAATTTTGCTTTTACAATAGAAGCTCAATTTGAGGAATTCAAAATACCTAAAAAATTCGTTTCTGATTTCTGGTGTCAGACGATTACTTCTCATTTTACTAAAAGATTTTATCCGTGCCGGAAAGGGTTAAAGGAAATCTGTAATACATATCTGAAAATATCAGTTTTGATAAAATTGTTCGAAATAATATTTGAATTAACCTGTAAAAAAATTGGAAAGACATGCATGAAACAGAGCTGTAAGGGCCCCAAAAATATGAGTTTATTGATTCGGGCAGAGGAGTCAGAGGGACTCATATACAAAAATTTTGCATTGAGAATGCGAGAAAATTAGAAGGTGAAAAAAATCATTCTGCACATAAAGTTTGAGGGGCCCAAATCTACGTAACCCTAGAGTACCCAGGATTTTATATAGAAACAGGAAAATAACTAAATGGATAAGACTTCCAAAGACCAGATTATGAGGTGGCATTATATATAAAAACCCCTTTACCAGCGATAGGTATGGGGGAAATACATTTGAATAATTTTTTTAAAGCTGCCCAAGGACACCGAGAAGATAATTAATATTCAAATCTGATGGTAGCTAAACTCTGAGAAATTTTTCTCGGTCGTGCAGTAGCTGGAGGATTTAAGATGATGTAGAAAAAAGCTTGTAGAACAGTCCATTTTTAAGGAAACTGTAATAAGGAACCCAAAATTGGTCAACTGATAGTCGAAAATAGGTCCCCAAAATGAAAATATATTAAGAAGTCTTAATAGAGCGATACATCTTCAATTATTATAAATTAATATTAGGTTGTAAATTATTGGTTAGAATTACATTTTAAAGAAATGCTCCAAAATTGAGATAATGTTTAAAAGGGCCCTAGAGCCCTATTTAAAATGTGAGAGTATTGGTCCAAAAAGAAGATTCGAAAATTTAACTTTAAATTTATGTACTGAGAAGATAAGAAAGTTAGAGGAGTGTGTAAAAAATGCCTTGTAAACAACCTCTCAAGAAGATTTAAATAGAGGCCTTACGGTAAAAATTTTGAGAATAAAAAAAATCCCAAAATTGAAGACAGGATTAAAAGGAAGCAATTTACTAACAATTATTTGCAAGAAAACGACAAGAGTCCAGGTTCTCTTAACTAGAGTGTAGAAAGGCGAGAATAACTAAATAATGAAAGATTCCCCCAAAATAAGAATACTTGGTGAAAAGAGGGCAAGTATTTCACAAACTAGTGCATAAAAATTTAAAGGAACTTCCTTGTCTTTCAAAAATAAAATTCGAGTGTCAGGTACATCTGGACAGGTCTTAGAATATCAACATGTACATTTCCAGAATTTTACGTGCAGTAGATTTTGCTATCCGCAGCACGGAGTCGAACAGGCACACATGCACACACACTCGGGCAGTCAGATTGAACTAAACTTTGATTTATTAGTAGGGGGAAGTGGGGTACATTGATACATGGGGCACATTGATACACCCCCTCTGCCGTTCACAGGGTCATTACAGGAAGTTTCACAACGGCTCCAAAAGGTGATGCTAGTGCACTTAACAACATACAGAAAGTCTTGGAATGATTCAGTAGTTTGGTGAAATGGGACGGGTGATTTATTGTTTTCGTAGGTCAAAAGTAAATTTGAGTTGTACAACTGAAATGGTATTATACAACTGTTCCAGTATTTTCATCCGAAAAGAATACTCTCCCTGACAAGTGAAACTACTCTTTATCAGTTCCTCATTTTTTATTGTTAGATAAATTATGAAGTGTTGGATTTGAGACTCATTTTATTCAAAATGGCTGTATGGGGCACATTGATACACTCTATGACGGGGCACATTGATACAACCTAAATCCTTTTTTAGTTCATTTTTTCATTACTTTTTATTATTTTTTTGACCCTACACTCCTTAACCCAACCATTTTCACGAAAAATTTCTAATATTATTTTCTGTTGAAGTGAAATAGCTCTAAATTTTTATATAAAAACATTTTATAGTATTTTTGCTAACAGAAAATGTAAGAACTTACCCAAAAGCTAGTACTAGTAGAACTAATAAAAGAATAGGACGGAATTCTGGAAAATCTCGAATTTATATCGATTCTCCAGAGGAAAAAGTATTTTCGACAAGAGAAATGTTAAGTAAGAGAAACAAACTGCAGAACAGAAAAAGATAATTATATTATAAACAGACTTTTTAATATAATTATCCTTTATTTTCTGTTTATAAACCTATTTATAATAGCAAATCTGGTAATTTTTCATCTTTCCCAAGAAAGATGATAATGCTGGGATTAAAGTTCTAGATATGACAAAGTAACCACAGCCAACAATCAGCCAAGAAACAGCCAGAACATCAGGTCATAATATATTTAAGTTTGATTGCTTTAATAATGCTTAAAAATAAATTGTGGGTGATTTGAAATTCTATAAATAAATATAAAATGGTTTGCTAGACCATTTTCTATGAAAAATATGCATTGGTATTATTTTGTCGTCATTTTTCTCAAACGTATCAATCTGTCCTGAAGATGGGGCACATTGATACAAATGACTTTTTTTTTATTTTTTAAAAATTACATGCAAATATACTATATAAAACAATGATTGTACATTTTTATAACATACTACACAAGTTTTGCTGTCACCTCATGGAAAAAAACTTGAATTCTCTACTTTTTTCGCACCAAAAAAAAAAATCTTAGAAAAAAACTGTATCAATGTACCCCACTTCCCCCTACAGATAAAAGATCATTTATCATTTTTTATCAAAATTCTCATATACTTAATATATTATTACAATTTAGAATTTTGATATCATTTGAAATATTTAAAAATAAAATTACTGGACGCAATTAAGATTTGTTTATTATTATTTTTATAATTATTGTTATTTAACACATTTAAATATTTTATGATTTGAAAAAAAAAATTCTGTAAAATGCCAACAAATTTAAAATAAAGATTATAAAGAACTCACAACGAAATAGACAAAAAAAAATTATATTCTGAAACTCACAAGAGAGAAGCATACAAAATAAAATAAATAGAACGTTTTATTGAAAAGTTTATTGCCAGAGAAAAGTAAACTTTTACAGTCGAACACATTTCCGGGCAGTACGAAGCAGGAAACCTCTGTGTTTGTTCATTAGAAATAGAGTTTTGTGTGGAATTTTAAATTTAGAAAGGAATCCTACGCAATTTCCAGGAAGCTAAATTAATTCCTTTTAAGACCTGCTCCATGTCGAATATAATTTTTTTTTTCAAAAACGAAATTTTTGAAATATATAATGTGACTATTTGAGACATTTTGGGAGTATGATTTATACATTTACATATCATAACTGTTTTATAACTATTATATTTTTATTTAAATCTCATAAAAAAAAAGTTACTTTTAAGCGGTAATTAAATGTTTGTAGAGCAAAATTTGAAATGTACACAGGGCGAATCTAAACTCTGGGGCAAAAATTAAGAGATGATAGTAAACATCAAGGAAAATAAATTTAAAATAAATTTTGTTTTTAATTATGTGTTTATAATCAAATGATTATAATAACGGATAAAAAGTCGAATCATTTGGAGTTTTCACTAAAACTATTCTTAATGTCCGTATTTACTTGCAAAGAAAAATTTTTAAGATAAAGTTCAAAAAATGCAGATAGAGGGAGCATTAGACTTCGAACTAACGAAAAACATTTTTTACCGTTACATTTTGTATCGTATTATATGTTTTGAAAAGCTTAGACTTAAATTTTGAATTCAAAATGAGAATCGCTCGGAGTGGTTAAACAGCGCAAATCGAACTATGATCAGGGAGGGGGTGTTCAAATTTCAATTCCTCAACACAGTTAAGTTTTGAACTTTATATTGAACCGAATTTTTTAAACATTTTTTTTCAAGAAAATACTAACATAAAGAATAGTTTTAGAAATCGCAAACGAATCGACGAATTTTTCTGTTTTTTAATAATTTGAAATTTAAACTTTAATGGAGCCAATTGTCTTAGGAAGATGTTCGGGACACTTAGTTTCCGATTTAGTATTGTTTCTCTCTCGTTAGTTCGAAATCGGATAAATCGAATTATAGTTTTATCCGAATTAAGCATGAACTCCCGAATAATGTTAAAAAATTTCATTTATTCGAACTTATTTTATCTTGACTTATTTTAACTAGAACTAATGTGCATTCAACATTTTCATTTTTCCTTACATTCTCACAGACTTCTGATAAATGAAATTTTTTAACGTTATTCGGGAGTTCATGCTTAGTTCGAATAAAGCTATAATTCAATTTATCCGATTTCGAACTAACGAGAGAGAAATAATACTAAATCGGAAACTAAGTGTTTTCAAATAAAAATCGGAAAATAAATTTTAAATTATAAAAAAAACCCAGAAAAATTCGTCGATTCGTTTGCAATTTCTATGCAATAAATTTCTTTCATTTTTTTCAGAATTGTTCTGAACTAATATAAATATAATTCCATGCACTTCACATCCGTTTTGTATATGTCCCATCAATCCATCAATGACATCGTCTGCTTTCTTCCATTAGGCTTGTTCCTAATCCTTCCTCCAATGTTTCACCTAGTGACATTTAAAGAAATTTACAGGATGGACATATCTTAAAGATGTTCCATCCAGAAACCCGGAAAACCTGTTTTATCACTATAATCTATCTTCAATGTGGACATCTAATTTTTCATTCAGTGGTTCTACTTTCTGCTAAAGATTTTTTGGAGAAAGTAAAATATTTCGTTTCTTTACAATATGGCTTCACGTGGAAATTATAACTCTTTATTTCTAGAAGCTAAAGTGTAAATTAATAAAAATTTAGGATGTGGTCGATCTAAGACAGGAATTGCTGCATAATATTCTATCGACTTACTTGAAAAATAAAGAATTTATCTTGTAACCATGGGAATAAGAAAGATTAGGTAAAGGATGACAAGGTTTGAGAACAGCAGTCCATGAGTATTTAGCGGAAGCTTTACCTCTAACGACAGAGAATGCGTAAGCATGAAGCTTATTCTTGAGTGAATCTATAATTGATAACTTAAGTGAAAGAACTTGCACTACTCATGGATATTCAAAATTGCAATTGTAACGAAGGATGACTGACATATTTTAAGCACCGAAATAACATGGTATGCATAACTATTATGTGGTTTAAAAAGCGCTGTAGACCTCGTTGTTTGCAATCTATTTTGCAAAACAGCTATCCGAATTCGTTTCTAATTTTGCAAAGGTAGGCGTGTTTAATGGCAATGAAAAAAGGTTGTTTTATAAACTTCTTCCTAATAAAGCTTTAACTATTAAAGTGAAATTTGCATAAGTAACAAATTTAAAAATAGCAGGAAAAGTCTGATCGTAGATGACAATATGGGTAGAAGTGAGAAGTTAAAATTGTTAGTTTTTGATAAATCAGTTAAGAAACGTTGTTTCAAAGAAGTTAAAAGATAATCTGGTGGTTATGTGACAACTGCAATCGATGGATCAAGACATAATCCAAAATTTCAAAATATTTTATCGTAAAATGTTCTAAAATAAATTTTATTTTCGATCCTTACTCAAGACTATCACCGATTTATATGCGGTATGGAATGCAGAAATAACAGGAAAATGTTGTTGACATACCAGATTTATACATCCATCTAAAAAGGATGCTTGTAATGCAAAAGATGAAAATGACAGACCTTCTGAATAAATTGAATTTCGAAACTTTTTTCGAAAGTTCCTGTGTGATATTGTGTTCGTAGAGTATGTAGCAACTGACAACAGTTTAGAAGTATATGAACCCTTCAGTGCGGAAGAAATTGTTGAAAAAATTTACGAAACATGCAATGAGAAGACAAAATCGGATTCTGGCAATTGTGCTACTATGCCACATGTGCTTGCCTTACCCACAAAAAGCCAATTCCTCAATCAATTGAACTTTTGCGTACATTTATTCTGATGCAGCCGTCATCGGAAAAATAACTTAATTGTTTGTTTCACATAGAAAGACTGACTAAAAAGTCAGAAATGATTTGAACTAAACAAACAATAACTGATTACATTTCTAAAGTGATAATAAATAATTTAAATGATTCCTTAAATGTTCATCCAATTTCAGATGAGAAAATTATAATAAAATTTTAAACTGCAGTTGTTTTATACGTTTTTTTGTTTGATATATATTATTTTGTATTATCAATTAATTTATGTATTTATATATTTTGATTTTATGTTACGTCATATTCTAACGATATCGTAGCCAAAATAAATTTCAAAATACCATAACCTTTGTGGAATAAGGTAATTGATATTAAAAACAATTTTTTAATTTCATATTAGTAATGTAATGTAAAATTTGATCGCAGCAGTAAACTGCAATTGTAATTGGTCCTCCAAAATAGAAGGAAATTAAATGTTCTTGATTTAACTTGTGTTCCCAGTAAGGAACAACTACTATTTATAAAGTTATTCCTAGCAAATATTTCGTTTCCTCAAAATATTTATCTTACATAGGTACAGACAAAATCACAGAATCACAGATATAGGCTCCCAAACAGAGATTTTGAAATACATGTTTTTTTTTTTTTTTTTTTTTTTTTTTTTTTTTTTTTTTTGAATCTGTGACATTTAAAACGAATAAATTTAACAAAAACTGTAATTCGAAAATTTTCCCGAATCCAATATTTATTTGTAAACAGAGAAGAAAGTAAAAATTCGAAAATCAAAAATTGTATATTTATTTGGGAAATACAAGAGAGTGTCATATTTTTACATGCAAATTATAATGTTATAAGACATTTTGCTCTGCATTGAAAACATGTTCAATATTTATAATTCATGAAATTTATGCAAATCTTGAATACAGTTTGAATATTGATTTACTAACACCCTTAAGGAGGCTCAGGGGTTGAAAACTTTTCAAAAAATCATTTTTTTTTTATAATCTAGTTTTATTATTCAATTAATCCTGAACTCAATGCAAAAAACCGCATAAAAATATTTGCATTTTTAACGGAGTTATAAGCATTTATGTATCAACACTTTCATAGCCGCACCCATATAATTTCAACTTTAAGTCGCGTTTTGTCAAAACTTGATTTTTGACGACTAACACCAAAATTAAAAAAAAACTATTTGATGGAATGATTTAAATTTTTTTTTGCATGCATATAACATCATTATCTATAGAATGAATTAATACAGTTTAATATTTTGAGTTTTTTTAATGAAAAAAAGGTGTATTTTTAGGGTTTTTTTTAAATTTTAAAGTTTGAGAGTTTTTTAATAAGGTTTTTTATTCGAGTGATTGTTATATACTTAATTCATTCTATAGAGTAAAGTTTCCTGATAATTTTATAGCAAAAATTAGGTTCTTAAGTCAATTCAACGTGAAGACATCTTGGTGTTGGTGATATAATACATAATTTTTTTTCGAAAATTGTGTTGCATAAATTTTTCTATATTTCTTATTACATTGCAGTGAATTACTTCATTTTATAATTTTATAAGACTACAAACATACCTTTAAAACATCAGAAAGTTTAAATTAATTACACTGAATACTTCTGTTTTTATATGGACTCGAAGCGAGAGCTCTGTTTACATGTTTTTCCGTATCGATCAACCCTTGTGTCCCCTTAAGGAAACTTATCTAGAGGAGAAGGAAAAAAAATGTACAACCCAAATGTTATTTTATGTGAAAAGTTATTTTTACTTCTTGTTCATTTGAGTTTCGAAATTTCAATAACATTTTCTTTCCAGTGCGTATATAGGGGGTGGGTGTTCATAACTCTGTATATTTCGAATTCTTATATAAAATGTATATACAGGGCGATTAAAAAAACGTGGACAAAATGATATGACAAATCAAGCATACAATAAGGATAAAGAATCACATATGAACATAGGGTCGCAAACTACTTATTGAGTTACAAATACAGGGTGTTTCATTCCAGCTACACCCGCTTTGAAAGTAATAATTTCGAGGAAAGTAAAAGTACTGCAATGAAAATGCAACGATATGTATCTTATTTTGTGTGAAATGTGATAACGTTACAAAAAGATCTGGAAAGACATATTGCTCAAGTAATCGATGATACCGTATAAACTGATTATCACAGTCGAAAATGTGAGGTGACAAGTGCATATTGCTGGTGCCCATAATGCAAACTTCTACCCCTTTCGTTTAGTGTAATCACGTTTGAAACAATGATGAGAATGTCTGTTAAATGTTTTATTATAATACACTTCAGTTTTCTGAAATTTATTACCGTCAGCCCAAATGGAATTAAGATGAAGCACCCTGTATTTGTGACTAAATAAGTGGTTTGCGACCCTATGTTCCTATGTGATTCTTTATCCTTATCGTATGCCTGATTTGTCCTATCAATTTGCCCACGTTTTTTTTTATCACCCTGTATATAAGGTACCCTGGGGTAATAACGCCAGGCGGGGTAATAACGCCAAGTGCTAATATTTTGCATAATTATGAAATAATCTGGTAAATGACACCCATGTGCTCTGTGCAGAAGGGTTTTGAGTCATATAAATCGCAAAAAACAGCTTCAAGTTAATTTGTTTCGTTTGTAGGTGTTATTGTTTTCGCAAGCAACTAAAATTAACGCTTGATCTAAAATTTGCGAGATACGTTTTGTGATGTGAAGACAATTTTTTTTATCCGGAAATACTTTGTTAATTACATAAATTTGTAGTACATTTCATGGACTTTCAAAATGTTGTTGAAGATTTTCGATGTCTTCTCGAGATAATTTGTAATTTAAAATATACAGCGCAATAACTATAACGGGGTAATAACGCCAATCCTTGGCATTAATATCCCGGTTGATTCCTTACAGTGGCCGAGCTACATCCTAAATACTGATTCAAATAAACACAGTTAAAACTGTGCAATGTTTCTAATAATTCTATTTAAGCGGTCCTTTTTAAGCAAAAAGAAGCTCACGGTCTGATATTCTTTTGCCTCATCCTCCCCCCCCCCACACCACACCTTTATTTTTCTTACACTTTCACAAAAAATTTAACATTTTCAATAGCTTAGAATGCAATTTGTCAATTTCTAAGTTTGTAGAGTTTGTATTTTTAGAATTGGGCAATCTACACGCAATTATTTCATCTTATTTCATAGTTTTGTTTACATGGCGTTATTACCCATATAGGTAGGTAATAACGCCGAATAGCATTGGTCAAGAAATCACGCCATTACATTTTATGAATACATATCTGTTAAATTATTTTTTTATATAGATAGTCAATGAGTTGCTGTATCAAATCATGTATTTGTTTGAAAAATACAAACCAAATCTGAGCCGTGAAAATTGGTAGAACCTTAACGTGGCGTTATTACCCCAGGGTACCTTATTTTTCTTCAAAACCTCTAAGAAAAAAAAATTCCAGAAAATGTCATTTTAGTATTATGATACCCAACTATTTTATTTTATAAATATTCAATAAAAGAGTAAAAAAAAAGGATTTAATTTTTTAAATGCAAAGTGAAATAAGAAACTTTGAAAAAAACAAAAAATCTTATAAAATAATTCACTTTGTGTTTGATGTGCTACAACTCTTCAAAGAAATTCATTGATAGAAAGTTATCACATGACTAGAACAAGGTATCTTATGAATCAGCTTTTTGAGTATCCTATTCCCCAAGGGATTAATAAATAAAGAAATTAAATATTTGCAATAAAATGTTATTGTGTTTACAAAATACATTGTTAACTATCACAAAAATTTAAATATTGTATGAAAATATTTTAATGCGTATTATAGTCCATTAAATTAATACAGTCTTCTCTAATTACATGCATTTATGACTAATACCTTTATACCTTTCAAAATATTTAAAGGAACACATCAATGTTGATTTTTTGTGTTTCATTTAAAATAGATTTAAAAGAAATCTTATCGGAACCTATAACTTATATTTGCCATATAAACATATATTTTGTATAAACATACATTAAACAGACAGCCCACCGAAGATTGTAGAATATTTTTCTTGCAGTTGTGGAATATGTGGTGAAATAAAATTACCCAACCTTCCAAACCTCATTAACGTCTTCATTCTTAAGGATTTTAGTCTGTTATGCACGTCTTTACTTATGTATGCAGATCTAAGTGATACAATTTCATGTTACTGTAAAATCATCCAATTTTTTTAGGCTAACTTGTGAATTGGCTCAGCATCGCCCTAAAGGGACTTAACACCATACAGCCTCTTTCGACCAATCTTTTATGTGAATTTTAATTTTGTCGAGATGTTCTTATCTGTTTGTCGAGATTATCTTGTGTGTGTGCGATTTGTCATAAAATTTAGCAATTTTTTTTATAAAACATTGCAATTGTCAGTTTATGTCTAGAGTTATTATTAAGTAAATATTGTCGTGCCACTTTTTTATGAATCAATCTATATATAGATGTTTTCTCAACAAAATATAAAAAAAAAGAATATTTTTTATTGTTTCTTTTATAAGGTTCGAAGAACTAGAGTTAAATTTTCATAAATTTTTTCTACTTTTTTATGTTAGCAAAACCCATTTAAAAATATATTTATTTTATTTTATTTGTTTATTTTACTCTTTCCTGAACAATTATATACATATATTTTTCCGGAATTCCGAGAACAATATGATAAATAGAGATAAAAGATAAAAACAAAAGAAAAAAATCCCTAGAAAACCTAAATCATAATCTGCTTTCTAATTACTTTACGGGGTATTGCAATTAGATAAGAAACTTCATGATACAGCACAATTAGATAGCAATTTATTCTTAACAAAATGTTTTTTTTCTATCAAATTAAACTGCCTAACGTTCAGTAAGATAATTTTTTAATTCATTTATTTTTGTGTTTACGTAAGCGAAAACAAACTGAGAATATATATGGACCGTTTTTTTTTCTCTCCAACTACAATATGGATTGCTTTTTTAAATAAAGAAATAACAATACAACAGGAAATTTGTTTTGTTTTTACTGGTTTTTTTCGTTCAACACAAATTTTAAGAAAAACAAAGAAGAAAAATGGATTTATGTTTACGCAGAAATTATTCTTTTTCTGTTGTTTTATTTTTAATAGATTATTATTTTTTATTTTCCTAATATAGTTATACATGTATGGATAGAAAATGGTCGCTTATTTTATGAAGCATATGTTTAATTCCTTCTTCTATCACAATAAGTAAATATTGAAATTCATTAAATTTTAAGAAGTACGGTTTTCAATGGATTTATACGCTTTGCTGGTAATAAGTGCCGAAAAATATGTTTTCAAAAAATGTCTGTCTTTGACTCTGTGATTCTGCCTATTTGTATCCGTTACAAATGTAGTGAGCACTGCATCTCAAGAACTAATACACAGACTTTAATATAACTTTAGATTCATTTAGCAGTGCATATAAGTTGCTCCAGATTACTTTTTGATACAAATCGTCCAAAAAGTAGCTCTGCTAATCTCCATTATTCAAAATTTCTGCTATATCTCATCTCAGTAAATAAGCACATATTTTCTTCATACTTCAGTCACTGTTAGAGGATGGATATTGTTGTTTATTACGTTCTGGTGTAAGTGCGCAATACGTGGCGCTACTATGCTACATTATAAAATTAGAATTAAATCACGTGATTTTCGAGCATGCCAATTTTCATCAAAATGCAAACATGCATAAATATGTTCTATTAAAGATTTTGAATATTAAGGTTTCAATTGAATTTAAATGCGACGCAAAATTTCTTGATATAGAAACAATAATTTAAATATAATTCTTAAACTTTCAATTTTTTTTTTCAATTTTTTTTCAATTTTCAAATTTTTAAACACTTAATTTTAAATTTTTAAAGTACATTCATTTGTATATTTCAGTTTTTGCCAAATATTACTTTTGGTACTGTTTTATTATTTTCGATTTTAATAATACCGAATGCGATTTACATACTTTCACTTAGACTCATATTAAGATTGACATTTCATTTAATAAGAAAGTATTAATATCTCTAATCCAATCTATTATTAAGAGACATAATTCGAAATAGTAAAACATAAGTTTATGCTAAATAATAACATCTGTTGTAGATAGAAAGAAACATTAAATATGTTTAGTAAATTTAATTTTTTATGGGTATATAAAAAATGTTTTTTAATAGAACATAACATAAAATATGAAAGTAATTTAATATAACATAAAATTTGAAAGTAAAAATAACTAAGGAATGCTTATATCCATAAGGATAACCGAGAAATTTACTCGTATTAAAATTTAAAGAAGTACTATGAAAAGGTTTTATAATATATTTTTATTACCCTTTTATATATATTACCCTTTTATAATATATTTTTAAACCATTTTCTTTTTTCCATTAAAATAAAACTTTTACTATAGATATCTTTAGAAAATAAGCTTTAGTTAGAACATAATTGCGAAACAAAATATTGTTATTTTACTCAGAACAGTAGAAAACAATTTTCACAGTAGTATCAATATTTTTGCATATAATTTTGCTATAGGATTTTTTTATTAAATTACCTGTCATATTTAACTAAAAAATAAAATAGAATAGCTCACGTATACGAAAAATACGATATAGATTGAATAGTTAAGTATAACTCAGGAATATGAAAAATCTGTTTCAGGTAGGATAGGAAATAAATTGGCTCCTAACCAATGGATTTATTTTTAAATATATCACGTAAAATTTATACAACTTTATTATAAATATAAACACAGTTTGATTATACTTCCAAAGTATTAATTAATTTTTATTATAAATTCGATATTAAAGGTATAAAATTTCATAGAATATTTTTGTTATATTACATAAAAAAATATGTAGTTCTATAGTAATTATATACAATATAATAAAGCCTTGAAAATTCTAAAACATTTTTAAATTTCTAAGGGAAACATTTTTTTTTACTTTAATGAAACCATTAGTTTCTAAAAAAGACTGCCTTGTTACGTTTTTTAAAGTTATAAAAAGTAGATTATTTTAAAACATTTGTGTTATGTTATTTAAATTTATTATCAATACCTATATTTTATCTTCTAGTCTAGTGTAATCCATAGTAAATGTAACATTTTAATAACAAAATTATTATTTTTTGTAAATAACGCATATAAATATTAACATTCCTGTGCACGTTTCTTTTATAAACATAAGAAAAAAATATGAGTTTTTAAATCGTCAATGACTCTTTTCCTTTATTAATATTCAAAATAAAATTGAAGAAATTTTAAAACTATACTCTTATTTGAAAAAGGCATAATTATTTAATATTATTATTATTTAGATAAATAACAAATATGATACTTGAAAATTAAAACCCTTTGAAGTGTTTTCGATGAATGACAAAAAGTTAAAGAAAACCAAATATGCTTGAAAAATAATTGTTTCATTTATCCAATACAGATATTGTAATTAATATTTTACCCATTAATGTCTGTTTAACACTAAATAAAGTATTGTTTAAGTGCCAATAAATTTCAGATTTTTCTATCTTACACAAACATTTAATATGTTAGATAAATCACACAAAATCCTATAAATATAATTTTTAAAACTATACACTTATTTGAAAAAGACATAATTATTTATTATTATTATTATTATTTAGATAAATAGCAAATATGATACTTGAAAAGTAAAACCCTCTGAAGTATTTTCGATGAATGACAAACATTAAAGGAAACCATATACATTTGAAAAATATTTTTTTAGTTATACAATACTGATATTGTAATTAATATTTTACCCATTAATGTAAGTTTAACACTAAATAAAATACTGTTTAAGTGCCAATAAATTTCAGATATTTATATCTTACACAATCATTTATTTATTTTTTTATCCTAGATAAATCACGCAAATTCCAATAAATAAAACACGTGCATTAAATTATTCAAAATCATGCACAAAACATGTTTAGTATCGAAACTCACTTACCTGATGTAAAAAAGCTATAAATGAGCAGTAACAATCCCGGCAGCATGACTTCTTCTCCTCGAGGTTGAAGGCACAATAAAGATTTCAGGAGATTTCTAGGACACATTAAGACGAGCTTTCGGAAGCAGAGATTTCGTATTCAGCTCACAGCTCTGGACCCATCAAACAAAGCCCTGAAAGTATTAAAGCTCCAGATCACGTCCTAGAATAGTCCTTGCTTTAAGCTCTTCTGCGGGTTCGGGAAGGGTTCGGTCAATAGAATGCCGGATGCTTTTACAGAGGGCAACTTTGATAGAGGCAGACGTGGATAGTCTCCATTGCGCGATTTAAAAGATTTGTTCTATTTTTTTTATCCCTTTGATTTTAAATCTTAGTTTGTTCGAAAGACGTTTGTTTGAATGAGTTGAATTCGAGATGTATTCGAACATTATTGTGGTATTTTATAGTTCAGATGGAAAAACGTTATGGTAGTAATATTGAGAATTGCAGTTCTAGTTCAAAAAAGCTGCTAGAATAAAAATGTTTCAAGTTGTTTTAGTTTAAAAGAAAAAAAAATGTATAAAAATCTGCTATATTTTCGAACAATATAAGTAAAAAAATAAGAAAAGAAAACGAAACAAAAATTTGCGAAAGATTTTTTTTTTAATCTGTTGATGTTTTGAATTATATATATTTAATTTTGGCGATTTAGAATTGCGTAAATTTAATGACTGTAATTGTACTTAAATATACTTAGTTACTAAGTAGTAATTTTTTTGTTATAAAAAAAGTAAAGATCCCGATAACGTCCTAGAATAGTTATTGCTTTAAATTCTTATTTGGGTTCGGGAAGGATTCGATCTTTCTGATACCAAATGCTTTTACAGAGAGCCACATTGATAAAGGTTGACGTGGATATTCCCCATTGCGCGATTTATAAGATTTCTTCTATTTTTTCTTTTTTGATTCTAAGCCTTAATTTGTTCGAAAGACGTTTGTTTGAGTTATTTGAATTCGAGAACAGCTTGATGCATCCGAACATTATTGCGGTATTTTATGGTACATATGGAAAAACGTTAGGGTATTAATATTGACAATTGCAGTTCTACTTTAAAGAAACTGCTAAAATAAAAATGTTTCGAGTTGTTTTAGTTTTAAAGGAAATGAATGAAAATTTTCTATATTTTTACTTACCCATCATACGTAGTACAGGGTAAGTCTTGCAATCGTTTTGAAAATCAAAAAAATTTTTTTGACGGATATTTTTAGAAAAAAAATTTTGCCGTCCGTCTGTCTGTCTGTCTGTAAACGCTTTATCTCCCGAACGAATTGAGATATAGACTTGAAATTTTGTATGTAGTTAGTATGTAAGAATGGGACGAACCCTATTTAATATCAGCAACCTCGATTATCCGGAACTATTTTTTTCGGACTCTCGAAAATTTCGTTCTGATGAAAGATGTATAAAAATTTTCGAATTTTTTTGTTCTAAGGAATGGACGTAAAAGGCAATAAAATAACACACATTTTGCATATAAAACGAAGTCGATCGGATTATTAGTTGCCGAGATATTTGTAATCCTGTTTTCCACATTCTTCGATTTTTCATGACCCTATATTTCATTCAAATTTCAATTCAGAGGGATATTTTAATTGGAAATGAGACGCTTAATTCGATGCAGTTAATTGTTAGTTAACAGAGTTATTATTTTTGGAGTTATAAGGATGTTTCTTTTACGCAGTTCGGTACTACTTGAGTAGTTTGGCGTTTTATATAATTTGTCGAAATCGGTAATCAGCAGTTCTTTAATAGAGCATTACTATGTATATTAACAATATTTAAATTTTGTTTATGAATTGCAATGAATTGTATAAATAGTTTTCACATGTTTTATTTTCACATACATATCCATGATGGGTAAGTATTACGGTGGCCCCCATCGACTAGTTTAATTAAGAAAATTGCAAATATTTTTTTTCCTTTAAGCGGAAAGTATTCGGAATTATATGTACATAGCGTTGGCTATTAGAATTACTTAAATTTGAGTCTTATTTTATATTTAAATATAATTAAATAGTCAATAATAATTTTTAGTTATAAATAAAAGTAAAGATTCACATTACGTCCCAGTGTAGTGCTGCTTTAAAATTTTTTGGGGTCCGGGAAGACTTCTATTTTTTTCCTTTGATTTTAAAACTTTGTTTGGTCGAAAGAAAGAAGTCTGTTTAAATGAGTTGAATTCAAGAATATCATGAAATATCCTAACAATAATGTATTTTATGGTTCATATCCCGCGAGAAGTCGCGACTTTTTTCACAACGTCATTAGTCGCGCTCGGTCTTTTCGCCGCTGATCCCCCACATACCAAATATCTAAAATAAAAAATATTTTTCACCTAATATATGAAAATAACAGTTCAATGAAGATATAAATTTGCAGTTTTCTTAAATTATGCTTTTTATTCAGGAGATCTGGAGTAATTATAAAAAGTACAGGTGGACTGACATTAGTGATTGTTACGTAGACTTTTTCGCCAATTTCAACTCTGTTTCTAAAAATGTACGTGAAAGAAAAACAGAGGTGTATTGTTACTTCCCTAAGGTGGTCTAGAAAGCTTCAAAGTCAGCTACATGGTAGATCTTCGTTGTATTTGTAATGTGATACAAGTTAGGAGAAGTTAAGTTATAAGGGCGGCGAAAAGACCGACACGCGACTACTGACGGGTTAAGGAAAAAATTATGGTAGTAATATTGAGAATTGCATTTATGATTCAAAGAAGCTGCTAGAATAAAACTGTTTCGAGTTGTTTTAGTTTAAAAGAAAACAGATGAAAATCTGCTATATTTTAAACGAAAAAAAGTTTTGCAAACAACTTTATGACGAGTTATATTTCGAGTTGTTTTAGTTTAAAACAAAATGTGTGGAAATAAGTGCATCTTTAACCAAAATAATAATAAATAATATTATTAATAATATTCAGAAACTGTAATTTTTACATGGACAGTATTTTGACATAGACATACTTTACTGTTGACAATTTAATATTAAATAAAACTGAAGACAATATTTATAATTTAATATGCTTATATATTAAGTAGTATTCTTAGTTAAAAATGAAACTAAAATTATCGATTACGTCCTAGAATAGTCCTTTCTTTACGTTATATATATTCTAGTTTGTTCCAATGGGATAAATTCAAGACTAACCTGAGCATTTTTGAGGTATTTTTTGGTTCAGATGAAAAAAAATACGGTAGTAATATTGAGACTTGCAGCTCTAGTTCACAAAAGCTTCTACTATTAATATATTTTCCAGTTGCTTTAGTTTAAAATAAAATATATAAAAATCTTTTAAAAAAATTCTGAAGAGAATGTTTTAGACAGACGGTATTATAAAATATAGAAATTTATGCTGTTAATTTAATATTGTCTGAAACTAATGTATATGTTTATTTTTATGTATACTTATATATTAAGTACGAGTTTTTAATTAAAAATGAAAGCAATTTTCCCGATCACGTCCTAGAATAATCTTTGTTTTAATATCTTCTGCGGGATCGGAAAAGATTCTCTCAATAAAACCTAAAATGCATTTAAAGATGGCAACTATTATAGAGGCAGACGTGGGATATTCTACATAGTGATATTTTTAAATGATATTTTTTTCTTTCTCGTCATTTTTTTTTCTTAGTCTTTTCGAAAGGCTTTGCTCAAACAAGTTAAAATCGTTATAGCATATTTACGAACATTTTTGTGATACTTTCTTTTCTTGAAGAAAAACGCTGGTTTTGTTAAATTTGTTTTAATCGCAAAATAAAATTCATGAAAATCAGCTATATTTTTGAAGAAAAATTCTCGAAGAGTACTTTCTTTTCATCGGTAGGTATTTTCAAACATATAAAACTTTATTAACTTTATTAACTTGTTGGCAATTAAATGAAATTGAGAGCTATATTCATATTTATATGTATTTATGTATAAAATAGCAGCACTTAGTTGTAAACAAAATTAAATCACCCAGTCACGCCTTTTCCCAGTTTGTCTTTGCTTTGAGCTTTTTTGATGATTCGAAAAAATTTCTCTTAATTGCATGCTGGATGTTTTTAGAGAGGGCAACATTAATACAGGAAAATATGAATAATATTGTGCGATTGATTTTTTTTTTTCAATTTGATTAATTTATATATTTTTTCATGATATTATTATAGAATAATTTTACAGAATAAATAAATATATATATATATATATATATATTTATTGCAGCATGTTTCCATTTTTCAGGATCTTACCCCTAAATCAAAGATCCTTCTACAATGGAACTTATTCATTGTGTTTTATTTTTAAATATGCTTATGTCCTTAAACGCGTAAGTGTTTTGTTAGAATATATAAGCGTTTAAAAAAATACAAAAGAACTCGATGGATTAAAAACAAATTAATGTAAGATATTGGCGGACATTGAACGAAATATTATAGGTTTTTATTTTTCAAACGTACTGTCAAGTTTTAATTGATTTAAATATATATATATATATATATATAAAGTGTTTTTGTCATATCGGAGAACAGACATATTTCGAATAAAAACATACATAGCTAAAGTTTTTAACAAAATTTTCAAAGTAAATTTCGCATGGAATTTTTTTATAAGTTTTAAAAGAGATTCATGTTGAATTACCCCGTAAAACTTTGAACATTTGCATAAAATATTACATAATAATACAAGTAATAAAACAAAGATAAATCACATATTTAATTATTGAATTTAGATAGAAATAAAGGTAACAACATTAATAAACTACATTATTAAATCTAAATTATTGTATATAACTTTAAAATAAATAAACAAATAAACTATTAAATAGTATATAAAAAATCATCATGCTTGATTTATAACATATGTACATAAATATACGTAACATACAAAATGCTTCTTGGATTACCTTTATAATTAAGCGCTAATAAATTAAATCAAGTACAAATATTAAATGTCTTTTAAAATTTAAGTAATTTAATGAGAAATTAAGAATAAAAAAAGTTAAAAGAAATATTACGATTCAGCAAACCAAATTAAACTATTAAGCTCCATACATATTAACTAAATACCTAAATATACTTGTTAAAATTTTACAGTTGTTAGAAATTCTTTTGTAATTGAGAGAATAAATGTGACTATCATTTAAGTTGAGTGGCTAAATGTAAACTTATGTATTAAATTAATAAGAAATGTGTCATCTGTTTCAGATACATATGTGGCTTGTGTTTTACAGCTGTGAATAGATCGGAATTCTAGTTATAAGTAACTCTAAAGATACAAATGTCAATTATTTAACAAATCTTTTACTAGTAATATTTTGTAGCAAATACGTATGATATCGTTTGAGTAGTCTTTTGTCGGTTTGAGCAATTAAATTTTCAGTATTCCTTCACAAAAATGATTAACATTCATACTCACAACAACTGCTATTAACTAACCCACTCTCATTTTTAGCAAGGTAATCAAAATGGTATTGCTTATCATTGAATGCAATGCTTATTGTTCAGTATTTGAAAGCATACTCTGGTATGATACGTTTTATGCTGAAAAGTTATAAAGCTTGAGAATTTAGATCCTGCAAAACTTCTTTTTAAAATATGGCTAATCATTTCAATAAGCTTTTGATAATTTAGACTATTTTGGTTGACGAAAACGCACCAAAAAGCGCTCTAACATAGTATTTTTTGGGAAGGTTGAGAGCAGTGTTCTCGCTGACATTTAACCAACGTTAGTATCTTGGCTAAATGAAAATAAAAAACATTCGCCAAATGAAAAAAATATTAGCCAAATAGATTCGCAGATTCGCATTGTAGCACTAAAAAAATGATCTTTAATCCTTTAATGTACTCCTTTTTTTCTCAAGATGTTCCAAAATAACCTAAGCTTTTATAACAGCGACAACGATTCTTAGTAATCTAAATTCAAGTATCCGTTATACATTAAAAATATGTTATTATACAAATATATATTTAAAAAATATATATATTAAACACACACGAAAAAACGAAAAAGAAAAGAAAAAAAAGCAAAAAATGAGCATTAGCAATTTGGCGAATCTAATCGCTTGTTTACTCGCCAAATGAAGAATTTAGTCGCAATTTGGCGCAAAGGCGAGGAACAGCGAGAACACTGGTTGAGAGTTTATTTTAGTACATTTTCAATCGGTAAAGAGCATACACATCATTCCTAAAGTAAATTTTGTGAATCTATAAAATTACACATATTTATGTAATTTTTATAAAGTGTAAAGGTTTATAAGTAAGTTACATGGATGCGTATATCTATACAAGCAAATTTTGTTAGATACGTGTAAGTAACAAGCATTTAAGTTGATAAAGACTGCGCGAATATTTCCAAATGAAACTTTGCAGTATTAGGCAAATATCATTTATAAAAAATAAATAAATAAATAAATAAAAAATGCAGAAACAGAAGATTTTTTCCGGTAGCTTCCCTTTATGTGAACAGATGAAAATAGTTAACCACAATTTTTTAAATTTATTTGATTAATAAAATATTAATAAAAGAATGGTTAAAATTTACAGCATCATATGGCATTTTGTAACAATATTGCTGAACAATTAGCTCTACCAGTTCTCATTGTTGAATAAATTATTAATGTATTACAATTAAAAATACGGCCTTTAGTACAATATTCTTCAATACTGAACACAAAACCAAAAATATTTTGTCGAGAATATATCATGCAATCGTTTTCTAAATCTAGTAATTTAACGGAATTCCAATTTTAATATGAAAAGACTAGCGTAAAGAAATACTTTAGAAAAATAATAACTTTTGCAATACTGAAAACAACACAAAAAAAAAAAATATGCGTCGCGCCCTTTTCCGATGATCCCGGAAGCATATTTCAGATGTGTATATTGCTGGGACGATTACTGTTTCTAAACCAATAGGAGACCGTCATTATCACGGTCAAGTACACGCCCACACAGTTTGATTGACAGGAACTCGTGGACAATTGATCGTGTGTGTTTATTATTTATTTGTACTCGGATTGTTTGAATTTGTACTCGGTAATTAAAAATTAAAGGTACGAAAGATTTTTTTTTTCAAAATGACTGAATTTTATTTACTTCAATTAGAAATTATACTTCCTCTGATCCTGAAATAAATAAATAAATAAATAAATAAAAATTAAAGTAAGAATTTTGCTTATACGGATATTTTCGCAGAATACTTTTTTCCCATTTCTTTAATATATATATAAATCATTTTGGAACGATATTTAGAATATTAAAAGGGTTTGAAATATTTTTTTTAATGTCTTATTTATTAATAAAAGACAGCCTCCAATAATTAAAAAAAAAATCACCAACGGACTCTCGGCCCGCGATGGACTCGAACCCATATCCTCCGGTTTCAAGCTCGACGCTCTAACCATTCAGCCAGTCAGCTCACTTTCATCCGCAACAGATTATTGTTATAATTAGCACCGTCAATTGTCCACGAGTTCCTGTCAATCAAACTGTGTGGGCATGTACTTGACCGTGATAATGACGCTCTCCTATTGGTTTAGAAACAGTAATCGTCCCAGCAATATACACATCTGAAATATGCATCCCGGAATACATTAACATAACTCCAATTTTAATATGACAAGACTATTTATAACTAAATATTTTAGAAAAAATTATAACTCGTGAAAAATTATGTTTCAACAAATGCCGACCTAGCCAAAAAATTACTCAAAATAGTTTTATGTAATACGGCCTATGATATACGGATCTGTTTGTATTGTTCATACTATAATATATGTATTTTAGTAAGAATACGCATGAAACACAAATTTCCTTCTTCTAAATATATTATAGCCAATTCACATGTCACTACCATTATACTTAATTTGTTAATGATATAAAACAGAACAAACAAATTTATGTTTCTATTTTTAAAGTAGTTTTAAATTTTAAGTTGTACGATCTGAAAATGAATCTTATTATAGATACATAATTATTATAAAATAAAAATACCATCAAAATATTAGCATATTTTTTACACTATAACAGAAAAGCAAGACAGTTCAATTTTCAATTTTTTTTTCATCGATTACCTAGGTGTAACAAAATCTTTTCGAAAACATACTCCAAGTTCCAATGTCTAGATTTATAAATCTTTAGCTTTAACTTTTCTGTTTTAATATTTTTCAATGTGAATATTTCGTTGGTTATAAAATGCTTCAATCAAACTTTTAATTAAACGTTTCTTGAGATATGCAATAGTTTATTAGTTTTTTGGCAGAAGATTTCGCGTAAATTCTCACATAAAACTTTTATACTAGTGATAATAAACGGAAATGAAACAGAGAGTATCTTCACATAGAAAAAATCACATTTCACTATGTTGTTGATATGAAAGTCTGAGTTGAAATGAGGAAAATGAAATGGGCAAAAGAATAACTTTATTTCCGCAACTACTTTTGATTAAAATAAACGGAAGATATTTTCTATTTTTATAATATTGATTTTTTTCCGTTTAAACTTAGAAAAGTGCCTGTTTGTGCTTTGGAAGGCAATGTTGGAATTTGGAAAGCAAATGTTGTGAATTATTGAAAGTATATAATACTAAGACTAAAATAATTGTTCAATAGTATTCCATTCACACGATCATTCTTTATTTGCGATTATATTATATTTTAAGATATATTACATTACGTTTTAAATCAGAGATAAAGGCGCCTAAATAAAACGACCTAATAATGCGGCAAGAGGATTTCGTATAAGATACTAATACAATCACCCTCAATATATATTGAATAATCAAATGAATTTATTTCAGGAACAAAACCTTTTACTTCATTTGAAGCATTTTTTAGAAGATAATTTTGCACAACAGTATAGATTTTTATTTATAAAACTCCGACAATACTTCCTTTTTTGAACGGGATAACCCAGAAATCATTTACGATTCAAATATATATGTTTGAACATAGAAAATAACATTTGACGTCATTACATTAAAGCGATTTTAACGATTTGTTCAACAAATTAACGTATTTATTTATTATTTGTTATTATTATTGTTTTAATTGATTTGTATACAACATTTAAGTAAGAGTTTCCAGTAGGATTACTTCTAAGATTTATGAAATATCACAGTAAATCTAATTAAAATGATACTTAAAACATACTTCTTAATACGTACTTGAATACTGTTGAAGTGATGCATGTAAGAAATTCCAAAAACGGTGTTATAAAAAAGTTTGGGATTACCAATAAGACCTGCCTGAATTTTAAACTAATATCTTTACAAAATTATACGGATAAGCTAATGCAAGTAATGTGATTTGTTTCAAAATGCAAAAATATGTTTTGAAAATAAGCAAAAATTAATTTATTAATTTATTTTTTATTATAGTTGTGTAAAAAATGACACAACTTTCTGGGAAAATGCATGTTACCGATATACTTAATACTTGAATTTGCTAATGTAATATTATAATGTAATAAGCTATAATAATATGTACCTTGATTACTTCTTCTTAGCACAGATGAATGGAAAATATTGTGTGTTGAAATGATTATTGCGTTTCACATATAGAAAATAACTACATTCAATTCAAGGATCAAATCATAATTCTTTTTGCTAGCATAAATTTAACAAATCACGGTTTTTCACATGTTTGGACTATTAGTTCATCAGTTCAAAATTTTAATATTGTTAACAGATAACCAACCTGAAGTTGACACAGACTTGTGAATAGAAGAGGCAAGACTATACAGGAGGAACACCATATCCTATCCATTCTTACCAAGAATATCTTGGCAGTCCAAGAACTTCACCTTTATCATGGCGAATATTTAACTTTTTTTCTGTTTGCATTAAATAATTATCAAATCGTCACTGAGACATCACTTTGTACATGTCTTCAATCCACTTATGACTGACACTTTTTTAATTACCTGAATATTATCTTCAAACATCTGGTCTACGAAAAATAAGTTTCTCATGAATAAAAACAAATTTTCGCCATCGATCGAATTTTAAAACATTGAATTATGCTATATTTTCGATCTTACATCAACGTGACGATTTGTAGTGTAGGTTTTGATTACTATTTATCATATTACAAGTATTCGGCCGTTTTAAACACATTTCTACGAATGCTAAATTTTCATGAGAGTTCTAAACATATTTTCTTGTAAAAGAATAAGAATTACCAGGAATTCATTTTCTAATAATTATTCGACTCTAGTTTGATTTTCGCTAAGTCTGCAATCCGAAAAAGCTACGGTTTAAAGCTTTTCTTCTGATCAATGATTCCTCACATTACGTTTTAAAAGCAGCAGTCATATACAGCTCATATTCAAAATATTAGAATAATTACCTTTTTTTTAGAAATTGAAAATATCGTTTGGTAATTTAATGTCTTTTAATGAAAATATGCAAACGATATTTTTATTAAGAACTTATTGTTGATTAAACTTACTTGTTATCTTAAATTTAATATCATTTTTGAAAAGATTAATTGCAAAAAAAAATTATTTTGAAAAGTCAAAATATTAGAATATTTATTCAAGTGGTTCAAAATATTAGAATATTTCACATTAATTCTCCTTTAATTATTACCAATTCTTAACTGGTGGCATCATTGATTAAATTCAGACTATTTTATTTAAAATCAGTATTCTTTTTTGCAGTTTGTTTCTTTTTCGTCTTAAAATGGGCCGTGTGAGTGATATTCCTGAATCTACTAAACTTCGTATGGTTGATTTGTATCGGCACGGTAAAAATCAATGTTTTATAGCGAATTATTTACATTGTTCGCAATCGAGCGTTAGTAAAATACTAACACAATATTCAAAAATTGGAAAATTTCAAAATAATCGCCGAAATGGTGGCCGAAAACCAAAAACATCTGCTAGAGATGACAGGAAACTGAAGCGTATAGTTAAGAAAAACCGTTTTAAAAGTGTGCGATTCTTGCACCGAAAATGGAAAGAAGAAGGAGTTGAAGTTTCTACATCGACAACATTAAGACGTCTCCATAAATTTAAATTTGAATCTCTTGTACCGAAAACAAAACCTCTCATGACTGCAAGACAAAAGCGTATAAGATTGAATTGGTGTAAATCAAGACGTTTATGGAGCAATGAAGATTGGAAAAATATATTATTTAGTGATGAAAGTATGTTTTGTGTTTCATATGGTAATCAAGGTATTCGAGTTTGGAGAATGAAGCAAGAAGCATTTGATAAAGGATGCCTTAAACGTTCCGTAAAATTTGCTGCTAGTGTCATGGTTTGGGGTTGTATGAGTGCAGAAGGACCTGGAAAGTTATGCATCGTCTACGAAAAGGTTAACTCTCTGATATATCAAGAAATTTTAGAATATTACATGATTCCATCATCAGAAGATTTATTTGAAGATGATTTCATCTTTCAACAAGATTTAGCGTCCCCGCATACCTCGGTGTCAACTAAGAATTGGTTCCACCAACGCAACATTAAGGTACTTCCTTGGCCACCAAATTCACCAGATCTTAATCCCATCGAAAACTTATGGTGTATAATGAAGAAAAAATTTCAAGAAAATCCTCCTTCAAGTAAAACTGAGTTAGTGGCACGTATAATGTCTATTTGGGCTAATATTGATAGAAATGTTTGTAAACACCTTGTATATAGTATGCAAGATCGATTGTACGCTGTTATGAAAGCTAAAGGGGATGCTACAAAATATTAACTACCATTTACTTCATATTCATAAGGTAATATTGTTGCGTAAAATAAAATATTCTAATATTTTGAACCAATCTAAATTTTATTCTAATATTCTGGTGTGTTTAAGGAAGCTGTATACCTAATTTATTGTGCTGTATTTTATATTTTATAAATGTTAAAATCTTATCTAAACATTCCAGATTTAATTTATAAGAAATTTAATTGCATTTACTTAGTATAAAAAATAAATAAATGACAAATAATTTTTTCTTATTACTTTTTCTCAATTATTCTAATATTTTGAATATGAGCTGTATTCTAAATTCTCAAACCAAGGGACTACTGACTTATAAGTAACATTAATATTTATATCCCATATAAAAAATTACATACACGGCGTCATTACATTTTTATAAATTTTAAAGAAGGGATAGTTTTGTAATTTATTTCCATTTTCAATGCTGGTACATTCTAACATTAGTAGATAAAGAAATACTTATTTACACTTACAATTGAATTAGTTCTACATAATAAGGTACCCTGGGGTAATAACGCCACGTTAAGGTTCTGCCAATTTTCACGGATTAGTTTTAGATTGTATTTTTCAAACAAATATATGATTTGATACAGCAACTCATTGACTATCTATATAAAAAAATAATTTAACAGATTTGTATTAATAAAATGTAATGGTGTGAATTCTTGACCAATGCTATTTGGCGTTATTACCCACCAATATGAGTAATAACACCATTCAAACAAAACTATGAAATAAGATGGAATAATTGCATGTTGATTGCCCAATTCTAAAAATACAAACTCTACAAACTTAGAAATTGACAAATTGTATTCTAAGTTATTGAAAATGTTCAATTATTGTGAAAGTGTAAGAAAAATAAAGGTGTGGTGTGGGGGGTGGAGGATGAGGCAAAAGAATATCAGACCGTGAGCTTCTTTTTGCTTTAAAAGGACCGCCTAAATAGAATTATTAGAAACATTGCACAGTTTTAACTGTGTTTATTTGAATCGGTATTTAGGATGTAGCTCGGTCACTGTAGGGAATCAACCGGGGTATTAATGCCAAGGATTGGCGTTATTACCCCGTTATAGTTATTGCGCTGCATATTTTAAATTACAAATTATCTCGAGAAGATATCCAAAATCTTCAACAACATTTTTGAAAGTCCGTGAAATGTATTACACAATTATATAATTAACAAAGTATTTCCGGATAAAAAAAATAGTCTTCACATCACAAAACGTATCTCGCAAATTTTAGATCAAGCGTTGATTTTAGTTGCTTGTAAAATCAATAAGACCTAAAAATGAAACAAATTAACTTGAAGCTGTTTTTTGCGATTTGTATGACTCAAAACCCTTTTGCGCAGAGCACATGGGTGTCATTTACCTGATTATTTCATAATTATGCATAATATTAGCACTTGGCATTATTACCCCGCCTGGCGTTATTACACCAGACCACCTTATATCAAATATGTGTGTCTAAATTCGATATATATAACTTTTTACAATAACAAAAATTAGCTTGTTCTATTAAACTTTTCACTAGCTCAATACTGTTGTATTAATATTATTGTTTCGCTAAATACATAATTGCGTGTTCAGACATCAAAATACTGATATTTATCCCTTTAAATATAATTTAGATGCAATTTAACCTAATTATAATGGGATACATTTAAGCCAGATATAAATAAATATCATTAATGGATCAATATTTAAATCTAATTAAACATTTGGCCTCGAGGTGAATGAATGGAATTATTGTATCTCGTTACACTGAATTGAAATTATATTGTACACTTCCATTAAGAAATAAGTATGGAGTTTTTTATAAAATCACATTACTGTTTTTATTATTGTTCTTGGATTAATTTCTAGCAAACAAAATTACTATGGAAAAGAAAATAATTGTTCTTAAATAATAGTTCTTCCTAAATTAATAATTCTTCTTAAATTAATAATTCTTCTATGCTAATAAATAACTTTTCTATAATTCATTGTTAGAATTGATTCACTGCCATCATGGCGTATGTATTTTCACAATAAATTCCAACAAGTACCCCTTAGAGTCGCATGTAGTTGCATGCAATATTATTTAACACTTTCTGTACCGCGGTGACTAACACTGAATCTAAAAAAAATCATAATGATTTAAAGCCCCACGTTAGTCACTAAATAAGTATCGGATGATAATGTAAAGTCTATGGGAGCGTTCTTTTGAAATATCTCGCTCAAATTTTAATATTTTTACGTGATTGTTATGCATAGGATATCTGAGGATGATCTACAACCGGCCTAGTTTTTACTTTTTTGATTTTGCTAATATATTTTTTTATATTATGATAGTTTCAATTTCAGAACCAGTTGAAACCGGTTTTAAAATTTAAATTTTTTTAAAACTAAATTCGAAAAAGTAAAAACTAGGCCGGTTGTGGATCGTCCTCAGCTCCCCTATGCAAAAGAATATTTATTTGGCGAGATATTTAAAAAGAATAGATTTTACATTACTATACGAGTCGTTTTTTGTGACTAGTCTTGCGCCTTAAGCAGTTACTAAAAAATGTATTAATGCTGTGATAAATAAAAGTTAAGTAAATCGTAAATAAAATTGCTGTAATTATTTAAAACAATATGTGTACATTGAATTTGATATCATGTTTTTAGATTGTCAGTCATCGGTGAAAAACGCAGTATAAACGAAAAGTTCAGTGTCAGTCACAGTGACGCGGTCACAGTGACACCGTTGACGTGGCGCTCAACGTGTGAAAGAGATCAATACATTGCTTGAAAGGTATTTTAAGAAAAATGTGTACGAATATACTTTATTCCAAAAATTCTATCATTAATTTTGACCACCAATCACAGTTGTGCTTAGTTTAGCATGGATTGAAAATTTATCACCTGTTAAATGAATAAATAAAAAAATAAATAAATATGAGATAATAAATCTTAAAATAAGAAAATGACAATTTGATTCACAACTGAAATATTCCAAACCGTTTTTTGCACCTTATGTGTTTTTTCACTTTTTCGCCACTAACACCAAAATTAATCTAAGTCGAGAAAGATTCGGATAGATAATCAATACATATTATCTACAAAAATTTGCGCATATTTTGTTATTCTTATTCCTCTTACTTCTAGTTTTTCAATATATTTAATAACATTATTCATTTTTAAGCGCGTTCGTAATTATGTAAATACGTAGCACCTATTGTTGTCGCTCAATCCGTCCGTCCGTCTGTCTGTCTGTCTGTCCGTCTGTCCGCATATAACAACGCAAAAACTACCCAACCGAATCGTTTGAAATTTAAAATACATAATTATAACATAAGTTATTTCAAATCTTATGAAAATCGGATGGATAGATCAATTACAGGGACATTCAAAAGGATTCCATTACATTACGGTCAATAGGGATAAAAGTTTTAAATGCATTTTAATCGTTTGAAATTTAAAACATATAATTATTGCGTAATTTTGTCGAGTCATTTCAAATGTTATGAAAATCGGATGAATAGATCAATTACAGGGACAATCAAAAGGATTCCGTTACATTACGGTCAATGGGTAAAAAGTTTCAAATGCATTTTAATGATGTTACACTCATTCGAACATAATAGAATTGGCATGAATCTATGAAATATATACTAAAATATGCATTCTGTACAATCTGTGATGCAAAGAATTTTTATTATTAAATTACAGGGCCACACAAAAGTATTCCACTATATAATGCTATACGGGGAAACATGGTTTGGTACGTGTTTTAATTATATTCAACTATTTCACATTTTATGATTAATACGTTGCTGAGGTGTAATAAAAATTACTTCCTGCATGTTTACAGCAACGTAAGAATTTTGACTACTATACTGTATCCGGAGTACGCTCTACTATATCAGCAAGATCTGAATATTTTCAAAACTTCATTATCGTACGAACGCACCTTATTTGCTACGTTCACGTGCAATTTCCAACTTGTTACACTTGTAAGCAATCTCGCATTATAATACATAATTGAAATGGTAGAACATAAAAAAAGTTTACAACAATTCAAATTGGACCTATATTTTTACAGGGTTCATACGTTTAGAGACTGTGTTACCAGAATGTTTGTAAAGTAAAATTTGCTGTATTTATTGGAAAAAATTCTAGGTATAGCATTTAATAGATTATGAATTTTCTGGTGCGAAACCTCCTAAAATCCCAGGAATCCCCTGATACGTACGAACCCTGTTTTATAGCTTCAAATTGCAATTACAATATATACAGGGTATATACCGGGTGTCCCAAAAATGACTGATGGATTTTAAAATTCAATAATTTGCTAACGGTGACAGCTATTTAAAAAAATTTTGCAGGAGGGTTATGTATACTGTCAGGAGTTTTTTTTACCGTAATTTTTTATTTTAGTTCGCATCTCAAACAATAGGTGGCGCTGACGGCATATACAGGGTATATACCGGGTGTCCCAAAAATGACTGATGGATTTTAAAATTCAATAATTTGCTAACGGTGACAGCTATTTAAAAATTTTTTGCAGGAGGGTTATGTATAATGTCAGGAGTTTTTTTTTTTTACCGTAATTTTTTAATTTTAGTTCGCATCTCAAACAATACGTGGCGCTGACGGCGCGATTGAAGGCCAGGTGATCAGTGCTGAGTGAAGCGTTGACCTGGCCTTGAAACGCCGTCAGCGCCATCTATTGTTTGAGATGCGAACTAAAATAAGAAATTACGGTTAAAAAAAACTCCTGACATTGTACATAACCCTGCAGCAAAAATCTTTTAAATAGCTGTCACCGTTTGCAAGTTATTGAATTTCAAACTCCATCAGTAATTTTTGGGACACCCGGTATATACAGGGTCTCTATCGGCATTTTTTGAAATTTATCTTTATAATTTATTTTCAAGAAAATACCTACATAAAGAATAGTTTTAGTGAAAATCGCAAATCAATCGACCAAGTTTTCCGTTTTTTATAATCATTTGAAATTTGAACTCTCTGAACAAAGATCAGTTTCTGCTACTTAACCATTCCCAACTACTCAGATTTTGAGCTCAAAATTTAAATTTGAGTCTAAGCTTACCAAATCATTTAATTAGATGCAAAAAGTAGTTGTACGTTACTCCAAATTTTAAATCGCCCTCTATCGGCATTTTTTGAAATTTACCTTTATAATTTAATTTTTAAAAAATGCCGACATAAAGAATAATTTTAGTGAAAACCGCAAATCAGTCGACCGATTTTTCCGTTTTTTATGTTTATTTGAAATTGTCGTCCCTAAACTTTAATGGCGGCTATCTGATTTGGAAAACGTTTGGTACCCTTGGTCTCCTATTTAATATTGTTTGTCTTGATATGTACTATCACCCCTCTTTTACTTTAAAAAAATTTAGAATCACCCTGTATATTGTACAACTGAATTTAAAAGGCGTATATTTTCATTAGTATTTTTTTTAATATTTGTTTTAAAATAAATGTGATTGATCTTTTTTTTACTCTTTATTCGCTATCTCTTCACTTTCGTGGAATGATTTGTTTTACTAAACATAATTCTTTTTTTTCTGAAAACATTTTCCTCTAATTATTACAAGAATTACAAGAATTATTACAAGAATTACCTCTAATTATTACAAGTTGAAAGATTCTTTGGAAATAATGGACGATGTAAAATTGTAACTACTTACTTACAAAGTTCTTAAACTATTCCTTGACGATAGGAAAGAAAACTTTCTTCAAATGCCCTTTTTTCCGCATACACAAAATATTAGATATTTTCCATATACCATTAGATGCATCCAAGATACCTTTAGATGCGCACAATTATGTTACTTACAGAGGTAGCAGAATGTATGCTGGAACTAATCATGATGCTCTAATAAAAGCTTTTTAATCCTTTCCGGCACACTGTGCCCCTCCCCCCCCCCTGGGATACCTAATTTTAATTCCAAACTTGCAGACGGCACCAATAATATTTTGGTAAAATTTTGCTTTAACAACAAAAGCTTAAATTAAGGCTTTTAAAATATCTAAAAGGTCCGTTTGTGAATTCCGGTGCCAGTCGTTAATTTCTTATTTTACAACAGATTTTGCCCGCACCGGAAAGGGTTAAGCTATCTTTAGTAAAATTAGATTCGATTAAGCTATCTTTAGTAAAATAAAGTAAATGAATCTGTTATAGGATGGGAATTTCTATGTATGATGTATTATATGAGTAAAATTATGTCTTTTCATTTACATTTATAACATCATTATCGATTAAAACCAAGATCCACAAAATATAGTAAAACATTCAGGGATGTTTGAAAACTTTAAAAATATTCATAGCAAGAGGCACAACTGTGTAGAAAATACAAGTTGTATAAAATTTGTTGTAACATTACAGATTTTAATACATTAAATAAATCATAAAATTATACACAAGTGCGATGTTAAATAAGAAAATAAATAAATAAATAAAACGTTCGCCCCTTAGAAGATTACTTATCTGTACGAACGCGTTAAATTAGTATAATAAATAAATATTTAATATAATTAATATGCGTAAATAAAAAAAATAAAATATGACACATGCAATAGTTTTGTTTATTTCTATATTATTAGCAATATAAAAACGATTTAATTAAAAAAATGACTTTAGTAAATATTTTTTAAATAAAAATTAATTTATAAATAAAATTTCTAAAAAAGTAATTTAAAGAGGTATAAGTAAATTTTAAACAACTGAAATATGTCACATGCAATATTTCTTCTTTTTTTTCTATAATTAATGAGAATAAATGCATTTTAATTTTCAAAAATGAAGTTTGTAAATAATTTTCTAATATTAAAAAAAATTGAAAAAAAATTCTACAAAAAAAATTACAGAATAATAAATAAATTTTAAAACATTAAAATATGTCATATGCAATATTTTTGCTTATTTTTAAATGATTAAAGAAAATAAATAAGTTTTAATTTTAAAAAAAATTGCGGAGATTTTTCTGAAATAAATGAAGTATTTTTCAATTTTCAAACCCTTGATTCATAAACTTTTAACTTCTGATTCTTTATTCAATTTTTCTTTTTGCTGAATATTCCATTGGTTTCAAAATGTTTGAACCAAACTTTTAATTAAACATCTTCGAAGATATGAGATAAATAATTACTCTTTTGGCAGAGAAAATTCCGCGTAAATTTCGACATAAAACTTTAATATTTCGATAATAAACGGAAATGAAAGAAAAAGTACTTTTAGATAGAAGTAAATTTTTCCTTGTTGTTTGAAATGAGAGCTAAAAATATATTAATTCTAGATGAAATGAGTGTACGCGAACTGAAATGAGATTTTCTTTTTTGTTATTTCGCAAGCACTTTTGATTAAAATAGGGAAAAAAATCAGTTTTTCTGTTTTCACTTATTGATTTTTTTTTAAATTGAAGTCTGAAATTATCTTATGTTGCGGACTAAGCAGAATGATTTGCAATGGATTGTTATACTGTAGGTTTGTAAACTGAAATGATTGAAAAAAGGAAAATATGCAACTCATTAATTGCAATTTAAATATTGATATCGAGATATAAAGCATGTTACAAATATTTTTTCACTGGATCAATAATAATATATTTCTTTTGGCAATCCAACCTATTTTATTTTAAGATTTTCTTTTAATCTTTTCCTCCTTGTAATGGAAGTAAGAACAATAATAACAACAATACAAAAAATTCAAGAGTATAGAAATGGGTTTTCTGTTTTCAATGTATTCCATCCACGTTATATCTTATATTACCTTTGCCTTTCTAAATATAATTTAGTAATTATGACAATGCGTAATATATTTCCTGTAATGTAATTTTTGACGGATTAAAAGTAAATAATATTTTTTTTATTAATTCATCACACAAAAAAAGATTTTTTTCTGTAATTTAAAAAATACACTGCAAATATTTCATTATTTTGTATTTAAAACTGTATCTGAAATTAAAAAATAAGGATATTGTGATTATTTATTTTCGTTGTATTTTTACTTTATTTATTTAAGGAATGTTAAATAATATTTCAAACTTTTTATTAAAAATAAGATTTTTTAAATATAAAGAAACTCTATGTGTTGAAACTGTGGTGTAAATATTATATTTATACTGTAAATAGGAATAAAAGAATTTAAAGTAAGCCAAATCACTTGTTAAACTTCAGCTAATTGGTTTTGTATAAACTTAAAAAAAATTGATATTTGACTGAATTTCAGAGCCATAAGGATGAAAACACAAGAAAATAGACGAAGGAAAATATTAATTTTTTAAAATAATTAAAAAATTTTATTGCTGAAATATAAAGAAACTCTATGTGTTGAAACTGTGATGTAAATAATATATTTGTAAATAGGAATAAAAGGATTTAAAGACAGCCAAATCACTTTTTAAACTTCAGCTAATTGGTTTTGTATAAACTTCAAAAAAATGATATTTGACGAAATTTCAGAGCCATAAGGATGAAAACACAAGAAAATAGACGAAGGAAAATATTAATTTTTTAAAATAATTAAAAAAATTTATTGCTTAAATATAAAGAAACTCTATCTGTTAAAACTGTGATGTAAATAATATATTTGTAAATAGGAATAAAATGATTTAAAGACAGCCAAATCACTTGTTAAACTTCAGGTAATTGGTTTTGTATGAACTTCAAAAAAATGATATTTGACTGAATTTCAGAGCCATAAGGATGAAAACACAAGAAAATAGACGAAGGAAAATATTAATTTTTTAAAATAATTAAAAAAAATTATTGCTTAAATATAAAGAAACTCTATGTGCTGAAACTGTGATGTAAATAATATATTTGTAAATAGGAATAAAAGGATTTAAAGACAGCCAAATCACTTGTTAAACTTTAGCTAATTGGTTTTGTATAAACTTCAAGAAAATGATATTTGACTGAATTTCAGAGCCATAAGGATGAAAACACAAGAAAACAGACGAAGAAAAATATTATTTTTTTAAAACAATTAAAAAATTTTATTGCTTAAATATAAAGAAACTCTATGTGTTGAAACTGTGATGTAAATAATATATTTGTAAATAGGAATAAAAGGATTTAAAGACAGCCAAATCACTTGTTAAACTTCAGCTAATTGGTTTTGTATAAACTTCAAAAAAATTATATTTGACTGAATTTCAGAGCCATAAGGATAAAAACTCAAGAAAATAGACGAAGGAAAATATTAATTTTTAAAAATAATTAAAAAAAATTATTCCTTAACTATTTTATTTACTATATACGAATACATATCTTTAAATGTATATTTTATTTAAAATAAAAATAAAAATCTGTAAGTTTAAGTTCTTAAATTTTTAAATGACATATAGTCAAATTTTGCATGAACTAATCTTAATGTAATTGTACATTAATATTATAATAATGAATTGAATTGCTACTTGTTTGTGAATAAGTCCGAAAAATCATTTAACCTAATATTTGAAAAAAAAATGCCTGTTTTCATAAATACAGACTCGAAGCCAATTTTCCATTTTTCTTTTCAATGAGGTTTTAACAGGTTATGATATCGATAAAGCCATCTCTGTCAGAGGAAATATTTGAAATGCGATCACTTAATTGACGAGAAACTGGAACATCACTTAAATTTGGTTACTGATCGTACTGACTAGTTAATTATTCAAAGGAAATTAAAAGTCTAAGGAAAAATGAATATCCATAACAAAATATGCATTTTCTATAACATTGAGTTATTTACCGATGCTAGCTGATCAACATAATAAAAACAAGCTAAAAACAGAAAATAACATGCAATAAAATTTAAAGTAATAGACAATGTAATCTGAAAAATCTAGAAAATCGGTAACAACGTGTTAACGATTTTTTCCTACTTCCGGCTCACAAGAACGATAGAACAAGATCTTGTGTTGTTGTATGCTAGTTGCTTAGAGCCCTTTGAGTCGGATGACGTGACCGTTGTAGAGTGAGGAAATTAAAATCTAAGATAACACAGATAAGAAAAAAAAATCCACTAAATCACCCAATTGTCGAATGTAGGTTTAATTCTAGACTTCTACTACATTTAGTTTCGAATATTAATTAATATGAGATTAAACAAAGTACTTTTGATTCGCACTTACAACGAGATAAATCAACAATGTAAATAATTATATAATATTAATTTAAATAATCAATACTATACATTTGTAAAAGAAATTTAATAACTCCACTTAATAGTCAGTATGAAAGAGGCAATATGCCTAAAAGCCTGATGATGTTGATTAAGCTATATACAGACAAATATGTTCGGGTTGGAGGCAGAGGCGATCGCTAGTTTCATCGCCCCACCCGCATATTTCAGATGTGTATATTGCAGGGACGATTACTGTTTCTAAACCAATAGGAGAGCGTCATTATCACAGTCAAGTACACGCCCACACAGTTTGATTGACAGGAACTCGTGGACAATTGATGGTGCTAATTATAACGATAATCTGTTGCGGATGAAAGTGAGCTGACTGGCTGAATGGTTAGAGCGTCGAGCTTGAAACCGGAGGATATGGGTTCGAGTCCATCGCGGGCCGAGAGTCCGTTGGGGATTTTTTTTTAATTATTGGAGGCTGTCTTTTATTAATAAATAAGACATTTTTTAAAAAAAATATTTCAATCCCTTTTAATATTCTAAATATCGTTCCAAAATGATTTATATATATATTAAACAAATGGGAAAAAAGTATTCTGCGAAAATATCCGTATAAGCAAAATTCTTACTTTAATTTTTATATATTTATTTATTTATTTATTTCAGGATCAGAGGAAGTATAATTTCTAATTGAAGTAAATAAAATTCAGTCATTTTAAAAAAAAAATACTTTCGTACCTTTAATTTTTAATTACCGAGTACAAATTCAAACAATCCGAGTACAAATAAATAATAAACACACACGATCAATTGTCCACGAGTTCCTGTCAATCAAACTGTGTGGGCGTGTACTTGACCGTGATAATGACGGTCTCCTATTGGTTTAGAAACAGTAATCGTCCCAGCAATATACACATCTGAAATATGCGCCCCACCCAACCACTAAATGTTTTGCAGTGTCTTTAATTTCTCCGGTTTCAATTCTCTCTTTTTTTTTCTATTTAGAGTACAAGGCATTATAATCGTAAATGAAGAATTTTGAAGCTATTCGTGGTCGCTCTCCAGCGAAGGTGACGTCACGTGACGTCGATGTGAAGTCACAGTGACTAAAATTTGAAGTCGTTATGGCCTTTTTAGAGCTCTTTTGTGACGTTTCACAAAGTGGTCACAATGTGACAAATTTCTGAAAAATGTGTCATTTGTGACTAATTTGACATTAAGAGCCCACAATAGTCACAGAAAAAGTACGCAAAAAGACCCGGATGATTATGTAAAGTCTATGGGAGCGTTCTTTTCTAATATCTCGCTCAAATTTTAATATTTTTACATGATTTTTTTGCATAGGCTAGCTTAGGACGATCTACAACCGGGGTAGTTTTTACTTTTTCGATTTTGCTCATATATTTTTTATGTTATGATAGTTTCAATTTCAGAACCGGTTTAAACCGGTTTTGAAAATTAAAATATTTTTTTTTTTAAATCTGAAACCAAAATCGAAAAAGTAAAAACCAGCTCGGTTGTAGATCGTCCTAAGCTAGCCTATGCAAAAAAAATCATGTAAAAATATTAAAATTTGAGCAAGATATTAGAAAAGAACGCTCCCATAGACTTTACATAATCATCCGGGTCTTTTTGCGTACTTTTTCTGTGACTATTGTGGACAAAAAAAATTATATTTAATAATATAGAATTCAATACCCGTAAAGCATGGTGACGTCACTGCAACGTCGTTGTGAAGTCACATTGTGACTTTGTGACCATCGATTGTCGATGTGAAGTCACAGTGACTAAAATGTGAAGTCGTTATGACCGTTTTGGAGTTCTTTTGTGACGTTTCACAAAGGGGTCACAATGTGACAAATTAGTGAAAAATGTGTCATTTGTGACTAATTTGACATTGCGACGAAACTGTGACAAAAGCGACGATATATAAATTGACAGAAACATGTTTTTTTTTTAATTAAATGACATGTTTTGAAGGATATTTATAAATTTTTAAAGATTTTTAAGAAATTCACATCTCAGTCACAATGTGACGTCACTGAGTGGTGGCATTTTATTCACAGACATGATGTGACCAAAGTGACTCACAGTGACGTCACTGCGACCATGCATGCTATTAGGAGTGGTCTCTTATCAGCGACAGCGCTGTCGCGCAAGGGAGTCGCACTGTTTGGAGCGTAGGTAGGGGTTACCGACGAAGATGAGCCGCTCAACACGACCGTTTATATAATAATAAATTAATAATAAATTAATATTTAATAAATTAAATAAATTTATAAATAAACTATTTAACTAAGATTTATTATTTAGCTTATAAATTAATGATAAATTAGTTTCGTCTATTTTTGAAATAACCTTTTAAACAAATGCTGTAAATGAATTTTATTTCTCTGTCTACCGAATAACTTCTTTACATTACGGATAAATATCGATTTTATCTTTAAGGGAGACCCGAACCCTATTTTCGGCCAAAAATCATCACGAGTTAAAAAAAAAAATTATCCCAGAAAACGATAAAATACATATTTGCGAATACTCATGCAAAATTTCAGACCTCGGGGACACTTAGAACAGGTAGCAAATGAGTTTTTCTAATTGTAGTCGCTAGAGTTTAAAGGACTAGCGGCCATTTAAAATGTATTTTCCTGAAAATGACTTTTTTCATGTTTTGTCTAAGTTCAAAGTACTAAGGCTCAGTGGTAAAATGATTTAGAAACAAAGTGTTTAAGTTTTTAGAATCCTAAAAAAAATTGCAACAAAAGTAAGGAGAGATATTTTTTTTTAACTATTTCTGAAAATTTTACATAAATTGGTAAACATGAAAATTATAACGAATTTAAGGAAATTTACCATGCGTAATTTCTTTCTTTTTATTTTAGCTGATTAAAACAGAAAATTAAAAAATCTCTCCCTAGGTCTTTTCCATATACCATAACACTATTTAAGAAATTTTAGTAATACCAAAATATTGAAATTTGAATGAGGAGTAGTAATTTTTAAAAGTGTATTTTTTGACAATAAAAATCATAAAAATCCCCATACAAATATACTTTTTAATAAAAAGGGAAATTTTTTTGCTAATTATTCCTTACAAAAAGATTCTTAAATATTACACCAAAATTCATTACTTTAAAATCAATAATAAAAAATTTTGGGTTTTTTCTTACGGGTCTCCCTTAAAGGCAAAATATTCTTGCTTGTTTTTTTTCCCTAGATTTATAACGCAGGGATTTTTACCAGAATTTGAGTTTCAGAAAATTTGTCAAAATCTAGTAGATATAATATAGTGCAATTGGAATGTAAATATATTGAACATCTGATGAAATCTGAACAGTTGTATGAAATATTGTTATCTGCGCATGTGCGCATGCTAACATTTATTATTATTATTGTTATTATTTTTAAATATTTTATGGCGAACTCTATGGCGTAACTCATAAAAATATCCAATCAAATATCGTGAAAATTCAAAAAAAAAAAAAAAAAAAAAAAAATTGCGATAAAACCACCATATTTTTAGCTGTTTTCCAAAAACAAATAATGTTGAGGGGTTTTTCATAATTTTTCTTTTCCATTATTTATTGATGTTTTAGTTCTTTTTGTAACACTACCAGGACAATAATATTCCAAGAAAGAAAAAAAATATATTAACGTCTAAGTATTTCTTCTAAATCTGCTCGTTGAAACTTATATAATACTAACTATTTTTTTTCTATATAACAGTTAATCAAAAATGACAATATTTGGAAAATTCATTATCATTCAACAGTTTTTAGAGAGCAACTAAGAATCTGCTTACTCTATCTCCGATATCCCTCTGAATGTTTACAAATTATCAGGTTCTTTATTTTTGCAAGTAGTGAATACAGTTTATTATTAAATATAAAGTGCGCATGCGCAGATAAAAAACACTTCATATTCATTTAAAAATATTCATAATATATTATGATAGATATATTCATGTATTTTATTTTACAGGGAGATCCAAAATATTATTATTTCTTTTTGATTTTTTGTTGGTCCCCTAAATATCCTTTTGATATTATTGCCTTTAATAAATATGAAGACAAAAAATCATATTCCCGAAGTTCCTTATATACTCGTCAAATATATCATTCAATATTCCACGACATGTCTAAAATTGAAAGCCCCCGGTGGTTAATGGTTAAATTATAAATATTTATGCAATATATATTATCTTAATTTCCAATGGTATGTGTTTCTATGAACCACCAAAAAATAATTTTAGAGAATTAAGAATTATTTTATTTATTTTATGTGTGTCAGCAGTCGCATGGACTATTTATAAAATGTTATATATGTACAAACATAATAAGGAAAAAAAAAGAAAGATAAAGCTTATGTTTTCATTTAATATACATGAAATATTTCATGTATATTTCATGGCATATGCCATGCTGATAAAGGACAGTTATATAATCATAAGAATTATTTACTTTTATGTCCTAATTTTTATGTCCCATTCCGTCATTTTATATAACTTTTAATCTTCAATTGTAAAATAAAACATGAAATGCATATTGTTTTGCAAGACTTGTTTAACTATAATATTAATTTAATAAAAAACAACATTTATATAAATTTACATTGAATCATTATTCAAAAATGGGTAAATGTATAAATCAATTTGAATATAATTTTTCTTTCTAATTTTCAAAAGTATATCATATTTTCTCTGTCTTAATCCTTATACAGAATTTTTATTGATTTAATAAGAAGAAGAAGAAGTAGAAGAAAGATACAGCTTTGATAAAATTATATCCTTTAGACTACAAAAAATTTAGCATAGGTAAAACTCTATTAATAAATATAAAATAATAATAATAATATAATGTTCTAGCTTTACGTATTGAAAACAGAAACAAGTAAAATGAAACAGTTTTTGAAAAACTTCTGAGAAATATATAACGTCATATATTTTACATATAAAAGGTGTTTTTTTACGGTAAATATACAGATTATAACTTATGTCAGTTAAAAGAAATGAATTTCATGAGTAAGTTACTTTACAAGAACTATTTTTTTTTTTTTTTGCATATTTTTTTCACTAAATGCCTGCTAGGTATACCTTTCTAAAAAGCTGATGATAACACCACTTTAAAATTTGTTGTGGTATCAGAAAAATATTGTTAAGATTAATAATAAGAAATTTTAATTTTGGCTTAAAAGAAATAAAATTAAAATTATTTGACTAAAATACATTGAGAATTTTAAGAGCATATCTTTCATTGTTAAAAAATAATAATAATGATAAACCCTCATATTTATAATGTTAGTTATTTTTAAAGAAATAAGGCAATTTCATAGAATATTCAACTGTTTACCTGAAATAGAATTATAGAAATATGTACCAAAGAATAAATAAAGATTTCGAAAAAAAGAGAAACAAATATATATATATATATATCCCTTCAGTAATTAAAGCAATTTATTTTAAGACATAAAAATCAAATTTAAAAAAATTATATGCCGCCATTTTTGTGTCCCCTACGATTAACAATTCACGTGAATTAAACTAAAAGTTTTCCCGAAAAGCATCTTACGTAACGAAAATCGGTATTTGACAATTTGAAACATATCTATTGCTCATCCGCAAAAATTTACGCGGGAATTTTAATAAAACGTCGGCTCAATTTTTTTGTGCATATTTTTAAACGAACCTTTCACTTTTATTATTTAAGGATACGTGTATAATGATGTCAGATAAAAATAAACAAATAAAATAATGATATGTTTTACTGCGTACATTAAAAAAAAATTGATTAAGCTACGTGATTTTTTTTTTCTTCTGAAAAGTAAAGTAATATTCTATGCGAAGTAAAGCAGCATTGAGAGTTCAAATCACAAATGTTGTTTTTTTTTTTTGCAAAACATTATCGGATAATTCTTTTTAAAAGACAATTTAGATTCAAAACATGTTTTTTTTTTTTTTAACATTTTGACATTAACAGCAATAGTTTCGCATTTACTGTTTCTGCTTCACGTGAGAAAGTAACATGTACACACACACACACATATTATATATGTATATATATATACACATAGAAAATATATGTATTACCATGTGCCATAAAAAAGTTTAGGGACATCTCTTATGCACTGTAAAAAAAAAAAAAATCTGTAAAGGAACTACACTTTATCAAGGAAACTGGGATTCCAAGAACTTTTCCTGTAACGGTAACAACAAAAACTCAAGTTTTAGAATAGGTTACATGGATTTTTCCTGTTATCGTTACATGAAAAGTTCTTGGAATCCCAGTTTCCTAGAAAATGTTTAGTACCTTTACAGATTTTTTTTTTTTTTTTTTACAGTGTGCATATTTATTAAACGGAATGTCTAAACTTATGATTAAACATTATAATTTATGAAATTTAAAAATAACTCATAACACTATTACTGGTATTAATTAATTTATAATAATGCTATAAAATAACAAAAATAATTCTTTTAGTGCTTGTTAATGCATTTTATGCATCAAACAAAGTTGCACACTATGTTTGAAATTATTGGGTAATATTTAAATTTTGTGCTAATGTTTAAATTGAAACTTTTGATACCTCCTATGAATAGCACTCATATTGTGTACTGTACAGCAGAGCAATTATGTGTATTTTAATTTAAATTTTGAATAAATAATATCTAATATGTTTTGAAACGAATGAAAAACCTATTTTATAAGATATTAAAAAATATTTCATAAAAATATCTATTTTATTACTTTTAAAACTCAAATATTCACCTTAAATTGAACTTATTAAAATGAATTATAAAATTCGATAAAGTTTCTTTTAAAAAGTTCTGTTAGTATTAGAGAATTCCCTGGATTTTAAAATCCATATTGCATACACTATTATATAAAAGAATAAAAAAGCATGTAAATGAATTACACAATATGGGAATTGATTTCTCCAGTTATGAGATTTCGCATTGCAAAGAATTTCTCCTTTCATGATAGAAATATTGTTTATATTTCTTATGCATGCAGGTGCCAAATATCAAACTCACAATTGCTGATAAGTAAAACAGTTTTATTAAAATAGAACATTCTGAAATTTACATTATTTGTTTATTTACGTTGTTCTTTTACTTTATTTATTATTATATTCCTTTAATTATGTAATTTTAAAATTTAGATCATTTTATGTTTTTTTTATAAAATTTTAGAAACTGACCCCCAAATAGTGTTTATATTTAAAATAAGGTTGATTTACCCACGGAAATATAATATGTACATATGTATGTCCATGTATCATCGTAATTACTCTTATTCATAAAAAATAAATTTGAAAATACTACATTAAAAATAAGAAATTTGAGTTTTTTAATGCAGTTTTTACTTGTTATTATTATTACCATTAAAAAAATAATTTGTGGTTTGCTGAATCGTAAAACTAATACAAGTTAAAAATGTATTTATATTTATAACTTTTAAACCTTTAGTAAACTGTAATTCCATTAAAGCAAATATAGATTAATAATATGCAAATGTGGCTAAATCTACATAATTATTGAAACTAATTGAACTTACCATGGAATGTATGTATCATCAATTCCTTAAAACAACATGGAAAAATATCGCTTTAATGTGGATTACAGTATCTAAAATGTTAAAAAACACAGGACACTTAATGTATCCAAATATTTCAGAAAATCACAGTCTTGAAAAAATCGCAATATCCATTACATGCAGTTTCAAAAGTATGTAAACAATTATTTTGAAAGGATAGTATATAGCAGATATCAAAGTGCATGTAAACTATTTTTCTTTTATTATCATCTGAAGTACTTCTTTAGTCATTTTAATCAAAGCTTCTTTTGTTCATTTTATGAATACACCTTGTTTCATTTTTTTTTTAAATACAGCTTCTTATAATTAAAAATTACGAAAATAAAGAAAAATGTTTTATGATAAATTGCCCAATATTCTTCTTTTTAAAAAAGCACCTTTTATAACTGTTCATATTAAAAAAGAATCATTGATTGTTTATCCCACATTGTTCCTCTACATATTTGAACACGCTTTCATCAGAAAATCTCGCATCATATGCACAGATCAACCGCACGGCCTAATATCTTGAAGCAACTAAAGCTCACTTCGAATTTTCGCTCTTGGAGTTCCACTTCAAATGACGTCACCAGACAGAAGAGCATGCGCTGCTCTACAGCAACCAAAAATGACTGAAAAGCTATTCAGTCATCTTTGTAACTTCACGAGAGAGGCAGTAAGTGAAAAGTTATAAATCACTCTGAAGCATTTTTACTGAAACATTTAAATGAAGTAGGAGTAGAATATAAAAGGGGAGATTAAGAATCGTTCATCATAAACTGACAAAAAAGTTTTGATAGGTTATGATTTAAACAAAGTTCATTGCTAGGAGATTATGCGATATTCGTATTGTAGTATTATATTTCTTTTAATTTCTTATTTTAATACATATTTGTTTTTGTTTTTATTTTTTAGCTTGTCAGCAAGTGTCTATAAATGAAAAACAAACTAAGTTAAGTTAGTGAAAAATATTGTAAATGGAAAATAAATCATTCCGGATTGTATTTATTAAAGCATTTGAATTAATTTGGAGAGGAATATAAAACTGATTGATTAAGAATCATTCATCATGCGTTATGTTGGTAAATATGATTTGATGGGTTATGATTTGGACAGAAATTATGATTATGAAAAAAAGTATGTACATTACACAATAAATAATATTTGTTTATATTATTTATTGCATTTTATTTATTTATTTTTCTTTAGTAAAACGTGAGCTAATTAATATTATATTCTTACAAATGACATTTTCAAGTTTTTTTTCTTATTCATAACAAGAGTGTAGAAGTAAACCGGTACGGAATTTGGAATTAAATCATGTTTTTTTTCATTAATTGTAATTTTAATTACTTTCAATTTTTAATCAAACAAATCATTTTTATAAATTCCTTGTCAAAATTTTGAATAAGCTCTGTCTTCATAACTTCACGAGAGAGGCAGTAAGTGAAAAGCTATACATCACTCTGAAGCATTTTTACTGAAACATTTAGATGAAGTAGAAGTGGAATATAAAAGGGAAGATTAAGAATCGTTCATCATAAACTTACAAAAAAGTTTTGATTTAAACAAAGTTCATTGAGAGGAGATTATATTAATGCGATGTGCAATAATTCGTATTGTTGTATTATATTTCTTTTAATTTCTTTGTTTATTTTATATACTTTTTTTCTTTTACTTTGTAAGAAAATGTCTTAAACTCCAAAACAAAGTAACTTAACTGAACGAAAAATATGCAAGGGATAAATTATAAATCATTCTGAATTTTATTTATTTAAATATTTGAATTAATTAAGAGAGGAATATAAACCTGGGGAGGGGGGGTAAAAATAACTCATCATACGTTATAGTGGTAGAGATGATTTCGTGGCTTAAAATTAAGACAGAAAATATCTTTATTAAAAAGTATGTATATTACACACTGGTTAATATTATTTTACACTATTTATTCTATTTTATTTTTTTATTCTTTATTATTTTTTAGACTAACTAATCAATAAAATAAAATGACATATTCAGGTTTTTTTCTCATTCAGAAAAACTAAATAGAAGTAAATATTTGTACTATGGACTTTTAATTATATCTCACCATATATTTTTTAAAATTAATTGTACTTTTAATTAAATCCAATTTTTAATCATATAACTATTTTTAGCAAAATGCTTGACAAAAATTTAAATGAGCTATGTCAAATAAAATAATATATACACATTCTCAAAAAGAACAAAATCATTGTTCAAAAGGCGATTTTGATGCTGAGAGGCTAAAAGTCTTTGGTCTTTATCCAAATAATATTTTAAATAAGACAGTTCTGAAAAGAATATACATTCATGTACTAAGTAAAAGATACTAAGTCTGAAAACAATGCTTTAATATTTGTCTGAATAAAAAAATATATAAATAAAATTGAGTACCACCAATTTACATTGATTTAAAATTGAAATAGATTTTTCTTCATACATTTTCTAAATTTAGAAGGCACAAAATACTTATTTGGTATTAATGCTAAATAAAAATAATAGTAATAAGCATGGAAAACAGTGCATTTTTAATGTACACTCCGAAAAAATTTTGAAAATTACAAAATTTTTTCTACAGAATCCAATTTTTTCTACAGATTTTTTCCCCAAGAATATTTTATGCAATGGCAACAATAAAAATACATGTAATAGATACAGATTGGCCCATTGAATCGAAAACATTTTTAAAGTTACTAAGATTTTTTTTGGAAAATTGGATTCCCAGAACATTTTAAGTAATGGTAACGAGGATTACAGATAAAATTTTTATGACATTACCAAAATTTTAGAGTATTCTTTTGTAATGTTACAGATGTCTCTAGTTTGCTTACACGTTTTGTAGATTGACATCATTTTCTTGCACAGTGTATATACAAAATTTTAGTAAGCATAACAAATTTCGGTAAATTTAGATTACCAAGGTTACAGATTTTTTTTTCTTTTTACATTGTATATTTTTAAAAGGAATATTATTAATTAATTTAAAAACCTCCAGATTTTTCTTAATTTGTAGTTAAAAAATAATAATTTAGACAAATTTTCAAATATTTCGATTTAGAAATTAAATATATATTTGAAAAGTTTGCAAATCATTTAAACATAAAGCATTTCTAAATCTTTATTAATATACACATATATATTCGTATATTAAATATATATATATATATATATATATATACATATATATATATATATGCATATATATATATATATATATATATATATATATATATATATATATATATATATATATATATATATATATATATATATATATATATATATATATATATATATATATATACATACACACACACACACACATATATATATATATATATATATATATATATATATTTATACGAAGTTTTTTCCGTAAATGCATTTATATGTTCTGTAACAAGTCAAGAAAGAAGAAATCTTATCTAAACGTATAAATATAAAACTTATAAATTCAGGTTTCAAAATGAACATAAATTATTAAATTATGTACTATACACTGTAAAAAAAAACTCCCTTACTTTACACCAAAAAGGGTGGCAACTAAGTTGCCACCCCAAGTGGTGTAATGAAATTCCACTTGAAAATTGGTGTAATGAGCCACCAACTACCAAATGGAATAAACAAACACCATTTGTAGTGGCAACTTAGTTGCCACCATTTTGGGTTAAAGTAAGTAATATGTTTAAAATGTACGTTATAATAAATTTTCTCAATTAAAGGGAAGTTTAGCACACTCTTTGCGTGAAGCTATTTTTTTTAATTAAGGCTGTATTAAATTTGAAACGTAATATTTTCATTATTTTATACTAGCAGTTACCCGTGACTTCGTTCACATAACATTTAAAGAAGAAATAATTGATCAATCAAGCAAAAAATTTCGATGATGAGAAGCATGTGTAATTAACTTTTTATGGCTAATTTATGGTAAAAAAACTTCTGATAATCCCTAGTTGCTTATTTGCTTGCTGGTCAAAATATTCCTTTCAGCGATTAATACTAATAGATAGAAACATTCTTGAATTCCTTTGTTCAGCCCTGTAGTTTTCCAAGTGCCTTTAATACACGAAAGTATCTTTCTAAAATGTATTTCAAACAAAAATATTTCTTATTACTACCTAAATTACATTTTCAGAAATTATCATCCGAAGACAACCTTGTATCCAGTTCTTTGCGGGACCCTGTTTATAATTTTATATATGTACTACAAACATTTCTTCGTTTACTAAATGCAGTTCAAAATAAAAATGCATATTTTATTTAAAAATTACCTTTAAGTAAATTACGCTCATATTCAGTAACCTTTCCGAGATCTTTTGTGTAACCCTGTATATCTAAATTTAACTATTTATACTATTACCATTTATGCTCTCCATTTAATATGCATACATTTAGCGAAACTTAAAAGAACATATCATAATTCACAATGCATTTCATCCATGCAACAGTCATCATCCATGATATACAGTACTTCGGATAGAATATATAATATTTGAAATCTTTTGTGTGTCCCTGTAAATGCTATGCACTTCGTATTATGCATGAAATAACTTACATTAAGCCTCAGCAACATATATCAATTTGATTATACATGAAATCGTTTACCATAATTAAAATATGTCGGAAACTGTTCTTCCCTTTATTCCTATGCAATGGAATTCTTCTGTCTGACCCTGTAAATGAATAATAAGTGCCCTTTTCACTACATACTTTACAAAATGCATATTTTAGTGCACTTTGTAAATGCATATAAATTTGAATATGTTCTACAGGCTGTAACATCGTTAAATTTAATTAAAACGATTTTTCCCCATAATACCGTAATATAAGGAAATTTTTTGACTATCCCTGTAAATAAACTAATCATGGTAGAAACATCATTTTCAATAAGTTATCGTGCTAGGTAAACGTTAATAATGTCCAAAAATTTCATGGAAATCGGAGTATATTTACGAAAGTTGGAAAGCGACCAGACAGACAGACAAGCCGAAAGCATAATAACTTTTCAACTTTGTTCGAAAGTGTTAAAAAATCGAGCCAAAAATATATTAATCAGTGATTTTATTTTCCACCTTTTCCCCACAAAAAATTTCTTCCATTGATAATTATGAGTTTTGAATAAAAATATTCATTTGTATGTAACTTATAACTTATTAATTAGTATAAGTAAAAAATATTTCTGATTCATTTTAAATATGACGTCATTACTTATCTCGCTCAATTAGCTACTGATATTCATACCCCTTGTATTTTTAACGATTGCTATAAAGTACCTGTTTTATTTCAACTATGACGTCACATTTTCATGAGTGAACCATTTTATTAAAAATATAATTCTTTTTACTTTTAATTTATGTCACCATATTTTACACAAAAATTCCCATTAACTAAACAAATATCCTTGTTAAATATATTATAAAAAATACACCTTTTATTTTTATTTCAAACATGACGTCATATTTATTTTCTTTTAAATTATTTTATTATAGTTTTTCGCGTGGAAGTTTTCTATTAAAAATTCATTGCCGATGAAAAATCATTATTCCAATTTTTTTATTTTCTTGGCAACAGGAAAGGAAAATGGTTAAATTTTATCTGAAAAATGCCTATTGATTTTGTATGAAAAATAATTAAATTTTGAATTATTAAGGAAAATATTTGAATAAAATAAATAAAAATTACCCTATTATTTAATCCTTCTAACTTTACGTCTTCTAACTTTATGACTTCTAACTTTACGTCTGCAAAATTTCAAAGCAATCGGTTCAGTAGTTACGGCGTGAAAGCGGAACAAACAAACAAACAAACTCACTTTCCGATTTATAATATTAGTAAGGATTTTTCTACCATTTATTAAAGTACACTAAATAAATAGATGATAGAAAAGGAAATTTTCTAATATTTACATGATTTTAACAGCAAAATAAAAAATAATTTAAAGATTACATTTTAAATTTAACACAGCCATAAATTAAAATAATTAGTTTCATGCAAAAAGGCTGCTAAACTCCCGTTTAATTGAGGTAATTTATTGTAACATGCATTTTAAACATAATACTCTGTTATTAAAAATTATGTAATTTCCTATATTTACATACTTATAAACATCGTTATATGGGTCACATAGTGTGTTTGGGGGTTTTGGGGGGGGAGGGGGCAGAATGTATCTGCAGCACCTCTAAATTTCAGTATAGATTCAATACTGTTTCTCACAGGTGTCACAAAATTGAAAAGTGTAAAAGCACAAATAAATTCTATTAAATACATGTTTTTCGTCTATTTTGAAACTTTAAAAGATTTAAAATTACTAAATACTATAAAAGAACATTGTGCTTATATTTTGGCGAAGGTGATCTGGAAAGCATATGGGAAAAAATGTATCTAACAGTATTGTATGACCACTTTTGTATTTAGAGAATGAAGTAAGATGCCCTTTTGAAAATGTATGTTCTTTTCACACACAAAAATACCAATATGTTTATATATATATTTTTTTTTACGAAAGAAGCGAAGAAACAAAAGACGATAATAACATAAATTGCCCGGGGCGACCGCCCCCTTCGCCCTCCGTTTCACACAGCTTTCAATGAACATACCGGCAGCCCCCACCTCCTTTCATTGAAGTTCTAAGATTTTCCATTAAATGTATTCAAATTCAAATAAGCATTTATGATGATTTTAATTATGTTTTACTAATTTAATAAATAAAAAAATAAAACCATGACAATCTCTTTAACTCTTTCAGTATCAACATATATATATAAAAAGAAAAAAAACGAAATAAAAATAATGAAATTTTTGCTTCTAATAATCTAAAAACACATCAAAATACAAATATAAATTGAAAAAATGAATGTTTAAAACAAGATATAACACTGTGTTTATTTAATTTCGTGTTAGTTCAAGTTATGCGGAATTTAAAGCAGTAAAACACTATAAAATCAAAACTAAATATTTCAAAGCTTTGTACGAAAGTGACAATTTTACGACTTCTTTTATTATTAATTTTCATTTTTAAAATATCAAAATAGCTAGACTGCAATATCACATTTTGCAAGTATCATGCATTTATATATATATATATATATATATATATATATATATATATATATATATATATATATATATATATATATATATATAATTAAGAGTTATTGTATACAAAACAAAAAGAAAATAAACGTCACTTACTTATTTGAAAAAATCCAAAACTTTGCAACAACACTGTGTTGCAACTGTTTATGTTACGGCTACCATAGAATAGACTCTAATTCATCATATAATAGATTATTACTGATTTCTTAAATTGTCGAAACTAATTGAAATAATCACAGCTGTAAGTCGATAAAAGTTCTTAATATGAACTTTGTCAGCAATTTTTTAATCATTCATTATTACTGCGAAATATAATCGAAATTCACAGGACATTTTTCACGGAACACAACACAAAGTTTCAACCACGGCGCCATTTTGCATATCCAATAATCCCACCCCCCGCGCTGGATTACATAATCACCGACTTGCTGTCGCTGGATTAAAAAAACACCTGCCGTTGTGTTGATGAATTCAATAAAGTCTTTAAAAGAGCGAATTATAACGATTTCAGTGATTCAGAACGCCTATTTTTTTTAAAGAGGTGTGATATTTAATTCAAAGTGTAACGTAGCATTTATTTTGCTATTGTCACTCAAAAAATAATATATTTACACCTTATTTCACATCTCATACAACCGAAATAAATGTGATAAAACTCTTTATTTTTTACAGTGTACTTATAGTCGCAGCAATTTTATGCATTTCACCATATATACATCATCATGCATTGTATGGTAGTGAAAACACATTAATATTGTTTTTAAAAGGAGAAAACACTCTTAAAACATAATTACGACTTAAAAAATATTTATGTATTGAGAAATATTTAACTTAAACATCTAAAATTTAAATTAATTTTGTCATGAAATTATACAATATGTATCTAAAACCAGTTTTTTTCTAAGAAACTTGTTATTGCATTATTTTTTCTGAAGTATTATGACAATATTTTATAGGATACAACAGTGATTAAATATTCCTAATTATTTTATATTATGATTTTTTAGTTATATCTACGTTAGACAGTATATGACATTCCCTAGGCAATATTTTTTTATAAAGTATATGATTTACTTAAACGTTGATTCTTATTTATCAACCCAAAATCTTCATATTGTGGGGGAAAACTATTACTAAAAAATAAGAGATCACATTCGAACTTTCCCCCAGTAGCCAAACAATATTGGACCAGTATTGCGTACAAGTTGGAGCAATTGTAGCGAAGATTATCGCTACATATCTTTTCCCTTTCATAAATGCAGTAATTATTTCCCCTTAATAAATTCTTAGATTTATTGTAACTTCCCTTTTCACTAATGAACCCATAGTTTAAATTAATTCTACATTTAATAGTTAATTTTTAGCTTTCATACTCCCATTATTAGAAGTTAAAACTTTTTATCTTTTGGGGCTCTCTGTAGAAAACAATAATAGAACTTCCTTTCTCACGAATCTCTGTTGTCACTTCGAAAAACATCTGTCCGACAGATATCGCACTATTAACAAAATAAAGTAAATTCTGGGCTTGGTTCAGCATAATCTTTTATCCGTTACATTTTTCTTGCATCTGTTTTTCACCATCCTGTTTTCAATCTCACAATTAATGCCTAGAGTTAGAAATACTTTTTATTCTCGTTTCTGCTGACTGCGCCTTGTTATCTGTTCAATTGCCCATCTGGATAACATAATTTTGGTCAGCAAAAGTCCAACGTATGTAACGGCTTGCTTATCTCTTGTCTACTTTCCAGGCTTAAAATATCTCTATAACCCTAAAAGATATTTGCGGGTGTGAGAAAATTTCTGGGCAGCCAATCGCAAAACCGTTAGCGTATCCTGAAAGCGTGGTCTATCATTTTTCTATCGCCAAAATCTTTGTATGAAAAACTTTTTACACCTCTTGGTGATAACCGATATGACGGTATGTCGTCACTTGACTGCTATTCACTGAACTGCCAAGATGTAGCTCGCACGAGCTCTCAGAATCTTCCCCCCTTATGCGGGGGCACTTATATTGTTTCAACTCTCTCACTAATAAAATGTGCTTAAATTTATAAGTTTTCACGTACGGAGTTTTTTTGTGTGCACCCTTTTCTTTGGTAAATCACCTGGGCCGATGATAACTTCACCACAGCAATATTGGCATGAAATAATGCTCCATTATTGGGGTGTTTACATTTTGCCTTTATTTAGCCAATATTTGCATCCAGTATTATGCTAATGTTGGGGTTTCATAGGAAATATTGTCAATAAAATGCCAATATTGGTTAAATATTGGGGTTTCATTGGTTCACAATATTTTCAATGTAATGCCTACATTTGTACAACAATGGAAATTCATTGCAAATATTTTCAATGTAACGCTAACATTTGTACAATAATGGAAATTCGTTGGAAATATTTTCAATGTAACGCCAACATTTGTACAATATTGGGAATTCGTTGGAAATATTTCCAATGATATTCCAATAAAAAATCAATATTGGCGTTTTATAAGCAATATTTCGAATAAATGAAATATTGGTGCAACGTTGGATCAATACAGGTGTGCCACTAGGGTCTGATTTCAATGTTATACGCTTTAAATTATGAAACAGAAGCTTTATGTAATGGTGAGTACAGATCATACACTTCTCATCGGCGACCCCTACCTACGTCCTAAACTGTAAAACTCTCTTGGGCGACAGCGCTGTCTCTAATAAGCGACCACGGATAGCGCGTCAAAATTCTCTACCTACGTCCCGAATGCCTTGGTTTCTAAATAGAAAAGAAAAATTGAAACCGGACAAATTTGAAAGAAAAAGTAGACAAATTAAAGACACTGAAAAACGGTTAGTGGGTGTGTGGAGGCGATGAAACTTGCGATCATCCCTGACTGCATCCCGGATATATTTGTCTCATCAATCCGAAGATTATTATAAAAATCTGGTTGACTTATACCTGGAGAATTTTTAACAGCAAATGCAAAAATCTACGCTACTGAGGGATCCAAAGGTATGAAGTTTCTACTTTACCCCTTCCTCTCCTAAAAAATGTTTTTGTTACATGTGATTTTATGTTTGTAGAAATTATGTAGCAATACATTTTCAATTTATAAACATATATTAGTGTATTTTACAAAAAAATTGCATCATCATTCTTTAAGTACAATTAAATGAATTTATATTAGTGTTTTTATGTGCATTTCTTTTCTACATTTGATAATACACTATTTTAAATTAAATAAATAATAAAAAAGAACAATGCTTTTAGTATTATATTTTTAAAGGAAAAAAGGAAACCTATCTTAAATCAGGATTTTTAACTTGAAATCATAATCAACAATCATAGAAAAAAATATATCTCTATTATTCGTAGATGTGATACTAAATTATTGCGCAGTATTTCAAACTTCGTGATATTAATTACAATACACTATATTCCCAATATTAAAAACATGCGTAAATGTATCTATTGAAACAAACAAGAATAATTTTACAGAGCTTATAATGTACAAAAATACATTTTTGAATTGTAAAAAAAAAAAAGATTGTTTAAACCAAAGCTCCTAATGGTTTAATAAGTATTAGCGTTATTGAAAATCAATATATCTGTTTTCGAAGCATCGCATGCAATATCTATTTTCAGTGTTATTGATTCTTTTCTTTTTTCCACGAAGACTAATTATTTATAATTGATTCATCTCTGAAAGAAAAAATATATTAAAATTAGCTCTGAAAATCAGCGTCATTAGTTTAAATTATTTTTGAGTAACTATAACAAACATCGATTATGGGAACCACTTAAAATATCAATAGTTCTATTTTAAGAGAGGGAATGATGGAGAATGTATTTTTGCAAATTAAGGCGGGATAAATAAATATTCATTAAAATCATAATTAATGATTTATTTTTGCCTAACATGTCTTAAATTAGTGCATTTAGAAATGCTTTGCGATTGTAGTCGTTTAGATTTTAACAGTTATGTGTAATTACTAAATTTTGTGTAATGCAGCTATTTTAATAATTCATTATTAAGAGTTAAATAACCTCTGGGAAAAATAAACACATTTCAAGTAAAAATTATATTTTTTTCTTTGCGACTACGAATTAAAATTATAAATGACTTTAATGCTAGTCTGATTATGAGTATGAAGTAAAATTATGAATAGTTTTATTTTTTAATAAGATGAAGTTACATTTCGTGGATAGTTCGAAAACTCTGCGTAAAATAAATTAAAGTCAATTAAAAAATAATTTCTTGCGATTATGAATTAATATCATGAATGATTTCCTGATTATTTTTGTTATGATAAAGAATAATTACGATTGTCTTCATTTTTTTCTTAAGATAAGATTACATTTCCTGCTTTTTTTCATGTTTAATAGTTCAGAATAAGCTACTAGAGTGATTATGTTTTACTCGTAATATATGAAAAATTTCAGTCATTTGGAAGTGATAACGGATCACCTAAATAACAACAATAAGACAGTTAGCTACTAAAACTATTAGCACCACACATTCAACTCACAGCTTTTATACATTGCAAACTGAAGACGGAGCTATAAATTTGCATAATACTCATAACCGCAGTTAACTGTAGACTCGAGGGCGCCACACACACTCTGGAAAGTTGCATAGAGGATAGATGTCGCTTTTGCGCCACACATGTTAGAACATTGACGTCACGATCTCACTCAAAATACTAGAGCGCCTTTATTACAAAGGGACACTCCCTTACAATCTGTTATATAAACTGTTGAATAAACCAATCAAAAAAACAATCAGCTATATGGTTTTGCTGAAATTTTACTGAATATGTGATCTTTATATAACAGATTGTAAGGGAGTGTCCCTTTGTAATAAAGGCGCTCTAGTATTTTGAGTGAGATCGTGACGTCAATGTTCTAACATGTGTGGCGCAAAAGCGACACCTATCCTCTATGCAACTTTCCGGAGTGTGTGTGGTGCCCTTGAGTCTACAGTTAACTGCGGTTATGAGTATTATGCAAATTTATAGCTCCGTCTTCAGTTTGCAATGTATAAAAGCTGTGAGTTGGAATGTGTGGTGTGTTGTGTTGCAAGAGGAGCCTCCAGAAAAGGATAGCTTGTGTTGTGAGGCGAGGAGAGCCAGCAAGGCTGTGAACCGAGATAGCATCTGTTGAGTGGCGAGGTGAGCTGGGATTGCCCAAGAGTTGAAGGTTCAGGAGTCTCTGCAATCAAAACGGGTAAGAGTTGATTAGCACTTTGAGAATTTGAGAATAAAGATTTCGTGCAGCCACGGGCTCTTTTCTTATACATTAAAGTAGCATTTAGCTGCGACCTGAAAGTGGAGCCGGGGTGAGCGGTCTGAGCTGGACTTAGCCGTGGATGTGAGTATGAGTTGTAGTTTAATCTCATAGTATTGTGTTTAGTTATTAGAAACATTGAACTTTAACTCCACATCCCATTTCCCAGAGACAGTAAATAAAGTGTTGGATTTTAACTTTACTTAAGCTATGTTTTCCTTTGACCAACATATCACTGGCGGCATACCTAGCCACGTCACAAGATAACTAAATTTTAAATGATAGATGACTCATTTCTTGAAACATCAAGACATCTAAAAGAGGATATCGTTAATTTAAGAAAGATATTTTGTGAATTAATTAAAAAAAAAATTTGATTTATCTATAATTATAGAAAAATATCGTGCAAGTTGTATCAATACATGAAATTTGTTTTAAAATGTAATTTTTTTTTACAGCTACTACTTTTGATAATATTTTCTTCAAATAATAATTAAGCGTTGTTTTTACTATCCTCTCAATAGAAGCAAAATAATACAATAAAGTACTTATATACACATATCCTTAGGAAAAGCAATTTCTGAAATCAATCAATCTTCGAGGTAAAACCAAAACAAACAATGAAATAACTTTTGGTATAATCTCATCAAATGTCTGCATACATGGCCGAACGGAAAAACGTTTAGAGAAAATATTTGTTCTTCGTTTAGCCTCACATCTGTGTCAAAGTAGAATTGTTTCTATAAATCAGTTTTGACGTAGCAAACGCAGTAATTTATTGAGAATAACAACAAAGAACTGTATGTGAAATAAGGCTTTTAAAAATACACGAAAGATCTTTCTTCAGTTTTTTAAAAAGGAAATGTACATATTTCGCACAGGATATTTTCAATAATTTCTTAAGTTTTTATAAGCAGGAATCCCATGTATTTATAGTTTACTATAAAAAAAAATTATATCAATAGGATCTTTTATAACAAACATTTTTTTAATAAATTTATTATTCTTATTTCTTAATTTATACTTTATTTTTCTTAATTTCATTTTAAAATATCAATGCAAAAAAAAAAAAAAAAAAAATCGAGTAACTCCATAATTATACAATAGACAAAACGAAAAATTATAAAATGCACAAAAGGCAGAAAAAAACCTAAATTATTATGTGATCAAACCTATTAAAATTACTATAAAAATGTAACTATTGTTTTCAGAAGCCTTATAACCATTAGATATTTTATTTATTCATTTTTAATCTAAACTTGGTGTATTAAATTGCATTTTAAAATATATCTATGGAAATGACAGAATAATTACCCGATTGTGCGATATAAAACAAATTTTGTTTTTAGTTCTGAATTGCATGTTTTGTAATATTACCAGAAAAAAATTAAAGCTGCAACTTTTGAATTTCACTCAAAGATATCTGTTACCGAGAAGTGAAAAACAAATCGAATAAACCGTCTGTTTATACTTACATTGAAATCTTGTATTGCTACTGCTACTGATAATAATAAGAAAAATTAAACTTTATCTCATCTAATGAAAGCAATTATTGGCATTATTCAGTGGCCATAAGGCTATGATAAATAGCAAAATAACTTTTGACATAATTTCATCAAATGTCCGCATGCGTTGCTGAACACGAAAACATTTAGAGCCAATATTTGTTCTCTGCTTATGCTTACACCTGTATCTTAATAGAAATGTTTCCATAAATAAAATAAATGCGACTGTAAAATAAAATAAACTAAAAAAAGGTATTTTTTTAGAGTAACAAGATAAAGAGAGAGAGAGAATCATTTAAAAAGAAAAATAATAATATACGAACAGATTTTCTTTTCTTCCATGCTTCCAGAATGTGATAATTTATATTTCTAAAAAATTAATTAAACACATTTTTAAGCATATTTCTTTTCTTTATTTGGCACATTTAAAACTTAATGTAAACATGTAACATCGAGAACAATTAAAAGGTGTTGTTCATATTATTCTAGAAAGATTTAGAGAAATAAATTTTGTCTAAGATAAAGTTTAATAACAAATTAAACAGACGTCATGTTTACAATGATTATTTTATATTTTGAAAAGAATATAAGACGATATAGTCAAACGGTCTAAGGATCTACCACGGTAAATAATATATTTCATTAATGGGAAATCTACTTTTATAACTTTAAAAAATAAGTATATTTTTGAACTTTTTTTTTTGTGTGTGTGTGTGGGGGGGGGGTGAGGTGGAGGAGACAGGAATGAAAATATTTACTCAAAGTTTTTTGCATGTTATTTATTATCATTGGAAAAAAAATCTAAATTATCTTAAGCGTGAGTAAATTCCCTATAGTGCCGAATCGAGAAAATGTAATCCTTCAATATCCTATAGGCTACCAGAGCTACGAAAAAAGTAATATAGGCTGGATCGCAAAACACTTTTCTACAAAAAAAAAGAAAAAATACCTTTTTTCACATTTTTGCATGTTTTTAATATGTGTGTGTGTGTACATTTAAAAAAAAGACCGAAATTGTTCCAGTCTTCGATAAATTATACAAACTCTTATAAAAAGGATAGAAAGATTGTTTTTATAGTTTTTGATTTCATATTCCATCCACTTTAAATATACCCATTTTGTTTAAAATTCGTCCACAGTGCTTTTAAAATGTTTTCTTTCTTCAAAAATGATTGAAATTGGGCGAAACTCTACGAAATTATATCAACTTAAAAAATGAGTAAAATGATCATTTTAATGTTTTTTGCGTATCCATCCATTGGATATTCCATCTATTTTGAATAAAACCATTTTGTGTAAAAATGCTTATATTGTACTTCTAAAATGCTGCTTTGTTGCAAAATAACTGAAATCGGGCCGAACTCCACTAATTTCTATCAACGTAAAAAAAATCCATGTTTAGTATTTTTTGAATATTTTAATAAAACCAAAGTCTCTAAACATTTTGTCATGTATGGATGCTAACACCGGAAGGTACACTTCTCAACCGGATTTTTAAATTTCAATTCAGATGTTTTTAAAGAAAATTAAAACTTACTGGATAAGAGGATATTTGCAGCTATCCACCAATCCATGGCAACGAAACAGCCAGGTTAAAAAGTAATAGCAGCTCACCGCCATTCCGCGTCAAGAAAGCACCCAGTCAATGAGAGTAAACAGTAAATATGAGATCTAATGACTGAATTTCACGGCTGAATGCTAGCAACAAATAGCACTCGCACTTGTCACATTTTGCTGCTTTTATGATTTTGTTTTTCCTGATTGATTTACAATCGATATTCAAAATCCATCTATGACACCATCCAAAAAAGTAGTGAACTAGGTAGTTGCTCTTTTATGTTTTCTAAGGGTTTATTCAGATGTGCAGCGCAAGTCGCGCTCGTGATTAGAAGATTTTGCATGAAGTTGGTCTCAATGAAGAAAGTGATTTAAAAATAATTCGATTATTGCATTATTTTTGTGATTCAAAGCAGCTAAAATCAATGACTATATTTCTTTGTCCTTCCAAAACTTGGTTTTCGTAACAGAAATAAATACCGTAATTTCGGGTGTATAAGCCGCAGATCAAACAATTCTTTTTCGAGCCAGATTTTTTAAAGAAACAAATGTAATTAGTTAGATCGCCGTAAATATTTGTCTTCAATCACTAAATAAGATTTCTGGGTCCAAAAAAGAATTGTTTGATCCGCGGCTTATACACCCGAAATCACGGTACCTGTGTTCACTCAGGTAAAATTTATAATATTTTAAAATTTAAAATGCTCTTCGGATAAAATTATATATATATTTCTATTTTAGTATGAATGGAGATTTTAAATATTTGCCATTTGTTTGAAAGCATCTGTGTTCCCAGATAAGCAAGGCGAATCAGCTAGTAGTGATATAAATCTGTTTAATCCTGCTGATCTGACATACGAAATAATTGCGAAAGGTTTCGAATGTTGCAAAACACCTTTTACAGACTATAATTTACATAATAGGTAATAGAAAGTTAAAAATATATTTATTTCTTTTCTTCTTTTATCAACTGAAAAAAATATCCGCTTAAAGAATCTGGTATTTTTAAATGAAAACTTATTTTATAATTTTAATGAGATTCTAAAAAGAAATTACAAAGTGTTATCTTAAAGACAAACATTGTCAATTTAATTTAAATGCTTTATCCATAATATGTACATAGTTGCAAAACCGTCTGCTAAATTAAAAAACTCAATATGTAGGAAAATTGACCCAATAGAACCACATCAAATATCTGGCGTATATGAAATACCATTCACAAAACAAGATGGAACAAAACAATATTACATTGGTGAAACAAGTAGAAAACTCAAAACTAGAATTAAAGAACATATAGCAGACACCAAATACAATAGGAAAACTACAGCTCTCTCAAGATTATATAGCAAAGAACCATTACAAATAGATTTTAAAAATAGCAGAATAATATACCCTTCTAGATCATATTTTCCATCAATCATAAGAGAATCAATAGAAATCTTCATACGTAGTGACAATGTTTGCAATGAATTTGCCTCCATGGAGCTACCTAAAATATAGAAGGAAATGCTTCAAAGGTTTTTAAGACAATAATTTGTAATATTTCACGCTCACAATTATTTTTATTTATTTTTATTTCCAGTTTTATTTTTATATGCTCATGTTCACGTGATTTGTGTTTTTCTGTTTATTTCGAGAAATTTCTTTTTTCATTTATTTGCTTTTGAAAATGTTGCCGTAAGAGCAATGAAACATGTCAAGCTATAATCTTTTTATGTTATTTTAATTTATCACTTAAAGCATTTAAATTAAATTGATATTTTAATGTGATGTTTATATTATAAGTGACAAACATTGTCTTTTCTTTTTTAATCTACATCCAGTAAATTTAATAAATGTTGTTAAATATTACATTTAAAATTACAAATAAGAAATAAAATTTAGCTTTAAATACATAAATTATTTTTCTACATAGTACTTCAGAATAGTTCATTATTGATTCATCAACAATTTTAAGCCCGTAAAAAAATCTTTAAAAGGAATTTTGTTAGTCATAAGGACTATGCATCTTATAGTTTTTTTTATTTATTTATTATTATATTAGTAGTATCTGTTCAAAAATAAATAATTAAAACTCTCATTTCATTTTGATTACACACTTTCTGAAAAAAAGTTATTACAACTTTTTAATCTGCATTCAATAAAATATTTTTTTTTATTTCAACATCTTTTATAAAAAAATGTGTATTTTAGATAGTAAACTCAAATATTTTAATTATATATCAAAGAAACATTAACATATTTTCCTTCAAAACAATTCTTTTTCAAGTTTTATAAGAAAATAAAGTATAGTTTTGAGATTATTTTGGCAACAGATTATTTTCGATGTAGTTAAATAGGAGGAATTTCAAACAGTTAAATACAATAAGCTTTAAAATTAAATGTCAACCATTAAGAAAGATTATTAACCTTTATTAATGGTATTCGAAACTAAGAACAACTAATGAAAAAAGTATGTATTTTCTCCCTCATATTTGTATTTTAAGGCAAACGTACATTGGCAGACTTATATCAAATAGATTAGAGGAGAGTTCGTAAGCATCAAGGGGTATAGGAATTTTTACCGCTTGAACAATAGAAGTTTTGTACAGTTTTGGCTACTACAATTGAAGATACATTTTATTTTCATTAAATAAGGCAAATATTTTTTTATGCATATTATCCCTGAACACACTTTCACATTTATTGAAACATTTGATTCATCCGTAGCATGTATAATGATACCATTGATCCATAAAATGAAATATTTTTTTAATTAAAAAAATATTTGAAAAATAATCTCTTAAAAATCTTTATAATACAATACCAAATACGTTCAAATTCTCTTTTTTATTTTCCTTTGAAGAACTAAATATTGCTACAAATATGAGAGATTCTAGCAAGTTGAATTTGTCAATAATACAACCTTTTTTATTATAAAAATCTCATTTTTTAAAATTATTACTATTATTATCATTATTATTATTATTTATTAATGATTATATCATTTCAAAAATCATTTTATAGCCCTACACATGTCTAAAAACCAAAGTTAAAAATGTATTATGAAGTTCATATTTTATCACCTAATTCTGCAACATAATACGAAAAATATGCAAATTCGGGTGTGAAAATTTGCGCAGCAGTTAATGATAGGTACTTACATTACAGTGAAAAAAGGAATAAAGGCGTGAAATGTATTCATGTCACGCAAACAACTTTCATTTATCATCGAAAAAAGAGGGGAACATGACGAAAATAACTTGTTTGCGAGAAAATACCATACAAAATCAATATGCTTCATGGAGATTTAATATGGTATATATTGTGCCGTAAGTACTAAAATGCGTTATATATATATTCATATTTAAATCGAAGTGAAGCAGTTCTGTTAATATTAGTAATTTAGCATAGGACAAATTTTCATGTAATTTTTGTATTCTTAGTAATTTTTTAATTTAATCTTTATTGCATGATATTTTTTTATCGTAAAATATAATCATTTAAGATGTATTTCGACCAAGGTATTTGTGCTCGAAAGCTAATAAAAGATATAAGTAATTATAAAATTATTTATTGACTTTTTACAGCATTTATTATGCAAAATCTAAAAGTTTATCTATGTTATCTAAAAGTTTATAATTAAAGTTAAAAGTTTTTCTGCATGAATTAAACATTACTTGCACATTATAATACGTTTAGTTTGAGATGCACAGTCTTACCCTCATAGCATGCATAATCACAGTGACGTCACAATGACGTCACAATGAGTCATTTTGGTCACATCACATCTGTGACCAAAATGCCACCACTCAGTGACGTCACATTGTGACTAAGATGTGACTTTCTTAAAAATGTTTAGACAATTACAAATATTCTTCAAAACATGTTATTTACTTTAAAAAACATGCTTGTGACAATTTAAGTATCGTCGCTTTTGTCACAGTTTCGTCGCAATGTTAATGTGAAGGTAGTCACAAATGACACATTTTTAACAAATTTGTCACACCGTGACTTCACAAAGTGGTCACAATGTGACGTCACAAACGAGTTCTAAAACGGCCATAAAGACTTCACATTTTAGTCAATGTGACTTTACATCGACGTCACGTCGAGAATCGATGGTCACAAAATCACAATGTGACTTCACAATGACGTCGCTGTGACGTCACCATGCCTTACGGGTATACACAAAATTATTGATATTTTTCAAACAATATTTTGTATACTTAGGATTTTGTATACTAAGGTAACTGTAAAGCACACAATACATTTAAAATCATTTATCTTTTTGTGTATACATTGTAATGCATACAAAAACTTACCAATTAAAATCATCGTCAATGTCTAGAAATTATTTACTTTTTCGCATTTTTTCCTTTTTGATAACAATGGTATGCAGATATGGTTACACATTTGTAATCGGCATCTTTATGCATTCAAATGAAGAAAAAAATCAATAAAATATCTGCATTATGAATGATATCCATATAAAATGACATTTAAAATAAATAAATACTTTTTAAAAGTATTTAATAATAGTGCATTTTTTGGTGCGTTCGTAAATATGTAAATACGTAGCACCTATAGTTGTCGTTCTGTCCGTCTGTCTATCCGTCTGCATATAACAACGCAAAAACTACCGAATCTTTTGAAATTTAAAATATATAATTATTACATAATTTTGTCGAGTCATTTCAAATTTTATGAGAATTGGATGGATAGATCAATTACAGGGACGGTCAAAAGTATACCGTTACATTACAGTCAAAAGGGAAAAATGTTATAATGCATTTTAATTGTTTGAAATTTAAAATACCTACTTATTACATAATTTTGTCAAGGCATTTCAAATTTTTTGAAAATAGGATGCGTAGATCAAATACAGGGATAATCAAAAGTACTCCGTTGCATTACAGTTAATAGAAAAAAAGTTTCAAATGCATTTTAATGGTATTACTCTCATTCGAACATAATAATATTGATATGCATCATAAAGTACATATTATAATATATATTTTGCATAATCTGTGCTGCAAAGAACATTTTAATATTGATTTACAAGGCCACGCAAAATTATTCCATTAGGGAGAACATTGTTTGGTGCGCATTTTTATTGTAATTAACTATATACAATTTTATGAGATTGATATATGGGAGTGATATTTTTAAAACTTCATTATCCTACAAACGCACCTCATTTGCTACGCTTCACGTACAATTTCCAACTTGTTTGTCTTATGTTACATAACACATTAAACAGTAGTGGTGTTTTCTACCATTTGCCTAGTCATTTGGAGAGACACAATTTCTTACTAATAAAACGTAAACATTTTTTTTCTTTACTAATAAACAGAAAAAAATTAATTTTAAACATATTTCAGTTCTAGTTATTTGAACAGTCGATTGTTTCATTCCGAAATTTCGTTTCATTATTAACATTGGTAGTAACACCAGATACATTTATATATGTACATTTAATTATGACAGCCCAATATTAAAAGTTAAGTGCAAAAACATTATAATATAAATTACCCACGCTTCATATTCGTCTTTTGATGGAGTGATCTGATATGCCACTTTACAGTAGTTATGTGACAATTTCTGTCACGTCCGTTAAAAATTAGTTGAAAAAAAATCTTTTGCCTCACTCCTGTACTTTTAGAGAATAACTTTACATTATTTTAAAAATATAAACATTAAGCTTTTATTATATGAAGATTGTTTATTTTATACATTTTACATAGATTGTTATAAAAATATGTTTCCAAAAACATTCGATTAAGGGAGCTTTGACAATTACCAACCATTCCTCCCATTGACTAGGTCAAGCCGCCACCGCATTGACTGGGTCAAGCCTCCCCACATAGAAATTTTGTAAGAAATACCACATGATTCTTTTAAGTCTTATTTGCTATGTATGCGTCAGGCCTAGAATTAAAAAATATTTCTGCATTAGTTAAAACCTACTTATTTTAATTTCTATGACATGCATTATCAGTGAAACTCTTACAAAATATTTCTAAAAAACGCAATATTTTTGTTAAAAACTTTTAGGGGAAAAATGATTTTAACAGATTTTTTGAATAAATAAAAATAATAAATAACGCTTATATAAAAAAATCGAATTGAAGTATAAGAAACACGTTATGATATTTTAAAAACAGTGAGGAAAATTTACATATAATAATTTGGAAATAATTAATGGCGAAAATCTTTATTAATACATACGTACGTCATTTTAATTATAAATCACTTTTTAATTGAAGATGGTTTTGTTTTCTAAGAGTCATGATCGTTGTACATACACAAAAAGCTTTCAGTAGTATGAATGTGAAAAATAAGTAAGTCTTGATTACGTCCACTAATAACTATATCGTAATTCTAATAATATATATTCATAAAAAATATAAGAATTTATATTATAAAAAACATTTTGCTTCTAAGACGTTGCATAGTAACAAAAACATTTAAAATATATTAAAACATTTTTATTTACATGTTTCAACTCATTATTAATAGAGTCATCCTCAGAATGTAAATAGAAAAATAAAAATTACAAATACAATGAACGTGAAAATCGGAATAAAGAGTTATTGAAAATAAATAAATTAAATGTATCACGCGCTTTTTGATTTGATATTGTCCATGGTCTAGTTAAATAATTACCGTGTAAATTGTCATATCATTCATGTCATATATTTGGGATGCGAAAAATAAAAAAAGAGAACATCAACATACTTTTTAACGAGAGTAAATTAATATACAGGTCTAATTTTTATTTAAAATTATTCATAAGAGGATCAATTGAAATTTATTTAAAAAGTTTACATACACTGTAAAAATTCTTCCCGTTAAATAACGGAAATAGTTCTGGTAATCTAGACGCCAGTACTATTTCCGTTATTTAACGGAAAAAATTTTCCGTTTTTTCCAGCAATATTTCCGTTTTTTTACAAAATGTTTCCGTTTTCATATTTTTTTTATATAAAAATTTTCGCTTGAAAGCCAAAAAAGAATTTTCAAGGACAAACTGGCTTTTTTATTCTTTAGACAAGGACACATCAGATTAGAACAAATACATTTAATTTAAACAACTTTGAATAATTGTCACTTACCATCGATGGGGATCGAACCAAGCACCTGTCCCATGGCAGCTTGTAGTAGTGTAATACCATTACGCCATAGTTACGCATACAGTGCTTGCAAATATCTTTACTTATTTCGAATGATTTTATAAAGCAAAGGCCTTATGTTGAATGCGGCATTAATTTTTATTGAGAATTATTTTCTATATGAGTGTATAGTTCTAAATGTTTAACAGATTTTATTTTCATAATTTCGAATATTTAGTTTTTAATTTCAGTTCTATACAAAACAAATTTTAGACTTTAAAATATTACATGTATTAAGAGTTGAATGCATTAAAAAGTTTTTTATTTTTTATTTTATTTTTATTTTTTATTTTAAGGAGATTTTTAAAAGTTTATTGTAATATTATTCATATTTATTTTTGAAAGGATATTCTTAAAGTAATATTAAAATATGTTAAAATTAAAGTTATTTTATTAATATTTTACTATTACTTTTATTAAAATATATTAAAATTAAAAGTCGAACGTTTTTCCATTATCCAGATTCCAAATTTTATTTCCATAATTTCGAATATTTAGTTTTTAATTTCAGTTCTATACAAAATAAATTTTAGACTTTTAAATATTACATGTATTAAGAGTTAAATGCATTAAAAAGTTTTTTTTTTTTTTTTTTTTTTTTTTTTTTAAGGAGATTTTAAGTTTATTGTAATATTATTCATATTTATTTACTTATTTATTTTTGAAAGGATATTCTTAAAGTAATATTAAAATATGTTAAAATTAAAGTTATTTTATTAATATTTTATTATTACTTTTATTAAAATATATTAAAATTAAAAGTCGAACGTTTTTCCATTATCCAGATTCCAGATTTTATTTCCATAATTTCGAATATTTAGTTTTTAATTTCAGTTCTATAAAAAATAAATTTTAGACTTTAAAATATTACATGTATTAAGAGTTAAATGGATTAAAAAGTTTTTTTTTTTTTCATTTTAAGGAGATTTTTAAAAGTTTATTGTAATATTATTCATATTTATTTACTTATTTATATTTTAAAGGATATTCTTAAAGTAATATTAAAATATACTAAAATTAAAATTATTTTATTATTATTTTATTATTACTTTTATTAAAATATATTAAATTTAAAAGTCGAACGTTTTTCCACTATCCTACGCATATTTTAAAAAATAGGCTATAAATGTGGTAAATATTTTTTTAAAATGATAATGGAAATAAACTAACTGAAAATAAACTAACTAATCTCAAACTTAAAAGAGATTTATAACGTTTTATAATTTTTATTATTTTTTTAATATTGTAAAAATATGTTAGCTTTATATTATTAAAACAGAAAGAAATAAAGAACATTATTATACAAAGTTGTTCATGAAACAACTTTATAATGTTTTTGTATCCCAGATATAGATGGCGACACTGGTGTTATTTATGGAATTTATGCTGTTTTAATACGGAACTCCTCCGTTTTCAGAAAATTTTACGGAAAAGTTACTGTTTTTATAATCTCAAAATATCAATAACGGAATTTCTTTTTTTTTTTCGGAAAAACGGAACTATTCCGTAGAATTTTAGGGAACAATTTCTGTATATTAACGGATATTTTTTACAGTGTACGCTACACTATCATTTCGAATCCCAAATATATGGCTTGAATGGTTAGACAATTTACACGGTAATTATTTAACTAGACCAAGGACAATATCAAATCAAAAAGCGCGTGATACATTTAATTTATTTATTTTCAATAACTCTGTATTCCGATTTTCACTTTCATTGTATTTGTAATTTTTATTTTTCTATATGCATTCTGAGGATGACTCTATTAATAATAAGTTGAAACATGTAAATAAAAATTTTTTAATATATTTTAAATGTTCTTGTTATTATGCAACGTCTTAGAAGCAAAATGTTTTTTATAATATAAATTCTTATATTTTTTATGTAGAATATATATTATTAGTATTACGATATAGCTTTCAGTAGTTTCAGCATAAAATAGGTAGAATTTCTTATAAAATCTATCACATAGCATAAACACAGTAGAAAATACACTTTACCCTTTCGCGGTCCGATATATATTTTTATAATTTTTAGAAAAAAAAATACCTTTACGTTAATAATATTAACGTTAGTTATCGAAGTATATTAACTAGATTTTAACGAATATTTTATTGTCTGAAATAACAAACATTCATGTTTTTCGGGATATTAAATTAATATTCATATGATAAAAAACTAAGGAAGAGATTTCAGTTATGCTTAAAAAATATTAAATTGCAACGAGATTTAATCGATACTAAAATTTTCTAATACTTTTGAGCTTTATTATATATGATTCTTTCAAGAAAGTAGCCGTTATTTTAAATTTAATGAGTGAATTACATGGTTAAAATAAAAGGATCGGAAATGACGCAAAGAAAATTAAGCCAAAAGTTATTATTAAAACTTGCCTAAACGTTGACGAAGTCATATAGTAAATGCATAGACACGTATTAATATTACCACATGTAAATAGTAACAAAAAAGTGTTTGCTAAAATAAAATAATACTCAATTAACAGACATGTAGTATTAATAATATACCAGATCGAAAGGATTAAACCATTTTTCGTTTATAGAGGGTGCCGCATGCGTGTGCAAATACCTTTAATTGAAAGGTAAATACTGTGTACACAATTGTCGACAGCAAACAAATTTTATTGCACGTCGAAATCTTATCAGGTTCAACGTATTTTGCAAATATGTACCCATCTTTAAAATGCATTGCATACGATTTTACTCCGTAGTTATTAGTATAACGGATTTTTCGTGTAATTCCAAACAAAATGCAAATGTAATATACTTTTTAATACTAAATTATATTCGGTAAACTTTAATAAGATATATCACTTATATAGAATCCGATTATAATTTCCTGTTATTAAACAGAGACAGACAGTAGGAAGTGTTAGAAGTTCCTAAATCGTGAACAACTTACAACTGTGTTAGAAAATGTTAGCAAAGGCTATGTCAAATTATGTAAAGTAAATTAAATTATTTTTTTCTTTTAAACCTATTTATTATGTTGCATTATAATAAAACCATAAAAAATACAATAAATGAAACAGCTTTAGTACCATTTATTAACTCTATTATGTTATTTACGCCCTTTTGTTATAATTTAAATCTGCTTTCATTCTGTTAATCGTTTGTCTAAAAACAATCATAAAAAATATTATTTATAAAGAAAAAAACTATTCAAATTATAGAGTAAATCAATAGATGCAATAGTAAACAAAAATATTAATAATCAGATTAAAATCTTATTAAATAAAAATCAAATAAAAATCAATTTTTTCTTAAAAAAATAAATAATATATTAATTTAAACAATTGAATAACAAATTATAAAATGGAAAATTAAAGACATACATTTTATCTTTTAATTTTTATTTTGTATTAAAGAAAGTAGCATTTTTTTCCAAAGAATAAAAACTAAATTATGAGAATGAAAATTTATTTAAATAAACTTTTAAAGAAGACAATGGGATCAATATCGGGGATAAATTTGAAAAAAAAAGTGATTTTTTTTTTTTTTTTTTTTTTTTTTTTTTTTTTTTTTTTTGAAATTCGTTTAATTTAATAAACAAACATAACATTTAAACTATTAGAAAATCTCTAAGAGCAGAAAAAATTTCAAAAGAAAGAAATATCGCTAGGCTTTTTTCAAAAATCTTAAAAGATATTTGTTTGTTTGAGAACCTTTCTTTTTTTTTTTTTTTTCAATGTTTATATAAGTGGATTTGTTTACAAATGTGCATTGTGATATTTTTCTAACTAAATTAGAAAAGCAAAAGAAAATATTAAATTAAGAATAAATATTTATAATTCTAAATATGCGTGAATATTATAGATTTTTAAATTAAAGAAAAAGTTTGGTAATTATAACCGCGTTCGTGTTTCTATTCATGTTGTTATTTTTGTCGTCAAGATACTTTTTTGCATGTAGCCGTTTGTCTTGCATTGTAACATTTCTAAGAGAATCCTATGTTGTTTCTATTCAAATAATTTTGAGAAATTGGGTGTCGCTTTTAGTTTATCAAGTTGCGTTTAAAATGTTGTTGTAATTGAAGGTTGATAGGAGACATTTAACGAAAGGTATCGGAAAATAAGCGGATCGTAATTATAGCTATTCGTTTGGTCGTACTTTTAGGTACCTACAACAGCTTGTACTTTTCGAGTTATTTCATATTTTAAAGATTATCCAGCTGTGAATTGCAGTCAATATGATAAATAATTTAAATTTTTTATCTATTCTAATAATAACAATAAAGAGAGAATTCCGAACCGGATGAATGGCTTATAAACACATAGTTGAATGATTTAAAGTAAACTTTACGAACTTTGTTCAAGAGAAAGCTGTTATGAAATAATAAAAAGTATAAAAGATTTCTTTTAATGATCCACTAAAGTCATTAACGTGGGAGAGTGTTAAACATTTTCGAATATATCACCGTATCTCTCTGACAGTTTTAAGTAGAGTCACGAAATTCGGCATATAAAATCTACTGTAAAAGCGTTAAACAGATAGATCATTGATTTTAGAAAATGAACCACTAGAAAGTTAACAGGGATGTGGAAGATTTTAAGGCATGTCGTAATATATGAGATGCAGTTTTTAAAAGCTTCAAAAAATGCAGCTGAAACATTGTCTATAAAACCATAGTTAGATACGTTTTTCGGTGATTTTACATCTATGATAGCCGTTTCGTTAATGTTATTGGCTAAGGTCGCAATTTTAGCAGATCAGACGAATAAGCAACTACATCTGATTTTCCCTTAAATATTTTAATTTTCTTATTTTACAAACAGGTAAGAATAATATTTTTTATCATAAATAATAATATAATTTGCTCTTACCTTGAGGGTTCTTTAGGATGCATGGCGTGGTTATTTAAATTGCTTGCTTCTTCTTCAAACACAAATAAAAATCCAAGAGAAATTAATTCGGAAAACTGATTCACGCAAAAAATAGCTATATTATTTACACGCGCAAAAATAAAATTACATGATGTTTCTTCTTTCGAATTATTACAATAACTGACTAAAATTTTGAAAAAAAAAATGTTAGAAAATCAATTAACGTCATTATAAATCAGCAATCACAATGATAGTTACTAATGGGCAAAAACATTAATAAAATATTGCGACGTACTTTGTTCAAATTATGGAATGTTTTTCGAAGAAATTTTAATAATGATAAATGTTTGTTATATATACATATATATATGCTACGTCATATGGTTAAGTTTTTTCACATTGGTTGAGAAGTTGTGTATTTTCTGTGTTATATGCATTAAAAATAATGCACACTTTTAATTATTAAGCCGATTTTTTTCGATAATTTCATAAAAATAATTTTTTTTAATTCTCTGTTAACGATTTATGTTCAAAAACATTCTCTTATTGTTATTGTCATATTGTATTTTTTTTTATTTAACTGCCCTCATGTTTTAAAAGGGGAATTAGCAAATGATTAAGCTAATAATGAATAAATGATGTGCTGTTTTCTTGTCATAATTTAGAGTTTAAGCAATCATCGAAGTTAACACTTGTTTATATTAAAATAACTATGTGTGTATGGCAATGCTTTAATCAATAATATATAATTGAGGTGGAATTTATATTTCCTTGATAGTTCCGGTTTTTGACAAACGCTATTCACTCTCTTCAACTGCAGCAAAACAGTCACAAATAAATATTTTTAATGCGGTTATTTTCTCAAACATTTACATGTACAGGTCATGTCAGGACTCTGCTTTTCTCCTATTAAAAGTGTTTCATAATAAATCTGCATCAACGAAATTGTAAAAGGCAACAGATACAATTACAATATACTTATTTAAATTGCTCTTGTAATAACTGTGCGGTTTCCATAACATTATTTTTGTTAATTAATCTAAATATTATTGTTTTGGTAAAAATCGTCTGCTTTCATTTATGTGAAAAAGCTCCAGTAAGAAATTGTATTATTCGTTACCATGGTAATTTATTCTTTTTATTTTATGTTTTTGGCAGCATTCTATGTTTTTGTTTTTAAGTTTGTTTTTATTCGAATGTAAAAAGATGATGGAATGTTGATAGCCGACCATTGGTCGCATATTTCAGTGTTAAATAAAACGCATCTACAGTCCACATTTGTTGTGTTTAAGAACCAGCGTGTGTTGTTTTTATTAGTGTAAAATCCGCTAAGACCATTTTTGGTACTACGAACAATTATTGTCAATATTTTTCATATAACAATAACTAGAGATTTATTAAATCCGTTTTATTTAAATATTTATCTAAAAAATTATCTAAAAATAAATTTTTATTGCATAAGTTGTTTTGGATATCTTTAGACTTATAAATATTAAAGTAAAGCAATTCCTAACATAGACTAAGCTCAAGTCTAGCCAGAGCTAGTGAAAATTATCAGTCTAAAAAAAAGAACATTTTTCCGAAATTCTTTTCAATGTTGACATTCTTAGCAAGGGAAAATAGAGAAGGTTATTTAATTTGGCATTCGATTTTATGTGTAAAAAAGAATTAGTACAATTTAGAATTACTTTATTGGTTTAATGTAATAAAAATGACTGACTTGAACACTTTTAAAACTAAACGAGCTACTTTACGCAGAACTATTACAAATTATATTAAAAAAATTGAAAACATTATTGCGGTGGATGAAATTAATGTGAATGATTTAGAAGAAAACATTCAGATGTTAAAACAGAAGGAAACTGAGTTAAAAAAGATTGATAGAGAAATAGACATTTTAATTAAAGATCCTAAACAGTTAGAAAGCGAAATAGAAGGTGCTCAAGAAATTTCAGATAAAATTGATTTATGGAAATTTAAAGGTGAAAAAATATTAAAAATTCAAAATGCTCTGTTAAATAAAAGTGAAAATACGTCTAGTGTAGTTACAGAGCAAGTTTTTGAAAATGTTAAACTGCCAAAATTATCCTTACCTACTTTTGGAGGTAATATAACAGAATGGATAGGATTTAAGGATCTTTTCAATGCTTGCGTAAATAGCAATAAAAATATTTCAAATGCCCCAAAGCTGTAATACTTGAAGGCTTCATTAAAAGGTGAGCATATCGCGTCATCCATTCTATTCAAATTTCGGATTCTAATTTTGAATTAGCATGGAATTTGCTAGATGAAAGATATTCAAATAAGAGAGAGCAAATTTTTGTGTATATTAAACGATTTCTGAGTTTACCTACACTTCAAACAGAATCAGCTATTGCTATTTTAAATTAAGTTGACAATGTTAATGAAATAACTCGCTCGTTAGAAATATTGGACCAACGCATTGATAAATTTGGGGATACATTAATGACGTATTTAGTTCTGCAAAAATTGGATACTTCTACAAAATTATGGTGGGTACGCCAGCTTAAAAGCAATGAGATTCCAAAACTTAGTGATTTAATTGAATTTCTTAAAAATTACGCAAGAACTCTTCAGAATAGTAAAATAGCTGTAAATAAGATATCTAAACCTACATTTCCGAATAAGAATAATACTTCTGTAGCTACCTCGGTTTGTGGTTATTGTAAAGAAGATCATAGTTTAGCTAAGTGCTCAAAATTTCTTAATTTACCTGTGCAACAAAGAATAGAATTTGTAAAGCGAAATCATTATTGTTTCAACTGTTTATCTAACATGCATTTACTCAACAAATATAAGAGTCTTAATACGTGCCACCATTGTTTTAAGAAACATCACAGTATTTTGCATATGGTAGATTATTCAAGGAATAAGAGTCGTTCAAATAGTAGTATGCCACCACATGCACAAGAAATTGTCCCTCAAAAAGTTGAGTCAGCAAATGAGAATGTGTCGTCTACAGTATGTGCTTCCCATTATGAGTCAAACGCAAAGAGTAATCAAAAGATTCATATTTTGTTATGTACCGCATTAATAAAAGTTCAAAATTATAAACAAGAGTTTGTAAAATGTAGATGTTTTTTGGATACAGGTTCTCAAAGATCATTCATTTCTCGAGAATGTATAAACAAATTAGGATTAAAAGTGAAAGACAGTTCTATTTCTGTCTCATGTTCAGGAACATTTAATACTGTGAGTGATGGAGAAGTCGATTTATTATTCACTTCTCACTTCAAAAGTGATCTCAGAGTATCCACATCAGCGTTCGTAATGGACAAAATCACAGATAACATTCCTTATGTGTCTTTGCCTTCAAACATTTGCGATAACTTTAGTGATTTAATGTTAGCTGATCCATTATTTTATAAATCACAAAAAATTGATATTCTTTTTGGTGTGAATGTATTTATGCATTTAATGACTGGGGAACTTGTTAAACGTGAACCTAACCTTCCATTTGCCTTAAATTCGAGACTTGGGTGGATAATCTCAGGTATTACAAATTTTGAAACGCTAGCAAAGGATCCAGTACATGTAAATCATTTAAGTACAAAAACTGATGAGCTAATAAATTCATTTTGGGAATTAGAAAAAATTCCAAATGTGCCACTTTTAACATTTGAAGAAAAACTTTGTGAAAAACATTTTGAGAATTCTCATTTTAGAGAAAAATCAGGTCGCTATTCAGTTGCATTACCATTTAAACATGATCGAGATAGTCTAGGTGATTCTCGTCAAATGGCGTTTAGAAGATTTCTTTATCTTGAGAAAAGATTAATATCCATGGCAGAAATTTATGATCAATATGTTCAATTTATGAAAGAATATTTAATTTTGGGGCATATGGATCTTATTTCAAACAGAGATCATGGATTGGAGAATAAACATTATTACATCCCACACCATTTTGTCTTGAATAATTCTAGTTTAACTACCAAATTAAAAGTCGTTTTTGATGCGAGTGCTAAAACCACAACAGGTGTTTCTTTAAATGACACTCTAATGACAGGTCTTAAAACACAAGGTGATTTAATTTGCATTTTATTGAGATTTAGATTCCATAATATTGCAATAAAAGCTGGTGTAAGAATGATGTATAGACAAGTAAAAAATCATGAAAAGGATAGGGATTTTCAGAGAATTTTATGGAGAGATAGTCCTGAAAAAACCAACAGAAACTTATCGCTTAAATACAGTAACATACGGAACTGCGGCTGCACCATATCTTGCAACAAAATGTTTGAATCAGTTAGGAATGGATGAGGGTCTTAATTTTCCAAAAGCGAAGACTATAGTTTTGAGAGATTTTTATGTTGATGATGTGTTAACCGGTGTTAAGAGTAGTCAGGAAAGTACGGAATTGATAAATGAATTGCAAAATATGCTAGGAAAAGGTGGTTTTGAGCTACATAAATGGTGCACAAATGAATTATCACTGTTGAAAAACGCTGAGTTTACAAACATAAGTAATGATAATATACATAATATAGTGGGCAATAAGGCCATAAAAGTTCTAGGAGTTGAATGGCATCCTCTCAATGATATGTTCAAATGCAATTTCAGTGATATAGATTATCAAAAGATAGATTGTCCCTACTAAAAGAATTATTTTGTCATAAGTATCAACGCTTTTTGATCCACTAGGGTGGATTGCACCTTTTGTAATTTTAACTAAAATTATTCTTCAGCAGCTGTGGAAATTACAATTATCATGGGATAATCCAGTACCAGAAATTATTAACCAAAAGTGGAAAATTTTGTGCCACGAAGTCAAACTCTTAAATTCCATATATATACCCAGAAAAGTCGTCTTGCCCAATTATTCTCGATGTGAACTTCATGGATTCTGCGACGCTTCAGAAAAGGGTTATTACGCCGTTATTTATGTTAAAACTTGTAATAACTCGAACATTGATGTGAAACTTTTAGAAGCAAAGACTCGAGTGGCACCCTTAAAGCCCATCATGATTCCAAGGCTCGAATTATGTTCTGCAGTATTACTGACACATTTAATACAAGCTGTTAAATCAGCATTACTTTTAAAACCAGATTTAGTGCGAGCATGGAGTGATTCAAAAATTGTGTTGTCATGGTTAACATCAGATCCCAAAAGATGGCAAGTATTTGTAGCCAATAGAATTGCAGAAATTCAATCCATATTACCAGCTGAAAATTGGAGCCATGTAGATGGAAAGGAAAATCCTGCTGATTGTGAATCTCGTGGATTATTTCCAGCAGAATTACTGTCTCATGAACTGTGATGGAATGGACCACCATGGTTAAGAAGCAGTGAGGTTCCAGTGAATAAACCTATTCCCATAAATGAAGAAGATTTACCAAAAGCACGGAAAACATCATCACTTGTAATTTCTGAAACTGTCAAGGAACTTGATATTATATCAAAAATACCCTCGTTTCCAATATTGCAACGCATATTTGCATGGATATTGAGATTCATCTCCAACTCTAAATTAACACGTCCAGAAAGAAATACATCCTTTTTATCAAGCAAAGAAATTCAAGCCGCAACACGTTGCATTATTAGAATAGTTCAACAGATGAAATTTAGTAAAGAAATCCACTGTTTAGAAACCGGAAAATAATTACCTGGAAATAGCAGTCTCATTTGTTTGTGTCCTATTTTAGATGATGAAAAAATATTGAGAGTCGGAGGGAGATTGAAAAATGAACAGCTGTCAGAGAATGAAAAACATCCAATCTTACTACCATCAAAGCATCATATGACTCAGATCATAATTCAACATTTTCACGAAAAATATTTACATGCAGCTCCAGAATTTCTTCTTTCTTTAATTAGGCAGAAATTTTGGATCATTGCTGCCAGATCTGCTATTTGTAAAATAGTGAGAACTTGTGTTACGTGTTGTAGATACAGAGCTCAATCTGCAAAAAAAATAATGGCTGATCTTCCAGTATCCAGAGTAACACAATCACGACCATTTAATCGAGTTGGAACAGATTTCTCAGGACCATACATGATTAAATATCGTGCTGTACGTGGATCAAAATCATTTAAATCATATGTCTGTGTATTTGTCTGCTTCGTTTTCAAAGCAGTCCATCTTGAAGTCGTAGAAGATCTTTCAGATCTTTCATTCTTAAGTGCACTAACCATTTATTGCAAGAAGAGGAAAACCTCTTGAGATTTTTAGTGACTGTGGAAGCAACTTCAAAGGTGCAAAAAAGGAAATCAACAAGTATGTATTGCAGTGCAAGCAGAATGAAGAAATTCACAAATTTCTGTCGTCAGAGGAAATAACTTGGACATTTAACCCGCCTTCAGCTCCACACTTTGGTGGACTGTGGGAATCTGCAGTAAAATCAATGAAATCGCACCTTAAGAAAACCGTTGGTGATACTGTGTTAACTTATCCCGAATTCCAAATTCTGGTTACGCAAGTTGAAGCTTGTCTCAACTCTAGACCATTGTGTCCTATATCATCTGACCCAACAGACCTAACTGCTCTAACACTTGGCCATTTTCTGGTTGGAACTTCTCTGACTGCCACACCTGAACAAGATCTGAATCACAGTCCCTTTTAAATCACCTTGATAGATGGCAAGTGAGACAGTTCATGCTACAGCAATTTTGGAAAAGATGGAGCCGAGAATACTTGTCTCAACTTCAGCAAAGAGCTAAATAGCAAAAATGCCACAAAGATTTGCAAGTTAATGACTTAGTTCTCATCAAAGATGACAACCTTCCACCACTAAAATGGAAACTAAGAAGAATAATAACTGTTCATCCAGGTTCAGACAATACAGTCAGAGTTGTGACGATTAAGACTAATAGTGGTATCATAAATCGACCAATAGTGAAACTCTGTCCCCTTCCTATAAAAAACTAAAAACTATGAACTATAAACTTTCTTTTTTCATTTTTTATATTTTACATTAATTTTATTTGTGTTATTAATTGTTCTTTCATTATAGTAAAACTGTAAGAAGACCACTTAGCCAGTTGTTGAAATCCTAAGGGATTTCAACGGGGGGCAGGATGTTTTGGTAAAAATCGTCTGCTTTCATTTATGTGAAAAAGCTCCAGTAAGAAATTGTATTATTCGTTACCATGGTAATTTATTCTTTTTATTTTATGTTTTTGGCAGCATTCTATGTTTTTGTTTTTAAGTTTGTGTTTATTCGAATGTGAAAAGATGATGGAATGTTGATAGCCAACCAATGGCTCGCATATTTCAGTGTTAAATAAAACGCATCTACAGCCCACATTTGTTGCGTTTAAGAACCAGTGTGTGTTGTTATTTGTGTAAAATCCGCTAAGACCATTTTTGGTACTACGAACAATTATTGTCAATATTTTTCATATAACAGTATAACTAGAGATTTATTAAATCCGTTTTATTTAAATATTTATCTAAAAAAATATCTAAAAATAAATTTTTATTGCATAAGTTGCTTTGGATATCTTTAGACTTATAACTATTAAAGTGAAGCAATTCCTAACAAAGACTATTATTCCTAAACCTGAAAATACATGGTTAGGTCTAAAAACTGAGATAAAGTTTTGACCGAAACATTCAGAGACAAAATACATGTAATTTTAGAAGAAGAAAATGATAAAATAAATCTGTGCTTTGCGTTACATCTCATAATATTTTAGAACTAACATAAAATATTATTGTTAAAAAATAATATTAATAACAGAATATTTACCCTGTTTTGATAAATATGGCGAAAATTTTAGCATGCAAGAAAGGTTAATTTTAGAAAATAAAATTCTACGTTAATGCCGCATTTAGAGCACATTTTGAATTTTTAATATGGTTGATCATTTTTCAAAATTTAAACTTTGGAGTTTATATAAATATTATGTAATTATGGAACAAATTTCCGAATATTTCTAATTATTTTTAATGATTTAGCTTTACAGCTTTCAACACGTATTCACTATTAATAAAAAAAGTACAGGCGTTTATCATACGCAGATGCTTAAAAATTTTTCAATCTCCTGTTTGGAAATTTTCCAAATTAGTCCTTGGTTCTTGTTCTAATGACTTTTTATTCAGTTTTTAATGTCTTTCCATTCACAAAATACTACAATTAAATGCAAAATTATTTTTTCAGTATAAAACTGGATGTAAAATATATTTATACCTCATTTAAGATTGTTTTTGAAAGTTTGTATGAAACTGATAAAAATTTTAATAGTTGGGCCACAAACCATTTATAAGAAGAGTAAAATATTTGAAACCCTTCTGCACATTTTTAATCGATATTTGTAATTAATATGAAATTTGAGGAAATTTTAAACAAATAATTATGTTACATATTTTTCATATTTTTAATTATTAAATATGTTAAAAATTAAAAAATATATATTTTTATTGAAATACATTAAATAATAATTTATCATGCTTTGACTGAAAATTATTTTTTTAGTCTCTATCTTTATCTTATATATTATAATATAGTTAAATAATACTTGAATAATTTAATAGACAAAAAATTTCAATCTTATAAAGTAAAAAAAGGAACTTTAATTAATGATGTTATATATATATATATATATATATATATATATGAAACGATATGGCGATTTTCCATTTAAATGTGTCAGTTCTCGTAGGACACCATCTTTGCTGTATAATACGTCTATTCACTTAAGAACCAATAACAAGGTAAGCAGTCGTCATGGTAAGCAATGGATTTGTTCGCTTAGGTGTTTCTCCGAAATAAAAGCAAGTCAATCGGTTTCTAATCATTATTTATTTAGAGCACAAAATAAAGTTATTCAACCGGTCACCATTCCACACAATTAACACTAAAACATTCGCTCTCAAAGCTGCGTCATCTCCAGGTTCTAAATTAACAGGAAAAACTGAGACGGTCATCTTAACAATTCAAAGATCAGCTGCATTCTCACGCTCTTGTATCTTAAAATGAGCTTCCCAGACTCTACGAAAAAACTAGCCCTTCCCCTTGTCAGCGTAGGCCATTTAAAGACCCATTAGGATTAATTTCAATGCTAAGGCAGCTCACATCACCATCACCTATTTGTAGTTGGGGCGTGTCCTCTTGTAAGAACTACTAACTAAGTGCGTAATAACACAACCTGCTCACACGTAAGCGCAGGAACATTCTCCAGCAGACGATTTTAATAAAACAAAATTAAAGTCTCGATAAATATTCTAAAAAGGGAAAATGAACCTCTACACTGAAAGAAAGATTTAGCAATCACTCCCTCTCTTTTTTAAGAAAACAATCAATAGATTATTACAAAGTTAAATAAAATACGATAAAAGAACTTTAGCTGTTAAAATATTAATACATTATGAAGATTGAGAATAAAAGTATGTTCCATAAAGTTAGAATTAAAACTCAGGGCGGGCAAAATGGCGCAATTTTTTTTTTATTTATTACAAATTCCCCCTCCTAAAAAGGGTGAAAATGTAGGTCAGAGACCTGCAAGTTCACTGAAAGGGAGATGATGCAGACTTAGATCACGAAGTTGTCGATAGAAGTAATAATAACTAAATAATAATAAAAAGAAAAATATTTTTATAGATATGGAATTTAAATTTAGGAGCACTAAGGTGATGTATGGAATAACTTTTAAAGTTACATATTAAAATAGGAATGAACAAAAATACAAGATATCATCTTGTTTTAAAATACACGTCATAAAATAATTTGAAAATATAAGCAATTAATCATAATACATATATGTATATATATATTAACATGAAAAATAAAAAACAATAACGTTGGATTCTTTTTTGACAATGACGAACCTAAACATGATGAAGAAATTTCATGAAAAATCTAGAAATCAAATTTTAGAGTTTGTTTCAAAAATCCATCTAAAAGTTACATTTGGAATGGCATAGTTCATTACCTCTTTTCAAGGATGTCTAATTATATCGTTATAGACTGTCCAAATTCATCATCTAACATTATAATATTAGTTCAGTTATTTTTTAAGACCTACAACATTTATAACAGTTCCATTTTTGGAACCTTTGTGAAAATACTTTTTATAATCATATTTTTATATAATAACACATTTTATAATACAGTAATACAGTTATAATAAATTTTAACATTGTAATAAACAAACAATATAATAAAGAAACATACTGAGGAAAAATAACAATATAAGTAAATATCATAATAAGTATAAGTAAATCTCATAATAAGTATAAATAAATATTATAAAGTCATTCTTTAAATTCTAATTTTATACTTAATCTCGTTTATCTCATCTCATGTATTTGGGATGAAATACAGAGAGAAGTAGAATAAAATAAAGAATATAATCAATTATGTAATCATTTACTTAATCCTGTATTCGAATTAATCAGAAATATGTACAAAAAATAAAATAAGATAAGATAAGATCAAATAAAATAAAATAAAAACTTTGTTCATGTTTGAGAATGCAAGTGACCTTTCAACTGCTAATATTTTTAAAAAGAAATATTAATAAATAATAAAAATTAAAGACAAGATTAAATCATGGCAAATAATTACGCAATAAATAATTTCTTGGTGTGATAAAAATATTGCAACGTGCAAGAAAAAAAGAGAAAAAAGAAACAAAACTAAATTCTAATTGACATGTACTTGGACTGGAATACAGAAGCAGAGACAATCAGCGTTGTGAAGAAACTTTTAAACAAATGGTCAATCGGTAGTTGCCAAGCTACGACAATACTTTTTCAGAAAAGACGTATGCCGGTTCATTTAAAAATCTTGCCGGCTAGTTGAAACAATATGGTGATTTTCTATTTTATTGTATCAGTTCTCGTAGAATACCATCTTTGCTGTATAATACGTCTATTCACTTAATCAGTCGTCATGGTAAGCAATGGATTTGTTCGCTGAAGGTGTTTCTCCGAAATAAAGGCAAATCAAGGTTTCTAATCATTATTTATTTAGAGCACAAAATAAAGTTATTCCACCGGTCACCATTCCACACAATTAACACTAAAACATTCGCTCTCAAAGCTGCGTCATCTCCAGGTTCTAAATTAACAGGAAAAACTGAGACGGTCATCTTAACAATTCAAAGATCAGCTGCATTCTCACGCTCTTGTATCTTAAAATGAGCTTCCCAGACTCTATGAAAAAACTAGCCCTTCCCCTTGTCAGCGTAAGCAATTTAAAGACCCATTAGGATTAATTTCAATGCTAAAACAGCCCACATCACCATCTCCTATTGGTAGTTGGGGCGGGTCCTCTTGTAAGAAGTGATAAATACTGCTGTACGTTTTAAACAATTGTTCAACTATTTCAGAAATTTAATATAAGATTTTAAAAAAATACTATCATTTGTATTGCTATTTTTAAAATATGCATTTCTACAGTAGAAACTCTTTAATAATGACATTTTCATTCTGTTTGTCTGTATGAAGTCTGACGAATACGAAACGCAGGTCAGAATTCCGTCAATTTATGACGGAGGTTATATAATAGTAATAATAATAATAATATATCATTCAATCAGTCATATCATCAACTTATATATGCTGAGTAAACATTTCGAATTATTTTGTGATGGTTAGCTCTATTATTTGTAAACAAAATCATACGATAAAACTTCTCATAATTAAAATAATGATAATAATTATCATTCAATTAGTCATATCATCAACTTGTGTATATATATATATATGTGTGTGTGTGTGTGTGTGTATAGTTAAGCTTTAATTTTGATTAAGCATTTTGAAAAATATTAACTTAAAAAATAATAATTAAAATGATCAAAATTAATGTAAAATAAATGAAAAACTCAAGTCATGTTCCTAGATTGAACCATTTACCCTTAACAATTCTTGAGTTATGAAAATTTAAAAAGGAGAAATGGCGAAAAAATCAATTATGAAAAAAAAACCTTTTTGAAAGAAAACGTTTTCAGAATAACTATTTCTTAAAAGCTGATTTTTGAAAACTAAACCAAATAAAAAAATGAATCTCATGTCCCCTTAGACAGAAACATGTCCCTCCTTCCCCTTTAATGGGACACATACTTCCTCAACTTTCAAAAAATGGATTTCTTAATTTTGCTGGGAAAAAAAGTGTTATAATGTCTATATTTGGTGACAAAAACAAAATATAAAAAAATAAATTAAATGTATTAAATTAAAATAAAAACAATCATCTAATTTATTAAGAGGGATATGAGCAGAAATGCGAACCCTCTCACGATAAAAAGATTTTAAATATTAATGTTTTAAGCGCTATTTAGTTAGCATAGTAAATTAAACGATTTTTAATATTTTTGAGTAAAATTCTCCTTTATCTACGCATACATAAATTATGTCATAACTATCGAACTATTTTTAAATATTTTATTATTACATTTTCCAAAAAATTTAAATGAAGACATTTTTACCAAAACTTTAAATAATGACTTTTTTTTCCCCAAACAATGCAAAAAAACGGAGATTTTTTTTTTTTTAATTTTACCTGAAATTAAAGTGTTGCAGATTGAGCCCAAATATTTTAGTACCGGTTACGCAGCTACAAGTTTATAACGTGATATGAGATTAAATTTAACAAGAAAAAGTTTTTCTTAATACTTGAAGTAAAAAAAAAAATCAATGGGAAATTATTAATCTTTTTACCACAGTTTTACTCTTTTTCTAAAAATAAATTCTTAAATATGTCATTTCTTTACCACGCGTCACCTAAAGTACAATAAATACATAAATTGGAAAGTTAGTTTTTAGTACAAAGTTATCAATATGCCTAGTAACATACATTTAGGTAACAAATGAGACAATCATTATAAATGATAATAGTTAGAAAAGTAAAACTGAAGCCTAAAAATTAAAAGAAATTGAGAAAACTATCTTCTAGTAAAAGTTAATTTTTTGTTATGCATAATTTTGAATTATGGTAATTGAAAGAGAATCTTTCTGTATATAATAAAATGATATGCTATTTTTTTACTAAAAATAAAAAATAAATAAATGACCATAGTTAAAAATGACCTAATATATAATAAATTATAATATGCAATTTATGTATGATATTTAAAAACAATATTTTTTAGTTAACTTTCAATCTGTTTTTTATTTTGTAATATCTTCTTTATTGTGTTATATTTAACCATCACTGGATTGGCCTCCCTATTCGCCAGATATGAATCACCAGATATGAACCTCCATGACTTCTTTCATTGGGGACGCACTGCAAAAATTCGTAAACAATTGAGCAACTGAAGCAGTGAAACTTCTCTTTTTCATGTGAAACCTTCTCGCCTGACACGTTTACAATGATTTCTGGTAATTTCGTTCAGAGACTACGCCATATTATTTCTGTACATGGTGTATATATATAAAATATCGTACATCAAATTTTTTAGACTGTAGTGCTAACTGTACTTGAAAACTGTAACTAGTTTTGAAAATTGGTTTGCCTAAAAATTTACTGTTGTCTCAAGCATATTGCAATAATTGGTGTATTTCTATCGCTACATGTTTGATTTTTACTGATTTTTCAAATAAACCGGCAATTTTTGAAACACCCTGTATATACTTTGTAAGAAACCTACATATAACACACATAAACATATGCAAACTTTAATAGAATAATATTTTTATATTATTAATATTGAATCTTTTAATAATGAATGGGAATTTATTATGCGGTTGTGTCTCACGATTCTTAATTAAAATTAAATAATATTTACAAAGAAATATTTAAGAAATAAATAAGTTAAAAGATTGGGCATCAAATGTTCAACTTATTTGTCAGTGTTGAGAAGAAAATTAAATTACATATAGTTTTTGAATCATAACTTTTCAATATTTAAGAATATACATTTAGGAAACATGCAAGTATAAAGAGTGAATCCAAATGTCAAATTTATTTGTAAGTGTTGTGAAACAGATTGTATTGCAAAAATTTTTTAAGCTTAACTTAATAACCACTAAATATAATAAGCCGTAATTTTGAATTGTCACAGCTGAAATTTCTAGAAATTGATTTCTGATATCAAATGTAAAATGTAACATTTTATGCATACTTAAAAAAAATCGATATTCTAGATTTTAACCTATTAACATTTTAACAGACATCATTTTCGGTAATATCAAACTATTCTAATCCAAAATTTCATCTCATACTGTGAAGTAGATTGAGAATTTTGTTTAAAAGCTAACCACAATATAATCTACTTTTCAAGGATTTCAAGTAAAGTGAACATTGGAAATTTCAAAATTTAAATTTTCATGTTCTTAAGTTATTTTAATGAATGAAATCCCACGTTATATCAGGAAGTAAAACTTCCCATAAAATCCAAATTCCTTGTATAAAGTATGTTTTTGTATGAAAAATGTTTATTTTGCGCCAATTATAATTTAAACAAGATGCATGTTGCAATACCAAAAGTTTCTTAGATCTCATGTATGTTAATAGTTCCAGATAAATTAATGCATAGCAACGTTATGGCTTAGGTTGATATCACCAAACTAGACCGCTCGGCCATTCCGCCCGCACTCTATTCTGAGAACTTATTCAACTATTTTAATTAGTAAAAAATCACTATTTGCTTTTGCCTAATTGCTAAAAACGTACTGATTCAATTTCGATGAAATGTAAACCATTCTCGAATCAACTGGAAAACACACACAAAATTTCATTAAAATCGGTCCAGTCGTTTAGGAGGAATTCGGTGACATACACACGCACATAAGATTTATACATATAAAGACATACATACATTCCATTTAAACAGAGTGAATTTCCATTTAACGTTATTGCAAAATTTTACTCCTGGAAATTGATTAAAATGTAACTAAAAATGTATATTTTACGAAAGAATTTTCGTATTCATTTTGACGATTGCTTGTTTTTGTTACTTTGTCTAAAACACTACTGCCAAACTGGAATTATTTTCATTGTAATGTTACATGTGCAATCGTTCAAACTCATAATTTACTTTACTTTTTCACCATTATTATAATAGAGACTACATTCGCCCTTCACACATTTATTCTTTCAAGTTAGCATTTTAAAAGACTTTCAAATATGAATTATTCAGTTCTAAAAAAATTGTTTCTCGTATAATTTGATTTACATTCTTAATTTTTTTTACTAAAAACTTACAAAGTTCTTATAAAACCTTTCTAAATTACAGTTAAAAGAGAACGTAATTAAAGGCTAATTATATGAATTTTACCTTGGAGAAATTTAATATATATTAAGATTACCTTGAAATTGGTTCATTAGCCTTGAGTATGACTAAGCCGCTTATATATTCCTGACAGAAAATTAGAAATATTTAGTGCTTCTGACTTTTTAGAAAATATACGTAATGAATAACTGAAAAGAGAAGAATTTAGGGAGAGTCAATTTTACAATGTATTAATTTTAAGAAATATATATATAACATGAGAACTAGAGAATTTTAAAAAAAATATTTATAAGTATTTCAGAAAATTTAATTTTCGTTTAATAAATAAATTCGCAACTTTTTGAAAGTATATTTAACTGGAAATTATTTTTAAAAGAGTGGTTTTATTTATTTTTAGGAAAAATATAGTTAGTCAAATACATTTTTATTTCTGATAATGTTGTTAATGAAATAGGATAATAAATAGCGCACATGCTTAAGAATACATATGGGGAATACATTTATATATACATATATAATCCTACACACAAACCTTTTAGAATCATTATATGTCATGAACTAATAAATTGATTTTCATAAACCTTAGATTTAATTAGTCCTTCATATAATATTGTTCTAATTACGTTTTGTTGCAAATCACCCAACAAGTGGCTCTCCTATATAGCTTTATTTATGAATACCGTTCTAGCTCTCTCTCAAAATCTAATCCACAAATTTTCATCAAACTTCAAATTTAGTTATTCTCTTATATAAATTAGCATATTTTAATTTTTGGAGTAAATTGTTCGACAGATGGCGCTTTCATACGGATTTCTTTACTCCATCTCCAATGATTGTATCTAAAAAACTAATGCACGGATATTCATCAGATTCTGTTAGAATCAGACACAAATTGTTGCTGATTATAGGTGCCAGATTTAAACATTGGTTCTCGAAGAAAGAGATCGTGTGTTCGAACCCCACTCCTGACATATGTGTATGATTTACAATATTTTTTTTTTCTGTATTATAATTTTAATTAACGACTTCAGAAAATAATTAACTTTGAACTAAGAAGAGGAAAATAAACTTTTTTATGGAAAATTGAACCGACTTCGAAAACTAATGCAAAGTGAAAGTAATTTCCTTATATAATTGTAATAAGAAATTAAATTAATAGCGTACTATTTAAATTATTTTTAATTGCTATAAGTGATTTATTAAAATAACATAATAATACCTTTTAGTTTTACATGCTTCGTTGCTCTGACGGCGACTTTTTCAAAAACAATAAATGATAAAAGAAATTTTTTGCAAAATTTATTTTATCATTTATTGTTTTTGAAAAAGTCGCCGTCAGAGTAACGAAACATGTAAAACTAAAAGATATTATTATGTTATTTTAATAAATCACTTATAGCAATTAAAAATAATTTTATATTTTAAAGTGATGTTTTATATTATATATAGCATAGTATTTATCATGCGTATACATTTATTTGATTTTTTATAGTCGATGCCAGCCAAAACAATTTCAAAATTAAAATTAAGTATCCAACAGAAATCTTTATATACATAATTCTTCTGTGCGTGTGTATGTGACGGAACTCCTCCTAAACGACTGGACCGATTTTAATGATTTTTTTTTGTGTGTGTTCCAGTGGATGTTAGAATGGTTTAGATTCACAATTCATCGAAATCTATTCAATACTTTTTTAGTAATTAGGCAAAAACTAATAAAGTTAGTGATTTCTTGCTTGTAAAAAAGTGTTGAATAAGTTCGCTGAATAGAGTGCGGACAGAACGGCTGAGTGGTCTAAGGCGCCGGATTTAAACTTTAGTTCTCGAAGAAGGAGATTGTGTGTTCGAACCTCACTGCTGACATACGAGTATGATTTACAATAATTTTTCCTGTATTATAATTTTAATTAACCGACTTCAGAAAATCGCCAACTTTTAACTAAAAAGAGAAAAATAAACTTTTCTATAAAAATTGAACCGACTTCAAACAATACTGAAAAATAATTTCCTAACATAATTGTAATAAGATAATAAGTTAAGAGCGTAGTATTTATCATGCGTATTACCAAATTTTGTACATTTATTTCATTTTTTGGAGTCGGTGCCAGGACAACGTCTGTCGGGTCCGCTAGTATATATATAAAATAGCAAAGACGGGGAATCTCAATTTGCGCATAATGTCTACGTAAATTAACATTTTTTTTACAAAAATAGAAAAAACCCATTTTATTGACTAATAGCAACACAATGCCAATTTCAGTAAGATGTAAAGCAATTCTGGCTGCTATAACGTAAGATACTCGATAGATCCGATACTCTGCGGTAGAATCTACCAAAAGCGCAGCAAGAGATTAAATTTTTTGGTGATAATCTGAGATACCTAAAGTTCTCTTTCCAACATATTCTAAATTCTCTATCGGAGAACGATCTCTTTGATTTCTATATATATATATATATATATATGAAAGTATCTTACATTGTTGTAGATATTAACGCGGGATTCACACAGTATATGGCATATTGTTTTTTTTAGATGAATATGACATCGTTGAGACTAGGTAACATAATTGATACCAGAAAATGAAAATTGTAGTCTAAGGACCTGCGAGATTTCAGCGGACAGTTGAGGATGACTAAAGATGATTGGTTGTCCACCAGTTCACTTCAAGAACTGTCACTTTAAGTGTTATGTGAACAGGCCACTCAGCAACAAATGCAGGATTGATGCTCACCGCTTTGACTCCAACCACATATGTTAGGATCATCAGCGCTGCAATAAAGGCGGAATAAGTCGCTGAGGATCATTTGTCTATAACCAGACAGTATTCAGTTTACTGGAGATCAATACCAGTCCACATGATAATGCCTCAGATAAAGAGTTAGTGGCAACTATCTTAATGAACATCGAGATCTGTTTCCGAGTCGCAAGTCATCTACGAATAGTATGCTTTGACATAACTAGATTGATGAAAATTCTAAAATGGCTTCAAATAAAGATAGAGAAACTACTGGTTTACTCGTGAATAAATGCTCTTTATTGTTTCATCCTTTGATGTATTTCCGGATTGACAGGCTTCAGAGCTACTGCGGTAGCTGATTGTGCTTTCTCTTATCCACTGATGCAAACACCGCATACTACGATATCCCTTTGGCAGGCATACTGCTTAATAGATCTGATCGAATAATAATCTTCTCTGAGGCTAATGCTGCGACCCCCTTCGAAATCAGGCAACTGCCTAAAGTGCCATTTTGTGCGTCCTAAAGGCATTTTTAATTCAAATTTCGTGAATTAGCAGAGATAATCTAGCTCTAATTATAACATTGATTGAGTACCGGATCTTTTAAATGTCCGCTGCAGTGCAATTTAAATTTTAAATTGTGTCTGCTTTCAAATTTAATGTCTGCTGCAGTGCAGTTTTAATGCATATTAGAAAGCGCGTGATATGGCTCCAACGTTAAGGGGCTACTCACGCGCCAGCACGTGATGTGGGGTGATGTTCAACAGCCAGTAACGCGCTGGCGCGGGAAAATCTTTCACTGATGCATTGTTATATAAAGTAAATCGGCTTCTGGGAAAAACCCACTTCTACAGTGCGGCATTAACTATCATCGCATCTTCATGTAAGCGGCAGCGAGCGTGTTAAGTAACATATTGTTATTGGTGCTAAAATTCTAATAATTTCGATACATAACTCATACAATCCCATCATAAGGTCAAGTTTCGTACTTCTGCAGGAATATTCATGGGCACTTTTTTTAATAACACAATATAACTGAAGTTGAATTTCCCATAAATTATTGAAACTTCTTAAACTATCTGTTGTTATTAGATCATAAATTTTATATAATTTGAACGAAACGTGATATATAGGTAACAAGGGTTGAAAATTAGGCCTCTACACGGATATATGAACAAATGTAGTAAGTTTAGAAGTGATCGTATTCATATATTCTAGGAAATCTACATTAAACACAATCATTAATTGAGCCTTTAAGAGTATAGAATATATATGTCAGACATAAGAAAAATTCTCAAAACATGCATGAAAAGTCATTTTTGCTACTACTACGCTTTAAAATTTATCTTTTTTTTTTAGTTTTTGACGATAATAATTTTTTAATTGTAATCATTTTTGCAGTAATAAAATAATTTATTTAACTATATCTTACACAAGTTATATATTTTTAAAAATAAGTTTACCTCATGCATTCATTAATAAACAACTTTCTATTATATCATAATACAACTTAAGATTATAATAAACAATTATGTATACAAGTTTTTATTTGGAAGCGATAGTTTGATTTCAGCATAACCTGCAATAAAGATCAAGAAACTTTAATATAATTTACTGTAATAATATAAGATGAATTTATTTTTTTAGGTTGTTTCTTATGTGACAAAGAAATTCTTCATGTTTGTTTATGTCAAAAACACATGCTCCATTAGACAAATAAAAATAATGGACTAATCTAAAAGCAGAATGTTGTATATGTATAGGACATGCTTTTAGCGAAGGAATTATTTTTTGTTAAATGATTTTAACAGTGTATATTCTCTTATTTAATGAAGCTTCTAAATTCTACGAATGGGAACTCTTCATATTCTACGAAAGAAAACTGTTAAAAGAACTGATTGACTGAATTTATATTAAAAAATATAATAATTTCAATAATAACTCAATATTTAATAAATATATTTCCAATTATAATGTTATGTTTGGCAGTTACAATTTTGCATTTAAATATTCACGCTTTTTACTTGAAATTTTATTCTAAATGCCGCTAAAATCTCAAAATATACTTTTAGATGCAATCGTAAAAAAATATTAATTTTTATTGAAGGAAATACTCACTTCACTATGACATTATTTTCACTCTTTGAAGCCGCCTGAAATGAGAACCTTAATTTCAATGTCAGCTGATTAAAAAAATATATAGATATATTGAAATGTAAACCCTTATGAGTAAAAAAGTTTTATTTTATATAATAACGTCCTTCTCGATACAATTTTTAAAATTATTTTACAATGTAATGAAAAAGTAAAATAAAATAAAATAAATAAACATTTGAAACGTTATGGTAATTTCTATTGTTTCTCTTCTCTCTTGAACAATGCAACTTACCTGATTGCTTACCAGATATATGAAGAAATTACATAAAATGCATCATTATCATATCATCATTATCACATTTTCCTGAAGACGCCCGCAGAAGACGGCGCGAAACGTTGAAAGTTTCATTTTATTTTAATTGTACAAATGTATATTAAAATTCCTGTTTTGTGCACCACTGAGCAATGTGTTATTATTAGTTAAATTTTATGGTGCAACTGTCCTATATATATTTACATAAAATGCTTTTAAAATTAAACTTTAAAAACGGGATGATTTTAAATAAACAGAATACACCCAAGTTCAACTGATGGCATTGAGCTCACTGGATATTCAAACTAATTGTGTATTACAGACAATTTTCTTCAAGAAATAATGCCCCTGGGAAAGGAAATTAAAGGGAGAGGTGAATTAGCTCTTCCATTTTCATCCATTATACATAATGACTGAACATCCAAAACTAATAATGCAGGTACTTAGTCATAATGAACCTATATCCAAAATTTGAATCATATTACATAATTCTGCATAAAACGCCACTTAAGGGTAGACCACATTGATGATGTTTTTTTTTTCTAAGAATTTTTTTCGTAGAATTTTTTTCAGAAAATAGAATTCTAAGAATTTTTTTCCAGAAAATAGAAATTTCAAGATATTTTCTCATGTGGTGTCAGGAAAACATATGTAGTGTATTATTAAAATGAACAATCATTGTTTTATATAGTATTTTTGCATGTATTTAAAAAAAATCTAAAAAAGTAGTTTGTATCAGTGTGCCCCATCGCCGGAGCAGATTGTTATACATCATGGGACACTTTGATACGTTTGTGAAAAATGGAGAAAAAATAACACCAATGCATATTTTTCGTAGAAAGTGTTTTAACAAACCATTTTATATTTACTTATAGAAATTCAAATCATCCACAGTTTATTTGTAACCAATATTAAAGCAATCAAAATTAAATGCATATAGACCTGATGTGTAGGCAAGTTCCTTGTCTGATAGTTGGCTGTGGTAACTTTGTCATATCTGGCCCTTCAACTCCAGCATTATCTTCTTTCTTAGGAAAGATGAAATTTCTGTTTTTAAATCGATTTATAAACAGAAAATAAAAGACAGTTACATTAAAAATTCTGTTTATAATATAATTATCTTTTGCTGATCTGCAGCATGTTTTTCTTATTTAACATTTCTCATGTCGAAAATACTTTTTTCTCTGGAGAATCGATACAAATTGGAGATTTGCAAGGTTACCATCCTTTTCGTTTGTTAGTTCTACTAGCACTAGTGTTGGGTAAGTCTGTTTGCAAAAATACTATTAAATGTTCAAATATAAAAAATGGAGCTATTTCACTTCTATAAAAACTAACATCAGAAGAATGTTTTTCGCGGCAAATAATTAGATTAATTAGTCTACGTTAAAAACAATAATAAAAAGTAATGAAAAAATGAACTATAAAAAGATGTAGGTTGTCTGTAGTTATCATTGTGCACACTGGGCCCCACCAGTGGCCGAGAGGTACGGACCTCTCAACTGGTAGACGGCAGGTGCTGGGTTCAAACCCAATCGCGGCTGTCGGCCTAACCGTTCGGAGTTTTCGTGGCTTTCTTCGAACCTTGCGTAAATACGGGTTAGGTTCTCTTAGAAATACCCTCACGAAGGGCACTCCCCCTGGTCCTATATCCCTAGTGTAGATAATCGGACGACAAAAAATACACAAATACATATTGTGCACACTGATATGTATCAAAGGTTAGATTAATTAGTCTACGGTAAAAACAATAATAAAAGGTAATGAAAAAATGAACTAGAAAATGATTTAGGTTGTCTGTAGCTATCATTGTGCACACTGATACGTATCAATGTGCCCCGACATACACTATAACAATGTACCCCATGCAGCCATTTTAAAGAGCATGAATCTTAAATCCAACACTTCATAATTTACCTAACAATGAAGAATGAGAAACTGATGAAGAGTACCTTTACTTACCAGGGAGAGTATTCTTTTCGGCTGAAAATACTGGTAAAGTTGTATAATACCTTTGCAATTGTTCAACTCAAATTTACTTTTGAACTACAAAAATAATTAATCACCCATCCCATTTCATCAATCTATTAAATCAAGACAAGACGTTCTGTATGTAGTTGTGTATACTCTCATCATCTTTTGGAGCTGTTGTGAAACTTCCTATAATGACCTAGTGAGCAGTAGGGGGGTTGTATCAATGTGTCCCAGTACCCCTTATTTAATTTAAGAGGGGCTAGCCTTTGTTCTCCACTTTACACTTAACCATTGCAAACCCAAAACAATTCAGGGATTCGTCTTATCAGAAAGAAGATATATCCAAAATTTAAGACATATCAAATAATTGTGCATAAAATCCATTCATTTAATTTAAGCGGAGTAGGTTAATAGCCCGTTCTTTTCTTTATACCCAACAAAAGAATCTGTCAACTAATCAGAAAAGCGCCTAATCAGTATGAACATCTATCCGAAAACTGAAGCAAATAGGTTGTTTGTGCATGAAAAAATCCATTTACCTGAATTAAGAGGGTATAAGCTTCCATATTCCCACTTTAATGAATCCATCCACAAAACAAATCAGAAAAGCACATTGTCATAATGAACTTATATCCAAAATTTGAAATTTATCAGTAAATTCTGAGTAAAAACCCATTAATTTAAATTAAGGGGGGGGGGGTATTTACTCCCTACTCTCCATTTCCTTTTATACTTAACCAATCAATAGCTAAAAATAATCATAGAGGCGCCTCGTCAGAATGATCCTATAGGTAAAGTTTGAAGCTTATTCAAAATTCTGCGCAAAAAAAGACATTTATTTAAATTAGGGCGATTACCTCCCATCTCCCTTCCCCCTTCATATTTAAGCAATGAACAACCAAATCTAATCATGGAAGTGCCTCATCAGAATTATCCTAAATTTAAAATTTGAATGTAATGTGACAGTTCAGCAAGAAAAATACAGCATTTATCTAAATTAAAAACGGGGGATTAACCACACTTCCACATCCTTATGCTTAGCCGATAAAATCCCAAAACTAACCAGGGAAGCGCATTATCACATAAAACCTGTATCGAAAAAATTGAAGCAAATCGGATATTTGATCATATGTTATCGCGTTAGATATATACATACATACGCACGTATATACAGGGTGTATCTAAACTACTGGGCTAAACTTTAAGGGGTGAGAGTACACATCAAGATAAATAATATTAAATGGGATACTAAGGGTCCCAAACGTCTTCCGAAGGAGATAGGCACCATCAAAGTTTAGGGTCCAAAATTTGAAATGATTATAAAAAACGGAAAAATTGATTGATTCGTTTGCGGTTTTCACGAAAACTATTCTTTATGTCAATATTTTCTTGAAAATAAATTATAAAGATAAATTTCAGAAAATGCCGATAGAGGGCGCTTTAGACTTTGGAGTAACGAACAACTATTTTTTACCGTTATTTTTTGTATCTCATTAATTTTTTTTAGAAGTTTAGAAATAAACTTAAATTTTGAGCTCAAAATCTGTGGATAAATAGCACAAACTGAACTGTGTTCAATGGGAGTGGGTAGGTTCAAATTTCAAATGATTATAAAAAACAGAAAAATTGGTCCATTGATTTGCGGTTTTCACTAAAATTATTCTTTATGTCTTTATGTCAGTATTGTCTTGAAAATAAATTATACAGATAAAGTTAAAAAAAATGTCGATAGAGGGCGCTTAAGACTTTCGAGTAACGTACAACTATTTTTTACCTTTATTTTTTTCATCTCATTAAATTTTTTTAGAACACATAAACTTAAATTTTGAGCTGAAAATCTGAATCGTTGAAAGTGGTTAAGTAGCGCTAACTGAACTGTGTTCAACGGGAGTGGGGAGGTTCAAATTTCAAATGATTTTTAAAAATGTAAAAAATGGTAGATTCGTTTGCGGTTTTCTCTAAAACCGTTCTTTATGTCAGTATTTCCTTGAAAATAAATTTTAAAGATAAATTTCAAAAAATTCCGCTAAAGGGCGCCTTAAACTTCAAAGTAACCAACAACTATTTTTAACATTTATTTTTTTTATCTAAATGAATGTTTTAAAAGCTTAGACTTAAATTTTGAGCTCAAAATCTGAATCGTTGTGAGTAATTAAGTAGCGAAAAATTGAACTGCGTTCGTAGGGTGGGCAGGGTAACATTTCCTCTCCTGAACACAGTTCAGTTTGCTCTTCTTAACCCCTCCCAACGATTTAGAATTTGAGTTCAAAATTTAAGTCTATGTTTTTGCAAGCATTTAATTAGATACAAAAAATAATAGTTAAAAATTGTTGTTGGTTACTCTAAAGTTTAAGGCGTCCTCTAACGGAATTTTTGGAAATTTATCTTTAAAATTTATTTTCAAGGAAATACTGACATAAAGAATGGTATTTGAGAAAACCGCAAACGAATCGACCAATTTTTTCGTTTTTTGTAATCATTTGAAATTTGAACCTTCTCACCCCCATTGAACACAGTTCAGTTAGCGCAATTTAACCACTCTCAACGATTCAAATTTTCAGCACAAAATGTAAGTTTATGTCTAAGCTTCAAAAAAATTTAATGAGATGCAAAAAAGAACGGTAAAAAATACTTGTACGTTACTCCAAAGTCTAAAGCGCCCTCTATCGACATTTTTTGAAGTTAATGTTTATAATTTATTTTCAAGACAATACTGACATAAAGAATAGTTTTAGTGAAAACCGCAAATCAATTGACCAATTATTCTGTTTTTTATAATCATTTGAAATTTGAACCTACCCACTCCCATTGAACACAGTTCAGTTTGCGCTACTTAACCACAGATTTTGAGCTCAAAATTTAAGTTTATGTCTAAACTTCTAAAAACATTTAATGAGATGCAAAAAATAACAGTTAAAAATAGTCGTTCGTTACTCCAAAGTCTAAAGCGCCCTCCATCGGCATTTTTTGAAATTTATCTTTTTAATCTATTTTCAAGACAATGTTGACATTAAGAATAGTTTTCGCGAAAACCGCAAACGAATCGACCAATTTTTTCGTTTTTTATAATCTTTTCAAATTTTGTACCCTAAACTTTGATGGCGCCTATCTCCTTCGGAAGACGTTTGGAACCCTTAGTTTCCCATTTAATATTATTTGTCTTGATGCGTACTATCACCCCTTAAAGTTTTGCCCAGTAGTTTAGATACACCCTGTATATACATAATAGGCAGACACATAAGCTCTCAAGTTTTGATAAACTGTGAGATAAAAATAGCAAGTGCGGGCGTATCTACAAATAAAACACTTCGATTTTAACAAAAAATAACAAGAACTATCAAAATTGGTTCAGTAGAAAACTCAGACAGGAAGACTAAGAAAAAAGTCTTGCTTTTTAAATATATAGATTAAGAGCAAGAATCTGAGAAAGTGACACACCTAGCATTCTGGGGTGATTCATGCCATCTCATATATTCTTCAAAAAATTACCAGTTGTTACTTATTCTGTTAAAAGACCAAATCCAGAATTTTTTGCTCCAAAGTTGAGTTGCTCATTTTTTATAAACCCCCAAAGGTCATCATGTCGTGAAAAAAAATAAGCGTTTTTTAAGACATGGACATTGCTGCGACTCACAGCTCTTTGCGCATACAACTTCCCACCAAATTCTTTTTATACTGGAATGTAAGAGGGTTGAACTTTATACAATACATCAAAAACCTGTGGCAAGTTTTTACAGCAAGGTCACAGAAGGTCACAAAAAGATTCATTTTTGCTGTTTTTTTTTTGTTTTTTTTTTACATTTTTAAGACCCTATAAGAGCCCAGTTGCCATGAAAAAAGAGGTGGCATTTGAAAGCCATGCATTAGCACTTTAAAAAATATACATATATAATTGAAGCAAGTTGGATGCGCTTTTAGTTACAGACTGCCAAAATCTGAAAAATATCATTTTTGACCGATATTTAAACTGCCGTAATTTCTTGCAGCAACGGCATTTTGAAATAATTCTTTTGCCATTGTTTTATTCTATTACTGCCATTTTCAAAAAAGTAAACTCCATTGAGGCAAGTTGCTTAAAAAAAATTAATGCTTAATAAATCTTATGCATTTTATGCATTTGTATATATAAATTGCAATTTTAATATATTTTGAAATATGTATGACATTGATGACATTTATTTAATTTTAATCTGTTGGGGTCGTTTTTTTTAAAAATTTTTAGAAAAAATTACTTTTACTATAATAATATTAACACTAGCTTTCCTAATAGATTAATTAGTATTTAATGAATATTTCATTGTCTGAAACATAACCAATATTATTTCTGCACTATTTAGTTCATATCCATGCAACAATAGGCTAAGGAAGGGTTTTCGGAGAGGTTTTAAAAATATTATACTACAACAAGTTACTGATATTACAACTTTCTAATACTTTTAACGGTTTATTACGCATGATTCTTTCAGGAAAGTGACTTTTATTTTATATTAAGAAGGAAATACATTTAAAATAAAATAATCGCATACATTACAAAGGAAATTAAGCAAATATTTATCATTATTATTATTAAATAACTAAACATTAATGAAGTCATATAATAAATGCACAGACACATACTAACATTGCTAAATGTAATTAGTAACAAAAGTATTTCTTAAAAGTAATAATACTCAAAATACATGTACTATTAATACTACACCAGCGTTAAAACGAAGATATTTGACATTTACAAATTACAACTTGCAATTAAAATGCAAATGTAAATACAATCAGCCAACACTGTTAAAATTTTTACATAAAATTATCACTACGAGAAAAGAAAATCAAAGATATAACTGTTTTCTTGTAAGATATCTGAAGATGTCTTTTAACCCTTTTTGGGATTTTTTCTTTCCCTTTTGCGAAAAAAAAAATTCTTTTATGTTACTAGCTATCCAAATATATTAACTGAAATAGATGAATAGATTACTAATGAATGTCCTTCTCTGAAATCTATTAAAACTAGTTATTTTACATACATATTCATATGAAAATAGGCTAAAAGATGAGTTTTTGAGCATTTGAAAAACATCATATTGCAAATAATTATATATTTTATTATTTATCACACATGACTTGTTTAGAAAAGAAACCTACATTTAAAAGTTTAAAGTTACTGGTACACCGAACCCGGGGTTCCCGGGTCACAAAGTAAAGGTAAAAAACTTTTTTAAAATTTAAAATTGGAAAGTCTAATAAATTTTTTCTGCATAATAGGCTTTTTAAACTGCCAACTAATTCCAAATAGCAATTTTATATGAAACATTTGTGTAATCATATACAGCTTTAAAAATTATCGGTACTTCCGTATTAGCTGGGCCGTAGCTAAGGGGGCTCTATGGGCGGCTAGCCCCCCCGCCCCTAAAATATTTTGAGCCTCCCCTGAAAAGGATTCCAAGGTCACTCAATGAATTTCTGTTCCGAAAATCCAAATTAAATTCTGTTCAAATATCTGATTTAGTTTTGAGACCTTTTCACAGTTTTGCAGAGTTGCTAAATTGTATCTAAAATAAGTGTTTCAACACTCCCTCATCCTATTTATATATATGAAGCTAACATGTTTAATTTTGCATCAGTTCTATACTTACAACTTTCATCATCCTATACTTTTCTTAGCATAAAATGAAATTATTACGACAGTTTAATAAGAAACAGAGTACCTACAATATGAATATGCACTAATTTATCTTTCTGTGTCAGAGAGAGAGAGAGAAAAAAAACTGTGACCCCCCCTACATTCTCTTGAGTCCTCCCTATCGTTCACTACGGCCCTGCGTATTAGACGCAAGATAGCAGTTATTAGCCAAAGATTTCGCCAAAGAATAAAATTGCATTCTCAGTTTTTAAAAACAACTAAGAAAATATGACATCCAGATATTATTTAAAATACATTTTTGTAAAGGTTAATTGATGTATCTTTAGTAAAGTAAGTTTACAACGAACTAAAAGTCACTGAATTCATAGATAAAAACGAAATAAAACCAACAACATTCACCGGGTTTTATAGCCGACGATATATTGACATAACAGGTTTTTAATTACTATTTTTTTTCAGTTGCTATAAAAAATGACAACTAAAATATACAGTGATCTGTTATTTTCTATGAGAGAGAAAAGAGATAGATGGAGGTGCAGTATGCGATTAAAACGGTTTGATGGGCGTTATTCTTTCAATATAAGTCTCTCATTCGACCCAAACAAAACAATCACATGGAACAGAGACCGAATATTTTAACATCATTTTTTCTCTAAATGAAAAAGATCTGAATATATTTTAGCATTATAAAATAGCATTTCATTGTATTATGAATTAAAATTGCATCGCTAAAAGTTTTTCTTTTTTGTGAAAGCACGCCGTTGTGTTTGATGCGATGCAGCGAATTTTAGGGTTACATTTTTGGCGTCATCTCCAGCCACTATTGTTCTCCAGCCAGTTCTCTATTGTTTTTCTTTTTTACTCTATGGCCATTTTTTCTCTTTTTCCCACATAAATGCGATACTCAAGTTGCCACCATCAACGAAATTGAACCAAAAACTACAAAAAAATTAATATCTCAAAAACAAATTGAGATACAGTTTTTTAACAAACAGCATTTAAAAGTGCATTTTTTTCTCTAAACGATGGTATAAAGATTGAAAACGTGCAATTTCTAGAAGTTTAAAAATTTACAATAGCGAAAATTGCAAAACCGAAATTTCATCGGAAAGTGTTGCCATTCAAAACATGACGTATGCGTTACGCACAGATACGTTTGGCCTTTATTATATAGATAGACAAGTTAAAAATTTTTAAAAATTGCCAAGAGAGAGAGAGAAAAAAGCAAACTTTTATTATTATTATTATTAAATTCCAAAATAAATTCATTATTAAAAATGCATAGAAATGTATGATTTTTTATGCATGCAGATAATAAGAAAAGTAATCGTTAAGATAAAATAATACTCAATAAAAACCATGTATTATTCATAGTACATCAGCCGCGAATGTGTTAAGCATGTAACTGTAAAATGATTGACACCAGATAATTGTATAAAGTTGAAAAAAGGATCCCATAAGGGTTAAAAGACATTTTCAAATATATTACAAGAAACCGTTATATTTTTGATTTTTTTTTCTCGTAGTGATAAATCAATCTAAAAATGTTAACAGTGTTGGCTGACAGTATAGATATTTGCATTTTAATTATAAGTTGCAATTTGTAAACGTCAAATATTTTCGTTTTAACCCTTTCGGAATTGGTGTACTATTAATAGTACATGTCTTTTTGTATTATTATTTTTAAGAAATGCTTTTGTTATTAATTACATGTAGCAATGTTAGTATGTGTCTGTGCATTTATTATATCACTTCATTAATGTTTAGGCATTTAGTAATAATAATAAATATTTGCTTAATTTTCTTTGTATTGTTAGCACATTTGTATTTTAAATGTGTTTCCCTCTTAATATAAAACAAAAGTTCCTGAAAGAATAACGTGTAATAAAAGCGCTAAAAGTATTAGAAAGTTGTAATATCAGTAACTAATATTTTTAAAACCTCTCTGAAAACTCTTCCTTAGCCTATTGTTGCATGGATATGAATTAAATAGTATAGAAAATAATATTCGTTATGATTCAGACAATTCAGACAATCGTTAAACTCTAATTAATCTATTAGGAAAGCTAGTATTAATATTATTAAAGAAAAAGTAATTTTTCTAAAAATTAAAAAAAAATGGCCCCAAAAGGATTAAAATTAAATAAATGTCATCAACGTCATACATATCTCACAATATATTAAAATTTCAATTTATATAGACAAAAAAATGCATAATATGTTGTTATCTAGGCAAGTTATTTCAAATAATAAAAAATTCCTGACTCTCGGAATAGCCCATATTTAAAAGACTAAACATTTAATTTTTTTAAGGCAACTTGCCTCAATGGAGTTTACTTTTTTGAAAATGGCAATAATAAAATAAAACAATGGCAAAAGAATTATTTCAAAATGTCGTTGCCTCAAGATATTATGGCAGTTTAAATATCGGTCAAAAATGACATTTTTCAGAATTTGCCACTCTGTAACTAAAAGCGCATCCTACTTGCCTCAATTATCTATACATTTTTTAGAAGTGCCAAAGTATGGCTTTCAAATACCACCTCTTTTTTTTATCGTAACTGGAACGCGCAAGCTTTTATAAAGTCTTAAAAATGAAAAACAAAAGCAAAAGCAAAAATGAATCGTTTTGTGACCTTCTGTGACCTTGCGGAAAAAATTTGCCACGGGTTTTTCATCTATTACATAAAATTGAACTCTCTTACATTCCAGATATAAAAGGAATTTGGTGGCAACTTGTATGCGCAAAGAGCTGTGAGTCCCGGCAATACCCATGTCTTAAAAAAAACGTTTTTTTTTTTCATGACATTATGACTTTGCAGGTCCATAAAAAATAAACAACTCAACTTTAGAGCAAAAAATTCTAGATTTGGTCTTTTAACAAGATAAGTAAGAACTGGTAATTTTTTGGAGAAAATCTGAGATTGGATGTATCACACGTGTGTCACTCTCTATCAGATTCTTGCTCTTAATAATTAAATCATTAAGTTAAGTCAGAAACATTTTCATTTTTGCATACTAAGGAGCTTTAAATAAATCTCAGAAACACAGCAATTTAGATGCTGGAACAAAGGTCAGTAAATATACACAATAAAACATTATATAATATATTCATGGAATTAAGTTATTTTTTTTTCTGAATGACGTTATTTTCACCAGATTTCACATTGGAAAGATTTCACATCTCTTTTTTTAATCACAATTTTCTGCTATTTTGTGTACAAAATTGCTTTATATTATTTCTCAGTAAATAATCTGTGTTGTTTCGAAATTAGTTCATTATCACATGCAATTATTTTATTCTGGGTAAATTTTACGATAAGTATATATATATATTCCCTTTTAAATACGATGACACATTTACAGATGAAATTGTGTACTTTTCTCCAAGTGCCTGAGCAGAAGGGCGAAGATTATCTAATATATGTATATATATATATATATGTATATATATATGACTCATGGGTATTAAATTTCGATAGCTTGGAAATAGTAATAAATATTAAAATAAAAAATTATAATTAACATTTTTTTCTAAAGTGTGATTATTGATTTTAGTTCAAATTTCAAGCATAAGAAGGCGCTGAGTGCAATACATTATTAGTTCAGACTTGAATCTTGTTACTTTGAAATCTTTTCTGCGTGGAGAATGGGACGCCAAATAATCGACCTTGGATCTAGAGGTGCATTGCAGTGCATTCTATCACTGCTATTCGAAACTAAAACTGAGAATCACAGCATAAAAACACTTGACATCTTAAAGAACACTTCTATAAGATTTATTTTAAATCTGTGACCCTTTTACGTTACTGATTTTTAAAATTTTCTATATATATAGGGCGATGTTGTCTCGATAATATGCAAAGGTTAATTTAAGGCTACAGTGGACTCTCAAAACTATTTTTTTTTATTTTCAATGATTTTTTTTAATTTCTAGAAATAATCCTAACATATATATTACAAATTAAAAATTTTTTCGACAAAACTAACCTTTATACTATCTTAATTTTCTTATAATAATGTTCCGTACTTATTTCAAATTATTAAATTAAAATCTTGTTTCTAAATCTAATCTGTTAATCTTTATGCAGACGATATAAATTCTTAATTTGCCTTAAAAAACATTATTCCAGTATGCTTAAACTTAAAAAGATGGCTCTAAATTAAAAATATTCTTAATTAAACTTTATTTCTTAATATTCCAAATAAAACTAATTTCTTCTATGTTTTTATCGACCCTTTTTAAGACAGTCTTATTAAATTTATTCCAAACACATATCTTTCAAAAAATATCATTATTTTATTTCATCTATTTATTTATTTTTCCTCAGTCAACCTTTGATAGTGTGCATAGCAATAAATTCATTTCTTTTCTTTTTCTCTTAAAATTAATAGTCTATAAAAATCGTCTGCCTGAGATATTTAAAATCCTGAGTCGATTATAAATTGGTTAAATAATATTTTTTAAAAAATAAATTTATCGTCTGTGGAAAATAGTCTCGTAGCTGGACAAGAATTCTGTTTACATAAAAGAATGATGGTTTGAGATTACAGAATGTTCAGGGATTTTCTTTTTAGATTTAAGAGAAAAAGTCATGAGAAGGAGGATTCTTGGGTTTTTTCTTCGGTGAGTACGGTTCGCTGAAATAATGATGGAATGTTTCGGTAAAAGAAAGTTTGCTAAAGGAGCTTTTCCCTCTCTCATGATTACGGATTAAATAAATGAACTTACAGCAGCCAATGAGTAATTATTTGGATTATCTACATCTATTTATTTATTTTCCTCGGTGACCATGACTTGTCTGCGGTGAAAGGGAAACCCGGCGTTGATGTCTCTGGCTCCTAACTTTTAAATCGTCACATATATATCTCTTATTTCACAATTTTTTTAAAAAATACATTCCATAATTTTTGAGATACAGATTTTTCTTTTTTTTTTTTTTTGATTAACAAAAAATGGCAATATTTCAAAATGCTCCATGCGAAATTCTTTATGCCCAATTTTTCTGATTTTTTGTTTAAAATGTTCTGTATGTATGTGTTAACAAATGTTACTAAGCATTTTTAGCATATTACTTGTAAAACAATTAAAAAAATGATTTTAACTTAATTCTTTTGTATTTTCAGTAAAAAAATCATTAAAAATTTCATATAACTGAAATTTTAAAAAATTACATGCGTCTAAAAAAAATTATTTCTAGTAACATTTGTTAACACATACATAAAGAGCATTTTAAACAAAAAATCAGAAAAATTGGGCATAAAGAATTTCGCATGGACCATTTTGAAATCATGAAATGCAAATGGTTAAGTATAAAGTGGAGAACAAAGGCTAGCCCCTCTTTTTTTTAGTGGGGTAATTTTAATCTTTTACATTATTAAATTGCACTTCACTTTTAATAAATGAGTGTACTAAATGTATATGGTACATTTCTTAATAAGCTATTTTTTAATCTTTAATCTTCCTTAATTAAGATATTGAGTTCAACCTAGCATAGTCAAAATAAATGTTATTGATTTAAATAATAATAGGGTAAACTATGGTGTATGGTTTAATTTTTCTGTTATTACTTTATTCTGCATTTTATTTATTATTATGATTATTACTTCAATATTATGATGTGTATAATAAGTCGTTTTTTTGTTTTTATTATTTTATTATCTCCATTTTTCTTTCATATGATATATGAATACTTCATGTTTTAATTTACCACGTGTGATATCAGGGTTAATGTAGTGCATTTGAGATTCATTCTACTTTATAGCTCTTAAATGTTTTATTTTCTCCATATCCACTATAGATTACTTGGTTTTTCTTTAATTAATTTTGGTTTTATGTGTGTTGGTAGTCCCAAATTCGTGTTTTTTTGCTTTTTCATCGTAAGTACGAAGATGAAACCACACACTTCATTTGTAGTTCCAAAGTATTTGGGACCTGAAGATTCTGCTTTGGTTCTACAAATTCCATTTGTATTCATATTGTTCTTTTTTTCTTTCCATATTCATTGTGTTATAAGTTATTAAATTCAATGGTTAATATTGTTTACCATTAATGGTCTTATATGTATTGTATATATATCGTATATATCTATGTATATATCTATCGTACATATATATAACCATTAATTATATTACAATATATGAACCATTCAATTTAATATAAAATTACCACATTGAACATGGGGGGGAATGAAAAATAAATAAATAAATTTGAATACAAATGGAATTTGCAGAACCAAAGCAGAATTGTCAAATAGTCATGGGTGTGTTAGATCTAATATACATTGATGTTATTAAACCAAAAAGTATCATAAATACATATTTGTTAATGTTACAAATGTTAATGTTACAATTTAATGTACTGTATCGTGCAAAACATTTAATGAATGTAAACTTCCGAATCAGACAATGTTTCTAAAATTCATAAAATGATTCTAAATTTAACCATGTTTATGACATATTCTGTGAAATATGTGTGATTCCCCTATAATTTGCTGAAGAAAGAAAAATGAATTAAATGCTTAATAATAATATTCAATATTGTCAACAAAAGCGGTTATAGTAAACGTGTTCATATGTGTCTCATACATGATGTAATAGATTTTAAGACAATTTTTGATGTTGGTATGATGATGCGTAAAACATATTATTTAAAACATCTGCTAAAGCATTCTTAAATATTCCTTTCTGATTGTGAAGAAATTTTTTTTTTGTCTAATAGGTAATGATGGCTGTAAGCTGGCTTCCCTTTAAAAGGATTGTGATTAACGTTTTACTATCAACTGTATCGATTATTAGCTTGCTCATTTTCAAAACGAATTCATATGTTTGTATAAGTAAACAACAATTAGTTATTAAAATATTCTCTTATAAAGAACTTGAATAAGGCATGAATGTACTATGATATTTTAAATAAAATGTATATATTTAACTATTAACATCCTTTTTAAAATTATTTTAATCTGCTATTAAGTAAAAAAGGGGAGCGCTTTAACGATCGTTTTATATATTTTATTTTGAAAACAATGTGAAATTGCTTTGCGTCATAGGTTTTGAAGGATTAAAATTATTGCACATTTATGGCATTGCAAATTTTTCAAATTTTAAAAGCTATTAACAATTGGTTATAAGAAACAAAAATTCAATATTTGATTTAAATAATTATTTTTCCCGTATTCGAAAATAATGGCAGATGGTGATCTAGTTTGCAATATAACAGAGTTACGTCAAAACATATGTATAAATCAATTTCCCTTTATAGAATGAAAAAAAATTACAATGCTCATTATATCAATTAGTGAGAAGCAAATACTCTATTTAAAAGAGAGACATAATACTCAATCTAACATTAAATGTAAATAGTGAATTTTAACATTGATCATTACGTTTAACAATAAGAGATAATAACGCACTTCGGATCTTAATTTACATACAGTTTTTAATTTGATTCTTCGAAATGAGAAGCGATAATGAAGTTTTTCAGAACAATTAAATTAAACATACATAGATTAATAGTAATCTTTTAATAGTAATAGCTTATTGAAAAAAAAAGTCTGCTATTATTTCAGATAATTAAATATTCAAAAACATAAAGTTATCAGGATGCAATTCAAATACTGAGATTTTAATCATTAATAAACTTAAAAATAGGCGGTGTTCCGGCTAATTAGCGAGCATCGTATTTTGCCAGCTTGGACGTTCTTTAAAGTATAGACACTTTTATAAACTGAAATGAAATAATCTTTTTGTTGATATTAGATTCTTAGATGTAATAGAATGTCGAATATTTCTCAAACTTTTATTTTATGTTTTTTTTGTAATTAAATGTTTTGTTTTGTCCAAAGATTTGTGATTGATCTAGATTTAAATTACACTGAACCACAATATTAGAACTGTTGATCGAGAATAATTAATAGAATAGAATAATTTCGTAACATTGGTGCATCGGCCGGGAAGAATTCGGGATTTCAAGCTATTGCGCAATTAGAAAAATGTTTTCGTTTCGATGACAGATTGGTGAGTTGACTTTTTGTTGTATTTTATTTTATACAATGAATGAAAATAAGGAATGAAAGATGCGTGACACACATCGAAATCTTTTAAATTAGTTAATTGAAGATATTGATGATTATTGTTCGAAATCAGAACATTCTGTGACATATATTGAGGAATTACTTGATAAATTAAATACGAGATTTAATGTTATTAAACAGATAGATAATAACATTTTAAGTTTATTAAATGCCAAAAATTTTGAAAATGAAATTTTAAAAATTTATGAATACGATCAGAAAGTGATATCGTATGGATGTAAATTAAATTTCAAGATTAAAAGTTTGCGTACAAATGCAAATGTTGTTAATGCTAATAATATTGATTCTGTACGGGCATGTCCTGTTTCTACCGAATTCAAGAAAATAAAGCTGCCTAAACTACAAATAAGTCGATTTTTTGGAGAACCAGATAAATTCCTGGAATTTTGGAATGAATTTGAAACAGCTATAGACGAAAATTTAAGTCTTACCGATGTTGAGAAGTTCAGCTATTTGAAAAGTTTGGCTGCAGGATCGGCTGCAAACACAATCAGTGGATTTAGTTTGACAGAAAATAATTATGCGGCGGCTGTATCGTTCTTAAAAGAAAGGTTTGGTAGACATGATATGCTCGCACACGCTCATCTAAATAATTTATTAAATATGAAATGTTTGAAAAGTTCTTCTGACACTTATGGTTTAAGATGTTTTTATGATAAATGTCTAGTACAAATTCGAAATTTAGAGTCTTTGGGTGTAAAATCTGATACATACAGTGGGTTGCTTTGCCCGATATTATTGAAGTTAATACGTCCAGATTTAACATTAGTATTTAATAGAAATCTAAAGAATGGTGAAATGTGGAATATAGATAATCTTATGAGTTTTCTAAAAAATGAAGTTGAGAGTAGAAAAAGGGTATTAACTATCCATGATTTAGATTCTAAAAAATCATTTTCTAATGATAATAAGAATGAATACACACCCAAATTTTTAGATAAACAATCAAAATTTAAGTCGAAATATCAATATACTACGAAAGGTTATAAACAAAATAAAGTTTCAGCTGAATTAATGGCTTCTGTAACAAAAATTCATGTATATTTTGTAATATATTATGTAATATATCATGTATATTTTGTAATTATTAGCGAATTCTGTGAATCATTAACCTTGGATGAGAAAAAAGAATTACTAAAAAAGCAAGGAAGATGCTTTTTGTGTTTAAAATCTAAACATAGAATCAAAGACTGTGAAGAAACGAAAATGTGTGATATTTGCGGTAAAAAACATAGTAGCGCTATTTGTTTCCAATTAGAAAATCATTCAAAAGTAAATGTTGATAAAAGTGTCGCATCCATATCTCATTGTGATAACACCTCCACCAGTAAGGTACCAGACGAAAACACCCATTGCAATACATTTTTACACAACTTCTTCAGCAATAATAAAAGATTTGAAAACTGAAAAAAATGAACCAGTTCGTATTTTTTTAGATAACGGCAGTATGAGAACATTTATACTTCGCGATATTTTACAAAAGCTAAAATTGACAGTTATTAGAGAGGAAACCTTATCAGTTAATGCTTTTGGAGCCAAAAAGGCGACTGAGAAACATATAAAAATTAAACTAGAAAATAGGGATCAACTCTCTTTGAACAATGAAATCGAAGCCCTTGAAACAGATCAGATTTCAGCTGCTTGCTTACCCACTCCTGATAAATACATTCGAAAATCATATAATAAATTGAAAGGTCTACAACTAGCTGACAGTCATGAGTATAGTAATCATAAAATGCTCTGCCGCCATACTTTTTGAAATCTATTTATTTTGTTTATTAATCTAATAGAAGCTAAAGCGTTTTGTAAAATGTTAAGCCATTGTCAAAGGATCTTTCAGACATTTGTTTGAATATTTCTTGTTGAGAGTTGTCACAACCCCATAGGATTTCTAAACATTTTAATTATGCTCTTCTTTTTGTTGTGAAAACATTTTCTATGTATTTAAACAGTCTGAGTAATGTGATTTAAAATTATTTGAAGTTTTACTTCCGCAATGTTTTCACTAATGCAGTATATATTTGATAACATTGCCCTTTAGCTGTATGTAGAAGTACATAGCGAGGACATCTATATTTATTAGATATTCGGAGGATATCATATAGATTATATGTGGAATATACAGCAACAAACATGACCAAAACTTCAGTCGGGGATAACTGCAATGTACTTAGGCTTGTAGTCTAAGACGAAAAATTGAATATTTTTCGATATTTTGTTGTGTTTGTTGGGTTGAATGTAACGTTTTAAATATTTTTTAAAAACATCTGCATATTCTGCAGCTCTTTCACGCAGTTAAGCTGAAATTCTTCACGGTTTATTTCGCATTTTAATTGTTACTTTACACCTCTAGCTTCTGCCACTACTATCTTTAAACTTTTTTGCTGGACAACCTAGTTCCTCTATTGTTGTTGTAGAAAAATAGAATACTATTTTCAGTCATTCTTTCAGTCATTATTTTCTAGGGAACGTTGTTCAGTGAATACCGATGAAGCTCATTTCTGTTTCAAAGTATGTTTGAAAGGTTTTACTTTCTGACTATGTAACAAATGTACTTTATTTGATGGACATTTCGTAATTTCGAAAAGTTTCTTTTCAAGTAACTTTAACTTGTTTATTTTTCTGTGCCACAATACATTTATTGCATCACTCATATATTCTCTTAATATGTATACCTAATTTTTTTTTTTTAATCGAATGAAAAAATAATATAGGTATGTTTAGTAAATCTCTTCTTATTATTATAAAACTCCCTTAACTCGTTAGTGAATAAAGAACACACTTCTTCATGGTTAATTAAAAATATATCATTCAAAATGATAACAAATAATTCACATATTACAAACAATTGTTAAGAAACAAAAATGTAACATTAATTATATTAACTAAACAAAGCTAAATAAACAAAGAATTATTTAGCCCACGTTATGGGTGTATGATCAAAAAAGCCAAAGAAAAAAATCCAACTATTTAAAAAATTGTCCCACCCCCCTTCAATTTGCTGATTTATCATCAGCACACCAAATTCCATCCAATGCAGAGTAAAAAACTGCAGCATATATTAAATGTAAACAGTTAATAAATTTAAAATTTAATGAAGAAAAAACTGTTTTTCAAAAGAATTTTGTGAAATTTTGTATAATTTATTAAAAAAGGAGGGGGCAAACGGAGGTAGATTGTATTTCATACATTTTAATTAGAAGGCATGTACAATATGAAAACACCAGAGTTCTTACTGAACTCAATTTAACTTTCTATTAGAATTATAATTTTATCTAAAATATTTAGCCCAAAATTTCTATAGTTTCAAATGTGAATACCATAATGAAGATGCATTATATTTACAAAAATATTTATATAAAAGGAAGTTTATACCTTCGTCTTTTAAAACTGTAAAATCTTTCTAAAATTCGACTAAAATAGATTTTTTAGACGGTCGACAAAAATAGATAGATGTATAGATCAGAAGCATAAATTAAGAAATGCACAAACCATGATGTCCAAGTAAAATATTAGATGACTGGAGAGTCTACAGAAAGAAATTATCCTGTTATAATATGGAAAGCATAGTCTTCTTATACCAACAAGAAAACGATCAACTGAATGAGAAATCTGATATTTTGACATTTGGACAGCTTTTTCAGCCACACTGCGGCATCGATTTGACAAAATTAATTTGAAAAACACTATTATTTCTTATGATTCCATAAAAAAACATAGATAGGTTTTGAAAAGTTTTTGCTCATTTACATCTTTAAATTTAGAACAGTTTAATTGTTCTTACTGATAATTTTAAACTTATAAAAATAGCAATTTAGAACGCTTTTTGCGCATTTTTTCCCTTTTTTTTAAAGCTGCTACAGGTGACTATATTGAATTCAAACTGGCACCATTTTCTCAAAGAAAAAATGCTTAAGGGGCTACTTCAGTCAAATAAAAAGGCCCATTCACTAATGCTAATCCTATGGAAGAAATTTATAAAGAAGGTTGCATTTCAATATTTTTAAATGATGATGTCTGAGATCGATCTGTATGCATGCCATTAGTTTCTTTTTTCATTTTGTGTACAGTTATTTTTTACGAGGGCGCTTTCATTTTCGGAACCGGTTTGGAAAGCGAAAGCAACCCCATAAAAAATATCTGCAACCAAAATCGAACAACTAAAAACGACCTCCATTCAGATCAATCTGAGTTATCCAATGCAAAAAGAATCATCTAAAAATATTAAAATGCAACCGAGATATCTTTATAAATTTCTCCCATATGATTAGCATTAGCGAACAGGTCTTTTCATTTGAGTGAAGTAGCCTCTTAACGCACTCATTGGAAAAATTTACAAGAGAAATATACTTCAAAATTTATATTAGAGAAATACAGCTGCAAAGAGAATATAAAAATATTCGCCTGTGGCAGCTAAACTTTTATAATCCTTTTTTAAAACTTTTCTAAGCATTTATATCTTTTAAGGGACAACCATTGGGGATTTCAGGTTTTTGGTCGCTTTGAGATCTCAAAATTTTGCGATTTAGATTATTTCTTTGTTTTGCAGTTTTCCAGTGAGAGTAATACCGACAAAAAAATATGCACTATATTTTTAGCAGGAATAATCACTCTCAATTTTCAGCCATTAGTTTTTAAATGTTGATTACTCCTGAGATTGCATTAAAATCATTATTTGAAATGTTTTCAGTAAGTATCACCAAGTTTGCAATTTATAACTTGTGCTTAACTGAACTGACATAAAAAAAACAGCTTATATTGGAGAAGTTAAAGTCATTATATATTTGCAGCCTTTACTTTTGAAAACGGTTTTGGTACGTCTTTAATTGCGTAAAAATTCTTACTTAGAATATACGCTTTAGAATACGCTTTTCGGGCATTTCAACTATTTATAAATTTCGAAATTTTTAAGTTACTTTCCTCAGTAGTGTATAATATATTGTAAGCAACTACAAAAACAAATTTTAAGATTTTTAGCCTTTCAGTAGCACAAAAACTCCATTATTAAAGCACTTTATACCTCTGCTATGCCTTTGAGTTAATAGCATAAAGTATATTGTGTTTTGTCAGCTTTATCCAAAACCCTTCAGCGCAAACACACAGATTTTTCTTCTTTATGCTAATATTAAGGATGAACTATAGACAATTACACAATTTAGTCAAATCGTTCAAAGAAAGAAACACACGTTACAATTTTGGTTTTTCGTTTATCGTCTACATAAGAAGCATATGTCAAACATTTTCTTGTTGTATTAACCTCTTAACTTATAAATATTTAAAAAATAATAATGCCTTTTTTTCATTTCTTTTATAGAATTTTTAATCTTTTAACACCGGGTTTTCAAAGCAAAAATTTTCCCAAATTGAATCAGAAAAATGCAAAACTTGCAACAAAAATTTATTGGTGAGAATAATAATTCATGATAGGAATGTGGATGCTCCTACCAAGCACGGAAAAATCGTGATTTGGAAAAACACATTGCCCGGATGATGCACAGGCAAATTAGGGGAATGTATAAATATATCAATCAACAGACTTTACAGGCAACATTATAACATGAAAAACAAATGTAATGTTTTCCTCGTAAGGGTAAATTATAAAATGTCATACCGAATGTCTTGTGCAAAATATTTTGCTCATTCTATAAAATCATATGATGTAATTATAAAACCGTATCACACTTCTATTTTCTTTTAATATCAATATATATACCCTTAAGTAGTATGAATAGTAATAAAATAATAATTGCTAATTATATTTTATTCTATAAACAAGTTTATTACTTTTCATAAAAGTCAAACCTTCCAACTTTTCATAAAAAAAACATGTATTATCGAAAAGAAATATATTTCAAATATGAAGACTCTCGCATTAGAATGCAAATCTATACATGAACTTTAAAGCTTGGAAATAGGCCAAGAAATAGCGACAATATTGTTGCATATTTGGAAGCGAATATTAAATAAGCTTTTTTTTTCTTTCTTTTTTTTTTTTACACTGAAAGATAAGTTGTATTTTCTTATATATTAGGAATAACTATTTTTGATGAGAAATATTTTTACGTGTTGGTGGTAAAACAACATCAGAGTAAGTTTAATAACATAGTTTTAAACTTGAAAAAGTTTAGACTTATACATACAACAAAATTTTATAACTACATAAATCTCTATTAATCTGAAAACAGTTTAATCTAATGTATTTTAGTATGTAAATATGCATCATTTGCATAAATGAACATTTTAACTCACTGTTTTATATTACAAAATATTTAATTGGTTTTAAGTACTTCACTCTAATATATAGAACATAAATAATAGTTTTTCGAAATTTTCATAAAGTTTTTTCTTCCGATTTGGAAACACGAATTTTGCCTGTTACAAAATTTGAAAATCTTACACAAAGATTTAATAAGATCTGAATAACTATCCCTTGTATAATATTTCTTCAAATACAAAGGATAAATAAAATTTTGTTGCGGTAATATTTATGATGTTTTATTTCTGTCACTATTACTTGTAAATATCATTCATTAAATGTATTTGGCTTTACTAATTATAATAACAAAAATTACTGTTATATTAGTGTGATTCAAAAATGAAATAGAATTTTTTTTAAATTATATTTAATGATGTATATTAAAAATATATATTTAAATAAATAAATACCATTAGTCTTGTACTTGAATCACTACCCAATTAGAATAGAAATACATACGTCCAAGAGCATAGATTTGAATATATATATATATTCAACTATGTATATATTCGTACAAAATAATCAATTAAGCGCGTTCATTTTTCAAGAGGCCAATTTTAGTTACGTCTGAAATCTGAAATATGAGAATTTTGAAGATTTCAGAATTCATATTATTTTAAAATTGATTATCTGAAAGATGCAATATGATTTATTTGCTCATATAAAGTTCACGATGCGGAATATTTCTGATAATCCTGTCTCTATAATGTAATTTAAATGTTTCGTCTGAAGAAATCCATTAATTACATTCCAGATGAAATAAAATTTTATTGAATTAAAATTTTCATTAAGGTTTGCGGAGTAGAAACATATTTCTAAAATTCAATGTTTTATAACGGGCCTGACATAAGAATTTTACTCTAAAGGTCGATTTAAGCACTTCGCATTAGTCTATATCTGCCTAGAAAACAATTATTGCGACACATTTAATTTTAATAAATTTGTACAATTTTTTCTTCTTTATAGCATGGAAATTATACGAAGTAATTAAATATAAATATTTTTATTTGGCACTGAGAGATTTCAGTATAATATCAATATTTATTTACTTAAATCACAGGTTTTTTTTCAATAATTTCGAAATTTGTTTAATTTTTCAAGATGGCAAAATTTAAAAAATGCATTTATTTTTTTTTATTATTATTATTTTTTTTACCAAGTATTCAAATAAATATTCACTATTCATACCTAATAAAATTCTTTCAAATACATATATTTTTTAAATGTTAAAGCCTTTTTTATTCGAAAAACTGACAATTTCCAAATTAGCGAAAGATTGCCCAGGCTGGAAATCGAACATAGATCCTTGGCTTAAAAAGGCCAATGCCATTTACGCTAACTGGGCGATGACCCGAGAGCATTTTTCGCTTAGATAACCTTAATGGTCATAATATCTGGTCTGTCATTTATACAGCTAGACAGAATAAACCGCTGGAAAAAGAAATCCAAATAACGACGACTACGTAGTATATACTATTATTTTAACTCAATCATTCCGTATCCAATTTATTGGAAAATTTATCATGCGAATTGAAAATTTTCAACTTAGCAAAAAATTTCCCAGAACTGGAATCAAATCCAAATCTTTGGCTTACAAGGCCTATGCTTTGCCGTTTAAGATAACTGGACGACAACCGGCGATCATTTTTCGCTCTTCAACCTTATTGGTCATAACATCTGGTCAGTCATTTAGACAGCTCGACAGAATAAACCGTAGGAAAAGGAAACGTAACGAACGGTACCCATATATACAATTATTGTAACACAATTTTCACATTTTTTATTCATTTATGTAATACACAAAATGTGGGGCGATAGGCACGAATGGTTACATATTTAGCTGACATACATACGGATTGGGAAAACTTAAACTGTCTTTGCATAAGTAAATTAATTATTTACACATTCAATCGTGAAAATTTATTTTTTATTTATAATAAAACAATCTTCGCTTATGTGTGTGTAATTTTTATAACATTTATTACATAAAAACGGAAAAAAATAGTTAACGAGTCCAAATCCAACTGGTTAAAATTTATATAACTTTTAAATAGTAACAGTGATAGTAGCAATATTTTGAATAATTAAATTTACAGTCTAAAAATTAAATTGTATCAATCACAAATAATAATTTTTTGTAATGCAAAATTAATTGTATCTGATTAAAAACCGTTAGATTCTATTATAAACCACTATTGTATAATCTATACTATATACCTATATTCTATAACTTCTATCATCTAATTTTTTCAGTAACAGAAAAAGAAAATTAACGAGTAATGCAAATTACAACTGTTTAAAATGTTAAATATTTTTAATGGACAATTTGGATAGTTAAATTTACATTCTAAAAATTATATTATATCAATCACAAAGTAATATTTATTTCATGACAAAATAGGTTTCCTCTTTTCAATAGCAGTTAGTTTAAAAAGACAGAAATTGGCAAACTAAAGTGCTAAAACCTGTGCTTTATATAATAATATTACTTACTTATATTAATTTACTCCACTGATAGAGTAAGGTCATTAATAAGTCTTGTAATATCGAAAATATTTCATTTATTTAATTAAAATGTGAAATTTTTATTTCTTTTATTATATAACTGAAAAAGAAAATTAAAAAATACTTAATTTAATAGTAATTAATGTAACTTTCAATTAGTTGAAATTTTAATCATTTATTAAATAGAAAATTACCATAGTTAAACTTGCATTCTATAAATTACATTATGTCAAAATAAAAGTGTTATTTTTTTAATACAAAATCGATTTCCTCTCTTCTAAAACCATTATTTTAAATGTGAAATAAGTGCGAACAAAAGTGTAAAAATCGGTGTTATGATACGTACTTTAGTAATAATACATACTCAGAACATTATAAAGTATGAGTGATTTTTTTAAATTCATTTATTCATGTCACGCAAACACCTATCTTTTTTTTTTTACGATAAATTACGGAAAAGTGACACAAGTAACATTTTTCATGAATGAATATCGGTTTGAAAATATTTTACCTTGTCTAATTTTCATGTAATATATCTATCACAGGAATATCGGAAAAAAAAGACAGAAATAAAATAAAATCTTTTGAAAATCACAGAATATATTTGATATTTTAAGTAAATATTAGTAGTTTTATTAATCGATATACTTTTTTTCGCAGTTCATAAAATGTCTTTTAATGATTTTTCTAGTCTATTTAAAAAATAGGTTACTTAATAATATGTTTTTTGTGAAATTACATAAGGTAAATGATATTGCAAATTACTCTGTTAACGCCAAAAATTTTTAATTCCGCATTTATTTTTCAGATGTATCGGGATAGATTATACGCCATATTTTGTAATTATATTTATAATTATATATTTTTGCATTTGTAAATTTTTAATTTTACACATGAAAAAGGACTAAAATTACAAATTAAAAAGTTAAAATATTAAATATTACATTTAAATTTTATTAATTAAATTTTAATTTAAACTAATATTTTAAAAAAATTTAGCATTTTTTTAAGGTATTGATCTTGTTAGCGAATTTTTAGTTATGCGATAATTATATTTCAGGTATATGTCTTCTCGTATACCCAGCTATGCAATATAAGAATTTAAATATCGAATTTATACATTTTGAAAAAAAAAAGAGCCAGTGCCATAACTTTTTTGATTTCCTACAAAAAATAATAAGGAGACAGAAAAAAAATAGTAGAAAAGCATTTCTATTTACAATTTAGCAGTTGAATCATAAACCAGATGTAAAGAATGGACCATTCACAGAACAAACAGTAAATAAGAATTTTTCTCACTATCCAGCTTACTGGCGGTACTTATAAGTACCGCCAAGTAATTCAACGGTTAAATCTGACACTTAAAAATAAAATAATTAGTCAAATCATATTCTACAATGATAATGAACTCATAAAAACTCCAAAACTCATCTTTAGGCCAGTCAAATTGGCAGAAAAAAGGGCCGATAAATGCAAAAATTCTGCTAGAAGATTTTATGTTTTTAAAATGTTTATGGGGATGCTAGTAACAAGAGTTAATGGTTTTTCAACAAAATATCTCGAGGCTAAACTTTGTGGAGCAAAAAATCCACAATATTTTCGGACTTTTTTCAGTTTTTTGCTTATAACTCAAAAATTATAAACTTTTTGCGTACCATACTCAATTTCAAAAAGAAAGTACATTAAATTTTCTACAAATTTCATACTAAAACTTTTTTAAAGCTAATATTAAGCGCGCTACTGCTTTCTGAAAGTGACTCTTTTTTTCAAATTTTGTGAAAAATTTTCAAAAACGAAAATTTGACACAATTTTTCATTATTTTATCCAATTTAATGTAACTTATTTTAATTACAGATATTTGCATGATAACAATCACGGTGAATTGCAACGGTAACATTGTAAAAAAATTAAGAACATTATAACTTTTTTGTATTTAGAACCTTTGTAGTGAACATTAATATTAGCTATTTAACTGAAGGTAAGTAAAAAATGTTTTTGGTATTTTGCCTGTAACTCGAAAATATAAATTTTTTTGCGTAATATACTTAGTTACAAAAAGAAAGAACATTACATTCTCTATAAATTTGTTATAAAAACGTTTTTCTAAGCCCATTACTAAGCGCGCTATGGTTTTTTGAAAATGTCACTCTTTTTTTAACTTTACAGAAAGTGACCTATTTTTCGCCTCCCATCCCAAAAAAACTTTTCATCACTAACAATGAAAATAAAATAGACCTGTTGATTGATGAAAAATGAATTTTTTAAGAAAGGCAGGCAAAAGTTGCATAAATTTTAGAAACCCTATAAAAAACAATTACAAAGAGAGTGCTGGGGATAAAAAAAGAGATTGCAGATGGAAGATTGTGGTCAGTGACGTTCCCGAGCCGCTTTCGTTCAGATGCAAGTGTTCTTTTTTAAATAGATACTCTTCTAAGCTGCTATTAAGTTTATTGCATCTTTTCATGTACAGTAATGAAAAATGAGTGAGCTCTACCCAAAACTGTGTTTCATTTGCCAAACGGCTTGAAACAGTGATACTCGTGTTGTGAGCCAGAAAGGACTTGCCAAGCTCTTTAACCCTTTAAAACCTAATCCGCCTCTATACGGCCCTGTCATTGAACGACGATTACAGCCGAATCCGGGCGGGTACGGGGAATTTAGGGGTGTAAGGAAGTGAAAGAGATGGGTTTCACCCTATCTTGAGGGGTGTTTCTCTATCTTTGCCGATTACTTGTTTGGATGACAGTGATGGAATATTCACATGTGGCTTATATTTACTTCTTTTTGCAGTTAAAAGGATTCTCTTGAGGGATGTTTTTATTATTTTTTTTTCTAAAGCTTTTTATTTCAAAAGTGTATGATATCAGTACTTTTGTTTTATTATTAAGTATCAGGGCTGTTATTAAGTTATTTAATTACACTTAATTCAAAATGACCAAAAGTCAGGTAAAGGAGAAAAACAATAAGAAATAAGTGCAATGTTATTTGAATAAGATAATAGATATTTAGAAAATTAAGGTAATGGAAAGTTAAAGAAGCAAAATGGAAATTGCACATTTTCTACGATACAATATTGCTTCCACACCCCCATCCCACCCGATTTTCAAAATTCCGTCAAGGAATAATAACATCTAAGTTCAAAAGTGATCGCCAATATTTTTCATATCACAGACACATTTAAATTAAGTGCGGTCCTAAAAAATAAATAAATAAATAAAATTCAACAACAAAATATTTTGTTACATACTTACTTTAAAAAGAAAAAAACATTTCACTAGAAACCAATTAATTGCAACTGAACTGGTTTTCATGGAGAAGATTTTCTTCATTATTGATGAATTAATTGTATCTTTATTTCCTAGCGATTATTATCCCATGAGGACTATTGTCAGTGCTGTCACATTGAATACTTGGTTTAAAAGGAAAACTTAAAACAAAAAAATTTAAAAAACTGAGAGTATTTTCTTTTACAAAATAAATAAATGAAATTTGATTAATTTTTTGTTTACAATATGGATAAATTAAAATAGATTTTTTTTATTGTGTTAAACATTCATATCTAGATTTAGTATAATTTCCAATCTTTAAAACGAATTTAGATTTCTTTTATGTTTTTGGATTATGGAATTTTATGGATTTATTTCAATTTAATTTTGGTAATGCACGTCAGTTCAGAGGAAAATTTAAAATATTTCAGATCAGGGTTGGCATGGTTTAAACCAGGCCTGTCCAACCTTTTGCTAAGTAGGGACGCATCTCAACTTTCACTGAGCAACGAGGGGCGCCATTATGAACATGATTCAAAACATGCAAAAAAATTATCTCACAATATTAGGACCAAACACAATGCAAATGCATCTAGCAGGAGAAGACATAAAAATCCTATCAATCTAAAGCTACATGAAAAAAAATATTTAATTAAAAAATAAAAAACTTTTAGATAGTAGTAAATTTCGGATCATATACATTTTTATGTTATAGGCTGTTTCCAAAAATTTTTGAAGTGGAAAGAGCTAGAAACTTAAATCTCGCTTATAATTAAAATAAAAAGATAATCCAGGCACATTGTTGGGTTTTCTTTTAAAACGATAAAAGTTTTCCTAGATTTATTTTGGAGACGCAAATTTGTCAGTATAAAAAGTACAGAAACAAAGACAAGCATGATATAGTGGCCAATCCATGGGTAGTTACAAAGAGATAGCGTGAAAGAGCATTAACTGATGGAAATCATTTCAAACGATATTATAGAATTTAAAAAAAAAACAGAATGGATGAAATTGCCTAACATTTCAGTGGTCTGAGGGGAAAATGGCATAGTTTTTTCCGTCTTATAAAACAATAGGCCGTTGAATCTATATCAACAATAATAGTAAAGTCGTTGAACTTCCATGCATGATGGTAGGGTGCTTATTTTTTGGCGTTTTACCTTCTTATATATTTAAAATTTATTGCCAATTTTTATCAATTCTCGTCATCATAATTTCGTAAAATGCTTTATAAGGAATAACTATAAAATAAAGAAGAATCGCAATAACACTGTAAAGTACGTTTTCCTTTTTGAAGTGTGAAATACACTTACACTTTAAAAGTATTTTAAGAAAATATTAAGGGTTTTAAACAAAGTATCCTTTAAAATAGAATTTTATTTTTAAAAAATGCAAGCAGAAAAACTTCAAAAGGGCGCCAAGAAAAGCCTCAAAGGGCGCCGCGTTGGACAGCCCTGGTTTAAACCAATAGGTTTGAACCATGGTTTAAACCAACTGGTTTTTTTCTCAAAAAAAATGGGTTTTTTTTAGAAAAAATCTAATAAAATTTTCTCTTTTTTCTTTAATTTACATGTTTCAGAAAATTGGATATAAATAATATTTACTTTTAACACACTTTATTTCAGCAATATGCATAAGATATAATCAAATTAGGTTTTTTTTTTTTTTTTTTTTTTTTTTTTTTTAATGTGTAGGATTAATATCAGTATGTGTTGGTGAACATATCTATTGCTTTAAAGAAAAAGCTTCAAACATGTGAATTGACCAAACATGAAACAGACTTTAACCCCTTAACTGCCCCGGGCATACGTCTCGCTCAAATAAATGCATATTTTTGAAACTAACTATCGAACAACCACTTTTTTGAGTTAAAAAAATTTACTTTATTAACAAAAAGAATCTTTTACCATTGAATAAAGGGAAGATTATTTTCAAAAATTTGTGGTGGCAATTTTTTTTTTAGCAAAAAAGTTAAAGGTTTTTTTTTTTCTAAAGCTTCGGCAATTAAGGGGTTAAATATTCAATTTTTTGTATAAAATATTTTATTTTCTGAAAAAACACAGATTATCGTAATTAATAACATATCATTATGCTTTCTAAGATTATGCTCATCTGTAAAAGAAATTTTTCTTGATTGGGGAGATTATCTTGAAAAATTAAAATCAAAACACGAAGTTGAATAAGAAAGCATTCAAAGACTGGGTGCTAGTTATAGCATTTTAATTATAATGATATTATTTTTTTCCTTGTTATGACTGAATCTAATGACCAAAAATGTTGACTTCAAATTGTCACTCCAAAAACTAACTCCCCAAAAGTATTCGAATAACTGTGGAAAAGAATATTATTTTTATCGATCTATATCCAAATGTTTATTATTAATAATCAAAAGATTGTTTATAAAGATTTTCAGATTATCAATGTTTCATTGTATAGAGTAGTTTACTGTCTGAGCATAAGACTGTTTGCAAATATATTGTGTAAATTAAAATTTCTTTTTTGAATTTTCTACATACATTTACTGTAATTATTTAATTTAAATTATTTTAAAATGAAGTTTACTACTTATAATCCAATATTATAATTTTTAAAACACTACTTATAATCCAATATTTTTTTTTTTTTTTATGAATAAATATGCATGTATATGTAATAAGAAAGGATGTTTTAAAAAAACCCGGTTTAAACAAAAAAAAACTGGTTTAAACAAAAAAAAACTGGTTTAAACCAAAAAACCGTTTTTTTGGAGGGGGGGGGGGGGGGGGGGGTTCGAAAGAACCAGATTTTTTTCCAACCCTGTTTCAGATGAAATCTGATTTCTTTGATCTGTCTTTTAATTTATTAGAGACAGTCTTGGCAATTAGTAAAAATATTAAATCTTAAAAGCGTTATTTATTTTTGTATTAAAATATTTATAAATTAAAACAAAAATATAGGGAGATGTTCCAATGTATAATTAATATTCTTTCTATTATGCAATATAATAAAACATCTAAAAGAGGAACTATTTAAGGGTAAAAATAGTTTTAGTTTAGACAATTTGTGAATTTGGCGGTAAAAGTATGATAAAAAATTTTACTTTTTATGGAAAAAAGAATCTACTCATAACTTACGAAAGTAAAAATGGAATTTTCAACTATTTGTAAGAGAGTTTTAAACTGTACCATTGTTGCCTTTTTTATAATTCATATAATTTATAAATTTATGATAATATCTGGATATAAACCATACATTGTCATTGTAATTTTATTTTACAAATCCATTGTGTCCACAACTAGCAATTTAAGGATTATCAATAACTTAAAATAATAAAGAAAATTAAAGAACTTTGATAATTTTTCCCTGCTCAAAAGTGCATTTTTTTATACATAATTCTGCATCACATTCCAAACTCCTTGAGCGTGTAAATAAGTAGCTTCAGGGTGTCCAGGAAATAACACCCTGATTTTAAAATTAAATTTCTCAAAAACAAAGATCGACAGAACTGTGCGGTAAACGGTTTGTTTATTAGGTAAGCTGTAAAAATCTTATATAGAAGTTTCGAACGATGAATCTTTGGAAAATATTGTGTTCTGATTGCAAAGAATGCTTTGATTTGACATTTTTCTTGTTTTAGATTGCTTGCAGATATAGAGTTTTTCGGCTTAAATTGCCATAGTTTAAAGATTTTTGGAATTAAATTTTTAAAATTTCGAAATTCAAGAAATTTAGTTCGAAAAATCGTTAAACTATAGCACTGTAAGCCGAAAAACTCTATCTCTGCAAGCAATCTAAAACAAGAAAAATGTCAAATCAAAGCATTCTTTGCAATCAGAACACAATCTTTTCAAAATATTCACCGTTCGAAACTTCTGTATAAGATTTTTACAGCTTACCTAATAAACAAACTGTTTACAGCATAGTTCTGTCGATCTTTGTTTTTGAGAAATTTAATTTTAAAATCAGGAAGTTTTTTGCTGGACACTCTGTATTTGGACATAAGAATAGTTTTAATAGTGTTTAATAAATGTATTAAACATGTATTAAACAATTAAACATGTATTACTCACTAGTTTTAAATTCTGAAGAATTATTCTAACTGTTCTAGTCATTTTTTAATCTTAGAACATGAAATGTGTAGTTGCCTTTATTCAGAAATTATGAAAGCGAATAGTATTTTCCATTTTTCGATAGAAGCATAAGTTATTTTTGAAAATATTATCAAAATTGACGTTTTGAACCACAATCTTCTGTGGGAAGCAGTAAAAAAATTGTCATGAGTGAAATAATCAAATAAAAATCATGATATAAGGCATTTAAATTAGGAAAAAAAGAGAGAAGAAGAAGTCTGAAATTTTGAGCAAGGAAAAAATATATATATATATTAGAATCACCTTATAAATGCTTGTTCTTAAATTGTACTGTAAAAGCTTTATTACTTTTTTAAAAAACATTCTTTAAGAATTTCTGAATTTTAAATTCTGAAGATTAGTGTGAATCCAGTCCTAAAATAAGCCAATTTCCTTTTTTTTTTTTTTTTCATTTTATACTCTAATAGATGATACCAAAATACTTACATTATAATGAAAATATTAAGGCAAGAATGTGCTGAATTCCGTTGAATAACCGTTGAATGCGTGCATTCAACGGTTAAAGATATGTACAAATATTATACAGACATAAATACAATAAATATAATAAACCCAACTGGAATGAAAAAAACTGCCGCTTTTGGGTTTTTTCTCCAGCTGGGTTTATTGTATGTATGATATTTATATTATTTTTGTATATTTATTTTATGCACACATAGAATATTTGCCCACTTTTTTCCTGATGATATATTTTTAAAGATACAATATCTTTTTTTGTAACATTCCTATTAATTTTTGTTGTTCTATGACTATTACCCTTTTTATGCTCCCATAATTAGCAGTATGCGGAGCGTCGTAGGAAAACCGTTTTGCACAAAAGCACTTGTCAAAGAATACTATTAGAAGCCTTTCTTCCAATTTTTTTTAATTTATAAACAGACTCTAGAACTTCAGCATAAATACTTTCTACCAGACAAGAAAGCAATAAATGATTTTTTTTTCCTAGAATTAACACTCAAAGAAATAAACAGGTTACTATCCTCCCTTGTTTGTTTCCGACAACAACCAGCAAAAACATGTGGGGGAAGGGAAAGAATAAGCATACATCAACATGACATTTAAACCACGCCTCTCCCATTAACAAGTATAGTACACAGAAATGCAAGAAACGGACGAATCCATTTTACGATATCGCTCTTTTATTAGGTCAGGATTTAAGGGCAGTAAATATTTCCCTTCTGCCGGTGTTAAAGAGTTAATAAGTAATATTCATCAGTTTTTTGAAAAGAAGCAATGAAGTTAGAATACAGGATGATTGCCGAAAAACATATGCGAATGAGAAAATGATAGCAGCATACGTTCGTCTGGATGAAGATTCTACACAGACTATAGTTTGTCCCTCAGATCAAGCACTTCTTTCAAGCTTCAAGATAATTGCTTCTTATGTCACGAAGGTAATCCCGGTGACTTCAACGAAAAACAATAGAAAAAGCCCTACGCAAAGAGAAATTTGATTCACAAAGTAATGAAATTAGAAACGAAAATTATATTTTTGAAAGTTGCTGAAAAACGTGGGGATGTAGGGTCCCAAAACGTAATTGAGCTTATTCAGCATGAACCTGACTTGCAGATGCGAACCTGACTTGCAGATGCGAACCTGACTTTCAGATGCATGGTATTATAGTTTTTGTCGCGTAAAACTAGATCAATCTGTAACAAGTAGAGAAAATAGAGGGCGTCGACCCGCATTATCCGTTGACGAAGCCAATGACAGAAACAAGAGCCGCTTTATTTCATTGCTTAAAACAAATTAAAAATTTCAAAACAAGAATTTCACAATAACAGAATTCAAGTTGAGCAGGCAAAGGAAGAAGCTGATGTCATGATATTTACCTGAGCCATTTCATAAGCCGAATCTTTTGAAAGCATTTAATTGTCGGTGAAAACATTGACCTTCTCGTGATAATGACGAGCTTAGGCTATCAGCACAAAAATCAGTTTTCCTAAAAGCCAGGAAGAAGTAACATCGAAACCAAGTGATTTTCAACCATATCGTTCAAATACAATTACAAGAATGTTCTTTTCACTCATACAATCTACAGATGCGATACAACATCCGCTCTTTTAGGGCAAAGAAAGTCTAAGTTTTGTAACACTTTGAAAAACATGATCAGCTTAGAGAAATAGCATGCGTATTCAATAAAAAAGGTTCTACCCGTCAAGAAATCATGAAGGTTGGAAAAAAATCCATATTGCACTATATTGGATGCATAGCTACCACACAGAATTTGAACGCCTTAAGACTCGAGTTATTTGCTAAATTTGCCACAAAAAAGCAAAGTTTATTTTGCAAGTCTACCACCAACACAAGAGGCTGCGCAACATCATTTTCTCCGATGTTATCATCAGGTACAAGCTAGGCTAGGAAACAATATCCCTCCTGAAGGATGTGGGTGGACTCACAGGTTCTCTTTCAGCCAGTTCAAATGTGCCAAGACCGGGCACTTGAATCCTTGCTCCATGTTGTGTCATGTAGCTGTAGAAAAGGGTGCAGCAAAGCATGTTCTTTTCATAAATTAAGACTCAAATGCTCGGCAATTTGTAAAAAAAATGTAATGGGATCAACTACGAAAATGTCGACGACATTATTTATCAAGAAGGAGGGGATGTAAAAGTGTTACTGTAAATATTTTTTACTTACATTCAGTTAAATACTTAATATTAATGTTCTCCACTAAAGCTCTAAATACAAAAAAGTTATACTGTTCTTAATTCTTATACAATGTTACCGTTGTAAGTCATCATGATTGTTATCATGTAAATACCTGTAATTTAAATAAGTTACATTAAAGAGGATAAAACAATGAAAAATTGTGTCAAATTTTCGTTTTTGTAATTTTTCCACAAAGTTAGAAAAAAAGAGTCATATTCAGAAAGCTGTAAAGCGCTTAATATTGGCTTTAGAAAAACAGTTCTAATATGAAATTTGTAGAGAATTTAATTTTCTTTCTTTTTGTAATTGAATATGGTACGCAAAAATTTTATAATTTTTGACTTATAGGTAAAAAACTGAAAAAAGTCCGAAAATTTTGTGGTATTTTTTTTAGCTCCACAAAATTTAGCCTCGAGATATTTTGTTGGAAAACCATTAATTCTTGTTATTAGCATCCCCATAAACAGTTTAAAAACATGAAATCTTCTAGCAGAATTTTTGCATCTATTTATGACAATTTGACTGGCCTACTTATGTCCTTCACTACGTTTGCAGCAATAAAAAGACATTTGAGAGAATCTGTTCAAAAAATCTGTTCTTATAAAAGAAATATTCCATTACTGAATTGAACAGAATATTTCCCTAGATTATTATTATTTTTTTAAAACTTAATCAAAAATGAAATTTTCAAAAGTGTATTTCAGATATTAGATTTTTATCCTCATTTTAATTCAAAATTTAAAAAAGGAATATAAAAAAAATATTTTCCATTACTTTTAACAAAGATCTCTAAAAATCTAATTATATAAATTTTATAAGTATTAATATGAAAAGAGAAAAAATATATATATTGCCTATTTTAATGAGTTTCAATTATTTAAACTTGAAGTGAATAATCCACTTATACATTATTTAATAGGTTTAAAGAATTTTTAACACTTAAACTGAATTAATGAATAAATGCGACGAAAAGAAGTTTAAAACAACAAATTACAAGCACTAATTAATTAAAAAAGAATTATAACATTTCTCTTTCGAACATTTGAGGTGTAAATGAATGAGAAAATTTTATACACTATTTTTAATTAAATGATATTCAAATCTTTAGAATGTTAATTTTTTTAAATGAATTAAATATTTTACGATTTCATGTTTTTTTAATTGTATATAACAATATAATTTTAGATAAGAATAATTTAATGAGAATAAAAACAGTATGCTTAAGTTACAAAGTAATATATGTAACACTAGTGAAAAGAAATAATAACATAGAAAATGCTTTGAGTCACTTTTTTTAACAGTTCAACTACTTTAATTAGGTTGTTACTACTACAATTAGATACATTCTTCGAAACGAAAGGACAACACATGGTATTTCAGCTACATGAATATGTCAGCATCGAATTGGTTTTTTGAGATATAAAAAGGCTAATGTAAAACACCAGCAAGGAAGACCTGGCTTGATTAAAGCGTTGTGTTCACTACGATAAAACAATAAACATTAGCGGGTTGACAATGCCATCGTCATAGACGATATTCTTTCATTTGACACAAATTAAATGTTGAGAACATTCTATTTACTGTGATTTGTAAAATTCTGTTTTAGAGAACGTTATGACTGATTCATGAGTCATGAATTCTCGACTCTAATGGAAAGTTCCAAAATTTTTTATCGAATTATGAAAGACAATTTCTTCGCTAAATTTGGCAATTTTTTTATTTGGCAAAAACCACATATTTTTACAGATTATTCTTGAAAATCAGTTTTCTCAAGATGTGTTTTCATTGTTGCATATTTCGAAAAGAGTAGCGTAATGTTGCCAACCATGCGATTTCATTCAATTCAAACTTAACAATTATTTAAATCTTCTTTCCCATTGAAATGCATTTATCCATAGTAACACCAAAGTAACTTGTTAATCCAGTATTCTAGAACAAATGAGCTAGCCAAACATTTTTGTGGTAAACCGAAACGATAGGCTATAAAATATAGTCTAAATCGTTAGAGTTGTTTTGAACCTTCATTCCGATTCACATGAATACAACCATTTTGAACATAGAATGAATGACCCACTGAATGTTTTAAAATTTATGAACTTGGATCCAACAATCTAGGCGCTTGAAGTATAGTCTCTCTCCAGTTTAAAATCTTTCTTTGTTAAAAATTTAATAGTATTCTAGTAAGAGTTTTACACGATATATTAGATGAAAAAAATAAAGAAATAAATTTAGTGGTGAGAGACTGCCTGTTGGCGCTTACACCCAGAAAAAGGAATTGATTAAAACTACAAAACATGTTTTGTTGAGTACATTTTAGTTGTTTTAAGCGAATATCTTAGTTAAAGTAGAAAATCGGTTTTGTTGCCTAGACAAAAAAAAACAAAAAAAAAAAAAAAAAAAAAAAAAAAAAATTAACACTCTTATAAAATTTTAAGAAAATTTCATCAATTTTATTTGAGTCTTACTAAAGTGTTGTATTTTCATTTTGTAATTCCAAAAAATAAACTGTTAAAATTTAAAGTGGTGTGCAGAAGCCATAACTCTCTCACGTAATTTTGTTTAATTAAATTACATAACTATAAATGATTAACATAATTTTTGAATAACAAAAGCTATTTAAATTGAGACGGGTTAATGACGTTATTATTACGTTATTATGTTTTTCATGAAAATTGTAGACGAAAAACTTAAAAAAAAAAATCAACAATATTTGTTTGTTTATTCAAAGAAAATTTCCATTGGGCCATATTTAAACGAAAAGATTTGTTAGACCAAACAAATTTTTGTTAATTCAACAAAACTTTTTTTCTGGGTGGAGATTTTTCAACCCTGTATTTGATCTAATCCAATGGATTTAAAGTATCATAAAACGATATTCACAAAATTTAGTGAAAATCCTTACAACCGTTTTGTATTTTAATTCCCTTTAAATGGCAGTGACCTATAGTGATCCCAAAATAAATCACTGTGAGAATTTGACCAGATCGCACTCAAAAATCCCTATATAAGATACAGAAACCAGCATAAGGGTTTCCACGTAAAACCATTTTTGTCAAAATTATTTGAAAGTCCACAAAAGTGTTGCAGAACATGAATTGAAAGGATTCATCTCATTCTGTCATAATAGTTGACAATAACTTGAAGTGTATTTCCTTACGTATGAGATAAATATTCAAGTCATCATCGCGTGCATCGCTTTCAGATCACTGAGAACGTGAAAGTAAAAATGTTTATTATTTTTTTGTCATGATTGCCTTTCTGTCCCAGATAACACTGATAAATTCCTTTTTTTGCATTGTTATTGTTTTCAAAAATGTCTTTGAATTAAATGAACTCGAATTTTCATAAGCTACCATACCAGCATAAAGCACACCACTACATTGCACAACAAACTAATATAAATTAGACGAACACTGTAACTAGTCAAAAGATCTTCTCTTACCCCACAGCAGTAGAAGATAAAAAGTAGACAACACAGTTTCTTTTTTTCTTTGAAATTTGTTTACTCAAAGTGACCTAAAAGGACCCACTAATTCAATTTTATGACTTTTGTGATCTACACCTATGATTTTTTTTGTACCTTAAAACAGTAGGATCTACATTTTTTTCAAAATCATCTCTGCTAAATTTTTGATACATTGAATCACATAGAGATATATTTACTTATAAAATTCAAACTTATTATATATTAAACATGTGATATTGTCCTATGGCCTTCTCTTATCTAAAAACGCTGTAAATTGCAGCCAATATTCTCAAAGCAGTTTTTAGATAAAATTTCCATACACAAACTGGATTTGTCTGACTTACTCTGCAAAAAAGAAACAAGTTGGAAATTGCACGTGAAGCGTAGCAAATGAGGTGCTTTCGTACGATAACGAAGTCTTAAAAATATTACTCTCATACCGGGTGTCCAGTAAATGACTGACCCATTTTGAATGTAAATAACAAAAAAACTGTTTGAGATAAAAAGTCGCGGCTTGCTGTATTGTTATTAGAATATAAATAAATTTTAAAATATGCGCTTTGTTAATGTAATATAATAATATTTAAAATAATATCTCAGTCTCAAGACTGAAGAGGGGGAAAAGAGGGGAAATATAATACAGATGGTTCAATCACAAATATTATTTTAAATCACTTTCCAACCAACGTACCCTATTTTTGAAGCTGATTCGAGAGTCGATTCAACATATAGATTCAGATTCGACAACATATAGATTCAGGTTCAGCCGAAAATCTCACATTTATGGAAATTAGAGTCATGTCTGTATTCAAACAGCCTGTTACCGCCAGCGCGATATTTTTTTCTGAAATCTGAACTATATTAACAAAGTACATGTTTAAAAATTTATTAATTTTCTAATAACAATACCGCAAACCGCGCATTATTATCTCAAACCGTTTATTTGTTATTTAAGTTCAAAATGGGTCAGTTATTTACTGGACACCCGGTATATCAATCTCATAAAATTGTAAATAAAAATTACAATTAAAACTAATAAGAATGTATTTATTAAAATACAACATATTGCTCAGTGGTGCACAAAACATGAATTTTAATATATATTTGTACGATTAAAATAAAATAAAACTTTCAACGTTTCGTGCCGTCTTCAGCGGGCGTCTTCAGGAAAATATGATAATGGGAGGACTACGTTTGCATCTTGATCGAGAGATAATATTTCTACTAAATTAAAATTTAAAAGAATTAAAATTTTAAAAATGTTGCCAATTACACGTGAGTAAAAATTAAAATATTGCGAGGAAATAAAAAATTTTAAGATTTTATGATGTTATGTTATATTTTTGGTATATTGTAGGATAAATTATCATTACATGGTTTATTTTCTCGTCCTATGATTTCGATAGACTCTCTTATTTTACCTTGAACTGGGTTATTCCATGAGACTATGATTAGAGCCTCCTCAAAATTAATACGGCAATCATAGCCCCATGCAATAACCCAGTTCAAGGTAAAATAAGAGAGTCTATCGAAATCATAGCACGAGAAAATAAACCATGTAATGATAATTTATCCTACAATATACCAAAAATATGGCATAACATCATAAAATCTTAAAATTTTTATTTCGTTTCAATATTTTAATTTTTACTCACTTGTAAGTGGCAACATTTTAAAAATTTTAATTCTTTTAAATTTTAATTTAGTAGAAATATTATCTCTCGATCAAGATGCAAACGTAGTCTTCCCATTATCATATTTTCCTGAAGACGCTCACAGAAGACGGCGCGAAACGTTGAAAGTTTTATTTTAGTTTAATTGTACAAATGTATATTAAAATTCATGTTTTGTGCACCACTGAGCAATATGTTGTATTTTAAAAAATACATTCTTATTAGTTAAATTTTATGGTGCAACTGTCCTATATATATTTATACAATTAAAACGCTCATCAAACAATGTTCTCCCTATAACATTATGTAATGGAATACTTTTGTTTGGCCTTGTAAATCAATAACAAATGTTCTTTGCACCCAAATTATGTAAAATGTATATTATAATATGTACTTTATAGTTGCATATAAATTTTACTGAGTTCGAATGAGTGTAACATCATTAAAATGCATTTGAAACATTTTTCCATATTGACCGTAATGTAACGGAATACTTTTGATTGTTCCTGTAATTGAGCTATGCATCCGATTTTCATAAAATTTGAAATAACTCGACAAAATTATGTAACAATTATGTATTTTAAATTTCAAACGTATAAAATACATTTGAAACTTTTTCCCCATTGACCATAATGTAATTGAATACTTTTGATTGCCCCTGTAATTGATCTATGCACCCGATTATCAAAAAATTTGAAATAACTTGACAAAATTATGTAATATTTATGTATTTTAAATTTCAAACGTATAAAATACATTTGAAACTTTTTCCCCATTGACCATAATGTAATTGAATACTTCTGATTGCCCCTGTAATTGATCTATGCACCCGATTATCAAAAAATTTGAAATAACTCGACAAAATTATGTAATAATTATGTATTTTAAATTTCAAACGATTAAAAAGCATTTGAAACTTTTTTCCTCATTGACTGTAATGTCATGTAATACTTTTGATTGCCCCTGTAATTGATCTATGCATCCGATTTTCATAAAACTTGAAATGACTCGACAAAATTATGTAATTATTATGTATTTTAAATTTCAAACGATTCGATTGGGTAGTTTTTGCGTTGTTATATGCGGACAGCCATACGGACAGACTGAACGACCACTATAGGTGCTACGTATTTACGTAATTACGAACGCACCTAAAAACTGTAAAATGACTTACTATTTTCTAGGAAATTGGAATTTTTTGAATTTTTTCATATAATTGTAACAGCAAAGAGTTCTCATGAAACAGATTTTATGAAACATGAATTTTTGCTCTTACTGTTAAATAAAATGTTCTAGGAATCCCAGTTTCCTGTAAAAAAGTTTAGCAACTTTACAGATTTTTTTCAATGTATAATATATCTGATATAGATGAAAGTTAAATGTCATTTAAGTATTTATTAAGAAATGGTTGAGGATTTTTTTTTTAATTTAACTTTTTGAGGTAAGTTATCAAGATTATTTTTTCTAAAAAAGTTTAGCTAAAACATATACTATTCAATCCTTATAGTCTGCATAATAAAGAATGGCTTATTACACTGGTGGTCAGAATCATAAGAACAATTGAAATTTGCACAGAAAAAAAATCTTTTCTGAAATAAATAAAATATAATTTATACATAAAATGATTTTTTATGCTAGAAATCGATATAGAATGCAATACATTATGACAATGCAAAATACAAATGTTTTGCCATAATTAACAAAATATGTCATTGTAAAAATTGGACAAAATTCTATGAACAATGAATAATTTAGCCTGAAACACACTAATAATTAACAATCTCCCCTTTCTTCTCAGTAACCTTTATCAATCTTGATGTCATAGAGTTCGGCAGTTCCTTAAAATTTTTGGAAATTTTTGACCAGCCTTATTCGATGGGGGGTATGAGATCTTGCTTATTTTCACATTGGTGTGTTCACTGGTCTGTATTCACTGGTGAATATACTCCAATAGTTTTTGTGCGGGGTAGCATGAATTCTGGGAGTTATGTTGCTGTATTGGGCGATAATCTTTCACTGGAATCACCGTTAATAACAAGTGGAGGCTATTTTTTTCCAGCAGCACAATGCTTCAGTATATATTTCGAAATCGTGGTTTGGTGCTAATTTCGATACTTCGTGTGCCAGAATACATCGCAGATTTTCCATTGGATTCAGATCAGGGCTTGTGACCACCCTGTCCAATAGTTTCACGAAATTAGCATCAAACTACGATTAAGAAGTTTGAGAAATATATACTGAGGCATTGTGCTGCTGGAAAAAATAGCCTCCACTTGTTATTAACGGTGATTCCAGTGAAAGATTATCGCCCAATACAGCAACATAACTCCCAGAATTCATGCTAACCCGCACAAAGACTATTGGAGTAAACTCACCAGTTGGGAAACCTTGCTAGACCATTACTGAGCTACGTCCAAATGCAGGCTTTGAGATCTTTTTCTCTACGGAAATCATACTAGAAGTAGTTAAAACCCTCTAATCCAACCAAATTAAACTTTTTCTAATTGGAAAAGACAACATCATCCCACTTTTTTCTCATAGTGATACATTTTATGACCAACTCCATCTTCAGTCTATTATGAATGTTTGTAAGAGGCGATCCTGACTTATGTTTACCATAGGGACTTTCTTCTTTTTTAAAACACATGGAACAATTCGAACACTGCATTCTAAATTCAATTAACGAGTTATTTCTGTCGGCGTTCATTTTTGGAGCAAGCTCGCTGCATTCTCATTTTTTCGGAAACAGAAGATGGCCTACCTGTATGTCTTTGCTGTTTATATTTACCGGGATTTTTAAGATAATTGTAAATAACCTCTTTTGATCTATTTATTTCTGTCGCAATTTTGTGTACAGAAAGTCCTGAACTTTTAAATGTTTTCACTTCCCCTTTAGCAAATTCCGAAATCTTTGTACTTAGCGGCTTGACTGAAAAAGAGATTATGACGATCCCAAACACTTTTTGCGCATGCAAATCGTCCGTAGATTCTGCGTGCAGAACAAAAAACATGCATATACTACTTTTTTGAACACACAAATACAGTTGTTCTTATAATTTTGTCCCTATCAGAGGGCTACATATATGCGTAATACATTTTATAAATATGAATGTTTTGCATACTCCCATAAAAGCTTATTAAAATATTCTTTCATTTTCACTGGTTTCCAGCCATTCAATTTGCATAAGTTTCCGGTCAATTTCAGCCAGGATTTTGTGAATTTTGCCTTGTCTTTATAATTTTGACCACCACTGTAGGAGAAGAATACATTACAGATTTTTCCATTTTTTGCACTGAAAATCTATACATTTTATTTCTCGGACATATATACACTATTCTGCGAAGTAAAAAATAATTTGCTTCCATGAACTACACATATGGATTATGGATATATTAAGTATAAATGTTTTGAATTTTGAACATGCATTATTTGCGTTTTTAAAAATTAATTATTATCTCAATTTAATTATAACAACAATATATAGAAACTCACATATATTAATCATAGAAACATAAGACATTTAACTGACAGAAAAGAAGAACTAAAATGTTATTTTAAAAAGAGTTAAATTAAAGAAGGATTTTCTATTTTTGAAATATCCATAAGAAAATTTTGCAAAAAAATTCAGCAACTTTAGTTACATAATTTCTACACTATTTTCTGTATTCATTGTTTAGATATAAATGGGTGACTAAGGGGGAGAAAGTCAGAATAAATTAATAAAACTTGCATTGATTATGCAGTAAGTAGCACATTTTTACTCACAGCAGAAAATCGTTAAAAGTATAAAGTAAGAGGAATTAAGTTTGATTAATTTTTATTTAATTAAATACATTTAATTTTTGTTTATGTTTCAGTCATGAATTATATTAATAAATGTTACTCAGTGTTGAAATAAAAATGAATATTATTATATATAAACAAATATAATGAAATCTGTGTTTATAATTAAAAATATTTATACATAATTGCATGGAACTTTATTATACACATATGAATACTTTATGGTCGGATAAGTTTTTAAGATTCCTTATATTTAAATAAGAAAATAATGGTAATTGAAAAGAAAAATTCATTCAATTTAAAATGTATATTGAAACGTGCATCATTCTGAAAAAATCGTTATTTCAAGACAAATTATAGGAAGCTTCATTATATAGCTTTGAATATATTATAGTCGGTTTTATTTTTTTTAGTTTCCCTGTGTTTAATTAAGAAAATAATGATAACGTAAAACGTGATTTTATTGAATTAAAAATGTATATTGAAACGTACATGATCCTGAAAAATTATTTATTTTCAAGACAAATTATATGAAACTTTACTCTATGCATTTAATTATTTTATCGTTTGTTATCTTTCTAAGATTCCTTATGGTTAGCTAATAAAATAATGATTGTTAAAAATGTAATTTTATTCAATTTAAAATCTACATTGAAGTTTAAATCATTCTGAAAAATCAATTATTTCGAAGACCAATTATGTGAATCTTTATTATGTACCTTTGAATACTTAATAGTCGGTTAGCTTTTTAAGACTCCTTTTGTTTAGTTAAGAAAATAATACTAACAGAAAACATAATTTTATTCAATTTAAAATATATATGAAACATACATGATTCTAAAAAAATCATTTATTTCGAAGACAAATTATGTGAAAATTCATTATGAACCTTTGAATATTTTATGGTCTGCTAACATTTTTAGATTCTTTATGTTTAGTAAAGAAAATAATGATAGTTAAAAAATTTTTAAATCTAAAATACACATTAAAACGTATATCATTCTGAAAAATCATTTGTTTTGGTGTCCAAATTCAATCTCAAATTTGTTTATGATTCTCGCTGAAACATTAATCTCTATGAAAAATCGTGAAATAACTATCATCCCTATTCTATTTTTATGTCAAATGTCAAAGACACATGAATTAAAGCGTGAATATCCGTGCCATGTTCACTAACATCTGCCAACAATGTCTTAAAATGACTAATGTTGTTAAATATATCCATACCATGTTAACAACTATAATTTATCAAATGGCAACGATTATGAGAAACAAGCTCTAAAGAAAGATTTTGAGTATAAATATCCTTTGAAAATATATATGTCTATCGGACATGTTGCGTGCAGTGTCACGACTAATAATTTATTAAAAGTGGAAATCGAAATAAATAATATAAATATACACAGTATTCAGTAGTAATTACATTCTTTGAAATTTATTACTTGATATGTATTTCTCAGGATTAATTGTTTTTTTTTTAATCAATAAGCAGATTCATTAAATTCCATCTACAGATAATATAAAAGCCAAGCATAATCATTTGTGCTGTATTTCAGTATTATGCTAACAGTGGCACTTAAGGGAAAAAAAATCCTGAAAAAATATCAGTAAAGAAGTTTCCTAAAGTTTATCGGTTAGTTATAAATAAACAAATCTTTAAAAATAAGTCATACGATGGTAACTATAAATGTCAAACATTGTTTAACATATTTAAAGTTTAGTCATCTGTAAATTAGGCGCATTAAATATTTTATGTAAAAACAGAGAGCAGGAAATTAAAATTTAATTCAGTCAATGTGAAATCGATTATATAGATTTTAAATCGTTGTTTTGTATGTTTATTTAAACGCATATCTTATATTTAGAAGAGAGTAATCAGATTTGGGCCGCTACTTTTAATAAACCGCTTCAATTCTAGTATTAATTACTGAATGAGACGACACCTTCTTCTGAAATCCTACCCTTCAGAATGCTCTCATTTTTAACCGACTTAAAGAAAGGAGAGGTAATTATCAATTCAACGCGTATGAATTTTTTTATGTATGTTCACCGATTACTCCGAAATTATCCAACGGATTAATTTGGTTCTGGAGTTAAATGAAAGAGCTTGCTCTCGAATCGGTACCACTTTCATTTCATAGAAATTGGTTCAGTGCTTTTTTAGTAATAAGGCAAAAACTAATAAAATTAGTGATTTTTTGCTAATTATGAAGTGTTGAATAAGATCGCCGAAGGGAGTGCAGTCAGGATGGCTGAGCAATCGTGAGCGCCTGATTTAAGCTCAGGTTCTCGAAAGAAAGAGTGGGTTCGAACCCCACAACTGGCATACATGTATACAAAAACCTTTTTTCGTATTATAATTTTTACATATACATTTTACAAATTAAATAATAATTATGCAATTAAAAATATTTTTTTATTTAACCGTTAGCACAGAGTATCAGATATCTTTTATAAACTCAATACTTTATAGGTGAAAGAGTACTAAAATAATAGACTTGCGAAAAGTAACATGATGTTGAATATGTTCGCCGAATAGATTGAAGTCAGGATATCCGAGTGGTCTAAGGTCACTGATTTAAGCTATGGTTCTCGAAAGAGAGTGCGGGTTCTTGCCCCACTCCTGACATACGTGTGTAATATAAAGTATTTTTTACCGTATTATAATTTTTTTAACGGAATAAAAAAAAAAAGAGAGCAGGTTATCATCAATTTGACGCGTATCTATTTTTTTATGTGTTCACCGATTACACCGAAACTATCCAACCGATTAACTAGTGTTTGTGTTAAATGAAAGAGGTTACATTCAAATTGGTAACACTTCCATTTCATCGAAATTGGTTAAGTACTTTTTTAATAATTAGGCAAAAACTAATAAAATTAGTGATTTCTAGCAAATTAAAAGTAACATGGACGTTGAATAAGTTCGCCAAATGGAATACAGCCAGTATGGCCGAGCGGTCTAAAGCACCTGATTTAAACTCTGGTTTTCGAAAGAAAGCGGGGGTTCAAACCCCACTACTGACACACGTGTGTACAATAATTTTTTCCGTCTTATAATTTTTAACCGACTTCAAAAAAGGCGGAGAGGGTTACCAAATCGACGCGTATGTATTTTTTATGTATGTTGACCAATTACTCCAAACTATCCAATCGATTAATTTTGTTTTTGTGTTAAATGAAAGAAGCTACACTCGAATTAGTACCACTTCCATTTCATTGAAAGTGGTTAAGAACTTTTTTAGTAACTGGGCAAAAACTAATAAAATTATGATATCTCACAAATTAAAAGTAGCATGACCGTTGAATAAGCTCGAGAAATGGAGTGCCGTCAGGATGGCCGATCGGTCTAAGACGCTACGCCAGTTCTAAACCCTGGATCTCGAAAGAGAGCGTGGGTTCGAACCCCACTCCTGACATGCGTGTATAATTTAATATAATTTTTATTAACCGACTTCAAAAAATCGTTAACTTTTCACGAAAAAGAGAAAAATAAAGTTTTCTACCAAAAATTGAACCGACTTCAAATACAACTCCAAAGAGAAAAATAATTTTTTTATATAATAGTAATAAGAAATTAAATTAAGAGCGTAGTATTTACCATGCGTATTATTATTATTTATGTACATTAATTTGATTTTTTGTAGTCGGTGCCAGCCAAGCCAAGTTTAAAATTAAAATTATCCAATGCAAATCGTAAATGAATAAAGTAAAAATTTTAAACTAAATATTAAATCGTAAAAAAACTCGTAGATACTTGGATTTGTTTCTATTGGAAAATTACATGTAACTTGGCTCGGCTGGCACCGACTGCAAAAAATCAAATTAATGTACATAAATATAATAATACGCATGGTAAATACTACGCTCTTATTTTAATTTCTTATTACTATTATATTAAAAAAATTATTTTTCACTTTGCAGCAATATTTGAAGTCGGTTCAATTTTTGGTAGAAAAGTTTATTGAATAAAAAAACAGGCGTCTTTTTTTCTATTTTCAGACAATATTTAAAAACTTAAAATTAGCGGTTTTGATCCATTTGTTTTCCTACTCAAAACAGAGAGATCTACTTACTCTTAACTTTTCCACTCTAAGAGAGTTTCTTAATGATTTATATCTAAAGCATGTTGTTACATTTTCATATACATATCTAACTCCATATATTTTTACTGTGCATAAATTTCACGCGGATTTTTTGCTTTCATTTTTTCTTTTAGTCTTGAGATAATCTTTTTTTAATGATGAAATTGCCTTAATTGAACCGATTTGGGATGCTTAAAATGGACCAGACATATGATTATAAATCACAGAGAAAAAATCCGGAAGAAGAACATCAGAATTATTAAAAGTTGTTAATTGTTATTAACAACTTTTAATAATTCTGATGTTTGATGATGATGACTTTTATATTTAAAAGTCGAAAATGAAAAAAAAAATGAAGATATAGGCCGATAAAAATGCTATAGGAACAGCCTCCTAATACCCCCCCCCCCCTCCAAACAAAACATATTAAGAATAATGAGACTTGTTATATCCCTCACCAAAATCAGTTAACTCAGTTTATAGAGGAAACCAAACGACAACCGTGTTAACATTGTTCCAATATAAAGTAAGCCTTCAAATGATGAACGGTCAAGTGCAAGTATTACTTGCGCTCAGAGAATTCCGCACAGTAAGTATTTGAATTATTAACTGATAATATTGTAAAAAATCCATTGCTAAAAGAATAATAAGACTATAAAAAAAGTTATATAACCCAGGATTGGGTATAGCTGAATATACCAGAAATGTATGAATGGATGTCTCATTTTAGGGTATGTCTCACTCTTCTTTTTTTCTTTGTGTATGTGTGGAGAAACTATAATTTTGTACCCAGCTAGTACTGCTCTAGAGATCATATATAGCATTGAATGTACCAGAAATGTGTGAATCGATATGTCTCATTTCATGGGTATGTCTCATTCTTCTTTTTTTTTTCTTTGTGTGTATGTGGAGAAACTATTATTTTGTACCCAGCTAGTACAGCTCTAGAGATCATATATAGCATTGAAAATAAAAGAAAATTTTCCATCTGAAATTACTTTTTACAACTTGTTTATTTACTAAGCTGTCATATTTACAATTTTAGAACGGTAATATTCCTTCACAGTCATAAATAATATGTGCTTGATGTATTATTTTTCTTTCGCCTGTTCCAATTATTCGTCTTGTAAACATACGAGCTGTTAATCTTTCACATTAGAATAGAGTTTAATATTATTGATTGGGAGAAGCATTAACATTAAGATTTTAAAAAAAAAACTTTAAATAAAACAACGTGAATATGCAAAATTAATCTTTTTTTACAGATTGTCATTTCTCCTCAAGATTAATGGTCTAGATGTTTATGGCATGAACACTTTTATAATGGGAGTTTCTTTCTGGCATGTAAAGGAACAGAGATAAACATTATATTTTACAATTATTATAAATATGTCAAACGTTAATAAAATCTTTTTGCAGAGTATGATAAAAAATTGTCTATTTTAAAAGAAATGAATGATACTTAAACATTTATGTAACTAAAAATTCGTTTTATCATGTTACATATAACCATTAATAAAGTAGATAATGATCTGATACACTGAAGAAAACAGATTATTTAAAGGATGCATAGTTTAATAATGCATGATGTGTGATTTTATTAATTTTACCTTTTATCTTATTAAGTATGAAAATAATCAATACAAGAAATACCATAGTAATGGTATAATTAGAAGAAAAAAAATGTTTTGATAATGCTAGTGTAATATCTTTATATACATAAATCTTCGGAGCGTGTGTTTGTCACTGAACTCCTCCTAAACGACTGGAACAATTTTAATGAAATTCAATTTGTGTGTATATTCCAGTTGATTCGAGAATGGTAGAAATTAACATTTCATCGAAATTGATTCAGTACTTTTTTAGTAATTAGGCAAAAACTAATAGTTAGTGATTTTTCGCTAATTATAAGTCCAAAGTGTTAAGTATAAGTGTTGAATAAGTTCGCTGAATAGAGAGCGGACGGGATGGCCGCGCGATCTAAGGCGCCAGATTTAAGCTCTGGTTCTCGAGGAAAGAGGTAGTGTGTTCGAACCCCACTCCTGGCATACATGTATGATTTAAAATAAATTTACCTGTATTATAGTTTTAATTAACCGACTTCAGAAAATCGTTAAACTTTAACTAAAAAGAGAAAAATAAATTCTTCTATCAAAAATTGAGCCGACTTCCAAAACTACTGCAAAGTAAGAAATTATATCCTTACATAATTGTAATAAGAAATTAAATTAAGAGCGTAGTATTTATCGTGCGTATTATTATATTTATGTACATTTATTTGATTTTTTGGAATCGGTGCCAGCCAAACCAATTTCAAAATTAAAATTAAGTATTTAATGCAAATCTTTATACATATATATCTTCTGTGCGTGTGTTTGTCACTAACTCCTCCTAAACGGCTGGACCGATTTTAATGAAATTTTTTGTGTGTGTTCCAGTGGATTCGAGAATGGTTTAGATTCACATTTCATCGAAATTGATTCAGTACATTTTTAGTAATTAGGCAAAAACTAATAGTTAGTGATTTTTCGCAAATTAAAAATGTTGGTTCGCTTAATAGAGTGCGAACGGAATGGCCGAGCGGTCTAAGGCTCCAGATTTAAGCTCTGGTTCTCGAGGAAAGAGATAGTGTGTTCGGACCCCCTCCTGACATACGTGTATGATTTAAAATAATTTTTCCTGTATTTTAGTTTTAATTAATCGACTTCAGAAAATCGTTAGCTTTTAACTAAAAACAGAAAAATAGACTTTTCTATCAAAAATTGAACCGACATCAAAAACTATTGCAAAGTGAAAAATAATTTCCTTGCATAATTGTAATAGGATATTAAATTAAGAGCGTAGTATTTAGCGTGCGTGTTATTATATTTATGTACATTTATTTGATTTTTTGAAGTCGGTGCCAGGATAACGTCTGTCAGGTTCGCTATTATATATATATATATATATATATATATATATATATATATATATATATATATATATATATATATATATATATATATATATATATATATATATATATATATATATATATATATATATATATATTTATATATATGTGTGTGTTTTTTTATTTATTTGTTTTAAATCATATTAATGACGTTTAGTTTTACTATAAAAAGGGAAATTGTGTATCACACACACACACACAAACAATATTTGTACCACATTATTTTATGTAAGTTGAGCGATGTTGAAAATGACAAATAAAATGCAAAATACTAAATAAATCGTTAAAAAAAACCCCAAAAGTTTGGTATTTTGTTGAAGTAAATATGGAAAATAAACTCAAGTAAAGAAAAAAAAACCAAGTTTCATTTATTTTCTACTATTCAAATATGTATGTCATTAGTTAAGGTGAAGGAAATTATTTTACAATGCTGATGTCTAGAGCATTTATAGTCTAGATTTTTGCTGAACACTTAGCAATGCTAATGATGGGTGGTAATTTAATCCACGCTATCTAAATTATTAATAAATTATGACTGCATTTTTTAAATGAGCATTATTAAATGGTGGTTTTATTTGTCACTAACAAAGGAACCGCTTTCGGTGCTTTTTGAATTTAACATCAAGACCTTGTCTATTCTCTTGGCATGTACATAAAAGTTAGAATAACGATTAAAATTGTCTATTCATTTTGCATTTTTATTTTTTTAGTATTCGATTTTTGCTTCTTCGTTTCACGCCAAAAGTGAGTTAAGTCACAAAATATTCCGCGATAAATGTTTCGCCCGTTTTATCCTTCGAGTGTGTAAAGGAGATCAGGGAAGGTTAACTTACTTTTTACAAAATAATTTTTCATTTGTAAACATTAAACCTAGAATAATGTTTTATATATCATGTTATTTACTACACAATTAGTTATCGAAAGGAAACTACTAAATACTAAGTATAATAAATAAGAAACTCAACAAATAATTGATTTTAGTCAGGAGAAAGTGATGGTTCAAGGCTTCTCATATAATGGAAAGTTTGATTTATTTTGTTTTATATTGAAATATTTTTTAAGAGAAACCAAATCAATTTTCAATAAGACGTTAACGTTAATATACATATTTTAATTTTTATAAAATATAATTTGAATATATTTTGCTTAAAAAACTTATTGAAACGAAATCAAAGTCAAAGCTGAATAATTAGGTTTTAAAAGAATTTTATCTGAGCAAATATAATTTTACAGAAGGTAAAATTAAATCTTAACATTTAAGACGAAATTCCGTAAAAGAGAGGCTCCGTTTTCATGGGGTTTCATGTATTAATATATAAAGAATTGGAAGCCGCTATCCGGCATTTTTATTTTCCTTGTTCTAGTTTTTGTGACACTCGATCTGGCAGCACTATTTGTCGCATAGTTTGACTTCATCTCACTATATTCATTTTAGTAAAATTAGTACATATACATTCTTGAAGATTTTTATCAATACAATGATCTTTTGTTGAAGCATGAGAACGTAAAAGAAAACAAATTTGAGTGCGTTATTTGGGGAAATATGGGAGAGATAAGACGTTGCTAGCCACCCAACAGAATTTTATAAAGTTTGAATGTGGTTCTATTTTCACTATATAATGCTTAAGTGTTATGTCAGGCAAACGTTTGAGGGACTTAAACTTATTATTTTAGAGCAATTGCAATTTTTCAGAAATTTTCCAATTTTTAGATGTGCTTTTTGAAACTAATTAATTTTTTAAACTGATTGATACATGATTTTATATTCATACTTTACCACCAAAAATAATTCAACGAAATCACTCTAGCACTTCAAGAATTAATGTAGTTTTTAACTAAAAATAACAATTTTTCGAGGAGCTAAAAAATAGATACTTCTAACTTGTGCGAAGGTCTTGCGCACTTTTAACAAACTTTAGCTACATATAATAAATGAATTTAAAATGTTAGAGTAAATTCAATATGAATGGACGTGGCATTCCAGTTAAATCTTCCCTCAAATATAAGACAGCTGCATTTATTAGTTGTAGTCTTTCCAGTATTTTCCACTGTTTCTATTTACCAAATGTAGGCGTTATTTAAATAGATTGTTTCAACTTTCTAATTTATATTTCATTTTTTTCTGGCAATACTATAGCAATTTTTCACATTGTTCTTTATTCGGTTTTAAACAGTTTTTTTTTCATCGTTCAATTTTACTGTAGCTTCACAGAATAAATGTACATTTTTTGTGTGTATACGTAACTATTAACCATGTCAAATGCATAATACCTCTGTACAAAAATGGTGAAATAGTTGACGGTCACCAGAATATGCAACCTATTTTCTTAGGAAATAAAAAAAAAACGATATTTTAAACTTTCCATGAAAAAGTAAATTGTATTAAAATATTTTTGGTGCTCATTGTCAGTTTTGGAATTAAAATTAGGTGGCTAGAACCATCTACCCACCTCTTATATAAGAGTTAACCTTTCATTATGTAAAATGCTATAAAAAATTCTAAAACTATTTAATTAAGGGAACCTTGAAACTTCCTCACATTGACTGAGTCAACCTGCTTACAGAATCCTTTTCTAATGAATTGGACATTGTTAAGTTAAAAGACTAACTTGTTGCACAATCTTTATGTCTGGAATAAAAGCCAAATATTTCTGCATCATCTAAACCTACCTACTTATTTAATTTTTTTTATATTTTATGTTAAAATGTGACTATGCGCAGAAAAAATTTCTTTGTAAACACAAAGCAGAAAAATATGTAGAACTGGTAAATGAAATAAATTATAGTTTTGAATCTTCTGGGTGTAATATGAGCATTAATGTACACTATTTACACAGCCACTTAGAGCATTTTCATAAAAAATTAGGAAACACAAGTGAGGAACAAGATGAAAGATTTCATCAGAATATTAAGACCATGGAAGGCTTCAACCAAGGAAGATGGGATACGTATAAGATGGCAGATTATTGTTTGAGTTTAAAAATTGAATATTCTAAAACATATTCGAGAATGTCACAGGAAAGAAGCTTCCGTAGCATTCAGTGAGAATCGATCACACGGGTGACGTTTTTCTCTATTTTGTATGTACAAATATTTGTATAACAGAATTAAAAATATATATTGTTTGAATATGTATATATCATAATAATAAAAATTAACAACTGCATATTATAAAATTAGAAATTCTGTGTTTATTTTATCTATTTACAGATGTTTTTTAAAACATGGATTTATCTTAAAATAACAAAACATATTTCACAAAAAGCTGTTTATCTTAAATATTTGTGATGCTAGGGGAAAACTAATGTCATATTTGAATACAGGACGTCCAAATCATATAAAATCAGGTCCAAATACCTAGGTATCAAAACGGCTGTTGACATGTGTAATAATTGATATATGCCGAAAAACATAATATTTCATAATATGAAGTGTATAGCATTTACAGGGACACAGAAAAGATTTTAAATAGTATATTCTCTCTGAAGTACTGTATATTATCGATGATGGCTGATAAATGGATGAAATGCATTTGAATTATGATATGGGCTTTTAATTTTCATTAAATCAACGCATGTTATATGATGTGTATAAATGTTATAGTTCATGTACAGGGTTACACAAAAGAGCTCGTAAAGGAATAGATTAATTTTTTATGCAATTTCAAAGAGGATTTAGAAAGTTATGGAATTGGAAGCCACCTAACTTTTAAACTAGCAAAGTAGATTTTTAAAATTATGACACCCCTGAAGATATTACGAATGGAATTCTAATACAAATATTTTTATTAATAAAAATTTTAATTCATTTATACACAAAAGAAAATATATATTTTATTTTTATACATATAATTACGTTTAGTCACTCAAAATTCCAAATTAGAATTTGTGTAACAAATACATTCATAGTATATTCAAATTGCAGATGGAAAAGCACATGAAGCATATTTTCACACTACAAAAAAATCTGTAATGTTATCAAACTTTTTCTAGAAAACTTGAATTCCTAGAACTTTTTTGTAACGGTAACAGCAAAAGATCATAACTGATTCAATGATTAAATGAATTTTTGCTGCAATTGTTACATATATAAGCCTAAGAATCTCAGTTTCCTAGAAAAAAGTTTAGTAGATTTAGTTAATTTATTATTATTGTTGTTATTTATATTGTTATTTACACAAAAGTAAGCATGATGCTTATTTCCAACTCTTACTCGTTATTTTCAACCATTTTTCGTTTAACGTTTTTTTTTTTTTTTTTTTTTTTTTTTTTTTTTTTTAATTTCTGTGTACTCAACATGCATTTTTCCTTACATTGATTATTTAGTCACGCATATTAAATAAAGGCATGAATTTAATTTTTATAAATAACCATTTTGCATAGAAATATAGTATTTAACATTGAGGTCAAAACGCAAATAGAAATAAGTTTGAAATACTTGAAAGTAAACTCTGATTACATAGAACTGAGAAAACCAATAACATCGTCATATATTATTTATTGCTCGAATCTTATGTAAATAAGGGTTTAATTTTAAGAATTTGTTTTGTTAAGGAAAATATTATTGTATTTTAATGATAGATTATATCGCAAATAGTTTTTAAATTTTCTTACCTCCACAATGCAGAATTTATTGCGAAATAGTATATTTTATTTAATGTAAAAAATAATTTGTAAATGTGTAAGAAACTGTGCATTTTTTCTTTAATTTCATGTATGAAATTGTCTTTATTTCTTTTTCTTTTAATTTTATTGATATTCTATAGCCTGAAATTGTACAAACTATCGATACAGCATTGTTATTAAACCCCTAAAACATGTGAATCCGTCGAAAACGGGAATTCAAAATTTTAATGAATCCTATACTTTCTTCTTGTAAAGATAGAAGAAAGTAAAAATAGGTTTAAAATCATCATTAATTTTGTATCTGAATAGTAAAAAATATTTCGGTGTAATTTATTAAAATGTTTTTCAAATGATTCCGTTAATAGAAGTATCATTATCGCTATTAATATTTTTATTAAACTTATTGCCTGCGGCAATAAATTTTTAAGGCACTTTTAATGAGAGATTAACTAATATCACTTAATTTAAAAACACTTTTAATAAGTGTTTAATAAGACGGTCCGGCCAATAGGTAGTGCCAGTTACGAGGCTTGCGCCAAGCTCGAGATATTGCAGACATCTAGCATATTTCATAGAAGTTTAAAGCAAAAATTTATACGCTTTTATTTTATATTTAAAAATTAAAATGCTGTCTTTGATCGACATTTAATAATGTGTAAATTTATGGTCGATCCCTAAATTGCATTTCAAATGAACTGTTATCGCTTCGCTCAGAGGCATGCTTAAGCAGTTTAAGTCACGAATTTTGGAAAATTTTGGATTTTAATATCTTTCGGGGATTTGTAGATATCCAGATGATTTTTTTTTATTCAATTCAGGAATGGATAAGGAAAAGTTTTCTAATTGGAAGTTTTATCCTCTGCGGGCCGTATAAAAAATTAATTTTCGTAATTTTTAAAATAGATCCCCCATGTAGTTGCAACTTATCTTATAAAAAAAATTCACATTTTTTATGAAAATTTGCAATTGGAAGTATGGGTCTAGGGACAATATTTAAGGAGATAGCCTATTGTTTCGATATTTATGACTCACCCTGTATATATATATGTATATATTATCCTCAACATTCAATATGAGGAGAATAATATAAATTGTATGAAATATACTAATCATACATCTAGAAATAGTGTTAAGTTTTTTAAAGATTTTACATTTATAGCGAAGACTTTGACACTCAGAAATAAAAGGAGAACACTAATTCTGTTACGACTCTTTGGAATTATTCTATTTTTCAAAATATGATCGAAATAAAATACTGCATATTATAATCTATGTACAGTAAACGATTTTAAACATTTTATTTTCTTCTTTATATTCTATAATATAATGATAAAAGGTACTTGAAAGTAACTATACTCATACTGTTTTCTAATACAATATATTCGTATTATTTGAAGTTGAATTTGTTTCTACTGATGAAATTTATGACAGAAATAACAATGCTGTATCGATAGTTTGTACAATTTCAGGCTCAGGGATACCGAAAAACATGTTTTTACAAATTGTCTGTCCGCGAGTCACTGCTCCTGTGTCACTGTATATGACATAAATTTTGTGAACGTTCTATTTCAAGAACTAATCCACGGAATTTAATACAAATTATATTTACTTAGTCCTTGATATAAATTGGATACTGATTAGTTTTTGGTGTTAATCGCTTAACAGGTGGCCCTACTGTACCTTTTGTGCGATTTCCGCAATAGCTGTATCTCCAGAATTATACGCCTAGTGTCGCCCGTAATTAAAGGCACTTTTTACGCATCGTGTAATAGCAATTTTAACAAGAAAAATATGAAGTTGACAGTGCCAAAACAATGAAAAAAATTGAAATCGACGTGATAAAAAATGAGGCTTAAATCAACGGACTCATTTAAACAGTAATTAATGAAGGTGAGAATGACAAAAATTAAACAAAATCTGAAATCGAAACTATACAGGACGGGGTTAATCATCTAAAAACTTTTAAAAAGCATTTAAACATTAGGAGTCCATTTTTGTTTAAAACTAAATGCGCTTTTCTGCATCAAATGTTTTTATTTCAGTATTTCTCATTTTTAAACTGACATAAGTCAATAACCGTCGGTTATGGCATAAGTCCAGCGAGTTCAATACTTTTTAACCATCCCTCGCCCCCTCCCCCCCCCAAGAAAATACCGAACGCGACGAAAGCAATTTAACCCCAGAAAATTTACTTTATAAAATATGATTTATATACAAAAAATTGCACCTCTTTTACATTGCTATTTTAAATACTTTTATTTAAAAAAAAATAAATGTTATTTAAAATGCTGAATCAAAATTTAAAATTAGACATTTTCATTTAACAAAAAGAAAAAAAATTCAACGCGACAAATAATATATTTAGTTATAACAATTTTAATTTACTCTATATTTTTTGAAAAAAAAAATATTTTATTAAGAAGTCTGATGTTATAATGCTTAAAAATTATATAGTTAACCATCACAAAGCATTCAAAATCCTAACTCTAAAAATAAATAAATAAAAAAAATAAATGTTTCCTTGACACACTACAGCAACATTGTTTCTTCAATTACAGGCATTTCAATTTTTGTCTGATCCCTTGAAATCTCACGATTTATTAAAATTGCCATAACTCTCTGAATTTTGAAGATATCGAGATGATTTTTTTTTTGTTCAATTCAGGAATGGATAAGGAAAATTTTCCTAATTGGAAGTTTTTTCCTCTGGGGGCCGTATAAAAATTGAATTTTCGTAACTTTTAAAAGAAATCCCCCATGGAGTTGCAACTTATAAAAAATTTCATTTTTATAAAACTTTCCAATTGGAAGTATGGCTCTAGGGGCAATATTTAAGGAGATAGACTATTGTTTCGATATTTATGACTCACCCTGTATTTATATATATTTATATATATATATAGGGTGTATCTAAACTACTGGGCAAAACTTTAAGGTGTGATAATATACATCAAGACAAGCAATATTAAATAGGAAACCAAGAATCCTAAGCGTTTTCCAAAGGAGATAGCCGCCATTAAATTTTGGGGTCCAAAATTTCAAATAAACATCAAAAACGGAAAAATTGGTCGATTGATTTACGGTTTTCACTAAAACTATTCTTTATGTTGGAGTTTTCTTGAAAATAAATTATAAATTTCAAAAAATGTCGATAGAGGGCGCTTTAGACTTTGGAGTATTGAACAACTGTTTTTTGCCGGTATTTTTTGCCTCTCATTAAGTGGTTTCGCAAGCTTAGACTTAAACATAAATTTTGAGCTCAAAACTGAATAGCTGGAAGTGGTTAAGTAGCACAAACTAAACTGTGTTCAGAGGGTTCAAATTTCAAATGATTATAAAAAACGGAAAAATTGGTCGATTCAATTGCGGTTTTCACTAGAACTATTCTTTATGTCGGTTTTTTATTGCAAATAGATTAAAAAGCTTAGTTTCAAAAAATGATGATAGTGGGCGCTTTAGACTTTGAAGTACCGAAAAACTAATTTTTACCATTATTATTTGCATCTCGTTAAATTTCTTTTGAAGCATAGATATAAACTTAAATTTTGTGCAGAAAATCTGACTCGTTAGGAGTGGTTAAGTAGCACAAACTGAACTGTGTTCAATGGGGTGGAGAAGTTCAAATTTTAAGTTATCATAAAAAACGGAAAAATTGTTGATTCGTTTAAATTTTCACCAAAAATATTCTTTATGACAGTATTTCCTTGAAAATAAATTTTAAAAATAAATTTCAAAAAATTCCGTTAGAGGGCGCCTTAAACTTTAAAGTAAACAACAACAATTTTAACTGGTATTTTTTGTATATTACAAATACTTGCAAAAGCTTATAATTAAATTTTGAGCTCAAAATCTGAATCGTTATGAGTAAATATGCTGCGCAAAATTGAAGTGTGTTCGAGGGGTGGGAATAGTAACATTTCAACTCTTGAACAGTTTATGTCTAAGCTTGTAAAAAAAATTTACGAGAGGCAAATAATAACGGTAAAAAATAGTTTGCGCTTCTTATCCTCTCCCTAATATTCAAAATTTGAGTTCAAAATTTAAGATTTTTTAAACATTTAATAAGCTTTTTGCAAGCATTTATTTAGATATAAAAAAATCGGTTAAAAATAGTTGTTGGTTACTCTAAAGTTAAGGGCACCTTCAAACGAAATTTTTAAAAATTTACCTTGAAAATTTATTTTTAAGAAAATATTGACATAACGAACAGCTTTAGTGAAAACCGGAAACAAATCGATCAATTTTTTCGTTTTTTATAATCATTTGAAATTTAAACCCCCCACCCCCATTGAACACAGTTCAATTTGCGCTACTTAACCACTCCCAGTGATTCAGATTTTGAGCTCAAAATTTAAGTTTATGTCTAAGCTTGTAAAAAAAATTTACGAGATGCAAATAATAACGGTAAAAATAGTTTTTCGTTACTCCACAGTCTAAAGCGCCCTCTATCATCATTTTTTGAAATTTAGCTGTGTAGCAATTATTTTCAATAAAATACGAACATAAAGATTAGTTTTAGTGAAAACTGCAAATCAATCGACCAATTTTTCCGTTTTTTTTATAATCATTTGAAATTTGAACCTCTGAACACAGTTCAGGTTGTGCTACTTATCCACTCCCAACTATTGAGATTTTGAGCTCAAAATTTAAGTTTAAGTCTAAGCTTGCGAAATCCTCTAATGAGATGCATAAAATAATGGCAAAAAACAGTTGTTCGTTACTGCAAAGTCTAAAGCGCCCTCTATTGAAATTTTTCGAAATTTATCGTTATAATTTATTTTCAAGAAAATACGAACATAAAGAATAGTTTTAGTGAAAATCGTAAATCAATCGACCAATATTTCCGTTTTTTATGTTTATTTGAAATTTTGGACCCTAAACTTTAATGGCAGCTATCTCCTTTGGAAAATACTTGGGACCCTTGGTTTCTTATTTAATATTGTTTGTCTTGATGTGTACTATCACCCCTTAAAGTTTTGCCCAGTAGTTTACATACACCCTGTATACAGGGTATATCTAAACTACTGGGCAAAACTTTAATGGGTGATAGTGCACATCAAGACAAACAATATTAAATGGGAAACTAAGGGTCTAAACGTCTTCCGAAGGAGATAGGCGCCATTAAAGTTTAGGGTCAAAAATTTTAAATGATTATAAAACACGGAAAAATTGGTCGATTAGTCTGTGGTTTTCATGAAAACTATTCTTTATGTCAGTATTGTCTTGAAAATAAATTATAAAGATAAATTTCAAAAAATGCCGATATAGGGCGCTTTAGACTTTGGAGTAACGAAAAACTATTCTTTACCGTTATTTTTTCAATCTCATTAAATTTATTTAGAAGTTTAGATATAAAATTAAATTTTGAGCTTAATTAGATAGATATACATACATAGATCATATGCAATGTGTAAAGTACTATCTACAAAATATTTTATGGTAAATTATGTATGAAAAAATATGTGTGTAATTTCTTGGTCAGTTTTTAAGTATAAATCAACCGAAATTGAATATTATTTAAACTCACTGATAATTTTTCATTTTTTAAAATGTCTATAATATTTAAATAATTTACCCAACATTTTTTTTTTTGTGGAATCCTTAAATCATTTTAAAAACAATGAAAAACCTGCAATGTACTAACTTCTCTAAAAAGAATAGATTTTTGCCGTTAAAACGTTGTCATGTTATATTATTTAATACGAAAAACTAAACTTATTTAAACAGTTAAGAAAACAACCGCTTAAAAAATGGCTCCGACTTCTTCACGATGCTTCCAAAATGCTTTGATTTAAATAATTTTCTGGTACATCAACTAATAGATTGTAATATAAAAGATTCTTCTAAATAATATTAAATATTCTTGCAGAAAATTATTTTATGTATATGTTTTCATTGTTACATATGGACATATTCATATAGGGCATATGGATATATGGACATATTCAAGACATATGGTTTGTTTCTTATTGTAAGTCATCTGTATAAATTGATTAATATCGTTGTTTTACAATCCGTATTTTTAGGAAAAATGAACAACAACGGAAACAATTATATATTGCTTGATGTTATCAATATATTTTTAAAAAGTTTTCGAATATAGAAGTTAGAAAAAAGCATACTGTTTCCAGAAAATAGCTTTATATATACATTTTCATTGTTATTTTTCAAAGATATACTGTTTGTTTATTATTTCAAGTCAACTACATATATTGATTATTAATGTTATATTATAATACGTATTTTAAAAATGAACGACTTCGAAAACAAATATCTATTGCTTGAAGTTATTATAAACAAAAATTTAAACATAAAGAATTTAAGAATAAAAGTTTCAGTAAATTTTAATACCAGAACTGAAAATTCAACGTTTATAAAAAGGAAAAAAATAGAAAAACAAGTTTTGTTTATATATGGTTTAAAATTTAAGGTATTTTATATTGTTATAATAATAATTTAATTTAAACCTAAGGATAGAAAATAGGCGGCCATTTAATTTTTCTTTATCTTTTGAATAAACAATACATTGTAAAACAGTATTTTTATTTATGTAAAAATATAATAAGCTACGCATATGTTAGAAATCGATATACATTATTAAATTTGATACTCGAAAATTTCTCTATCTCTGTTTTTTCTTTTTTCTTTCTTTATAGATTTTTGAATAACTCATAACTGGAAATTGTACAAACAATTGATGCATATATTTTACAAAATTTACAAATTATGAAGAATGAATTAAAATGATATTAAAACTGATATATTTTATTCTGAAATACTATGAGAATACTTACTTGGCACAAATTTTAATCATTATTTTGCAGAAAATGAACAATTAGGAAAACATTTTTTAAAAATACAAAAATATTCTTTTTGAAAACACTTTTCTTTGTTTAAATTCTTCTGAATCAAACCTTCTATTCAGGGTATTTATAAATTATATTCCTGAAATATAACGACAAATTGATGGTCTTAAATACATATCTATCACATAAAAAGAGGGTGTATAATGTATATTGTGTATTGTTAACGAAATTATAACTAAGTTTTAACATTAGATTATAGAATAAGTTAAATTTTCTTAATTCCTAGAACAAAGATTAGATTATGAAACGGTATTTTTTACTTATGTAATAACATAATAAACTATGCATACGTACGAAATCAATGTTTTTTGAAATAATTTTACTTAAATTCTTCTGAATTAGAGCGACTCTTCATGGTGTTTCAAAATTATATGACAGATATATAAAGGCAAATAGATGGGCTCTAAATAAGCACATTTTGCATAGAAATATGGATGCAAAACCTCAGCGTTGCAGAAGTAGAAAAAGCTGTTGGTATAGGTGGATAAAGTCACTTTCTTGACTTGAATCGTCTTTCTTCGCGCGGATTTCAAGCAACGTGCATCGTTATAACAGGGCAGAGATTACTGACATGCGTTTTATGTATGAGGCTGCACAAGTACATGGCTGCAATCAATAGAACGCCCAACAGCTCACGAGCTTGACGAAGGACTGTCTCCTATTTGGAATAATGTTGCTTTTTCCTCTGCAGGAATTCTGCTATATCTTCCAGTAACCTTCGAAGCATAAAACAATCCACTCACGCATATCATATGATGAAGATGTTCAACCGTTCTTTTATCTGGCACATTCCTACCGTATAATCGTGTCATATGCATTTTTTGAATAGTTGGTTGTTTTCATATGCCCCATACATGTATTGCATATCGGCAAACTCCAAATTGATAGATCGTTACACTTTCTCAAAACCTCAGCCACAAAATAACTCATGTTTAATCGAAACCCACTCATCTTACGATTTAAAAGTTAGTTTCGCATTAAAAATAACAACAATTTAAGTGAACTAGTTGTCTGAATGCAGTTTAAATCCAAGATGAGTAATTTAAATAAGCAATTTAAATCAAGATTAATAAAACGTTTAAAAAAATATTTTTTCACGATTCAATAAATTATATCTGTTTCCTGAGAATCCAAATCCATTCTTTTTTTAAGAGTGCATGTTGCTCAAAATCATGGCGAAAATAGTATTTGAAGACAGATAATCGTTTTTATCCATCGAAATTAACACACTCTCTACTATATAACTGCTGCATTTCTTCAATCACTGCTCCATACGGAGTCTGCTAATTTTAGTTCATTTATCGGGCTTTACATTTTTGCAATATAACTTTTATTCTTCTTGTATTATACCATTTTTTAATGAGCTGGGTATTTCCAAAGTACCTTGTTCGAAAAGAAAAGTGTAAATTATCATATTTTCAGAATAAAAATATTTTTTGCAAAAAATATAAACATTTAACAGATTGTAACAGTGTTTCTAATTATTTAAGTGGTTTACAAATTCCAATTGAGATTGTCCTTCATATTTCATTTTTTAGAATGTAGTAAAAAATAAAGTTAAATTTCAATCGATGATATAATTATTGCAATAATTTGTGGGATCATGTATTTATGTATTTGTAAATTTAGTTAAATATGACAAAATAGCGATTGAATGCATGATTTGTTGAACTGTTTTTGTAAATGTACTGTTTTGTAACTGTTTTTGTAATTTTTCCATAAAAATAGCTTCACCGCTCTGTCAAAATGTTTTGAATTGAATTATTTTATTCTAAAAGTAAACAGTACTTTTATCAATAGAATAGTTGTGAAAATGTACAATATTAAATATTCTATATTGTATACAATAATACACTTGAATAATCATTGAAATACATGATCATTAAAGAATTCATGAAAATTGTTGTTTTTTTAAAATTTTAGTTCAAACTCTTTTAAGCTAAAAATAAATATCGCTATTTATAAATGTTTACAGATTGTTTTGAAAATAAATAGAATTCAAAGCATGATTCTTTTCACTCAAATAAAAAAGCAATATTTGCTAATTATATGACGTTAATACTAGATAAATATAAAACACACAATACTTTTCTCCAGAGTAGTTAATTAACACTGATTATGAATAATGCGCTTACGTGCTCGTTAACTAATTTAAACAAACTCAGCACTTTTAAAAGTAAGATGGCTATTTGTATTGAATAAAAAAATACGACAGATGTTTATGACCGTAACAGTAATTAGAAAATAATTTTCAGATATTTAAAATTCAAACCATGTCTTTATTTAACTTAATCATAAAAGTTTGCTAATCATATGAATTTTGCATTAAAGAAAAATAAAAGGCATTGATTTTTCTTTCTGGCTTGTTTATTAGATCTAAATATGAATAAGGCGCTTCAGTGAGTAGTATATAACGAATCAAAAAGTAAGAATGATACCCGTGACCAAAAGTATATTTTATTAAAACATCTTTTAAACGTAATGAAATTTAATAATTCTTTCAAATTTTCTTCCAAAGAGAGAACTCGAGATAGAGTATAATTAAATAATAAATCTATAAGAGTAATAAAGGGCAATATGCAAGGAAGTATTGAAAAAGAGCCCCAAAAACAACCATCCAAAGTTAGTACATAATCGGATGCCTAACACACATTTCTGAGCGGACGGATTATATAGAGTTCAGACAGTATGCTTGTAAATTTTCCTATTATAGACTCTGTGGGTTAAATACTCCGATAAGACGTTTTATTTTTATTATTATTATTTTTTCACGCAGACAAAATGATGATTTTTTTTTTTTTTTTTTTTTTTTTTTTTGTGCTACAATGGTACACATTCACTTACAGGGAAATTCCGTTGTATGATAGTTTCAGGGATATTTAATGGAAACTGAATTATGTTACAGTTTTTTTTAATATAGCTCTATTATTTCCAGTTAAATCAATTAAAATGTACTGCATAACATTAAAATATAGTATTTTGACTTCATCTTTTTGAATAATTTTTTATAATTCTTACATTTTTTTTCAGGATTTTATGTTTTGAATCAGAACAGGTGTTTTTTGGCAACAAAAACTTTCACAATCATTAATATTTATGAATTACGTAGATTTTCAGGTGGGTTTTACAAAACATACATGCTATTAAAAGTAAACAGGTCTGGTTTAAAATATTTATTCTTGTTTGGGTTAAAGTTTGAGTTAACTAAATCGTCAACAACTATATCCTTTGCTTTAGTAAAGGAATCGTATAGACCGTTAATGCTTTCTTCGGCAATTCCAAAATAAGATTTCTTTAAATCAGCTTCTAAGCTGATTAATTCTGCTTTAATCTTCTCAATTAATTTAAAATTTTTATTTTCTATTGCTTCAACGACTTGAATATTATATCTATTTATTTCTTTTATAGTGAAATTAAATAACAAAAAACTTTCACAATCATTAATATTTATGAATTACATAGATTTTCAGGTGGGTTTTACAAAACATACATGCTATTAAAAGTAAACAGGTCTGGTTTAGAATATTTATTCTTGTTTGGGTTAAAGTTTTAACAGCAATCTGTTGTGGCCGGAATGACTATGGCAGTTTTTAAATTATTATTTCAACAGCGAATATACGCAGTTCTATAGTGCAGTATCATAATTAAGCTAAAAAGTCGTGTCATACGAAGAATATTTCAAATTAAGGAATATTGTAGAATATATTTCAGAAAACCTAATTTACATAGAAAATAAGAGTCTTGTCAAGATATCGAACTCACAAATTTCCGAAAGTTGCATCTTATAATTCTGGCATTTTACCAGCGGTACTATCTGTTAGCAATGAAATTGGTATAATTTATCAGAATGTTTACTGTTAAGATTTAAATACTGAATTAACATTTATTTCTTATAGTCAAAGATGTATATTACCTGAAGAGCAATTCTTCTTGACGGCGTCTTGCATAGTCAAATGTATTGTTTTCGTAACTTGAATGACAGTCTTGATTTTATGATTTCTTGATATCTTGAAATTAACTATTTAGGATTTTTACTCGAAGATATTATGCCCTTTTACGTCTGGTTCTTCACACACAAAAAATATGATTTAATGGGATTTTAAAGAGATTTAATAGACTTCAGAATTCGTAAACATACTTTGAATCAGAACATTTTTCGTTCTAAACTAGACCGCAGTACAATCTGCAGTATACAAATACAATATCTAAAAAGATGATTTAAACAAATGAATCAATACAAAACACATATATATATGACAAAACATATTAGGAATTTACAAACACAAATGAGTTGCAATTAATGAGAAAAATTAATTAATTAAAGTTATTAACAGTCACGATCTATCAAGATCAAACTTTTGGTGCTGCCATCTAGAGTCATGTTTCAGAAGTAAGTAGTGACTGAAGATTCATTTCGACTGAAGTGTCATTTCTGAAGATTCTCAAGACTCAACATTCTCCGCCCCCGGCAGTAGAGGGGACACTTTTGTAATAGGACGTTTGATGTCACCGTCCGCTGTTGTAATCAAGACAACCCGAACTCGATTGTCCTGTTCTGGAAAAGTTTGTAGAATACGGCCCATTTTCCATCTCATGGGCAGGGATCGATCATGAATTACACCATGTCTCCTTTTCGGAGATTAACACTTGGAGTAGTCCATTTAGGATGCTGTTGGAGATATTCTCTTGACCATCTAGACCAAAATTGGTTCTTGGCCCTTTCAATAAGGCGCAAACGAGCATTTAATGATAGAGCTCGTGAATTAGAAGCTTCGGGAATACCAAGGAACGGTGCTCCGAATAGAATATGACCCGGCGTTAATGCGCGCGGATCTGATGGATCTGATGACATAGGCGTTAGAGGTCTTGAATTTATGCAACTTTCGATTTGACATAATAAAGTGGATAATTCTTCAAAGCTTTAAATACTGGATTTACATGCCTTTAACGCGTGAAATATACAAGATGCTAATGGCGATTACAAAATGCTATTTTAAAGATTTTTGCAAAATCTCAAATTCTAACTTGTTGTTGTTGTTGTTATTGAGGCGCAGGCGCCCAGACCATGGGGAGTAAGCCACAGCTTTTTACCCCTGCAAATCTATCTTCAGGAAGGTTCGTGACGACCTACTTGGTCGAAAATTCTAAGTTACTAAATATTATGGCTTTTTTCTTTTAAATAAATAAACAATAATAAGAATAAAATAGATTTCTCTTTCAATTTGTTTCTTAAATTTAAATATGTTTTATTGTACTTGAATAAAAAATTGCTTACATATTTTCTTTACACCATGTGCTCGAATTCTGGAATCTAACGAAAACATCCAGCCGGTGAAAAGTGACGCAGGTCAAAAATATGTGACGTATGCAAATAAATACTACTTTTTTATCAGCTTTTTATATATAATTTTTAAACTATTTGGAACTAATTTTTGAGAGTAAATGCATTCAGTAGATTACTCTCATAAGTACATTTTGGAACAATCAGAATTAAAATCCGACATGTATTTTTTCAGATTTGCTTGACGAAAGAAAAATGATTGACTTTTAATATCGTTACGTATTATATGTATAAGACTTCGCTTCGCTCAGACAATTACTATTTACTCTATGTGTTCTGATTCGACTGTCTATGAAAATATCCAGCTGGTGAAAAATGACGCACACCAAGTTTCTGTGACATATGCAAATAAATTGTGCTTTTTTTTATCAGTTTTTTTAAATATAACTTTTAAACTATTTGGAACTAATTTTTCGTGGATGATGCATTCACCAGATTACCTTCATAGGTACCTACTGGTACAAACAGAATCAAAATCCGACAAGTACTTCTTGGGATTTGCTTGACGAAAGAATTTTTTTGACTTTTAATATCGTTACGTACTCTGAGTGACTTCGCTTCGCTCAGACAATTAATTTAAAATTTTTATTTTCTATTGCTTCAACCACTTGAATATTATATCTTTTTATTTCTTTTATAGTGAAATTAAATAACAAAAAACTTTCACAATCATTAATATTTATGAATTACGTAGATTTTCAGGTGGGTTTTACAAAACATACACTGTAAAAAATCGTGTTCTAGTTTGAACCAAAAAAGTTTGTTTTTTGGTGCTCAATATCTGCCGCCGTAAGATGGTGAAATCTTGAACCAAAATTTGCAGCTTCCTAGTTCAACCTCGTTCCATGTATCGGAACTATGCTTCAATGGGAGCTCCAAATTTTGGTTCAAGATTTCACCATCTTATGGTGGCAGATATTGAGCACCAAAAAACAAACTTTTTTGGTTCAAATTAGAACAAGATTTTTAACAGTGTACATGCTATTAAAAGTAAACAGGTCTGGTTTAGAATATTTATTCTTGTTTGGGTTAAAGTTTTAACAGCAATCTGTTGTGGCCGGAATGACTATGGCAGTTTTTAAATTATTATTTCAACAGCGAATATACGCAGTTCTATAGTGCAATGTCATAATTAAGCTAAAAAGTCGTGTCATACGAAGAATATTTCAAATTAAGGAATATTGTATAATATATTTCAGAAAACCTAATTTACATAGAAAATAAGAGTCTTGTCAAGATATCGAACTCACAAATTTCCGAAAGTTGCATCTTATAATTCTGGCATTTTACCAGCGGTACTATCTGTTAGCAATGAAATTGGTATAATTTATCAGAATGGTTACAAAATCAAATGACGTCGAGGCTTGTTCTTTAAGATTAGCTTGCATATTGAGCTTTATACTTGTGATTTGTTTATATTTTATTTATACTCTGTCAATGCACACAAAGATGCCAGATATTGTGTCTCAGAACACATGTCTTCTATTCTTTTTTTAAAAAGGCGCAATTTATTGTTCAGTTTTCGAATAATGCTCCAGAGAAAAAAAAATTGCGTTTCTGCATGTTATGTAATTATCTCTAATTGTGAGTAATGCGCTGAAATTATTGTTATTTCATGTAAAGAAAATCTAAGGATTCAAAAATTAAGAAAATAATAAGAAACGAAACATCAAAATTCAAATATTTATCAAATCAATATTTTTCATCAAAATTTTAAAACTGCAAATTTTGCTTAAAAAATAAATATAAAATAAAATTCTAAGTATAATTCTATTTTACACATATTTAAAAGTTAACTAGTTTCTAATTATATGAAATTGACTTTAGTAAGAAAAAAATACATTTTTTTTCTAGGAGAGTTAATTACAAGTGAGAATGAACTATTAAGTATTTGCTAATCAACGTAAAGTAAATACTACTGTTAAAAAAATCTTCGTGTAAACTCTTCGTAAGAAATCTTCGTGTTATGTAACACCAAACATTTAGGACAGAGGATTTCAAATACTAAATATGTGAAACATATAATGTTCTTATAGATAATTTTTAAATGAGTTTATATAAAATTTCGATATAATTTTTTTTTTCATAATACTTAAATCAAAATTTCTACATATGTTATACATTAGTCTTGAAGGAAAAAAAAACATTCTTTATAAACATAATTAAGCATAAAGCATATTTTGTGCATATATAGTTATTAAAATGCACAGAAAACAAAAATGTATAATCAAAATCAATTTATAGATGTATTTAGAATAATTAATTTAATTTGATGAACAAACGCAAGAACAAATAATAAGCACTTTTGATATTTTTTATCAATAAAGATTAACGTTTCATAAAAAAAAAATACTTTAAGTAAACCAGAATTGAATACAAAGTGTGACAAAAAATAGTAATTTAGTATTTATACTTCAAAGTTTGATTTTTTTTCTTTTTTCTAAACACTTTTTTACAGATTCTGAAGCCGAAATACGGAACTCAAATTAATACAATAAAAGAGGAATCTTCAAATTCTTCAACAATCTTCAACATTTTAAAATTTGGTGTAAAAATGTCTACAAAATAAAAGAATATGCTAGTTTTAAGCATATTTATTTATTTATTTATTTTTTTTTTGGTGTAAATAGGAGGTTCTATGTACATAATCTGTTTTAAACTTGTCATCGGAAGTAACGTTTTTAAAATGAAAGCCGTTTTAAATTATTTTTCTACCACTGTAATGACATTTAAAGTGTTTTAATTTGGAGTACTCGTTTCTTCCAACATTTTCCCATATCCTTTTATTATTCAACTCGTTTTGGCGTAATTATTTAAATCTTGTTTAATTTTTTTTTTATTTTTAAAGAACTTTATGCTTTTCGATATGTATAATTGATGATTTCTGGAAATGCAGAAAGATGTGTGACGAAAATGTTGAATTTAATGTATAGTATTATAAAAAATAAAATTAAATATTGAATTAATAAAAGATTAATTTCTCAGAAGTTCAGTATATCAGAAGTTATTTGAAAAGCTATTCATTTATATGGAATCTTTATATATGTATATATATATATACAGTGGTGGCCAAAATTGTGGACACTTTTTGGTAGGCTTCATTACGAAAAGTAAAAAAACTACCTGTTGCAGCCGTCCGGGGAGAGCCCATTGCTATATTTTCACCAAATTTTGCCATATTTTCGTCGATCATGACGCCTAGATACCAAGAGCACCCCCCGTTGAAATGTTGACTTATATATATATATATATATATATATATATATATATATATATATATATATATATATATATATATATATATATATATATATATATATATATATATATATATATATATATATATATATATACTATATATATAGATATATCCATATATATATACCTATATCCATATCTATATAGATATATACATCTGAATTCTGTCATGTTGTAACTCTCGAATTTATGAACCAATTTGGATGAATTTTTTTATGGGCATAAAAGGAATACTAATGTTTCGACTGAGTTTGTGGGCCAGCTTCATCCACCATCTTCTTTCAAAATGGTGGCCATTTGATTCTTTTGAAATTTTTATGTTTTTTTTTTTTTTTTTTTTTTTTTTTTTTTTTTTTTTACTTTGTATACTTTTAGAAAAAGTCCCATTTCACAAAATGCGAACTCTTATATATCATTTTAAATGCAAGGTTAGAGACATGAAAAGACATTTTAAACAGTCACACATAGGTCATTTTAAAGAAAAAGTCAGAAAACATAAAAATTTCTATAAGTATCCACAAATTCAAATGGCCTCCATTTTGAAACAAGATGGCGGTTGAAGCTAGCCAATGAAATTTTTGTAATGAAATCTACCTAAACGTGTCCACAATTTTGGCCAGGACTGTATATATATATAGAGAGAGACACATATAAATTTGTCCTTCCGACTACTTACTTTAAAGACTCTCACAGATATAATGATATCAAAATAATAACTCGATTTTTTTCTAAACCCTTTATTTTCAGAAACTGGAAACTCAGAATGCGAAAATCAAATTGCAACAATAACAAGTAAGAAAAATCATGCTTTAAGCATAGATTATGAAGCACGTTCCAACGCTTTCTATCAACTTATCAACTATCAACGCATGCTATCTTTAACAAAACTTCGTAATTTAGGCAAATAAGGGTATAAAGCCAAATATAGCTAAATATGTATTCCAGTACTATTAACAGTCCTGTATTTGATCCATCAGCTAATATGCATAATATATAATGGGAAAAATTTAATTTAGCAAGAAAATGCCCAGTTGCTTGAAACTTCTCTTTCAACAATTTATATTAATAGATGGAAACATACTTGAATACTGTGTTCAGCCTTATAGTTTATCTGGTACCTTTATTACACATTAGTATTAAACTAAAATTTATTTTAAACTAAAACATTCTAAAAACAACAGAAATCACATTCTCAGAAATTATCATTCATAGGCGTCCATGCATCCAGTTCTTTGGGTGGCCCTGTATATCATTTTATCTATATTCTGCAAACATATCTTAGTAAATTTAACGCAGTTCAGCGAAAAAAGAATAGCTTATTTAAAAACCACCTTTAATTAATTTACGCTCGTATTCAGTAACGTTGGTGAGCTCTTTTGGGTAGCCCTGTATATTAACTATAGCATTTATACATACCATAGAATGTGAAGCTTATACGCGCTTATCATAATTAAAATGCATTTCATCCATCCATCAGCCGTCATCGGATACATATACAGTACTTCGGAGAGAACGTACTATTTGAAGACTTTTGTGTGTCCCTGTAAATACTATGTACTTCCTATTAGGCAATGCAGTATCGTATAGTTTATATTAAGCTTCAGTGACACACATCAATTTTATTATTAAACAAAAATTTTAATACATTAAAAATATATCACACACACTTTTACCATTATCTAATGGTATACGGATTAGGTTCCCTTAGAAAGACAAAAAAGGAGGGCACTCTCCCTGGTCCTATATCCCGTTAGCGTAGATAATCGGACGACAAAAAACAATCAATCAACCATTATCTAATGGAATTCTTTTGTGTGGCCCCTGTAAATTAAAAACAGTTGTATTTACACTGCATATTTTACATAATGTACATTTTAATGCTCCTCGTAAATGCATATAAAATTTAATATGTTTGACAGGGTATAACACTTCTAAAATTCCTTTGAAACGATTTTTCCCCCATAGGCCGTAATGTAATGGGAAATTTTTGACTCTCCCTGTACACAAACTAATCGTGGTAGAAACTTCATTTTCGATAGGGTTTGTGCTAAGGTACATGTCAATAACGTCCTAAAATTTCATGGCAATCCGAGTATATTTAGGTGAGTTAGAGCGCGGACAGACGGAGAGACAAACCGAATGCATAAGCACTTTTCAACTTTGTTGGAAAGCGTGTTTATTTAATTATTTTTTGTGTAAACAGTAGCTTATATGTGCATAATGTTGTTAAAACTTTTCATCGTCATCGGAAGCAACATTTTTACTTGAAAACCGTTTTAACTTATTTTTCTGCCACTGAAATTACGTTTAAAGTATTTTAATCAGCAGTATTTGTTTTCCCGCACGTTTTTCCATATCCTTTTATTTATAAACTTGTTTTAGCTTAATTATTTTTGAACTTGTTTAATTTTTCTTGTTTTTAAAGGACTTTACACTTTTCGATAAGTTTAATTAATGCTTTATGGGAATGAAGGAAGAGTGTAAGTAAAAGAGAATCAGGAAATTATGCTTAGTATTTAAAAAATAAATTAAACATTTAATTAATAAAAGATAAGGTACCCTGGGGTAATAACGCCACCTTAAGGTTCTACCAATTTTCACGGCTTAGTTTTAGATTGTATTTTTCAAACAAATATAGGATCTGTTACAGCAACTCATTGACTATCTATATAAAATAAAATAATTTAACAGATATGTATTCATAAAATGTAATGGCGTTTTTTCTTGACCCATGCTATTTGGCGTTATTACCCACCTATATGGGTAATAACGCCATGCAAACAAAACTATGAAATAAGATGGAATAATTGCATGTAGATTGCCCAATTCTAAAAATACAAACTCTACAAACTTAGAAATTGACAAATTGCATTCTAAGCTATTGAAAATGTTCAATTTTTTGTGAAAGTGTAAGAAAAATAAAGGTGTGGTGTGGGAGGGGGGGGGATGAGGCAAAAGAATATCAGATCGTGAGCTTCTTTTTGCTTAAAAAAGACCGCTTAAATAGAAATATGAGAAACATTGCACAGTTTTAACTGTGTTTATTTGAATCAGTAATTAGGATGTAGCTCTGCCACTGTAGGGAATCAACCGGGGTATTAATGTCAAGGATTGGCGTTATTACCCCGGTATAGTTATTGCGCAGTACATTTTAAATTACAAATTATCTCGAGAAGATATCCAAAATCTTCAACAACATTTTAAAAGTACATGAAATGCACTACAAATTTATGTAATTAACAAAGTATTATCCGAATAAAAAGATCTTCTTCACATTACAAAACGTATCTCGCAAATTTTAGATCAAGCGTTAATTTTAGTTATTTGTAAAAACAATAAGACCTAAAAATGAAACAAGTTAACTTGAAGCTGTTTTTTGCGATTTATATGACTCAAAACCCTTCTGCGCAGAGCACATGGGTGTCATTTACCTGAATATTTCATAATTATGCAAAATATAAGCACTTGGCGTTATTACCCCGCCTGGCGTTATTACCCCAGGGTACCTTATATTTTTCAGAAGTACAGTATATCAGAAATTCTTTTTAAAGCTACAGATTTATGTGAAATCTTTATATATATGTGACGATTTAAGGAGAACTCGAATTATTTCCACTGGTTAAAAAGAAACACACAGTCATGGCAAGCGAGGGAAAAAACAAAATAAAATAATAAATGTAGAAGATCCAATAATTAGTCATGGGCTGCTGTAAATTCATTTATTAAATTCGTATTAATGAGGAAGGAAAAGCTCCTTTTGCAAAAATTCCATCATTATTTCAGCGAGCTGTCCTCATCGAAGAAGCAACCCAAGAAATCTTCTTTTTCATCTCGAGACTTCCACCTTTTTAAACTAAAAAGAAAGTTCTGGAACATTCTGTAACCTCAAACCATCATTCTTTTTTGTAAACAGAATTCTTGTCCAGCTACGAGATTATTTTCCACAAACGATAAATTTATTTTTAAAAAAATATTATTTAACCAATTTATAATTGACTCAGAATTTTAAATATCTTAGGCAGACGATTTTTATAAATGATTAATTTTAAGAGAAAAAGAAAAGAAATGAATTTATTAATATGCACACATCAAAGGTTGACGTAGGAAAAATAAATAAATAGATAAAATAAAATAATGATATTTTTTGAAAGGTATGGTTTTGGAATAAATTTAATAAGACTTTCTTAAAAAGGATTGATAAAAACATAGAAGAAATCAGTTTTATTTGGAATATTAAGAAATAAAGTTTTAATTAAGAATATTTTTAATTTAGAGCCATCTTTTTAAATTTACGCATACTGGAATAATGTTTTTTAAGGCAAATTAAGAATTTATATCGTCTGCATAAGGATTAACAGATTAGATTTAGAAACAAGATTTTAATTTAATAATTTGAAGTAAGTACGGAATATTATTATAAGAAAATTAAGATAGTATAAAGGTTAGTTTTGGAGAAAATTTTTTTAATTTGTAATATATATATACAGCTTTCGCTTCAAAAGTTTCCGGCCAGCAAGAATTTTTTAGTTAATTTGTAAGTATACCCATATGAAGAGGAATTTCAAAGTGTTACTAATACATTTTATTTACATAATAGTTAGGAACCTATTTATGGAATAGCATATAAATATTAATAAATTTAATTAAAAAAAATTAAGTACAAATGAAAACGCATGTTCTCAAAAGTTTCAGGCCATCTTTGAGAAGTTTGGAAAAAAATAGTACTGTAATAGAAAATTACAATGTTTAACAACATTTACAATTAGTATTTCAACCTTATTCCTTTAGTAGTAAGTACTGCGGCAAATTTCATACAATCGTATATGAAATTCATACATTCAACGGTTAAAGATCATCTGTAGTACGTTTTTTCCACGTTTCTTGCAATTTCTTGGAAATTTTGGCTGAGTTAGAATATTTATAGTTCTGTAAATGTTTGCTAACTTATTTCCATCGATTTTCTATTGAATGAATTTCGGGCGTCTGACCAATTCAAAAGCGGAATTTTGTTGTTCAAATGCCATTGCTCGTCGAGCTTGCATAAATTCATTAAGTCGTCATCATTGTAAAACAAATAGTTTCTACTACATTTTTCCTCAAATAAGGCAGAAAATATTCTTGCAAGATATTCTTATACATTGCACCATTCATCTTACCACAAATTTCAAATAACGGGCCAACACTTTTTGAAGAAAATACTCCCCACATTATGACGTGTCCTCCGTAATGCTCCATTATAGGAAAAGATATGTAGAATAATATATTTTGCTATTAGATCATCGGATGTAGTGTACCATCACTCTTAAAATAGTTTCAAATTCGATTGATGGAAAAATAGAACTTTCTTCCAGTTTTCACTTGACCAGACTTTGTGTTCCTTGGAAAACGCTAGTCGGGTATATCGGTATTTTTTTTAACCTCTGACATTTTTTACACCAACTCTTCCATAAAGTTCTGCATCACGACAGTATCTTGATACAGTAGACTGACTTATTTCAGCAATGTTTGCATTCTGTAAATCGCGGTATATTGCAACGGCATTTTTATGCGGGTCATCAACTGTTTTCTCCCTGATATTTTCCTCCATAAAAATTGACATTTTCCGGGGCTCCAGCATATCAGAAGGTCCTGAAGGCCATCTTTATATAATTTTTAAATATCATTTACAGTCGGTTTACCGATCGATAACTTTGCCGCAATATCTCTAATTGGTCCTTTAGTGACAAAGTAATCACTTATTTACGAACAATAATTCTTAAATTTTTCGTTTTTTTATTTAAATTATGCTATTCACTTTGATTCATTTACAAACACGACTTAAAGACACTTTACCGATAGACAAAAACTTAGGAATGGTGAGTGGCCGGAAAGTTTTGTTTTTTCAAATTCTGCCAGTTTCCATGAACTGTCTTCAATATCCAATCAAAATGATCACGTGGTCAGAGGAGATTTACATATTCCTAATTTTTGAAGCAATTGCGCTTTTCTTAGCTGAAACCTTCTGATAAATAAATCAAAGGAACTTACTGGCCGGAAACATTTGACTACCACTGTATATATATATATATATATATGTTACAGGCCAAACCCGATTTTAGGCCAAATTAGATTGGCCTAGACCAAACCGGTCTATCCTAAAGCCCATCGGATAAACTAGTTTTTCCTAGGCCAAACCGGTCTATCCTAGCGCCCATCGGATAAACTAGTTTTTCCTAGGCCAAACCGGTTTGTCCTAACGCCCATCGGATAAACTAGATTTTCCTAGGCCAAACTAGTTTGGCCTAACTCTTATAGGATAAACTAGTTTAGACTGCTGTTCATTGGTCTGAACTAGTTTATCCTAGGCCAATTCAATTTGGCGTGATTTTATTGAATTCAATGACCGCCTCAACGCCAACATTCTTGTTTGTCCTAGGCTGATCTAGTTTATCCTAGGCCAATCTATTTTTATGTGTTTTTAGCTCACGGGCGTGAAAGCCAGAGAAATAATGGACTCACAGGTTCTGTATATGCATGTACGCATGTATGTACACATGTATGTACGTATGTGCGTACATATGTACGTAACGCGATAACTCTTGATAGAGATATCGGATTTGCTTCAAATTTTCAATGTAGGTTCATTCTGATAAGGTACTTTTCTGGTTAATTTTGGGAATTTATTGGATAAGAATAAAGGGGGACAAACGGGAGGCTAATCCTCCACCGTTAATTTAGAGAAATGGATTCATCATGCAGAATTATCAGTTTTCCTTTAAAATTTTAGATATAGGATCATTGTGACAAGGCGCCTCTGTGATTAGTTGTGGATGTTTATTGTTTAAGTTTAAAAGAAAGGGCAATGTAGGTAACACAACATAATTTAGATAAATGGTTTTTGACGCAGAATTGAGGAATTTGCTTCAATTTTGGATATAGGTTCTTTCTGATTAGGCGATTCCCTGAATAGTTTTGGGGGTTTAATGGTTAAGTATGAAGGGAAAAATGAAGGATTACCCTTTTACCTAGGAAAAACTAGTTTATCCTATGGACATTTAGATAAACAAGTTTGACGTAGGAAAAACTAGTTTATCCATTTGGCGTTAGGATAAAATGGTTTGGCGAAGGCTAATTTTTTGCAGAAACTGAGTAGGGGCAGATTGAGCCTGACTGAGTACCTTTTCACTGATTTTTGTACAGGCAGGGCTCGGGCTGAACTTTTAAATTTTACACCGGTTCACAGCAAAATAACTTTCCTTCGGGAAGGGCGGGGCCCAGGCCTCGAAATTCCGGCCCGTGCACTACCTCTGACAGTATTCTACAAACTTTCGAATAAAATACATTATATAAGAGTGATGACAAAACCACTTTGAATAAGGTTAGCTATGGAGCAGTAGTCGGGATCAATATTAAAAAGAATATTCCCCAATTAAACTTATGGCTTTGCATTCACGGGCTTTTTACAATGTTGTGTATTACTGCCTTATTTTTTTAAAGAATAACACCCTCGAAAAATAAAGTAAGTTGGATTACTTTTTCCCGTTTCCTCCAATTCTACTTAACCATTGAACTCCCCAAACTAATCACAGATGCGCTTTATAAAATTAAACAATTATCCGAAATTTGAGGCAAATCAGATACTTCTGCCCAAAAACCATTCACCTGATTTAAAGAGGATAATCTTCCATTCCTCCTTTTATACTTAATAATTAAACCCTGAAAACAATTCAGGGATTCGCCTTATAAAGAAAAAACTACTCTCAAAATTTACGGCAAATCGGATAAATCTGCATAAAAACCCATTTATCTAATTTAAGGAAGGCGATAAAGCGTCCACTACACTATTATACTTAACCAAAAGAAAAAAACCCAAATTAATTAAAGAAGTGCCTGATCAAATGAATTCGTGTCCAAAATTTAAGCAAATTTGATAATTCTGTATTATAACCAATTTAACTATTTTAAGGAAGGAAATGAATTGTAAGCTTCACCCTTATATTTAACCGAAGAACCACCAAAATTAATCAGTGAAGCGCTTCATCATAATGAACAAATGCAAGATTTGGAGCAAATCGGTTAATTATGCATTAAAAACCCATTTGCCAAAATTAAGCGGGATCCCCCATTCTTCCCGTTGTTCTTATTCAATTAACCCCCAAAACTAAGCAGGAAAGTGTTTTGCCAGAATGAATGTATTTCTAAAATTTGAAGTAAATCAGTAAATTCTGCGTGAAAAAAGCATTTACATAAATTATGGAACGTTACCCCTATTCCCCCTCCCTTTATACTTAAGCAATGGACACCCACAACTAATCATGGAGGCGCCTCAAGAGAATGCTCCTATAGCTAAAATTTGAATAAAATATGCTAAAAATGCATGGAAACCCATTTATTTGAATTAAGGGAAGGGACGAATCAGCCTCTCGTCCCGCCCCCCTTATTCTTTTCCAATGACCTCCCACAATTAATCCGAAAAGCTCCTCATAAGAATAAACCTACATTGAAATTTTGATGCAAATCGAGTATTTCTATCAAGAATTATTGCGTTACGTACATACGTACATACATAGATACAGAACCTCGGGCACATTAGTTATCAGGCTTTGGAAGTCTGACGAGATAAAAACACGTCAAATTACATTATTTCTATCGAGAGTTATCGCGTTACGTACATACGTACGTATATACGTACATATATGCTTACATGCATATACTGAACCTGTGAGTCCATTATTTCTCTGGCTTTCACGCCCGTAAGCTAAAAACACGTAAAACTACATTGGCCTTGGATAAACTAGATCAGCCTAGGACAAACAAGAATGTTGGCGTTGAGGCGGTCATTGAACGCAATAAAATCACGCCAAAATGAATTGGCCTAGGATAAACTAGTTCAGACCAATAAACTGCAGTCTAAACTAGTTTATCCTACAAGAGTTAGGCCAAACTAGTTTGGCCTAGGAAAATCTATTTTGTCCTAAGGGACTTAGGGTAGACTAGTTTGGCGTAGGAAAAACTAGTTTATCCGATCAGCGTTAGGACAAACCGGTTCGGCCTAGAAAAAACTAGTTTATCCGATGGGCGTTAGAATAGACCGGTTTGGCCTAGGCCAATCTAGTTTGGCCTAAAATCGGGTTTGGCCTGTAACATATATATATATATATATATATATATATATATTTGTCTTTTCGAACACTTATTTTTAAGACTCTCGCAGTTATAATAAGATTAAAATACTAACTCATTTTTTTAAAAACCCTTAATTTTTAGAAACTCTAAACTCGAAATAAGATAATCAGATTAGAACAATAAAAGACCCATCTTCAAAAAAAAAAAAAACTAAAAAACATATTAAAATTCGGTGTAGAAATGGCTGAAAAATTAAAGAATGTGCTCGTTTTAAATGTCTTTATTTATTTATTTTTCGTATAAACAACAGCTTATATGTCCATAATCTGGTTAATTTTCTTTCATCGGAAGTTATATTTGTTTAAACTTATTTTTCTATCACTGTAATTACGTTCAAAATCTTTTAATCTAAAGAATTTATTATTTGGACATTTTGCCATTTTTCTTTATTTATAAACTCGTAATTATAGCCAATATTATACTTTTATATATATTAATTGGTAATAATATATATTATTACCAATATTATATATATTATACTTTTTTGTTGTTTTAAAAAAAGTTTATTATTTTCCATAAGTTTAATTAATATTTTCTAGAAATATAGAGAGATTATAAATAAACGAAAATTATCAATTAATGTCTAGTGGTATTAAAAAATCAAAATAAAAATAATAAACAGATATATTTATCAGAAGTTCAGTATATCAGAATTTATTTGAAAACTTAAGGATTTATGTAAAATCGTCACATATATATATTTTCTTTTCGACCAATTATTTTTATTACTCACTGAGCTATAATATTATTTAAATAATAATCCGATTTTTGCGTTGTTAAGGGTAATTATTTTTATCCGAAATATAAACATGCTTTCCGGTGGAATCCAAAACAAGAAAAGATGGATATCGTACTAGTTTCATAATCTTTTCTAAGCATTAGGTTAATGCTAGGCAAAATATTGACAAATATAATACAACTAATCCAAGAATATATTTTTATATATTTTTTTAAAGTAAAAAATTGTGGACTGTAAAATTAATTACACATGAAAATTTAAATTTGAAAATGCTTATAAACTGAGTAATGTATTTAATTCCACAGGAAAAAAATTAAATGAGTTGAAATAAGATATTCAGACTCATATATTGTATGGAATAAATGATATTTGTTCTACGTCATCACAGTTTCAAGGTATTAGAAAAAGTCCAACAGCTTTTCTGTTGAATTTTTACAAACTATGAAATGATGTTAACTCAGATTTCTTTAACTTAACCACAATGACGGATCTAAGGGGAGGGGCGGTGGGGCAATCGCCCCCCCATGTGCTAATAAAGGGTTCCCAAAAAGGCATACATCATCATCGCAGTAAATGAGTTGGAGTCTAACTCAGGTCCGGCGCGGCGCGCCCCGGGTCGCACCTTTTTAAATGCACGAGTCTCTGGCTGGGTCATATCTTTTCGCTTACAGAGACGGGCCATGTAGTGATCATTATTTTTCAGCAGATTTGGGTCGGGCTCAATGTCGGGACAAAGGGGAGCGAAAGGGTAATCACCTCCCCCGCTTCCTAGGAGCATTTTCTTTGCAGAAAATGAGTTAGGTCCTATATCAAATCCGGCGCAGCCTGGGGCGGGCCGCGCCTTTTTAAATTCGCTTGGGCTGTTTCTGGTTTTCACGCTTTCAGAGTTGGACCGTCATTTATTTGATACTATCATGATTTTTTTTTTTTTTGCAGATTTGAATTTGGCATGACTTATTTTTCTTCCAGATCGAGTCTGGCCTAGAATCATTCTTCTTAGATGTCACTCATCTTCACTTTTTAAAGAATATTGAAACATGTTGTTCGATTTGAAAGATAATAGACAGTGTTTTCTACAAGTTCCATGCATTTATTCATGAAACACACTTCATTAACATGTCCATAATATCCCTTTATTAAAGCAGAGACAAAATATGGGAATCCTTTTTATGTGTAAAGTACATTTTTATTTTATACCAAACTGTTTTTTTTTTTTTTTTGATAATATTAAATTTAAATTTTCGTTTATCAGTCATTTTTATGTAAAAGATTAGTTTTAAAATAATAATTACTTTTGGAACCTTTTTAATAAGTATTATGCACTTATTTTTTGCTGTATAATTTCATTATCGGGCTTTTGCTCTTCATGACACAAAATGTTTCTGGCTCAGGTGGGACCAGACTGTGAAACAAGAGCCCGAATTTATCTCTGGTCCGCATTCACGAAAATTTCCCTGGTCGTGCCTCGGCTTGGAGTAAAAGCTAAATCTTCGGTCCTTGTCCAACCTAGCCTAGAAGCATGCACGGGCCCGGGCATGGCCAAGCCGGCGGAATGATTCCGAATTTGCTAACGAGGCACCATACTTAGATTTTTTTAACGGGTCGAGCCAGCAAAAAACGGGCCATAGGGGCCGGCGATATTAAAATTTAGAGGTCCTACTGGCCCTTTATAAAGGTTTAAGCAGGAACGATGAAATATGAGCTATTTTCAATGGGTATGGGTTTTATGATGATAAGTATTTATATGCATCATCACCCGATACTAGTTTGGCAACATCAATACAGAAATGTAACTTTTAAAGTGTAGAGATCAGCATCGGACAGTTACATTGTGTGTAACCTGGATTTAATAATTTTTTAGCAGACTCGTGCCGGCCCGAGATCAGTCTTGCATTTTTTTCTACATATAGACGAGCCGGGCTGAAACTAGACTTAATTGTTCTCACCATGTGTAGGTCACACAACATGATGTGTAAAATTATTAATAGCGATAAATAACTTATATTAAAATAATTTTTGGATATATACTTCTCGGTCGTTCTTAAATTCACTTCTCAACAACTTTAACTTTTCAACGAAAGTTTGACAAATTTTCTGACTTATTTTTAACTGTAAATGTATAAGATTGACAAGACTGACTATTGAAGGATTTGAAATCGAATTGCTTTTTCATTTTTGATAAATAAAATACTTGTACAACCTTCTTGAGATATTAGAGATTCTTGTCAAATGCTTGAAAATTTTTCTATCTTCTCATGCTTTCGCTTCCGGAAATTCTGTTCAAAACGCTAACTTTTACAGCATTGTATTAAATTGCTTGTAGCCAAAAACGGATAACGCCATAGTTTCTGAATAAAAACACCTGGTAATATTATGCAGTTCCAAAAAGAAAAAATGAATTCAACATGTATCAGAAAGAAGCTCTTTTGGGTTTAAAAATAAATTTGGATTTGGAATTTTTAATAAAATGATATAGAAATATTTTCATAAATCTACTTTTATTATACAACTTCAAAAACTTCAACTTTTTTAACTTTTTTTGTTTTATTATAAATTATATTAATCTTTTAACAAATCTTCATATGAATGTTGAAAGTCTAGGTATTTGTTAATGTTGCTACAGTGTATTTCCTGTAAAACATGCTGTAAAATCTTTTTATAGATATGTATGCTGTGTTCTTTATAGGAATCGTAATTGTGTAATATAAAAATTATAATTTTTTAGAAATAGTAGAAATTGCGTCGAGCGAGAATGGGCAAGGATGGGACTAGAAATGTAAAAATATAAACGAGCTGTTATATTTTTATATTAAATATAAATGTAAAATATACTGTAAAATCTTTCCATAGATATGTATGCAGTATTCTTTGTAAAAATCTCATTTATGTAATAAAAATCTGATTTTTTTAGAAATAGTAGAAATTGCGTCGGCCAGAACTGGCCGGGCCTGCTTTCACTGATTTTAGTACGGGCTGTCGTGAAATTCAAAAGCCGACTCTGGCCAAACTTTTGAATTTCGCGAAGGTCCGTGCCGGGCCTGAAAATTTGACCGTGCAGACCTTTAACCCAGCATGTATGTTAACCATTATTGGCCCGACAGCGATTTGTGCACTCTTCTAAATTCTTCCCTCAGAGCCCAAGTTCGGCTGATATCTTACTTATTTGTTATCTGTACTCTGCCTTTCTCTATAACCCCTTAACTCGCAGTGTTGCCGGGTCGGCAACACCTAAAGTTCCCCCTGTTTAGAGACACAAAAACTCCGTGAATATTTCAAAAACTACTCTAATGGGTACTTTAAACCTTTCTTATGAGTTCTAGATGGCAGCACCACAGAGATCAAACTCTACTGATTTTAAATAATAGGTAAAATGTTTTACTGTAATACGCGTTTCACAGCAATGCTCTTCTCACTGTGCTTATCAATGCTTTACTTATGGGAGGTTACCACTTCGGCAACAGCTGCAAAATTAAAATGGTTAGTGCAATCTTTACAAAACAATACCTGTGTACTCCTCTAGGCCTAAATAGATTGCCTAATTTTTGTTTTCTTTAAATTCCAACTTTAAAGAGTAGTGCGCCGGAAAGGGTTAATAAGTTTCAAACCATTCTTTACTAAATCATAGCTGATTTTTGATATAAAAGAAAAAATCAGTATTTTACCAATTGAGTATATTCTACGTAATTCGTAGGTTTAAAAATATTCCTAAATAATTACCTGAGCGTGTCCATTATGGATATTTTATTATATATAGATTTTATCTTAAAAAATATTTCGATTCTTTTAATTAGGTGTACAGAATTTAAGAGTGAAAACCGAATCCGAAACTGGCCCAAAACCGAAAATTGTATATGTCAATCTAAATAAAACCCAACTCATTGTGCGGCTAAAAAGTAGAAATCGTCCACCTGATGCGCAGCAAAAAATTAGTAGTTAACTCCCGACACACAGCAAAAAAGAAGTCAACCGGACCCAAACGCAACCCACAGCAAAAAGTAGACGTTAACCCAAATAGAAGCACATCCAACAAAAAAGTAGAAGTTACCCAACCAGCACCAAAACATTTAAATCAAACTAACCTAAATGAGATCCACAGCATAAACATTAGGTAACCCGAACAGCAGTAAAGAAAAAGGAAGTCAACCGGACCCAGACAATACCCGCAGCAAAAACTAGAAACAACATGACCCGCAGTGAAAAAATTAGCCCCGACCTACGCATTAGGGTCGAGTCTCCAAATTTTTAACCCCCCCCCCTTGAGGACTCTCCAGATCCACCCTCGCTTAACCAATGGATGCCTATTCATTCGAATCATTCCATAAAACCATTCACATATTGCAATTGGTGTTCTAATTCAATAGATGTTTTATACTATTAGTTTTTTTTATTGGTATGAATGTTTGGTTAGAGTGATGCCGTTGAATAGAGCAGTTTACTATATCGTAATTAGAAAATCAGTAATTTTTTTAAAATACGCTTTGTTCAAATTGTTCGAATTTCGGCTAAAAGATGGCGCTGGAGCAATAAGGAATTTGGAATCCAGGCATTACTGTAGTTTTTCATATTCAGATGTTTTTAGGCTCATTTTGCCTCATTTCAGTCCAGTCTGTGTCGAATTGTTGAATCGAATCAGCTTTACTGAACCTCCTTATACATACAATAAGTTGACAATATCAGATAAACACAGCTTTTTTAAAGATAAAATATCTTAATATGTAATCTAAACATTTTTTTCCACTAAACAGTATGAAATTGCTTTTTAACCCGTAACTACTGCGATCGGTCTGTCAGACCGCTGCATATTTTCCCGCATTCATTTCCTCCCCTCAAAATAGATAATGATCCTCACCCTTTCTTCTACCTTCTTGAAACGGACCCCCAAGGTCACATTCCGCTTGTCATTCAATTAGCTACTTTTTTTTTTTTTTTTTTTTTTTTTTTTTTTTTTTTTTTTTTTTTTTTTTTTTTTACTCTTTTCTTGGGGGAGCGGTCTGACATACCGCTCACAGTAGTTGTGAAACTGTTTTTGTCCGAGAAGGATGTTTTTATTTTGCGGATAATTTTATGCTTTTTTATGATATTATGGAAAAAATGGAATGTAATTTTTCGAGAAAACGTCCTGTGTTCCTCACACAAAATGAAATTGAGGAGCTTTTAAAAAATTGGTCAGATATAGAAAAACATGTAGAAGATGCCCCCTAAGTAAAAAAAGGAAAACAATCTATCAGTGCATTGATTGTAAAGATCCAATCTGCCTTCAATGTACGAAAATGTTATGCAATGGCTGTAACTTGACATTTTATGCTGTGTAGTAAGGTACTGTTTTTTTTTTTTAAATTCCTATAATGATGTATAAATTCTCATGTATTTAGCTTCATATAAAAACAATATGTAGGTATGTAAACTTTGCGTTTTCTATTTCTATGACGATATATTTTTTTGGAATATAATCTAATTTTTATTTTTTAACTATACTTTTATTAGATATTCATACATTTTTCACAAAAAAAGTACATTTTTATACAACAGTTAATAGATGAGTTTAAAATTACATATTTCTTTTCTTCGATTTTCACAATGATTCGCTTCCCCTTACTATTCTCATATAACAGGATACCTGTCTTCAGTCTTCAAAATCAACTTAAAGTTTCGAAAGATGATTTATAAATCAATTAAGTAGATATGTATTGGTAAGCGAACAATTTTTTACCACTTAGTTGATATTTTATTCATATTTCGATTTAGCGGTTATGGGACAATTTTTGTCACAGTAGTTAAGGGTTAAAAACTTAATGGTGTACAAAAGATTTAAGTGAAGGATCAAGCAAACTCTTCTTGTCCCTATGTCGTACCAGCAAAAAAGTTAAATGATTAAATCAAGTAAATCAGGCATGAGCAGCTTTTTAACTTTTTCTTAATATTCAAAGTTTGTAACTTTGAGATATCTCTCTTGAAATAAATATTTTTTTTTTTTTTTGTCTTGCAATCTACGCGAAAGTTATTAAAAATAATCGCACGGAATTGATCACGAGTCAAATCAATTTTTTGCACATGATGAAATTTCCGATTTACTGTAAATAACAGAAATCAAGTTAAAATGTCTAATCCTCATTAAGAGTTTATGGTTAAAACATCCAACTTTCGTCTGAAATCGTGAGTGATCGCCTAAGTTCTGTTGCCAAAGCCTGTAACACTTCCTGTTGTCAAAGCCAACAAAATAAATAGCAACCCTCGTACCACGCGTTTCACGAAAACATAGTATCAGAATTTCAAGATCACGCAAAGGCAATCGTTCCTGTTATTCAAAAGCAGTATAGTTATCTGATGGAGAGATTTTTACATACTTAAAAATAATTTGTAATAATTATATTACTTCCATATTACCTTTGATTTTTCTCCGTTATTTCTCTCCCCAAAATTGTGCATCAATTTGATCAACCAATTTTTTTTTATTTTATAATAATTATAATTAAATCTGTTAGTGATCGTATTATGTTTCTAGGATCTGATCAGGGAAAAGAATATTTTCTGCAGCATAAGGAATAATAATAACAATCCTAATAAAAATGATAACATTCCTTACAAAATACTTCCAATTAAAATTTCTTACAAAAAAAATATTCTCATCCAAAAAAATTTAGATTAATTTATGCGTTGTGTTATTTCGATGTTATCAGATCCTTATGAAACGTTGATCAGCATGCACCTAGAGTAATTTCGACACATACTCCATAAATCATTACCATGCTTTGTCATTTATAGAACAATAACATTTTATTGTACAACACAGAACACACATAATACACTAAATATATACATGCACATAAATAAATTACAAAGATACAAAATAATCAAATCAAAATCTATTTCTTTTTTTTTATAGCTGTTGGCATTACTGCATAATTACATTTTATGCTTTGTGGCACGATATTTTCCACATTGAAATTGATTTAATAAATTCATGAGTAATCATCACCAAAATGAATTAACCTTCGGGACAATTGGCGTGCAAGTGTTTCCCGATTATTTGATTGTTCTATCATACTCTATGCTTGTGGGCAAAAATAAGGGGAAATAAGTCGGTAAATTGCATACCTTTTTTAAAATCGCTGACACCACAGGCAAATGTATATCCGGACATATGAGTAGAAGTCTGGAACATTTTGGTTTCTCATATTGGCACACCTCAACCGAGCACACTTAGTAGACTGACTGACTGACTGACTCTTATTATTTCAAAAAACTCATGAAGCAAAATGTATACTAATTATTCTGTAGTCGAATATCCTTCGACCATTCACAGTTTTCTTTTTAACATATTTTTTTCCTCTTCCAGTTTCGTGTGAATTCATTTGTGCTTCTTTTAAGGCAGTCCACTGTTATTGGCTGTCCTTGAATTGACTATTAACTTGAACACCCCCTAATTTTAATTTTCTAGGGGCTTTTAAAGGCCTAGTCGTCAGAGTGTCTATGTGGTTGATAATTTCTACCCCACACGGAGATTTCCCCTTTTACCCTGTCGTAAATACACTCTTAGTGAAAGTGTCTCTGTTTTGTCATCTTATTTATGGGCGTCCGTCACAGTCTTATTGCCGCTATAAATTTCTTGTCTGAGCTATAAATCAACTGTCCTCTGTTCCTTTCTTTTTCTATAATTTATTTCCAATAGTTAGTTTTCTTTACAGAATTGTCTGGTTTGAGTGATGTGGGGGTTTTACACCCATCATCTATCCCCTGGGTCTAAAAAAAAATGAGGTCTGTAGACATCATTTTTGTGCACACCACACTGTCGCAAATGTTGTATCCGTAGTCATTGGAATTTTGATTCAGTTCTGGTGAACACTTCCAAGGTCCGATTATCTTCTCTTCTGTGTATTATTTCCCCATGCCCAAATTTTGATACAATACTTAAATTCATCCATTAAAATGCCAAATCATGCAATCAAAGCCAAGTATAAATTTGGAATAATTTTTTTCTACACTAAGGAAGAAAAAAAAATAACATGTAAAAGCTCCGAAAAATCTAAACCTGAATTTGAGATGTATTGGCACATTTTTTTGTTTATTTTAAATTCATTATATTTTAAACACATAAAGTAAAATATGTAATAACCAAAAACAAAACAAAAAAAAACAACACAAATTCCTAGCAACACCAATGTTATTTGCATAACATATCTGGATTAGTATAGAAATAGTAAAATATATATACAATGTTGAGAAACCTTTTTTTTATGTACATTCATATGAAATATCTAAAAAAAACAAATATACCATGTTTTGTATAGTCTACATTATCCACAAGATTATTAACATAAATCATAGCTGAATGTTACAAATTTGAATTATGTTAAGTGTTGATAAAATGGGCAATGTTGTATACACATTCCTCATAATTCTCGTGGAGGAGGTATAGAGGACATCGCTGCAGACACATGTGCTCAATGCATACCTTATTGCTATCCATACGAGAAGAGAACGTTTTCTTAAATGAGAGAAAAGAGGAAAAAAAAACGAGCTAGCGCGAAAAAGAACGCATCCGATGAGGAGCGCGCATTTTGATTGACAGGTGCTAATGACGTGTTTAGTACCTCACACCCTAAAAACGTAATGGATAAGCTTTCCTGGAAAACAACTCCGATAAGTCACCCCTCTATTGAGGAAACTTGTTTGTAACGGGGATAGCGAATGTTATGGTCCTTGCAAGACACACAGGTATGTCATTTTCTAGTTTTTTGTCTGAAAAATTATATTTTTTTTGCATGAAACTTATGTTAAACTATAAGAAACTAACCCGTATTAACCTATAACCTGCTACGCATGCCTTCAGTGTAAATTTTCGCCCCTTTATTCTATAAAATTGACATATATTCGCTATAAAACCATGTACTGTGTACTGTTTATTTTGTATTTTCAGGGAAAATGGCTTCTTACAGACTGGCTGAAGGACGCTTGCTGTCCAAAATCTCGTATTTCCCTCAGACTATATTGGAGTCTTATATAAGTATTCTAATAAAATTGCCTTTCAGGAAATAATGCAGCGATTAGACAATCGTTTAACAATGTTCCTAAAATTGTATTATGATTCTGAACATTGCCTGAAAGATTTTAATATACAATGCTAAAGTTGAATAATATCACAACTTGAAAAAAAATTGGGAAAATCAATGTGCCTTTTCATTTCACTGGCTGATAATTGCAATTAAACTTGAAAAACTAAAGTCAAATTTTGCCGCCAGAGAAAAAAAAATTTTAAAGAAAAAAAATTCTTTTTCAGTATTGGTTGTGACATTGTTGATAAAAACTTTCTTCAAGTAAATCTTTACCGTGCATATCTATCTAAAAAAAATAGCGAAAGAAAAATCAGATATGTTTCCTAAATGCTTAATTTGAGGGGGGGGGGGTTATCTAGCAAAACATGAAGAAAAGGGAGTGAAATCCCTGAAATATTTTTTTGTTTATAATTCTTATGCTACATTAGAAGAATCTAAAAGAATATTTCTAAGCTAATTTGCCTTTAATCAAAGTTATCTGAACAACACAATTTTCTTGTTATTTTACTAATCTCCATTAATAATCCTGTCACCCAATTCTGGGTACAAATAGAAAGTGTGAAATGAAATAATATTGATAAAATGTGTATATATATCATCAATTTATTTACCTTTTCTTGTTGTAGTTTGAGTATTTAAAATTCTAAAAGACACTATAGTATGGAAGGAAAAAAAAATACATTTTGAAAACAAAATTACTTAATCATTTGAAATATGTATTGACTTCTATATCTAATTTTATTACTAAAATGATTCAGCATGTCATACTGATTAAAATAGTTTATCTTTTTTTATTTTTTATTATTATTATTATTATTATTATTATTATTTTTTTTTTTTTGCCAAAATTTACTATGTTGTTTAGAGTTAAATTGAATTTTTTTTTCTTTTTTTTTCTAATACTTAAATATTTGTATTTATATATATATTAATTTGTACGGATTATTGACAATCGAGTATATACATTTTAGTGAATAACCTGGCCAGGTTTGAGAAATACTCTCTGCCCGCAGAAAGATTTCCTTATATTCATAAATATATGTACTCACACTGCCGTATGTGATATCCATACATGAACCTTTATATTGTTTTATTATTATTGTATTTTAATGCCTTATATAAATATTATTATGAAGTGTGTAAAAGTGCGAAATCGATACCACTTACAATAATATATATATATTTTTTTTTATGTGCAATTGTACACTTTTTATAAAATATTGTTATGTTTCCATACGCCTGTGTCGGTAAAAAAAATATATATATATACCTAATAATATATATAGTGTCGTTTAATCTTCACATTTAAAAAAAACTTCCTAATTTATTTGCTTTTATAAGATTCCTGATAAGACTCTAAAATAATTTTGCGTCTGTTACTTATCCAATGTAACTAAGTATTGCCTTGTGATGAAGTCTAATTGTTATAACTTTCTTTTGTATACTATCCCATAAGACCTTCTTTTGAAACTACGTTGCGTGAGTAATGTCATCATACTTATATCTAACGTGCAGCAAAAGAATTTGTAATACCTTTTATTTTCAGGCAAAGGTAAAAGAAAAAAAAATTCCTGTAAAATGTCCTCCAAAAAAAATAACCTTTACTTATTTATTTATTTATTTATTTTTATTATTATTTATTTTTTTATTTTTTTTATATGTATATCTTACTCTGCCGATTAAATATTATTGGGAATGCTTATATCACGCGAGTTTTCGTAAGATCCTAATCTTAACATTTTATCTTATAGCGAACCATCTTAAAACTGCCATGCGACTAAATCTGATATTCAATTTTATAGCTTTCTGAAATGCCCTGCCTAGAGAAAGATTTCCGATTCGGGAGAAACTCTCCCCCTTCTCGATCTGGGGTGTGGTAACTGTTTATCCCCCGAGACCTGTCATCGGATCCATCCATCTCGTCAAGCGGAAAGTCTTCTGTTGGTGAGAAAACCTTATTTTTTTTCTTTGAGTTCTTTATTTTTGTGAATCCTATGTGCTGAGTTTCCACGTTATTTTGTTGTGTCAATAACTTGCCTTGCCGTTGTTATATGTTATTTTATTATTGCGTACTTCGCCGAACTTCTCATCAAATTTCTATATGAAAATCTGTATTATTTTTTTTTCTTTCTTTTTTTGCAACATGAAGTTCTGTGAAGTACCTATTTAATATTTAGTGTATGTAATAATTTTTCGAGTGTGCCTGCACATTTCCCCAATTGTAACTCAGAGGGAAATAGTACACTCATCTTGCTATCCCTTTCTTTTTTTTCTCTATGTTACTTGATTTTAAAAGGCAAGTTATTATATGATGTCTTAAAAACGCATTGTTATACATTTCTAATTTCAAAAAGAGAGGAAAAAAATTATCTACATTAAATTTGTTTCTTAAATACATAATACAAATCACTATATATTACAAATACACTAGAAATTTTAAATAATAGTTAGGGCTTATGTTTCTTTTTTTTTTTTTTTTTTGTTATGTTTCCCCCTCTGAATCCTCCTCTGCCGTACTGTCTTTCACGTCTATATGAGGAGTTGCTGCCCTAGGCGCGAATAATAAATCGATGTTCCTTTTTATAGGCCGAGCATAATTACCTGTTAGGTCTTTTAGTAAATAATTATTGTTGCGTAATTTTTTTATTACTTTAAAAGGACCGTCAAACTTGTTCGCCAGAGCGCCCGGATTTATACGTTTTAAGTATACTACTTGTCCCAAATTCAGAGTAGGTGTATGTAGCAGGTCCTCTTCTTTAGCATACTCATCCTGCATGCGTGACTGATTGGCCAGTGCTTGTAGTTTCACTTCTTTAATGTGTGCCATTCTCTGTGCCACATAAGTTTTAGTTGAGACCTCTTCTGTGGGAATATGCGATGTAAACGGAGTTCTCAATTTTCTCGCAAAGAAAATGAGTGCGGGAGCGAATCCTAAAGCCCTGTGAATTGTGTTATTGTAATGTAGTTTAAAAAAATCTAATCTAATGTCCCATTCCGTTGTGCTTTTTGACATTGCGATTAGGGAGCTCTTCAGAATTCGGTTTACCGTTTCAGCAATTGCATTCGCCTTGGCTCTGTATACACTCGTAAAGTGTAATTCTATATTTAACGCCTTTATATATTCTCTGAACAAATCACTTCTAAAATATTTTGCATTGTCCAGATATATGCTGTTGCAAATTCCAAAAGTACTGAAGTACTTATTCAGCACATTGACAATTGTCTGTGTTTCTACATTTCTTAATGCAACCGCTTCTAAAAATCTGGAAGTTGCGTCCGTGATAGTCAGAATAAATTTATTCTTTCGCACAGAAAATGTTAGAGGCCCACATACGTCAATATGTAATATACTTCCTACTTCATGGTCTTTAACCACCCTTTGCACTGGTACTTTTATCGTTTTGTGATGTTTAGCTGTTTGACACGCTGTACAGTTCGCACAAAATATTTTAATATCCCTGTACATTCCATGCCAAAATATCCTATCCTTAATGGTGTCATAAGTTTTCTGGAATCCAAAATGGGGGGAATGCGCGTCTTCCATAATGGCTATTTTCAAAGAGTCAGGGGCAATGAGTAGTTCCTTTTTTTCTGTACCTGGTCTCAGAATTAATATTTTATCATCATTTAACATGTATCTTTTTGTTGTTCGATTGTTTTGTCCCTTTTCTATTTTGTCAATTATTTTTCTTAACTTTTCTTCTGCATATTGTTCTGATTTAATGTTGTCATTAGACAAAGCCTCGTTGACTTTAAATAGAGTATTGTGTAATTGTAAGTCCGTTTCTAAATTGCAAATATTACGAGACACAAAATCAGCCGGGTTGACCTTACCTTCGATATGCTCGAAAACATAATTATATTCCGCCAAATCTGTCATCCATCTTTTGACTATGTCAGATTGCGCTTCTAAATTCATTTGCTGTGTAATGGGTTTCGAATCCGTGAGAATCGTGAATGGTCTACCCCATAAAATATGTTTAAAATGATTGACTGATTCATGAATTGCCAATAATTCGAATTTTATACTAGGGTAGCTTTTTTCTGCCCCTCTTAATTTTCTCCCAAAAAACGCGATAGGCAATAAAATGCCATTAGACTCCTGTGCCAGAATTGAGGATATGGCTAGCTTCGAGGCGTCAAAGATCAAAAATAATTCCTTGTTAAAATCTGGGGGTCTAAGTGTAGGGTTTTGTATTATTGCTTCTTGTATGTTTTTCAACGCCTGTTCATGCTCCTCACCCCATTTGAATTTTACTTTTTCTTTTGTAAGTTCTACTAAGGGATGTACAATATCTGAATAATTTCTAATTAAAGCTCTAAAGTAGTTTGCTAGACCCAGAAGTGATCTTACTCCTTTTTTTGTTTTTGGACGTACTAGGTTTTTAATTTTGTCTATGTTTTTTCTTGCTGGAGAATATCCCCATCGGTTGAGTTGGAAGCCCAGAAAATCTATTTCTTCTTTGCATATTTGCATTTTTGAAGGCTCTATGGTCAGATTGTGGTCAATGAGAGCCTGTAGAACTTGCTCTAAAATTTGTAGCATTTCTTGTATTGTATTGGTACCAATTACCACATCATCCATGAAGTATGCCACTTGGGACTTGTTGAAGTGTCCCAGAACTTTATCAATTAATTCTGCGAAATAAGCGCTGCTGTTCTTTGTCCCAAAAGCGAGCCTTAAAGGGTTAAATTTTCCTTCCTCAGTAATAAATGCTAGTTTTTGCCTATCCTGTGGCCTTAAATTTATCTGAAAAAATGCACTATGGAGATCTAACACCGTGTAGTACCTTTTTCCGCTAATCGAGTAAAGAATTTCTTTAATATCCGGTATGGGAAAGCTGTATGTGTGTAGAATTTGATTTAATAACCGATAATCTATAGCCATTCTATATTTGGTTTCATTTTTCTTTTCTTTATTACTTTGTTTCTTTTTAACAAAAATCACTGGAAACGCATAATTTGAGTCTGATTTTTCAATAATCTTTGCTCTTAGTAAGTTCCGTATCTCTGTTTTCGCATATTGTCTGACTGTTTGAGGTAGTTTATAAGGTTTGGTTTGTATAGGGTAGTCATGACTTAAGTTAAATTTTGGTATAACTAAAGATGTTTGACCTAAAGTATCATATGACTTTGAAAATGCATGCGCTTTTCTCATGAGTATGTTTTTTAATTTTTCTCTTAGGTCTTCAGGTAAATGTGTTAAATCAAAGTCTGTCTCTCTTAACTCTGCTTCTCTTAATTTTCTGATCTCTTCGATATTTAAGCTATTTAATTCGTAAATTGTTCCTTGTTCAATGTCATCGGATTTTGTATCCTGTTTAAAATCTATATCTTTTGTTATTTTGCCTACATTTATCCCTTTATTCAACTTTATTCTTTTGTCCGTGTTATTTGCTATTATGACATGAATTCTACTATTTTGTTGCACTTCATGCAATGAAGTTTGAAATGTGAATTTCGAGTCGTCTCTCAAGGGTTCTAATAATATTACCTCTTGTTCTGCTATGGCATCGTGACACTGTAAATTAACAATTTTTTTTTGAATTTGCATTTATAAAAATTGTTGCTATGGTCTTAGCATACATATTTTTTTGCTTGGTGATGGACTGTGTCTTTTTCTTGTTATCATTATTCTTTTCTTTTACATAAGACCCTGATGGATTGTTTTCTTGCCTATCCTTGTCTTCTGTTTCTGAAGTTAGATTATTAACTTGTATCCCTGTTTCCTTTTCTGGAATATTCAGTTTAATTTTTATATTTTTGAAAATAAGTGTTTTTTCTTTGAAATTCAAAATCATATTATTATCCCTTAAATAATCGTATCCCAAAAGCATTTGGTATTCTCGACCGAAATCTTTATTTGTGATGTAAAATGTACCTGTTGTAAAACTGCCCTTTACTCTGAAAACCAGTCTAATACACTGTTTAAAATAAATTTTTGAATTCGTTAAAGTTTGTATTTGTATTTGATTTCCTAGATATTTAAATTTTACATTTTTTTCCTTTAATTTATCAAAAATAATGGGCGAAAGCAATGAGACCGCCGCCCCACTATCACATAACGCTTTAATTTTGATGTTATTTATCTCTAGGTCAATGATTGGTAACTGATTTTCTCCTTCATTTCTAACACTGGCAATAAATCTGTTTATTTTGCGACACCCTTTAAACTGAGACTCACCTGTGTCGCTAAAATAGTGTTGTTTATTTTCAGCGAGCCTCTGATTTAGTTTTCCGACCCATGTTTTTCGTGTCGTTTTTTGTTATTGAATGAACCTCTTTTGGAGTGGCCTCTGTGTTTATTTTCCCTTTTGCTATTTTGTTCATTATAATTATCCTCTTGCTCGTCTGTCTGGGTTTTATTAAAATTGTTATGATAGCCACCTCTTCCACGACCTCTTGAAGGCTGTGCGAACCCCTGTGCTCCTATATTATAGTAATATTCCTGTGGATACATATAATTGTATATGGGGGGAGGGGGGGTAGAAAAGTGAGGTGCTACATAGCCATAGTTCCAATTGCCAAAATTATTGTTACCATTATGTCCCTGATACCCCATATTTTGGAATCCTTGTTGCTGTTTATAGTTATTTCTGTAGCCTCTTGTGCGTGAGACCTGCGACCCTCTATTAATTTGAAATCTGTTAATATTCGTAGCCGCGTTATCATTACTATATTTTTGTCTGAACCAACAATCTTTTGTCTCATGGTTTTCTTTCCCGCATACCTCACAGCATGTTTTTTCTCTCTCCGATCTATTATTTAATTTCAATTTAAGGTTGTTTATTTCGGTGACGAGTGTCTGAATTTGCTCTGCACTGTCTGCACTTAATTTATTTAATTTTCCCAATATTTCATTCTCTTTAGTAACGGTAATGCTATTTATTTCGGGAATATTTGCTTGATTGTAAGCCTCTTCCAATCTTAGTGCGGACTTGCATGCTGCCTCAAAATTTTCGGGTGCATTTTTTCTCACTTCTAAACTAATATCTGCGCGGATTGCATCTAGGAATCTTGCCAATTTCATTTGGTCTAAAAATTTTGCGTTGCTGTTATCCTCTAATTTTTGACCACTTTTTTTTATATATAAATTTGCCGTAGCATTAAATTCATTTATAAAATTAGCTAATGTTTGATCGGGTTTCTGCTTTAGACTGAAAAATAAATTCTGAGCACCCCCGAAATTACATTTAACGGAAAATAATTCTCTTAACTTCTCCTTGAATTTTCCTATGTCTGCTTCTAAAAATAATGATTCATCCTGCATGAGAGTTTCCCTTGCCGATCCTATGATCTTGGCTTTCAAAATTGTTAATTTGTATTCATCGCTATATTTCGTTTTGTCAATTAAATTATCAAATTGTAGTAGGAAATAATTGATATTAGTTTCTTTTTTACCATCAAACGGATAAATTAATCCTACTAAATGCTCTGCGTTAGGAGTTGCCATATTTCCTGTCCAAGAGATTTTTGATCCCGAATTCTTTGTTTTTTTTCTTTGTTTATCGTTTTTGTTCTCTCCCGAAATTTCTTCGTTTTTATTTAATAATATTTTTAATTGCCTTCTTGTTTTAACACCACTTAAACGCGTGCTATTTCTGAGAGATTTCCTCGTACCTCCTTTAGTCATAAACTCGATTATCCTTAATTTTTTAAATAATAAAACTACAATGATTTAATTAAAAAATAACCAACTTGATATAAATATAGCCACATATCTTATTATTATTATTATTATTTTTTATTTATACAGTTTTATCCACATGTGCTAAATATAAAATATCAAAATATTTGATGAATTTTAGAATAAAATCCTTTCCATCATAAGACACATAAATACATAAAATTAAATAACAACCTTTCTTTTTTTTTTCAATAGTGTAAACATACATATATATACAGTTTTCTTTTTTGAAAAATGTGCCAATTATCTCCAACAAAAATACACTTGCATGCCAATGTCTCGGTTTAGTATCATATTCATAAAATTTATTATGTGAAAAAACAAATTTTTATTTATTTTATTCTTTTACGTATATATATACCAATTTTAACAACAACTCCTATTTTCTTATAATAAAAAGAAAATCTATTTTATCTCCAATCTAATTATCTCCTTTAACATGTATATTTGTCAGAATCATTCATTCATTTCATTATAATTTTTTTTTAAAATCAAATAATCACAATATTAATTAAATATTTACTTCTAATATGTCAGTAATAATATCTAAATTGAAGCTAATTAATTTCTTGAAACATAATTTGGTTCTTTAAAGTACTCACATTAAAAGAAATTACAATACTACCGTATTATTAAAGTACTAAAATCAACCAAGTTCGTTCTTTTAATCATTTAAATTAAATACATAAAAATAAATAATTAAGGAACTGGTATCACGGCAACCAATTTTTTGGGGGTTGAGATGATGGAGAGATTTTTACATACTTAAAAATAATTTGTAATAATTATATTACTTCCATATTACCTTTGATTTTTCTCCGTGATTTCTCTCCCCAAAATTGTGCATCAATTTGATCAACCATTTTTTTTTTTATAATAATTATAATTAAATCTGTTAGTGATCGTATTATGTTTCTAGGATCTGATCAGGGAAAAGAATATTTTCTGCAGCATAAGGAATAATAATAACAATCCTAATAAAAATGATAACATTCCTTACAAAATACTTCCAATTAAAATTTCTTACAAAAAAAATATTCTCATCCAAAAAAATTTAGATTAATTTATGCGTTGTGTTATTTCGATGTTATCAGATCCTTATGAAACGTTGATCAGCATGCACCTAGAGTAATTTCGACACATACTCCATAAATCATTACCATGCTTTGTCATTTATAGAACAATAACATTTTATTGTACAACACAGAACACACATAATACACTAAATATATACATGTACATAAATAAATTACAAAGATACAAAATAATCAAATCAAAATCTATTTCTTTTTTTTTATAGCTGTTGGCATTACTGCATAATTACATTTTATGCTTTGTGGCACGATATTTTCCACATTGAAATTGATTTAATAAATTCATGAGTAATCATCACCAAAATGAATTAACCTTCGGGACAATTGGCGTGCAAGTGTTTCCCTATTATTTGATTGTTCTATCATACTCTATGCTTGTGGGCAAAAATAAGGGGAAATAAGTCGGTAAATTGCATACCTTTTTTTAAATCGCTGACACCACAGGCAAATGTATATCCGGACATATGAGTAGAAGTCTGGAACATTTTGGTTACTCATATTGGCACACCTCAACCGAGCACACTTAGTAGACTGACTGACTGACTGACTCTTATTATTTCAAAAAACTCATGAAGCAAAATGTATACTAATTATTCTGTAGTCGAATATCCTTCGACCATTCACAGTTTTCTTTTTAACATATTTTTTTCCTCTTCCAGTTTCGTGTGAATTCATTTGTGCTTCTTTTAAGGCAGTCCACTGTTATTGGCTGTCCTTGAATTGACTATTAACTTGAACACCCCCTAATTTTAATTTTCTAGGGGCTTTTAAAGGCCTAGTCGTCAGAGTGTCTATGTGGTTGATAATTATTACCCCACACGGAGATTTCCCCTTTTGCCCTGTCGTAAATACACTCTTAGTGAAAGTGTCTCTGTTTTGTCATCTTATTTATGGGCGTCCGTCACAGTCTTATTGCCGCTATAAATTTCTTGTCTGAGCTATAAATCAACTGTCCTCTGTTCCTTTCTTTTTCTATAATTTATTTCCAATAGTTAGTTTTCTTTACAGAATTGTCTGGTTTGAGTGATGTGGGGGTTTTACACCCATCATTATCCCTTCATGGTTGTGACGTCTGTTCAGTGGAATGGATTGAGTTAATGAAATACATGGATGGAATTATTGTATTATGTTTAAAACTTGTATAATGTTTAAGTATTTGGGTGAAAATAAAAGCATATTTTTAATCTAATCGTGGTATAATATGTTGTTTATTATGTAAAAGATAAGGCAATTTTTGCAAAGAAACCAAAAAATTTGTTCGTGGAGATATTGCATCTAGAGTTGCAAAAAGTCGGTTTATTCCCGGGTTTAATTCCAATAGACCAGGTTTATTCCCAGGTTTATTCCCAAAAAACCGAATTATTCCAAAAAATCCCGGGGTTTTTCCAGGTTTATTCCAAAAATACCGGGGTTTTTCCAGGTTTATTCCTAAAAACCCGGTTTATTCCCGGGTTTAAACCTGGTTTTTTCTAACCTTTGCAACGCTAATTGCATCAAAAGGGCTTGTGAAAGATTTGAGTTTTCATTTGAATATATTCGTGATACATAGCAATAAAATAGCTTAAAAATGTGTAGTAGTAAAAAAAAATAAACAATCTTAAACATAAAACTATATGCTATTGCATTTAGATGTTAGCGTTAAGTGTGTTTGTAAATTAACAGGAGAAATCCTGGCTGTACATTTCAAAAGAGAACATTAATGAAGAATTCTCCATTCAGTTATTAATCATACAAATAATGGGGATTTATATATGTGTATAAAAACACACTGTAAAAAAAAATCTGTGAAGGTACTAAACATTTTCTAGGAAACTGGGATTCCAAGAACTTTTCATGTAACGATAACAGAAAAAATTCATGTAAACGATTCTGAAACTTGATTTTTTGCTGTTACCGTTACAGGAAAAGTTCTTGGAATCCCAGTTTCCAAGAAAAAGTTTAGTACCTTTGCAGATTTTTTTTTACAGTGCATTTAATAGGATTTCTAAAGCATTTGGATTTTATAATTTTATGGAATAAAAAGAAATTTATGTTGGAGAACAGTTGGAAATGGATTTAAAATCAGTCCATGGTTCGTACGGATACCGTTATTTCTCATGTGATTTACCAGAATTATTTAATGGAAAAATAAATCTAGTTCAAGCATGCGGAATTTCGCATTATTTAATGGGAGATCTTCTATAAGAAAATACTGGTACCAAAAAATTTCTTGGTCGTGAAATTCCAGGATCCGTATGAACCATGCAGTCAAAATATGCCGTTTAAAGTACAAGCAATGGAAAAATTAATTTACATACGAAAAAAGATATTTATGAACAATTAATATGCGACATTGTTAAAAAAAAGGAGTCTCTAGAGCCTTTTGATACAAGAGGATGTAGATTTCATTTTTTCTAAGGAAAAGGGTTTTTTTAATATAATTTGAAATTGTTTTTCATAAAAAATATAATTTTCTTATTTTGCAATTATACTTTTATTCAAATAAAAAAAAAGTCTGATAATTCTAGCATTTCATAATAATAAATTTAGCGGATAGTTGTATCCTATGAGTCTCTTTTCTCATGTCTTAATACGAAAAAATAAAAACTTCTGACACGGTTCATTTGCTCTTTATCACGTTATGAAATATGTCTATTCGAATAGAATGGCACATGAATATTACATTCATTTTAAATTTCATAGCAAAAAAAGAAATAAAATTACGCGTTTTTTATTCTGAAAAACTATAAAGTTTTACAAAACATGGAGAATTCTTACTCAGTGCGTTTTTACATTAAAAAATGAGTTTTATTTATTCATATATTTTTTATTTATTTGTATTTATTAAACATGACCATTATGTACATTTAAATCGCATAACATTCAACAATATAACAATTATTGTTTTTACATTTGGAACATTTGTATCACTGTAAAAATGCTCTGTTAATTAAATTTTAGTCATTACATATTTTTTGAGTTATGCGGATACTTCATACATACAATAAATTAATAAAAATGCGTGGATATAAAGATTAAAGGTATAAATATTAAAATATACATATCACAATGTCTGAAGAAAATGAGAATTGTTCAGATATATTATTCTAAATTATTTCCCTTTTAAAAGCTCCAGGAAATTGCCTTTCATAAAAATAACGTTTAAAGAAACGGAAATTATTTTTTAAATAGAAGTTTAATTAAAGCGTCTAGGCTAGCATTCTAGGCTTTAACCTGCAGCATCTCAGATTTAAGGAGGTAATAATGTGAAATAAATGATGCATTTTATTAAAAATTTAGCTATTTTTCTAAGAAATTAAATATTACTCAACTATTAAATTCATATTAAATGCAAAAAACCTTTCACTTTTTAATAAATTTAAAAGGAAAAATTTATTAGCAATTGTAAATGACATATAAGTATCATAATAAGGAAAAATCTTTTTAATTAATTAATTATTTATATGGCATAAAGCTCGCAAGATACAGAAGAAAAACCATTATTCATGACATGAATAAATGTTTAATTTAAAGCAAAGTATTAGACTGAAATTGGAAAGAACATAGCGATAAAAAGAATGTGTAACATTAACATTGATGAATTTTCTTTTTTCAAAATTTAAACTTATTATTATTTTTTTAAGAATAATAGCATTCTATTATCACGATTTCAATCCCAAGAAGCTGTTAGATTGACAGATTTTACAAGCGTTTTCATCAAAATAAATTCTTTTCGAGTGACTTTTAATCTGAGTTTCAAATAATTAAACCAACTGATTTATTCAAATGTACAATGTTATAAACATTTTGATAAAATTGAAAGACACATTCTATAATTAGAATAAAACAACAGAATATTAGAATATTGCATTATAATATATGCATATCTACCTTAGAATATATGTATAGACATATAGTATAGAAAAATGCAATATTTAATCCGCTTATCTCTTGAGATATCCATACTAAAATGTCTTAATGTAAAAAAAAGCTCAATATGTTTGATAAGTTGTTTTCTCACACTTTGTTGAGCAGATACTGTTTTACTCACTGACATTTAAGCAACCGGGTCGATATCTGCTTACATTTAATCGACCGAATACCATAAAGAAACTAGTTCCCATTTTAGATCTATCTTTAGCTATCTTTATCTTTTTAAAACTAATGCACGGATTTTCATGAAAATTTAGATTCAATTAGTCCTTGATATAATTTGATGCTGATTACCTTTTGGGGGAAATCGCTCAAGAGGTGACGCTGCATTATTCCTGATTAACGCAATAGGGCTATCTCAAGAACTAATTCACGAATTTTCCTCAGAATTCCGATTCAGTAAATCCCTGATATAGAATAATGTTGTTTTGTTTTTTGGTGTAAATTGCCTTATAGGTGGCGCTGATGTACTTCATTTTTCATGATTTGGCAAAAGCTGCATATCGCGAAGTAATGCATGGATTTTCATCAAAATCCAGATTCAAATGGTACTTGATAAAAGTTGACTCTGATCAATTTTTAGTGTGCGTCACCCAACAAAAAGAACTATTTTTTTAGGGTGCTCTAATTCTCTATGTTAGAAACTAATGCACTGATTTTCTTGAAAGAATTAGATTCAGTTAGAAGTTGACATAGGCAGTTATTGACTAGATTTTGGTGCAAATAACCTAACCGGTGGCGCTGCTAAGCCGAATTTTTCAATAAGTAATAATATACTTAATGGTACGTTAATGAATAGACGATGGATGGGATGGTGGATAAGATAAATGAAAAGTTTTGGGATTACCACATATGACTAGTTTGTTACATTTTATTTTCTTTACAAAAAGAAAGTATTGGATTCATTAAAAAATTCCTCTTCCGGTTTTCAAAAGATCTATCATTTTCGAAGTCTTCGACTGTTTCGAATATGATTTGAATTATTTTTATAAATTGTCTATCTGTCGGTCTGTTATTCTCTGATCAGTCCCTATTTGTTTTTGTCTCTGACAAAAAAAAAATTATGGGCACTATATTTCATTAACTAATGTTTGGAATCTGTTAAAACTTTAGATTTATTTAGACTTTCATATGAATTTGTGCTGAAATATTTTGATGAAAATCGTTCAACAGGTGGAGCTGCTATGTTTCCCAATTACTACAAGATCACTATTTCAAGAATTAATAGAGGAATTTTCTTCAAACTTCATATTCAGTTAAACGTTGGCATAAATTTTTGCTTATTAGGTTTTCAGTGTAACTCACCCAAGAGAATGCTATGTTTGCTTCTAGCTGCATTGTTGAACTCAGACATTTTCCTCCAGGAGGGATGCTCCAATAGAGACATAAAATATAAATATACTCATTTTTTTGTATTAAAAAAAAGTTTTTTTTTAATTTACGGTATATGTAAAAGAAAAAGAACTTAGAAGTTTATGTAAGAAGTTTTCTTGTTTATAAATTTACCTCTTCTTAAACACACTACTTACACTCGCGCATATATTGCTCATTCGCAGGAAAAATGACACATCTCTCAAAAATTCATTTTCTGTTTTATTCTACAAATAAGTGTGACGTAGAGTGCATCTTGATTCACAAAAAAATTCATAAGAGTATTTCTGCGTAAAATCTCTCTATTACGCCATATGACCATTTGTGATCACAGAAGGGAATCTTGCAGGGAATTTTAAATTATCCAACCATCTAAACGTCATGCCCCATCTTCATTGCTTAAAGATTTAATTGCACTTTTATGCTGTTTTTTATTCCTGAATTCAAAGGTATGTATTATAATTTAATGCTACCATAAAATAATGCACATTTTCTTTTTCTTTTCCTGTTAAATATATTTTTGCCTAAATGTGTCATTTTTAAAGCGGGTGAACGATGTAACTATATTACTAAAATGTTGCATTTGCTTTATCCCAATTTAAAATTTACAAATCTTGAATTTATGCACAATATTTCATGATGTAAGTAAATTTTAAATGACTTTTAATTAATTTGATTTAAAAAATAATTATTCATAATAATTATTTTTTGTTTTAAACATTTCTTATTTGAATGTAACTGGTTTTAAGATTCCAAACATTAATGAATGTTATTATCTTCCCAGCTTATCATTTATATACCGCTTATAACAGTTTCCATCGAACTATTTTCATTGTCTTATTTCAAGTAAAGAGAATGTAACTAAATTTTTTTCTTTTTTGTTTTAAGTATAAAGTTATATATGTTTTCGCCCAGAGTCAGATATTTATTCATATGTGAAACACTTGCACAGCAATTCATGGATGTCTCGTTTCGCGCCTGACTATAGCTTCTGGACATAATTTGGCGAAGATTAGAAGCAAATTGAAACTATTTTTTAATGTAGATGTACCATTCTAACGCGTGAATAAACATGTCATAAAACTGTGGATTTTGAAAAGAATTGAAAACTGTTGTTTATTTTATTAAAACTAATATCGAAATCGACTTTAATTGCCAAATCGTTATTGAGTTCTATAAATACTCATTTCATTCTTATTCTAAAAATTATAATTGTAAATAATAAAAAATATATATTTTTTGAATTATATAAGCTGAAAAGCATTCATCATTAATGTCATTCAGTAATCAATAAACAACCAGTATACATTCTTGTATTCTTATTTAAAACATCATGCATATTTATTCGAATTTTACAAACCCTTCGAATTCCAAAAATAATTTAACAGAAAAAAAAGTCTTTTCTTCTTATGTCCTTTTAAGTAATTTATTTATTATTCTGTTACAAATAAATTAAAAAAATCACCTGTTTTATTTAACTTTTTTATCTTAAAACCCGCATATTTGAAAACTGTTGTCTTCTTTTGCTTCTTTACCATCAATTTAACTTAAGTTACGTAAATTACTATCCTCACGTATTTACAAGAAATCTAATATTTTTGAAATCTTTGTCTTTTCGGGCCCCACCAGTGGCCGCGAGGTTCTGACCTCCAAACTGACAGACGGTAGGTGCTGGGTTCGAACCAAATCGCGACCGTCGGCCTAACCGTTCGAAGTTTTCCGTGGTTTTCTTCGAACCTTGCGTAAATACGGGTTAGGTTCCCTTAGAAAGACCCCCACGGAGGGCAACCCACCCCATAGGGCCTATATCCCATAGCGTAGATAATCGGCCGACAGAAATACACCTTTGTCTTTTCGGACATCCTACCGGACATCCTCCGTTGTTTTAAGTTCAAACGCATAAAAGAAAAATATTGTCTAACTTTTAATTTCTTCGCATTTAATTTTAATAAATTTTTTTTTTAACTGGTTGCCATTTTGAAACAAGATGGCGGATGATACTGTCTAACGAACTCGGTCGAGACACTTGTATGTACTATGTACATACCAAGTTTCATTCAAATCGGTTCATAAATACGATAGTTATAGCATGATAAATATCAGATATATATATATAGTTCAAAAAGTTTTTAAAGTTTTAAGTGAACTTAAAGTTCACAAAAATCCACATGACCAGCGCTATAGCTGCAATAGTCACGTAAATTATGTATATAGCACTTAATGAATAAAGTGTATCGGCAGATTCAGAGTCCCGTGCCATAATGAAAAATGAAATCAAACTTTTAAACTTTAAAGGAAATAAAATTCGAGCAAGAAAAACAAAATAGAGACAAAATAAAGAGGCTGTGGATCTCATCAGCGCTGGGCAGTTTTAAAACACAGCAATACATATGAATGGATATGCAAAAAGACTATTATAATGTAGTGGCAGTGGGTTTCGATTAGAGTGTTACAATGTAAAAAATCAAATGTGCAAAAACATTTGATATCATAACACTCCTCCACTGGACCCAAACGCCACAGAAAACAGCATATAACACATTTAAAAATTATACTGCCGAAATAAACAAGTGTATAATATAAATTAAAAGAGCAATAAAGTTGCATTACCCAAGCTTCAGAGACATAGGCACGCAAAAACAACTAAAATCCAGCATTCCAAAATCAATCCGTATTCATTTCCATGTCGTTGCCACACGATTGCAGACATCCTTGTAAAACCGTCCAAAAGGCTTTAAGTTACACAAAATCATTAAATGCCAATCATATAGCAATTACTTAAATATGCAGACTGTCTGTAAAACTAGTATATTTATTGATAAATTTTAGAGGTAAATTATTTTTATAGTGTAAAACATTATTTAAATGATGAAGTTCCTTTAAAAATAAATTTTTATTAGAACAGAGCTTGTAGTAACGAAAAACTTGACCAATAATTATATTTATGTAAACACGTTTATGAATATTTGAAGTCCAATTAACCAACTAATTAACTTCAAAACTAAAATTATCACTCTTATTATATATTGAAATTTGTAAATCATTTGAAATGTGGATTTTTAAATCGAGATAATCAGCAGCGTTATTGTTTTCATTTGTTTGTTTCAGGACCAGCATATCAGGATAAATATCAGATGAAATTTCCAAAAAATTACGATCTCATTTCAAAATAATTAAATCATCGATGAATCTGAAAGCCAGAAAATTAGCATCTTTATTTACACTAGAAAACTGATATTCATAAAAAAATAAAAAGAGGTTAGCTGCCGTGGAAGAATAACTTGTATCCATTCCTATCCCGTCGTATGAAAAAAAAATATTTTAAAATGCATCTTGTTTGAAACTTGTATCTGAATCTGTTTTTGAATTATTAATTTTTTTGTACTTTTTAATACTTTTTTTGTCATTGTGGCAATAGATGTATTCCTTTTTTTTGGACATTAAACATGGACCAATAATGAAACTAATAAAATAAAAAAACAGAAATATTAGACATCAAGCATGGATCAACCAGAAAACGAAGAAGTTACGGAATCCAACCAATAATAATAATAATAATAAAAATCAGACATTCTTCAGATTTCCCAGTTCTCTAGTGAGGACAACAACAATTCTCCAAATAGTTAATAATTAAATAACATATAACAACAAACATTAAATTGCATTTTCATATGGTAAATATTGATTTCCCATATGATGATATAGATTATTAAGCATTCATGGTACACTAAATATTAATAAAAAAAAGTCTTATTCTATTTATATAATAAGTCTGGGTTTTGTTTTCATTTTTTATGGAAAGAAAACATTTTTCAATCATTAAAGGTAAACAAATTGATGCGCATTGATAAAAATGAATTATTTGAAAGAATATCGATATATAATTAAATCAGCGCCATGGATATGTAAGGAATTCATTATTATTTTTTGAAAAATAAATATAAAATCATGAAAACTACATATAATGATCTCACATTTTCCTGCAAAAAGAAACGTTATACCTTAAAAAAATTAATATTTCTGAATACGATGAAAAGATGAAAATATTTTTACAGATATTTTATTTATTCTTATACTTTTCTTATATTCATTTACGCATTCTCTCGTAAGTGAAGAAAAAACTATTATTTTAAGATGTTTAAAAATATAATTTTAATATCCAATTATCTTGAAATTAAAACAATAATGAAAAAATAAAAATTAAAAACGTAGCATTGAAATAACTATTAGAATAACAAAAAAAAAAAAAAAAAAATTAGAGAGATCTTGAGATTTTAAAGCAGTAAGTATACGACATATCTGCGAAAAGAAAAGGGGAACGCAAATATCTTTCGAAAAGTATTTGGATTTCTTCTTATCCAATAATATTTGAAAGATCACTAAGGAATATCAATAAGAAGTGGATGCTTTTTCTTTTTCTGTTTTTGTTTATATATACATGTGACATTTTAAAGTTAGGAGCCAGAAACATCATCGCCAGATTTTCCTTTCTCCGCACAGAAGTCATGGCCAGCGAGAAAAAAAAAAAATGTAGAAGGTCAAAATAAACACTCCTTGGCTGCTGCAAGTTCATTTTATTAAACGGTAGCTATAATATAGGGAAAAGTTCCTGTTGCAGACGATATTTTACCGAAACATCCAAAAAATATTCCATGCTTTACTGCATCAAGTCGTACTCATGCAAGAGCGCACCCAAGAATCCTTCTTCTCATCTCCCTTACCACCTCTCGAGCTTCCACTTTTAAATCTAAAAAGAAAATTCTAGAACATTCGGTAACCTCAAACCATCATTCTTTTATGTAAACAGAATTCTTGTCCAGCTTCGAGATTAAACACTTCGTTCAGACGATAATTTTATTTTAAAAAAATTATTTAACCAATTTATAATCGATTCAGAATTTCTTAGGCAGACGATTTTTATTGATTGTTAATTTTAAGAGAAAAAGAAAAGAAATGAATTTATTGATATGCACACTATCAAAGGTTGACAGAGGAAAAATAAATAAATAGATAAAATAAAATAATGATATTTTTTGATAGGTATGGTTTTGGAATAAATTTAAAAGACTTTCTTAAAAAGGGTTGATAAAAACATAGAAGAAATCAGTTTTATTTGGAATATTAAGAAATAAAGTTTAATTAAGAATAGGTTTAATTTAGAGCCATCTTTTTAAATTTACGCATACTGGAATAATGTTTTTTAAGGCAAATTAAGAATTAATATCGTCTGCATAAAGATTAACAGATTATATCTAGAAACAAGATTTTAATTTAATAATTTTAAGTAAGTACGGAATATTATTATAAGAAAATTAAGATAGTATAAAGTTTAGTTTTGGCGAAAAAAATTTAAAATTTGTAATATTATCCCCCTCCCCAAAACTTTGTATGAAATTGATAGTTAAATAAAACTACAAGTTCAAACAACAGAAATATAATAATTTAGAAAAGTTAAATTTTGGAATAAAACTGTCAGACTCAGGAAGCCAAGAGATGGAAGAAAAGAAAATTAACGCAATATAAAAAATATTAGAGATAAAAAAAATAGTTGAGAGAAAATTAATCTGAATTAAATTTAGGTAGGAGCATTTCCCTGAAAGAAATACAATAATGTTACAATATCACTTACTATTTGTAAGTGCATAGGAGATAATACATACAATAAAAGTAAATAAGTTATAAATATTAATAAGAAAGAAATTTTTAAAAATATAATACAAACAATAAGAAATCTCCTTCATGGGAGTTTATAGAATTTCACTGACTTAATCAGTAGTTTATTTTAAACAAAGTCCTTCAGTGAAAAAAGTCTTTCAAGAATGTATAAAAGAGTCTTTTTCAATGTCCAATGAATACAGTCTCTTTAATTAGAGATCTTCAAATCTTGAATCTTTGGTTTTAATCTTATGTTTTTGTTGGATTCCAACATTTTTTAATAATATGTCAAATTTCAATAATAAATATTATCACTTCAAAAATTAATAATAAATAATATAGAAAAATTTAAATAATAATAACAACAATAATAATAAGTAGCATAATAAGACTCCATATCCTAATATTTCTCAATAAGTGTATAATTAATATTAAACTTCATTATAGAAATCATAATAATAATAATAATAGTAAAACAAGAGTATAATCAAAAGAAAATATCACTATTTGTTTATTATTGATAGGGAAAATATTGGTTGAGGATAAAAATAATTACATAGCAACTAAATAATTTTCTTATCTTCTAATAGCATAAGAACATGAAACAGTTTAAAATCTTCGGGTGAAAAATAGGGTCTTAATTTAGAAACATGCACAATAATGGAATTCTGTCCTGTCTCATAATTAAATTTATCTATTTCATAAGTTACATCAGAAAGTTTATTTATAATTTTATATGGTCCAGAGAAAGTAGGTTCGAATTTTCGAGTGTTAGGGTATTTAAATTCTTCATAAATTACAGAGTCTTGTATTTTTAATAGGGATTCGACAAAATTTCGATCATAGAGTCTTTTACTTTTAAGGTGAAATTCATGAGTTCGCGTTTTCGCAATTTTGAGGGCTTTGTCTATTGGTGGGTAATAGTTCTGTTTTAAAGGAGATTCATAAGGCAATTGACCATAAAATAAATAGGCAGGTGGGAATTTGGTGATAGTATTCTTCGATGACTTGGTTTAATAATTTAGTCCAAGGTATTTTAGAAGAAGTGGAATTAACTTTACATTTAAGCCTGGTAACTATAGTCTGATTAACGCGCTGTACCTTTCCATTGGTCTGAGGATGATTTGCGGATGTAAAACGCTGTTGAACATGATGATTTCTAAGGAATTTCTTAAATCTTGGAGATCTGAAATATTTATGCCTGTCACTAAATATTTTTTGAGGTGATTTGATATTGAAAATTGGTTTTAAACAGTTAGTGTATGTTTCAGTGGTAACATCTTTGGAGGGAAAAGCCCAAACAAACCTAGTTGCATGATCTATTATTATGTGTAAGAATTTTTTTGTTGAGTTGTAATAATTAAATCCACCAACAGTATCAATAGAAAGACATTCAAAAGGTTGATCTGTGGCTGGCATAGCTTGTAATAAGCCGAATCTTTTCTGTTTTGGTTTTTTATTTTTCTGACAAGTGTCGCATTGTTTAACAAATTTTGTAATGTCTATTGTCATATTAGGCCAATAATAGTTGGGAGATATTAAATTAAGCATTTTTTGAATCCCTAAATGTCCAAAATTTTCATGAGCAATATGGAGTAATTTTTTTCTTAATGACATTGGTACAGCAATTTTTTTGAATCCTTTTTCTGAACTATAATAATTCCATTCTCTTTTTTATATTTTTTGTCACAAACATTGTCTTTGTCTTGCATCTCTTTAATTTCTTTCCTATCTAGCAATAAACTAATATGTTGATTAAAATGACAAACAGGATTTCGTGACAACATGTCTGCTTCGACATTTGTTGAACCCTTTTCATATTTTATCTCATAATCAAACATACTAAGTTTGAGTGACCATCTAAAAAGCCTACCTCTTAAGTTTTTAACACTCTTTAACCATACTAGAGATGCGTGGTCCGTATGAATTGTAAACTTGACACCATGAAAGTAATGATAGAATTTGTCAAGAGTATCTATAATAGCTAAACATTCTAATTCAGTTATGAAATAATTTTGTTCATAACTCTTCAAAATTCTAGAATGATAAGCAATAGGATGTAAGAAATTATCTTTATTAGGTTGTTTTAGAACTGCACCTACTACTATCTGAGAGGCATCTACAAACATATGTAAAGGTAATTTAGGATCATAAATTTTGAGGATGGGTTTTGCAATTAAAGAATTTTTTAAATTTTCAAAAGAGTCCTGGCACTCTGAGTTCCATACCCATATTGTATCTTTTTTAAGTAATCGATTTAGAGGATATCAAATTTCAGCATATTTATTTATGAATTTATGGTAAACATTAATGGAACCTAGAAATCGTTGTAACTCTTTCACATTGGAAGGAGGGTTTAAATTTTTGATGGTTTTAATATTGGCATTTGCTGGTGTTATAATTCCATTAGTGATTTCACAACCTAAGAAATTGATTTTAATTTGGCCTAATTTACATTTAGAAAGTTTAAGTTTAATGTTTTCTTGTTTGCAAATGTCGAAAATTTGAGCTAAATGGTTTGAATGTTCTTCTAAAGAGAAAGAGAAAATTATAATATCATCAAAATAGTGGCACGGAAAGTCGATTTTATATTTATTAAGGATCCTTTAATGGTTCAATTGAATATGGGAGGGCCAATTTTTATGCCAAAAGGGAGAGCGAGCCACTCAAAAAGTCCAAAATTGGTTGCAAATGCTAATTTTTCTGTATCGGATGGATGTAATGGTATGTGCCAGTAGCCAGAGGCTAAATCCAAAGTTGAAAAATACTGAGCACTACTCAGTTTATCTAAAATTCCATCGATACGGGGCAAGGGTTCTGCATCGTTTTTAATTATTGCGTTTAATTTTCTATAGTCTATACATAATCGCGTTTTTTTACCTTCCTCTCTTTTCATAACTAGTGTAACAGGGGCAGAATAGGGGCTATTACTTTCCTTTATCAGTCCAGCTGCTAACATGTTCGGTAGGGCCTCAAAGATATAGGTAGGTCAGATTTTAGTATAACGCGTTGTGGTTCAATATTTATCATATTCATCCTTTTGCTTTGCAAAAATATCATTTAAATATGAACTAATTCCCTTAAATTTACATCTTGAAATAAATTTATTTCCCCAGTTAAATCTGAATCCGAATTATCGCGAAAATTTTAAAGAGTCATGGAACCTCTATAATCTTTATGCACATTAATTTCGTGATTATATTCAACACAGTCCTCATTTTTCATAATATTTCCACAAGTAGATTGTAACTCTATATCATGATTACTTGCATTCAGTGTTTCATTATCATAATTATCTATTGCTACATTATTACCAGTATTTAATTTCATATATTTTTTTTTATTCTGAGGTTACAAATTCATTAGATTGATCCCTGTTCTGTTGTACTTGGTCCATATTTACTGTATTGAAATGAAGGGATCTCTCATTATGTATGGATATACTGTTAGTTATAATTTTCCTTCCCTGCCTTACAATACAGTTTTTACATTCTATGGTTAATTTAAATTTAGAACATTCTTTTAACCCCAAAATAGCATAATCCAAATTTGTATCGCATACTAAAAAGTCAACATATTTTTTATTTTACCCACTTTTAGAAGAACACTACATTTTTTATTTATATGTAAAAATCCTTTTGCCTGACCAATGGTAACTGAGTGTATAGTCTCAATTTTAGCATTAAGTTTTTTAACAAATTTAAGTGGCAATATTACAATAGTTGAGCCAGTATCTACAACACATGGTAAATTATAATTATTTGTATATCCATACACAATTAATTATCAAATATTATGATAATTATGATAATTATTTTGTGAGTTACTTGGAAGGTTATCAGAGGATGGCAACTCATTCCTAAAAATACATTATCTTTCCCAATGAAAAGCATTACTCACACCCCTATTTGTGCATATCCTACAAGGTCTTGAAGGATATGAATTCTGAATATAATTATTTTGACAAATTCTAGGTCTTTGAAACTGAGATTGCCTTTGATGAATCCAATTCCTAGGTGTATTATTGGGCCTAACTGGCTGAATCCAGAGCCTAGTTGGATGAAAAGGTTGAAAATTTTGTCTAGCTGATGGTTAATTTATTACTTGGTTTGAAACTAGTGGGGTGGAAACTTCCACGAATTGTTTGACAACCCGGTACCATTCTTTTTTCTTTCTTTCTAACCGATGGCCAGGCCCCTACCTGCCGAGTTATCTCAGCTTAACGGGTTAGATACCTGGTATCGGGGCGGTCGACCGCCTAATTGCCGCGTAGCGGCAATAAACCTGATTTTTTTGCTACGCATGCCATCATTTCTGCAGTACTTGCTTGTCGTTGAGCATACTTTGTTTCGCCTGTTAATTAATGGTACATCCTGTTTTTTGAACTGTAATTGGCTTCGCAAGATGGTCTCGTAATTTAGAGCCTTGATCAGATGACGAGTCCTTCACCTAGCAAGGCACCTCCAGAGGTATAATTCACAGGTAATTTGGAGGACTTTGCACCCACGACGGATTTTACATGCACCAGGCGCCATTAGCGTACATGATGTAATTTTTGCCGGCAAAGTGGCGAACCACTAAGACAAGTACCTGGGTCGGCTGTTTAGGTTAAGTGCTTTGTTGGTAATCTTTGTGGTTTATTGCACATTGGGTTAACTTTGTGATTTGTTGCCGCACACCTTGCACTGATCTTACCAGACGAAATGGGACTGGATGTTTTTGAGCCTAAACAATGGTACTGAACTTAGCTGAATGATGGGAAATTTTTGAGGGAATAATAATAAAAAAAAAAACCAGAAAATGGCCGAAAAGCTAAGTCGTACCGCTGATGGAGGAAAATTTTGCGCCAAATAGCAAGGCAAACGAGAGCGTTGCAGAGAGAGAGACAAGAACCCACCTTTCTACCGTACCCCACCGAGAAAAACTGGCTCCCTGGGTTGCCCCATTAGAGCGGGTCCGGTATTTTGTGCGGACAGAGTCCTACTGCACCAAATAAAGAGGCGAGCTGTCAAAAATAAATAATTAAATAAATAAAAATTAGTAATAATAAAATAAAAAAAATAGTTAAATAAAGAATAAAAAAAATAAATAAATAAAATAATAAATGAAAAAACTTAAAATAAAAGCAGTTTTTATTTTTTATTTTTTATTTTTTATTTTTTTATAACACAACACAGTGGACGGACAAGCAGTGTCGGGGGCGTTTGAAGCTTCTTACTATGTCATATTGCACAACTTGCTGAACCGTTGGTGATATTCGTTGTGCATGCAATTCATATGTTGCGGGGCTCCTATTGCGGGCCATGGTTGCAGCTGATGTTGTGCGACTACCGCACACTGCTAAAGGACATAAAACATATACAAACAATTTTTTTTTTGGCAAAAGAAAAAAAATTCTAGGCCTTTTTTTTTAACATACAACATATAACACATAACATACAGTATTATGTTTGTGCTGGGTTATCAAAATGAGAGGGCTTTCTGTTTTATGTGTTTGTTTGCTTTAATGTTGTGATACTGTCGCAGTTTTCTTGGAGCCACTTGATTACTGTTTTTGCTCTATTTTGTACGTGTTTGTTTTTACCTAATTGTTCGTGCCACAGTTTATCATTATTTGCTGTTAAATTTACCAGGTGGTACTGTTGGGTGAGTGGGCAGTGGAGAAGATAATGTTTAGGCGTACCCTCCGTTCCGCATGCACAGTCCGGAGTGTCCGCTTTATTAAATCTGTGGAGATACGCTGGAAATGCTCCATGTGCTGTGTAGAGTTGACCGGGTACCATTCTGTGGTACTACTAGGAGAATTTATAATAATGCTGTATTTGAATTCTGGTTTTAAACCATCAGTTAAACCTTGTAATAGTATATTTTCATTAAGATGTAATTTCCTACCGATTTCCACTTTTTTTACGAAAATAAGTTTCTAAATTGTCTAAATTATCTAATTTCATATTTGAAAAATCAGAAAAACTCGGGATGCCTAATTCAATGAATCTTTTTATCAAAATTTTCTTAATTTGTTCATAATCCGTACAATTTAAACAGTCATTGATATAATTTTTTTGCGCTTCCCCTTTCAAATATTGCACAATAAAATTAAATTTCCATTCTAGATTTTTCTGTTCCCTATCACATGTTTTATCAAAATAAGTTAACCAAGACAAAATGTTCATTCCAGAACTCGGGTCAAACGGTACGAATTTAGGATCTTCCATATTTTTTTTTATTCTTACTCATTAATATAAATGAAGCACTTCTATTTTCTTTATTAAATCCTGATCGTAAAATCATTCGAAATAAATTTCAAAGTTAATAATTTCTATCAATTACATAATTTTTCTAAATTACTATATCAGATCCATAACATACAATAAATAAATAATAAATAAATAAATTAGTAAATTAATGAATTAACTTGAAATTACTCTCATCAATAAAGTACTAAATAAAAAAATAAATAAATACATAATAAATATTTTTCCTCAATCATAAAAAGAATAGAAATAATAATCAAAACATTTAATAAAATAACTTACAGTTTCTCAAAAAATCTTCAATAAAATTCAGTCGTCTTTAAATTCCTCATCAAATACTTTTCGCATAATAACCACTTTGAAGTCTTTAATTTTCAAAAATTTGTCACTATGACCATGAATATTGAATCAAAAATTATGCGTACAGATCGACATCAAGCGTCAGGAAATCCACAATCAGACTCGAAGCGACTAGCATTTATTTCAGATTAGTATCTTTCTCAGCATAGATTTGAAAATCTTAAACAAGAACAACTCCTTTTCTGCAGTCATTCAAGAAATCACGGCTTCAGGAAAATCAAGCTGACTCAAAGCAAGTACTAATTCTTTCAGATTAGCATCATAGTTGTGAAGTTCTTTAACAGGAACACACGCCATACCACAGACTCAGTTTGCAATAAAAAAATGCCATATAATAATCCTGTCGGACTCTAGAGAAGACTGTGACATTTTAAAGTTAGGAGCCAGAAACATCATCGCCAGGTTTTCCATTCTCCGAACAGAAGTCATGGCCAGCGAGAAAAAAAAACAAAATAAATAAATGTAGAAGGTCAAAATAAACACTCCTTGGCTGCCGCAAGTTCATTTTATCAAACGGTAGCTATAATATAGGGAAAGCTCCTGTTGCAGACGATATTTTACCGAAACATCCAAAAAATATTCCATGCTTTACTGCATCAAGTCGTACTCATGCAAGAGCGCACCCAAGAATCCTTCTTCTCATCTCCCTTACCACCTCTCGAGCTTCCACTTTTAAATCTAAAAAGAAAATTCTAGAACATTCGGTAACCTTAAACCATCATTCTTTTATGTAAACAGAATTCTTGTCCAGCTTCGAGATTAAACACTTCGTTCAGACGATAATTTTATTTAAAAAAAAATATTATTTACCCAATTTATAATCGACTCAGAATTTTTTAGGCAGACGATTTTTATTGGTGATTAATTTTAAGAGAAAAAGAAAAGAAATGAATTTATTAATATGCACACTATCAAAGGTTGACGGAGGAAAAATAAATAAATAGATAAAATAAAATGAAATTTTTTTGAAAGCTATGGCTTTGGAATAAATTTCAAAGAATTTCTTAAAAAGGGTTGATAAAAACATAGAAGGAATGAGTTTTATTTGGAATATTAAGAAATAAATTTTAATTAAGAATATTTTTAATTTAGAGCCATCTTTTTAAATTTACGCATACTAGAATAATGTTTTTTAAGGCAAATTAAGAGTTTATATCGTCTGCATAAAGATTAACAGATTAGATCTATAAACAAGATTTTAATTTAATAATTTGAAGTAAGTACGGTTGGTTGGTTGGTTGGTTGATTTTTGTCGTTCGATTATCTACGCTAATGGGATATAGGACCAGGGGGAGTGCCCTCCGTGGGGGTCTTTCAAAGGGAACCTAACCCGTATTTACGCAAGGTTCGAAGAAAACCACGGAAAACTCCGAATGGTTAGGCCGACAGCCGCGATTGGGTTCGAACCCAGCACCTGCCGTCTACCAGTTGAGAGGTCCGAACCTCTCGGCCACTGGTGGGGCCGAAGTAAGTACGGAATATTATTATAAGAAAATTAAGATAGTATAAAGGTTAGTTTTGGCGAAAAAAATTTAAAATTTGTAATATACATATACATGTGTGTGTGTGTGTTACCACAAATATGTAAGAGCTATAGTGAGTATTAATAACAAAATGCTGTACGCGAAATTTTTGCAGAAAATGGAGGAAAAGAGCCGATGATTTTTTTTCTTTTTTAGTACACATTTTTGAAGAATATGTATTATGTTTACGATACGAATATATAATATTTTTTTTCTTCCTAGTCCATAATGCAATGTCATATCTTCTTCTTATTCGTATTAACTTTCTATAACTACTTAATTTTCTATAATGAATTCGTCTTTGTGAATTCTGTTACCCATATAAAATACAGACAATCGAGAGCATTTATGAGAGCTTATGTGTGGATATGGGAAGTTAGCAGCCGAATGACAAAACGGATTCATAAATATTTTTAAGATGCAGAGGAAGGTTTCCGTCAAAAAATAATAATAATTGTTGCATTTCACTTGGCTGATAAAAATGCATGAAAATTCAGGATTTAATATTATTGAGAAAAAAAAATTACAAAAAGCTGACATTTCCAACAATGTAAAGTGAAAGTTAAAATGGCTATAGAATTTGAAGTGATGTTTATTTTTTTTCGTTTGATTAATCTTGATCGGCCTGAATGTAAATTAATAAATTTATTAAAGATTTTTAATAAATGCTTGAAATTTAATAATAAATTCGAAAGTACTCTTTGGAAAAATAAGATATTAACAACATTATAAACTCTTGTGTTATATTGGACAATATGTTTGTACTTATTCTTATAAACAGTGGTACATTTTATATACAAATAAAATTAACAACATGCTAAACTAAAGGTTTTTCATGTTTTCTCAGTGCAATAAGCTTACTTTCAAAAAATTATTCTTTCAATTTAATTAATTTAAATTCTTTTTTATTACCTTTTTATGGTAGTAAAAATTATTATGTTTGCAAGTTTGTTGTATAATGTATTTCATATGTTTAGTTATTTTATAAAATCATATAAATGAAACAAATATTGTTGAACATAAAAAAATCATATCCTAATTTATTATAGTTTATAATGAGTAGTTTTCTTGCATAATATTTCAATTTCATAAAAAGAAATAGCGTGTAACTTCATACAAGTACAGAAGAAACCGTAATATATCAGAAAAAATAACATCTGAGTTTCTATTTGGTACTTTAATTATTTCGTAACTGAGGTTACGAAAAATTACAGTATTTTTTCTTGGTTAAAAAAAAATAATTTGATGCATTGAAAACAATAGTGAATTCATGAGTTTCTTTAAACATAGTATTTCGCAACGGTGTTATTAACAATTTTATACGGTGAAAAAATAGTAATAAAATAGCTATTCGCAAATCACTTATCAGTTTTTTAAATGTTTTCTGCGTTGGAACTAGAGTTTCTTTTCCAAGAAATAAAATGCATACAGTTTTTATCATTCTACATATCGATATCAAAATAAAGTCTTTTAAACATTGTGTATGAAATGTTTGAATATTGTACTCGATAAATTAGAAAATTCCTGTAAAATAATTCTCAAGAGAGATTTATCGGTTATTATTTGTTTAAAAATTTCTTCTATCCACGACCATTTTTTTAAAATATTCTATAAAGAACGGTAATATACTTTTCTGTAAAAATTCTTTGAATTTTTAGTCAAAGGAACTATTTAAGTATTTTCATAACCGAAGGATTCCTGAGAGATTTAAATTTCGGGATATTTTTCACATATACAGAACATTGCGTAATTTATTGATCAGTTTTATTTATTTTATTTTAAATATTTCATTTTATAAAAACTGATAAGTAAGAATTTAGACGCCTAAATGTTTTTACGTAATTAAATAATATAAAATAATATATTTGCTTTTTCTGAAATTTTTAAATTACAAACATACAATAGTAACATTACAACGGAAATCTTTTTAATTGTATTACATGAATAAAGTAGTGGATGAGAACCAGCCGTCATGGATATACATAACATAAAATATGAAAATAAAACATATGGAAACTATTTATAAAATGCATTGCAATTCTAAAATAAAATTTAAACGTATATTTAAGCATTTTTTATCTAAATTAATGCTCTATTTTTAAATTGCGATTACTGCTTGATTATCCCATCGACATATTTGGAAAAAAATATATAAATTGACAAACTACATGTAAACTGCCCAAATTATCAAAATTTTTATTTTAAATGACGAAAGAACAAATAAATTAGTAAAAATAAATAAAAATACAAATTAAACGTAAAATTAAAAATTCCCTGATGACATAGAAAAACATGTAACATGTTTGATGTCAAGTGAATATGACATTTACAATATGACATTTATATCTCTTTAACCGCATATTACTTGCTTATTTAAATGTTTATCACTGTTACTTTTATGGTTATAAATTGGCGCCCAGCTGCTAGTATTAAACTCTAAAACCAGCATTTTTTTTCATTACAGTATGTGTAAATATTTAAAAGTCATGGTATACATTAAAATAAACTGTTTAATAATAGCTAAACTTTTTATTCTGTAGGCATTCTTCATTGACTTGACATTGCTATTAGAACAAAATACCAACAAGTTTCACCTGGGATTCCCATACTTTTAGTCTTACACTACTTACGTGTACCGTAAAATTCCAGTTTGTAATATTTCGTAATTCTTCATACTCTATATTTTTAACTTGATTTCACCTTAACTATTGAATTCTAAAAAACTAAAACAATTCAAATCTCTATATCTACAAGCATATTTTTTTAATCACTTTATAATAGGATGACAGTTGCAGCGATAGAGAGTTCAGAACGGTGATAAAATTATTAATTATTTTTAATAATGATCTTTTCCCAACAATCAGATAAAATTATATGGAATAAAATTTGTTAAAATAGTCTTCAAAATCGCATTACAAATACAAGTTGATGAAAACAAATCCAGAGTAATTAGATCCGAAAAATGCACAAATATTAAGACATATTTTTATTAAAGAAAAATATTCTCAAATATTATTAAAAATTGTAGAACAAGATTCGTTAAAGCAATCTTAGAAATGTATTTTGATAAAAACTGAAAAATTCTCATTTTTTTAATTTTACCAGTTATTTCTCATTTATTTCAAACCTATTTTTAATTTAGAGAAAGTGTATTTTCAAATTTAATATATTTTCTAAAAAAATCAAGCATCATTTTGATTAAAACGTAAGGAAAAAAAGGAATTCGAAATGCCTTTCATGTTCTAAATTTAGAAAAGTAGGCACGGATAAACCATTTTATCATGTAAATATTCAACTAAATTTAATTTTTTTGAAAATATTAGATTTTGTAGAAATTAGTAAAAACTCGTAAATAATTTCTTAAAGTGAATTTATTAATTACAATTTGAGTTTAAAGTAGTTTTATAAGACGAAAATATGAAAAACATGCTTGAAATTCAATGGTTAATTTATACTTTTTAATCGAAGTAATATAACATAAATAAAATTAATTAAAAAAGACTAATGCAATTAATATTTTAATGCATTTAAAAAGCTGTTGACATGCATGCATATATATGTCTATGCATATATATGTTGCGGCCAATACACGGAGCCTGGCCAATTCCAGAAATGGCCGGCCAATACCCGAACTGGCCAAGCTTCCTGGCCAAAACCCGAATTACATGAAATTAATAGCGCATTTCGGGTTTTGGCCGGCCAATTCGCGAACTGGTCGGGAAGCCTTGGCCAACACCCGAACTATGATGCATAGGTACCAATTTTTTTGTAATCAAGATCATGTAACATTAAAATGTACAGTAAAAAAGATTCCTATTGATTATATTGAAACGAAATATTTTTGTGCACCCAACTAAATTAACAAGAAATAGTACACATTTCCGTTTCAATCTATATTAATAAAATAACACATCGCTCTGTGTGTGTGTGTGTGTGTGTGTGTGTGTGTGTGTGTCTGCGATAGTTAGCGAAAACTACGGTACGTACGAAGCTCAAAATTTTTCTGAGAGTAGCCCAATATCTCTCCTGATGCACCTGACGCTCAGAATTTCAAAATTCTATTTATTAACTGAGTAATTAATTAAATTCCAAACCTCACTCTCATAAAAAAACGCTTTTTTTTAGCTTTTTTCCCTTTCATTCTCTTAAGGTTGGTTGGTTGCATAAAATTTTTGCAGAAATAATTTAAAAAACTGGGATTGACCTTTAAAATTCATAGATTGGCATACTGTCAGTTTAAATGAGGATTTTTTTTTTCTTTTTTTTTTTTTCTTTTTTTTTTTTTTATTTTTTTTATCACAGCTGCCGTACGCCATGGAGGAAAAATATAGGTGGTGGCGAAGTAAAACGAAAAAAAAAAAAAAAAAAAGGTTTGCAATATCAAACCATTTATTGCTGAAATTTTAATGTCTCAAAATAAAGCACGAGGAAGGAACTTTGTATTAAGACGGATTGGAAGAAATGAATTCCATCTGAAGCATATTTTACGAAGAAATAGTAATTTTTTTAAATGGTTTTTTCTATTATATTATTTATTAAAATAAATGTTTGCTTTTAAAATAGATGAAATTGGAAAATGAAAACTAATTAAATGTCAAAACAAAATTAAATAAAATATTGAAAACGTATGATTTGAAGTAAAAAATTGTATTACTAAAACTTTTCTCTTTTTTTTTCAGAAATTTTTAATACTTTATAACGTAGATGAAAAATGTTTACGATTTAACAACATATTAATAATTCCATTTCAATATATAAAATATAGCGATGAAAAGATTTTTAAAATCATGCATGAACACTTAAATAATAACATTGATCTAAAATCTAGATTTCAGAGTGCAGACGATTTTAAGACATTAACGAAAGAATGTTGATTTTTCAAGCAAAGTCTTAAATGATGCTTCTATATTGATAGTTCAAAGTCTTATGATAAAAATAATCAAATAATCTTGCCTATGATTGATATAATTGTATCTTTCAAGAATTCTGATCGTGTATTACAGGCAATAATGGCACAAAACTTTATTTTTAAATGAAATTTTAGTCATCTATTCAATAACAGTTTAAAAGGTAAAAAACAAAAACAAAGAAATACTGGTTTAAACCAGTTTGAATTGATCGGATTTCCAAAGCACATGGTTTTGTTGGTTTGGACTTAATGTAGCGGATTTTAGAGTTACATATTTGCGTCACCCCACTTACTGCCACTCTATTAATTTCTTTTTACTATATGGTTGTACGCATATTTTTGGCATTTCGAACATTAGAATGTATGAGTCATTAGCTGTGTTGCAGTAAAAAACATTACACAACACTTTTCTATGAGTTTATTTTTTTAACATTGATTAAATTTAAATGTGTTCTATTCAATTTAAAATTGTAATATGGCTTTAATTTGTTTTTAAAACAAAAATAAAATAGCTGTTTGGCGTACAATTGTTTGTATCCGCAAACGATCCATTCACCATAATAAATTATCAAATAGCAAAGTAAATTATCTATCAGAAATAGCCATAAAAAGAATAGTAGCAAAACTGATTATAACCTTAATGTTTAGACTAATTTAAACATAACCCGGATCCCAACCAGAAAAAAACAGACCACCCTCCGATCCGTGATACACAAAATTTCCGTGAGTATAAACCCGACCCTGACCTAAAAATTCTGTTTGGAAAAAACTATGGATTTGATAACTGACCGAACCGAATCTGAATCCCGCAAAAATGTTCACGTGAAGCATAACCCGATTCAAACAAGGAAAAATAATTTTCGTGGGCATGAAACTTGACCAGAACCTAAATATTTTCTTTAAAAAACCCGAAATATGACTCGAACGAAATCTGAAACCGATAAAAATTTTCCAGAGAACTATAACCCAATCCCAGCAAGGCAAAATACTTTCCATGGTAATCCGACTCAAACCTAAAAAACTCCGTTTGAAAAATCCTGAACTTTGACCCAAACCACATCTAAATCTGATCAAAGTATTCGAAAGAACCATAACCGGATTCGAGTAAGACAAAATAATTTCTGTGGACATGAACTCGATACGAACCTAAAACTCTCATTCAAAAAAATACCTGAAATTTGAATCTAACCAAATCTGAATCTGAAAAAACTATTTCAAAGAAACGCAACCGGATCCAAACAAGACAAAATATTTCCATGGACATGAACACAATCCGAACCCAAAAAATTTCTTTGAAAAAATCGCGAACTGAACGAAATCTGAACTTGGCAAAAATATTCCAGTGAAGCATGTCCTCATTCGAACAAGACACAATCATTTCCGTGAACATGCAATAAGACCCGAACTCAACAATTATATTTGAAGAAAAAACCCGAAATCTGAATTGAACCAAATCTGGACTTGACAAAAATATTCCAAAGAACTATAACCCAATCCAAGCAAGACGAAATAATTTCTATGGACATAAACCCAACTCGAACCTAAAAAAATTCGATTTGAAAAAAACTGAAATTTTACCCAAACCACACCTAAATTCGACCAAAATATTCGAAAGAATCATAACTGGGATTCGAGTATGACAAAATAATTTCCGTCGACATGAACGAGACCCGAACCTAAAAATTCTATTTGAAAAAATACCTGAAATTTGAATCGAACCAAATCGGATCCTGATAAAAAATATTCCAAAGAATCATAACCGGATCTGAATAAGACAAAAAATTTCCATTCATATGAACCGAATCTGAACCTAAAAAATTTCTTTGAAAAAATCACGAAATCTGAACTGAACCAAATCGAAACTTGAAAAAAAAACATTCCAGTGAAGCATGTTCTTATTCGAACAAGGCAGCATAATTTCCGTGAACACGCAAGAAAACCCGAACCCAAAAATTCCATTTGAAGAAAAAGCCGAAATCTGAATTGAAACAAATCTCTTCCAGACAAAAATATTCCAAAGAACCATAACTGTATCCGAACAAGGCAAAATAATTTCCATGGACATGAATACGACCCGAGCATTAAAACTCAATATCAAAAAATACCTATAATCTGAAACGGACGAAATCTGAACCCGACAAAAATGTTCTAATGAATCATAACCAGATCCGAACAAGACAAAATAATTTCCATTGATCTGAAACCAATATATGGCTTGGTAACATTTAGGTTTCAACATTACGGTAAGTCTTTGATTATATTTAATTTCCCGTTAGGCTACAGTTAGGTCACGGTTAAGTTAAAGTTAGGTTAAAGTTAAATTGCATTTATGCTATGATTAGAATAAGGATATGTTACAATAAAGTGAAGGTTAGGTTACATTTATGTTATATTTAATTTACAGTAAGGTACTGCTAAGTCAAAGTTAGGTTTCAGGCAGGTTATGGTTACGGTACAAAAGTTTACGGTTAGGAATTTATCCTCAGAGTGAACATAACGCATGATTTGATTAAAAATAACACTTACTTTTGTTAAATGGCTCTGAAATTATAATACTACATACCAACATTTTAGCTACCAGCGAGTATCGATTTCATTCATGGTATAGTCGGCTTTAAGAGTGATATAATTAGTTTGAAATTCAAAATATTTCACTTGAGATTTCTATGTGAAAAAAAAATAATAATTAGTTATGTCACTCAACAGTGATTTTTGATAAATATCAACACTTTAACACGAAAATCACGCTGTCGTTGGATACATATTCCCTCCCGCGTTTCTCATCGCTCATTTTGAGTATTTTTAGAGCTTAACATTAGCTGTTTTTAAACCGATTTTTCACACAGTCAATGGCTACGTATTTCAGACAATGCATTTCTGCATGTTTCGAGTTAATGATAAAATCATACAAATTTCAAGTTCGTTTAATATTGTTAATACGGACCCGGGCAACGCCGGGCGGGTCAGTTAGTATCGAATATAATTGATAAACTAAATACGATGACAATTACAAGTTAACCGGAAACTTTATTCGAGTTAGATCACGGACAGGCTGACGTCCAGACTATTTGAATTCATAGGCACTTTCAACTATTTTACAAAGGATTAAGCCGAGTGCTTATATCTATTGGCTAAATTTTTTAGCTCGCTGAGTTTTGCAGTGATGAAGAATCTCGATAGTAGATTCGGAATAGCTATTTGCTGCTACCTTCTCATATTTTATTTGTGCATTTATAATCGTTGGTTTTCTATCTTTAAATATTAGTAGAGGTTTCTCAACTTATAAATGGTTGTAACTCACACAGATTACCAATCCTGTAAAATAATGTTAAAAAGTATCAATGACGTAAAGCATTCATTTAATTATTAATTCATTAATATTAATAGTTAGTACTAACTAATAACTTCCCTTTAAAATTTACTCGCTCTCTAATACAGTAAAAAAAAAAAAAAAAAAAAAAAAAAAAAAAAAAAAAAAAAAAAAGTTTACTAGAAACAATATTGTTTTTTCACTTCATAACTATAAATACTAATTGAAAAATTACGATAGATTGTTGAATTATCCAATTTTGAAGATAATTTTATAAAAACTGCAGTCACATTATTTTTTTTAATTCGTTTGTATCGAGATATAGTAATTCTTTGAAAAGTTACTTCAATTTTAAATATCTAGTTAATTAAATCTCACATTGGAAACCATGTGAATGGATATAAAAGAGTTGCATTAAAGAGTAAACGCATCTAAATCATTATGCTTTAGTTTTATTTAATAAAATTCATTAACTATGTGTGAGAGATGCATTCGGACTTATAGACATTGAAATGGAAAATTTTCATTCGCCGATAAAATTCCATTCTGAAATCCATTGTATCGAAAATTTCAATTCTCCCAGAGAAATAGGATTAAGAGTAATTAATATGCTCTTTAGGTAATAAATCTTCAGAGCGTGCAAGATTAATTTTGAAAGGTGGATTTTCTATTCATAGAATTTTACAGATGGAAAAGAATTATCTGCATCGTATCTGGATATTTCTGTGAAATTAATACGAATATTAAATACAATACAATTTTAGTTTTCGTTTTCTGAAATTGTTTTACTTAATTTCAGATTCTTTAAAAGTAAACAAGATTTTTTCTTCATAATAAAGTTTATTTCATGACTTTTTTTTCTATATATCAAAGAAATGCAAATCAAATTATAATTTTTACAAATAAAGAAAAACATATTTTCTCGGATATTATGCTGTGTTTGATTTAATACTATTAACACTTTCGAGTAATTTTTTTTAGTAAAGAAAACTTTTACATTAATAACATAAACAATAGCTATTCCAATCGACTAATTAGAGTTTAATAAATATTTCATTGTCTGAAACATATCGAATGCTGATTTTTTGCATAGTATTATATATATATATATATTACAAATTTTAAATTATTTTCGCCAAAATTAATCTTTATACTATATTAATTTCCTTATAACAATATTCTGTACTTACTTCAACTTAAATTAAAATCTTGTTTCCAGATCTAATCTATTAATCTTAATGGAAAAGATATAAATTCTTAATTCGCCTTTAAAAACATTTATTCCAATATGCGTAAATTTAAAAAGATGACTCTAAATTAAAAATATTTCTTAATATTCCAAATAAAAACTAATTTTTTCTATGTTTTTATAAACCCTTTTTAAGAAAGTCTTATTAAATTTATTCCAAAACCATACCTTTCAAAAAATATCATTATTTTTATTTATCTATTTATTTATTTTCCCTCCTTCAACATTCGATATGTGTGCATAACAATAAATTCATTTCTTTTCTTTTTCTCTTAAAATTAATCGTCTGCAAAAAGATCGTTTGCACGGAATATTTGAAATTCTGGGTCGATTTTAAATTAGATAAATAATATTTTTTTAAATAAAATTATCGTCTGTGGAATAAAGTCTCGACTCTGGGCATGAATTATATTTACATGGAAATATGATGGTTCGAGAATAGAGAATTTTCTAGAACTTTCTTTTAGATTTAAGAAAGGAAGCCTCGAGAGGAGAAGGAAGATTCTTGGGGTTTTTTTTCGCTGAGTACGGCTTACGGCTTGTTGAAGTGAATGATGGAATATTCTTTTCGATGTTTCTGTTAAAGATAGCTCGCAGAAGGAGCCTTTCCCTCTCTCATGACTACAGTTTAATAAAGTAACTTGCAGTAACCACTGAGTAATTTATTGGATCCTCTACATTTATTTATTTATTATTTTTTTTCTCGCTTGCCATTACTTCTGTGCGGACCCCGGCGATGATGTTTCTGGCTCCTAACTTTAAAATGTCACACACACACACACACACACACACATATATATATATAAATATATATATTAATTTACCTCTCTGCCTTGAATTTATTGATTACGAAAAAGCATTTGATTCCGTCAACACATCAGCAGTAGTAGGATCTCTGGAGGACATTGGAATAGACAAACCTTACATCAATATCATAAGGAAGATTTACAAGAAAGAAAACAGCAACCATCCGTTTAGATAAAGGAAAAGCGAAGATTAAGCTCGGAAGAAGAATAAGACTAGGAGATACTATTTCACCTAAGCTTTTTAGTGCTGTCTTAGAAAATATCTTCAAGAAGCTGGAATGGGAAAACAAAGGGATTAGAATAAATGGGGAATATTTAACTCATATCCGGTTCGCTAATGACATTGTAATTTTCAGTAACATCCCTGAAGAATTGGAAAATATGCTAAAAGATCTTGCAGAAGCTAGCATCGATGTGGGATTAAAAATAAATTTAGAAAAGACTAAGGTGATGTTCAATTCATTTACATCAAAAAAAGAAAATTGTCTACAAGAACACTGAGATTAAAGAAGTAAAAATTTATGTGTACCTAGGACAGGAAATATCATCAGATAATAGTATCATGAATGAAATCAATAGAAAAATTAGAAGTGGGTGGAGTGCTTATGGAAAGAACAATATTATTCTGAAGAGTAATATGCCTCTTTGTTTGAAAAGAAAGGTGTTTAATCAATGTATTTTACCTGCACTAACTTAAGGAGATGAAACACGGACATTAACAAAACGGATGATACAAAGACTACAAACAACTCAGAGAAGTATGGAAAGATGTATGCTAGGCATAACTATAAGAGACAGAAAGAGGATAACCTGGATAAGAAATCAGACAAAAGTTTTTGACATCCTTGAAAGAATCAAGCAGCTAAACTGGAAATGGGCTGGGCACATTGCAAGAAGACAAGACAATAGATGGAGCACAAATATACATTAGTGGGATCCCAGAGATGTAAAACGACCAAGAAAACGACCACAGGTAAGATGGAGTGCCGAAATTAGAAAAGTGGTTGTAAAAACAACAAAAATAAACGTAAAAAAATGTTTGTTTCCATATCCATTTGCATATCATTTCGAATATGCATGCTTACATCCATTCAAAAACTTCCATCTATAATTGTTCTTTAAAAGACTTTAGAAAATAGATATCATATAGAATATTCAGGAAGCATGCGGTCATTAAAAGAGTTACACCGACATGCGGCAACTTTGCCATTTATTTTTTAAAACAGTTCTTTAATAGTATTAAAAAAATAACAGTATTTTAAAAATTCAATAGGATAATTATTATTGTAAAAAATATTAGCAATTTTAGAAACTTGCTGAAAAAAAATATCTTTCATTAATTTCTTAAATTTCTGTATTTGAACTTATATATATGAAACATGTATATATATATATATATATATATATATATATATATATATATATATATATATATATATATATATATACAGGGTGTCCCTAAACAAATGGTATATACGCTAGGGGGTGATAGAACACATCAAGACGAGTGATAGTAAATAGGTAACCAAGGGTCCCAAACGTTTTCCAAAGGAGATAGCCGCCATTAAAGTTTGGGGTCCAAAATTTCAAATGCACATAAAAAACGGAAAAATTGGTCGATTGATTTGCGGTTTTCACTAAAATTATTCTTTATGTTGGTATTTTCTTGAAAATAAATTATAAAGACAAATTTCGAAAAATGCCGATAGAGGGCGCTTTAGACTTTGAAGTAATGAAAAATTATTTTTTGCAGTGATTTTTTGCATCTCATTAAATGGTTTCGTAAGTTTAGACTTAAACTTAAATTTTGAGCTCAAAATCTGAATAGTTGAAAGCGGTTAAGTAGCACAAACTTAACTGTGTTCAGAGGGTTTAAATTTCAAATGATTATAAAAAACGGAAAAATTGGTCGATTGATTTGCGGTTTTCACTAAAACTATTCTTTATGTCGGTATTTTATTGAAAATGAATTATAAAGATAAATTTCAAAAAATGCCGATAGAGGGCGCTTTAGACTTTGGATTAACGAAATAATCCATCCTAATGCTATTTTTTTGTCGTTATTTTTTGCATCTCATTAAATGGTTTCGTAGGCGATTTAAACTTAAATTTTGAGCTCAAAATCTGAATAGTTGGGAGTGGTTAAGTAGCACAAACTGAATTGTGTTCAGGCGGTTTAAATTTCAAACGAAACGGAAAACTATAAAAAAAAAACGAAAAAATTAGTCGATTCGTTTGCGGTTTTTGCTAAAACTACTCTTTAAATCAGTGTTTTCTTGAAAATAAAATTTAAAGATAAACTTCACAAAATGCCGATAGAGGGCGCCTTAGACATTGGAGTAGCGTACAACTATTTTTAATCGTTATTTTTTTAATCTCATTAAATGCTATCAAATGTGTAGATTTAAATTTTGAGATCAAATTCTGAGTCGTTGCGAGTGTTTAAATAGCGCAAAAGGGAACTGTGTTCGAGGGGGGGGGTTAAATTTCAACTCCTGAACACACTTCAGTTTGCGCTTCTTAACCTCTCCCAACGATTCAGAATTTGAGTTCAAACTTTAAGTTTAAATCTAAGATTTCGAAAACATTTAACAAGTTTTGGAAAGCATTTAATTAGATACAAAAAATAACGGTTAAAATTTGTTGTTGGTTACTCTAAAGTTTAAGGTGCCCTCTAACGGAATTTTTTGAAATTTATCTTTAAAATTCGTTTTCAGGAAGATACTGACTTAAAGAATAGTTTTATTTTAAACCGCAAACGAATGGACCAATTTTTCCGTTTTTTATTATCATTTGAAATTTGAACCCTCTGAACACAGTTCAGTTTGTGCTACCTAACCACTCCCAACTGTTCAGATTTTGAGCACAAAATTTAAGTTTAAATCTAAGCCTACGAAACCATTTAATGAGATGCAAAAAATAACGACAAAAAATAGCATTAGGATGGATTATTTCGTTAATCCAAAGTCTAAAGCGCCCTCTATCGGCATTTTTTAAATTTATCATTATAATACATTTTCAATAAAATACCGACATAAAGAATAGTTTTAGTGAAAACTGCAAATCAATCGACCAATTTTTCCGTTTTTTATAATCATTTGAAATTTAAACCCTCTGAACACAGTTAAGTTTCTGCTACTTAACCGCTTCCAACTATTCAGATTTTGAGCTCAAAATTTAAGTTTAAGTCTAAGCTTACGAAACCATTTAATGAGATGCAAAAAATCACGGCAAAAAATAGTTTTTCATTACTTCAAAGTTTAAAGCGCCCTCTATCGGCATTTTTCGAAATTTGTATTTATAATTTATTTTCAAGAAAATACCGACATAAAGAATAATTTTAGTGAAAACCGCAAATCAATCGACTAATTTTTCCGTTTTTTATGTTTATTTGAAATTTTGGACCCCAAACTTTAATGGCGGCTATCTCCTTTGGAAAACGTTTGGGACCCTTGGTTTTCTATTTATTATTACTCATCTTGATCTGTTCTATCACCCCCTAGCGTATATACCATTTGTTTAGGTACACCCTGTATATATATAGCACTTGAAGAATAATGTGTATCGGCAGATCCAAAGTCCCGTGCAGATCCAAAGTCCAATTAACCAACTGATTAACTTCAAAAACATAAACATTACAAAAGCTTATAAAGAAACATCTAGCTTTTTCTAAAAAAGCTCATATTCCTTTGCCTAAAGTTAAAAATTTGTCTTTTCCTTTTCTATTCGTAACCCCCAAATTTCACAAAACACCTGTTAAATATAGATTTATATGTAGTAATGTAAACAGCATCGGTAACGAATTTAATTGCAGGTTTGAAGAAATGTTAAAGAAGATTTTGAATATTTTAAAATTTAAATATAAAAATAGTAATGTTTATTGGATTATTTTAAATAGCTTTGAAATTAAAAATGAATTGACTAAAAATGACATACAGAATATACAAACTTATGATTTTGAAAATATTTTCACTAACATTCCTATTACAGAGTTGAATAATATTTTATTTAAAATTATTGATTTGATCATTGGTGACATCGATTTGGATCTTAATTTATTTAGATTATTGTGTAATTTTTGTTTATATAATAATTATGTATATACAGGCTCAGACATTTATTTACAAAGTAATGGGATAGGAATGGGTACAAGTTATTCTTCCACGGCAGCTAATCTCTTTTTATTTTTTTATGAATATCAGTTTTCTAGAGTAAATAAAGATGTTAATTTTCTGGCTTTCAGATACATTAATGATTTAATTATTTTGAACTATGACCGTAATTTTTTGTAAATTTCATCTGATATTTATCCTGATATGCTGGTCCTGAAAAAAAACTAATGAAAACAATAAAGCTGCTGACTATCTCGATTTAAAAATCCATATTTCAAATGATTTACAAATTTCAATATATAATAAGAGGGATAATTTTAGTTTTGAAGTTAATCAGTTGATTAATTGGACTTCAAATATTCATAAACGTGTTTACATAAATATAATTATTGGTCAAGTTTTTCGTTACTACAAGCTCTGTTCAAATAAAAATTTATTTTTAAAGGAACTTCATCATTTAATTAATATTTTACAATGTAAGAATAATTTACCTCTAAAATTTATTAATAAATATACTAGTTTTACTGACAGTCTGCATTTTTAAGAAATTGCTATATGATTGACAGTTAATGATTTTGTGTAACTTAATGCCTTTTGGACGGTTTTACAAGGATGTCTGCAATCGTGTGGCAACGATATGGAAACGAATACGGATTGATTTTGGATGCTGGTTTTTAGTTGTTTTGCGTGGCTGTGTCTCTGAAGCTTGGGTAATACAACTTTATTTCTGTTTTAATTGATATTACACACTTGTTTATTTCGGCAGTATAATTTTTAAATGTGTTATATGCTGTTTTCTGTGGCTTTTGGGTCCGGTGGGGGAGTGTTATGATATCAAATGTTTTGCACATTTGATTTTTTAAATTGTAACACTCTGATCGAAACCCACTGGCACTACAATATAATAGTCTTTTTCCATATCCATTCATATGTATTTGCTTTGTTTTAAAACTGCCCACCGCTGATGTGTCCACAGCCTCTTTATATTGTCTTTATTTTGTTTTTCTTACTAGATTTTTATTTCCTTTAAAGTTAGTAGTTTGATTTCAATTTTCATTATGGCACGGGACTTTGGATCTGCGATACACATTATTCTTCAAGTGCTGTATACATAATTTACGTGATTATTGCAGCTATAGCGCTTATCATGTGGATTTTTTGTGAACTTAAGTTCACTTAAAACTTTAAAACTTTTTGGACTATATATATATATATATATATACATATACAAAGGGTGTATCTAAACTCTTAGGCATAACTTTAAGGGGTTATAGTACACGTCAAGACAAACAATATTGAATAGGAAACTAAAGGTCCAAAACTTCATCCAAAAGAGATAGGCACCATTAAAGTTTAGGGTCCAAAATTTCAAATTTCATAAAAAACGGAAAAATTCTTCGATTGATTTGCGGTTTTTACTAAAACTCTTTTTTAATTCAGTATTTTCTTGAAAATAAATTATAAAGATAAATTTCAAAAAAATGCCGATTTAGGATGTTCTAGACTTTGGAGTAACGAACAATTATTTTTTGCCGTGATTTTTTGCATCTCATTAAATGTTTTCGGAAGCTTAGACATAAACTTAAATTTTGAGTTCAAAATGTGAATAGTTGGGAGTGGTTAAGTAGTGCAAACTGAACTGTGTTTAGAGGTTCAAATTTCAAATGATTATAAAAAAACGTAAAAATGGGTCGATTCGTTTGCAGTTTTCACTAAAACAACTCTTTAAATCAGCATTTTCTTGAAAATAAATTATAAAAATAAATTTTTAAAAATGCCGTTAGAGGGCGCTTTAGAGTTTGGAGTAACGAACAACTATTTTTTACGGTTATTTTTTATATCTCATTAAATTTATTGAGAAGCTTAGACATAAACTTAAATTTTGAGCTCAAAATCTGAATCACTGGGAGTGGTTAAGTAGCGCAAACTGAACTGTGTTCAAGGGGGTGGGAGAATACTAAAATTTCATATGATTATAAAAAAAGGAAAAATTGGTCGATTCGTTTGCGGTTTTCACTAAAACTATTCTTTATGTCAGTATTTTCTTAAAAATAAATTAAAAAAAAAATTTTCAAAACATTTCGTTAGAGAGCGTTTCAAACTTAAGAGTAACCAACAGCTATTTTTAAGCGCTATTTTTTGTATCTAATTAAATACTTGCAAATTCTAAGATTTAAATTTTGAGATCAAATTCGGAATCTTTGGGAGGAGTTACAAGCGCAAATTGAACTGTGTTTCGGAGTTGAAATTTAAGACCCCCCCCCCCCCTCGAACACAGACCTCGATTTTGCTCTACTAAATTACTCTCAACGATTCAGATTTTGAGCTCAAAATTAAAGTCTAAGCTTTTGAAAGCATTTAATGAGATTAAAAAAATAACGATAAAAAATAGTTGTACGTTACTCCAAAGTCTAAAGCGTCCTCTATCGGTATTTTTTTAAATGTATCTTTAAATTTTATTTTCAAGAAAATACTGATTTAAAGGGAGTTACAGTGAAAACAGCCAACGAATCGACCATTTTTTCCATTTTTTTATAATCATTTCAGATTTGTAACCCCCCCCCCCCCGCCCTCTGAACACTGTTCAGTTTGCTCTACTTAACTACTCCAAACTACGAGTATTCAGATTTTGAGCACAAACTTTAAGTCTAAGCTTTTGCAAGCATTTAATGAGATTAAAAAAATAACGGTTAAAATCAGTTGTATGTTGCTCCAAAGTCAAAGGCGCCCTCTATCGGTGTTTTTTGAAATTTATCCTTAAAATTTATTTTCAAGAAAATACTGATTTAAACAGTAGTTGTAGCAAAAACCTGAAACGAATCGACCATTTTTTCCGTTTTTTTTTTATAATCATTTGGAATTTGAACCTCTGAACATGGTTCAGTTTGCTCCACTTAACCACTCCCGACTATTCAGATTTTTAGCTCAAAATCAATGGCGGATCTAAGGGGGGTGGGAGTGGCCATCGCCCCCCCCCCTTGAGCCCATTAAAGGATTTGTAGAACACCATTAGATGCCCGAAAGGAAAAGTTGTTGGTCCTAAACTCGATACCGGCCCGACCCGCCGCGCCAACTTTAATTTATTGTACTAAGAATGATTCAGGTCTTCACACTGGGTCGGGTCAGGTCTTTTTTTTCTGCAGAGCTGGATCGAGCCACACTGTTTTCAAAATTTTGAAGCCCTCGTTGCGTCCGGTATAAAGGCTAAACGCTCGATCAGGGATCGACACAGCCTGTATGCTATGGACGTACTAAGGGGAGGGGGGACGGCGCGAAGTCCCCCCCAATTGGGCTAATAAAGGGTTTACAAAGTGACATTATACATCCTCACGAGAAATAACTTGGGGCGAAGCTCGAACCCGTCACGGCCTAGCACGGGTCGCGCCAGTGTAACTCCATGACTTTTGGACTGGGTAATATATTCTCTCATTTCGAATTGGGTCGTGTCCTGATTTTGCTTTTATTAGATTCGCGTGGGGGCAGGCTTCTTTTTCTTCCAGACCGATCCTGGTCTCGAATTCATTTTTCCCAGAATTTTGCATTGCACGAAATTTCCCGGATCGGCCCGGTATAAAAGCTAAATATTTGTCCCGTCTCTGATCAAGATAGTATGATAAACATTACTGACCCGACCTCAAACCGTAAAGCTAAACATTCTATACGACTCTGATCTGAATTTCTTCGAAGGATCATGTTTACGGAGAAAAGTGAATTTCGTTAAAGGTTCGCGGAAAAACGCAAATTCCGTCAAACAATCGCGATCAAAACTGGGTCATACATTTCCGAAAGAATAAAAATCGAATCTGTAGCTTACTCAAATCCGAAATGTTTGACAATCTGTCCCGATGCGCTAAGCGCGGCTAAAAAGTAAAAGTTAACCCGACCAATTGCAAAATTTAGTTTCGGACACAGACCCGACCCGACCCGCAGCAAAAAAATCAGAAATTAGCTTGACAAGCAGCAAATAATAGAAGTTAACCGGATCAAAACGCGACCCACAATAAAAAGTAAAAATTAACCCGAACAGCAGCAAAAAAAAGAAACGATCAAATTTCGTGAAATGATGGCGGATAAAACACGAATTTCTTCTAAGGATCCTGAAACAGACGTTCATTTCATCCAAAAATTGCGAAAAAGAACGAAAATTTTATCAAAGGACCCACTGCAATCAGTTCGGGTCAACCTGAACCCTTCTCGCAAAAGTAAGAACTAAACCTTAAACTGTCCCAAATCAGAATTATATGTGAAACTGCCCCAAATGCGCTAAGTACAGCTAAAAAGTAAAAGTCAATCCGACACACAACAAAAAGTTGTAGTCGACTGGACCCAAAAGCAAAAAATCAAATATTAACTCGAACCGCAGCAAATAGTAGAAGTCAACCAGACCAGATTAACCCGACCAGGAGCAAAAAAAAGGGAAGCCAACCGGACCCAAACCCGACCCACAGCAAAAAAGTAGACGAAACACGATTCGCATTAAAATGAGCTTCGATCTGTGTATCAGACTGGAATTTACAATATTCTAAAATCGCGCCCCTCTTGAGGACTCTCCAGATCCGCCCTTGCTCAAAATTATATTCTTCCAGAAACTTTTAATGAAATGGAAAAAATAACGGCAAAAAATAATTGTTCGTTAGTCCAAAGTCTAAAGCGCCCTCTATAGGCATTTTTTTGAAATCTACCATTATAAATTATTTTTAAGAAAACATTGACATATAGAATAGATTTTGTGAAAACCAGAAATCAATCGACGAATTTTTCCGTTTTTTTATGTTTATTTGAAGTTTTGGATCTTAAACTTTAATAGCGCCTATCTCCTACGGAAAACGTTTGGGACCTTTAATTTCCTATTTAATATTGTTTGTTCCTATGTGTACTATCACACCTTAAAGTTTTGCCCAAGAGTTTCGATATAACATGCATATATGTATATATATATATATATCAATGTAGCTGGATTTTATATCATTCAATGAAAAATGATTGTAGCCTTTCATTGTGCTCTTTTGAAAAATATCTGCATAAATTAAATTAACTTTTGGATATAAAAAAATGCCTTTTTAAAACTAAAAACTTCTAAACCAAAGAATAAAAATCTTAAAATTAACTAGGCATTGTATTAATTGTAATTAAGTTTTGATTTTATTTATTTTCTAAACTATTATGCTGATGTTTAACACTCTTTTCAAACTAAAAAAATCTACATTAACTAGTATATATTTTAACTGTTATGAAAATTATATGTTTCTAAACTAAAAAGTTTTAAACCATTGAATGAAAAGCTGTGAATTAACGGGGTACATTTTTAATAATAATTAGCTCTTTAATTTATTTATTTTCTTTTAAAAAGTAACGATTATACAGAAGTTTATGTATGCGAATAAAGTATGCGTTTTTCTCTGCTGAGAATTTTTATCTTTCCACATTATATCCAGAAGTTGGACATTTAATATAAATTTACGATTTTTCTTGTTTTTAAAATTATTGCTCTGTTTAAGAACTCATTCCACAAGCAACATTCATTAAATTAATAAATAATTTGGAAATGAAAAACTACTTCATTTGTTTTTTCCCTGATGTGCAATTTATATAATATTACTCTAAATAGTATTTTGATTAAGCGAAATTTGAAACTTCTATTCGTACTGTTTTTTAAAAGCCTTAATTACTTAACAAATTTATTTTGATACATCTCTATAACTGAAATAATAATCCAATCATTTTAATTATGAAAAAATGAATAAAACATAAATTGAAATTAATATATTTACTAGGCATTTTACAGTTTTATGGAAATATTAGTTTTACAATTTTTTACAATATTTCATATATTTAGATGTGTGAGGGAGTGACCTTTGTCATAAAGGCACTCTAGTATTTCTGAGATCGTGACGTCAATAATTTAACATGTGTAAGCGTAAAAGCGACATCTATCCTCTCTTTTACTTTTACTTTCTAGAGTGTGTGTGCTCTTTCGGATTCTGCAGTTAGCTCGCGGTTATTAGTATTATGTTAATGTGAAGTATCTCAGTTTGCAGCATATAAAAGCTTGGGTTTGAGTGAATGGAGAGTGTCTCTGGCATTAGCCAGCCAGAGAGCATCTGTGGCGTTAGCCAGTGTGTGAGTATCTGTGGTGTTAGATAGCGAAGTGAGATATTGTTCAGCGAAGTGCTAGCCGATTGAAAGTAGCAGCGAATTACTCCAGTTACACTCCAGTGAAGTGTAAAGGAGTTTCGATAGTTGACTTGAGAGTTGGCCGGGGTAAGAAACTTCATAGTAGTTTCATTTTGATTATTTGTGAATAAAGAATTACACACAGCCACGGGCTGTCTAATTAAGCTTTATCTAGTAGCTCAGCCAAGAGAGAGTGAGAAGTGTTAGAATGTGCCACGATTGAGCTCGTCCGGAGCCTGTGAGTATGCGTTTAGCTTTTTCATAGTATTCTCAGTTGTGTAAAATTAAGACTTACTCCCCTTCCCTTCAGCCCTCATCATTTTAATAAACTTTGTTGTTTTATCTTAACTACTGAGTATGTCTGCATTTAACCTCCACCACGACCAACCAATCGTTACAAATGACACTCAGCATGCATATAACGTTACAGATGGTAGTACGATGGTTTACTATCGATTAGTGTTAATTTTTTCAAAGTACATATGTTTTAAAAAAGTACGATGTATTTTATGAAATTAAACTGAAATGTAATGCAGGTTAACATACATGTAGATACATACATAGGTATAAAAACATTTAAAAATTATTCTTGAGTATTAAAAAAAGAACCAATAATATATTATACACGCATTTATGTTGGAAATATACTCAACAGTTAAACTAACACACACTAGAGTTTAATGAATGGATATACGATATCATATGAAAAGAAATATGCACAAAAGGGGGAGAGTAGAAAATGGCAATAAGATTACAAAGTGATTTTTTGGAATGGAGAATATTAAAATAAAAATGTATATTGCCCTGTTAAACTGATGATATTAAGCTCACAGACTACGCATACTAATTGTACATTACAGCCTTATATTTTCAAGGGTTAATGCCGTTGAAAGAAAATTAAGGGGGGAATAGCTCTAACCTATGTCCCCCTTTTTAAATAAACATTGAACCCCTAAACTAATCAGAGATATTCTTATAATATAAAAAAAACCTATATTCGAAATTCAAAGCAAATCGGATAGCTCTTCTTAAAAACCCATCTATGTAATTTAAGAGGGGTCATCAATCTCTTTATACTTAACCGTAAAACTTCCAAAATTATTCAGAAAGTCGCCTTATCAGAAAGAACTTAAATCCAAAATATAAACAAATCGGATAAATCTGCATAATAAACATTAATCAAAATTAAGAGGGGATAACCGCCAATACCCCTTTTATAATTAAGAAAAGAATCCCACAGCTAATTAGGAAGGCATCTTATCACTATGAGTCTGCATCCAAAAATTGAAGCAAACCTGTTAAAGTAAACCGGTTTTCAGTTAATTTGTAAGTATACCCATATGAAGAGGAATCTCAAAGTGATACTTATACATTTTATTGGCATAATAGCTAGGAACTTACTTATAGAAGAACGAGTAAATATCAATAAATTTAACTGACAAAATTAAGTATTGAGGAAAACGCATGTTCTCAAAAGTTTTCAGTTACCTTCACAAGTTTGTAAAAAAGTGGTATTGTAATAGAAAATTACAGTGATCAACAACATTTACAATTAGTATTTTATCGTGTTACTATTTTATTAGCTGTAGAAATAAGTACTGCAAAGCAGAAAAGTGACATTATTGCAATAAACGGTTAAAGATCGTTTATGGTACGTTTTTTCCACATATCTTTCAAATTTGGCGAAATTTCAGCTGAGTTGGAATATTTATAGTTCCACATACTTTTGCCAACTTCTTTCCAAAGATTTTCTATTGGATTCATGTTGGGCGTTTGGGCTCACCATTTCAAATTGTCCTATAGGCGGAGGTAGATTTCGAAGAGTGCTCATTTCAACAAGAAAAAATAATTTTCATTACAGATAAACCTAGTTTAACAACTTTATTTGGCCTCTTTTGAAAAATTTTTACTTTCATTTTTCTAAAAACTTGTTTTATAAGAAACATCTTAAGCTAAATTCGGCTCAAATGCCCATTTTGACAACATATTTTGAAATATATTCTGACTTTATTAAAAATCGATTAATGCGATACATTACATAGTTCGTAAATAACAAAAAACTGTCAATTGAATGCGTTTGAAAGCAAAAATGGATTTAAAAATGAGTCAGAAAAAATGCAATTTGTTATGTGAATATTTCCTCAAATTTTCAATCACGACTATTTCGGGAAATTCTGTTCAAAATACTCTTTTATGGAAGACTTTTTTTAAAATATATTCTGACTTTATCAAAAAACGGACCAATGCGTCACTTTACATAGTTTCTAAATAAGAGGAATTGGAAACTGGATGCGTTTGATAGCAAAAATGGATTTAAAAATGAATCAGAAAAAACGCAATTTGTTACTTCAATACGTCCTCAAAATTTCGATAACTTCGGGAAATTCTGTTCAAAATACCTTCTTTGGCCAGCTTTTTTGAAATACATTCTGTCTTTAAGAAACTGACCAATGTATCCCATTATATAGTTCCTAAATAAGAGGATTTGCCATTTGAGTGCTTTTAAAATCAAAAATGAATTTAAAAATGAGTCCGAATATAAGCAGTTTGGATTTGAGGTTTTTCTGATACTCCTATTTTTGTTTAATTTATTTTTGCTATACGAATTGGTCCTATGAAAAATTTGTCAATACAAAACTTGTAGATATTATTGAGAAGTTTTATAATAAATTTAAATAGATTTGATAGTTTAAGAATTGAAGGAGTTACAGATTTTTGTCTTTTTTCACCGCCCTTTTTGTTTTCGTTTTTAATTTTTTTATCAGTAAGAACTAATCCTATCAAAAACTTGTAATACAAAAGTTTTAGATAATGTTAAGAGCATTTACACAAAATTTAGTTGGATTTGATATCTTGAGAATTGACGAAGTTATGAATTTTTTCCCCCAAAACCTTGTTTTTTCGCCTCTTGAGCCCATTTCTAAATTTATCAAAAATCTGCCATGCATAAAATTTTGGTCCATTTTTAAGAAGTAATATAAACTTTCAACCGATTCGATATCTATTTAATTAAAAAAGTTATGGTGTTTTTTCGGTTTTCACAAAAACCATCCCTATTTCCGCCCCCTTGCACCGATTTTTCCCATTAACGAACTTAGCCGAGATTTTATACCCCTTGATTTTATGTATCAGTTTGAAAAGATTGGAGCAGAACTATAGAAGTTGTCGTGTCATAAGAATGTGATATATATATATATATATATGTATATATATATATATATATATATATATATATATATATATATATATAAACTTTTTTACTAATGGTAGTTTTGGGGTCTAGAGATCACGATCGGCGTAGATCTGCAAACATTTTTCAGAAATTTCAACATTGCAGCGAGCGCAATAGGTAGCATTTCATACGAAATCTACCTAAAACGAAATTTTTTGTGCGAAAACCATTGCTTATCGAGGCTTGCATACATTATTTATGGCGCTATCATGTTAAGAAAAATAGTTGCGACCAAATGTTTTTCTCTAATAAGGTAGAAAATGGTCTTGCAAGATGTCCTTATACATTGTATCATTCACCTGGCTGTGGATTTTAAATAACAGACCGACATTTTTTGAAGAAAATACTCCCCACGGCATAACGTGTCCTCAGCCATGCTTCATTGTATGAATAATTTAGGTAGAATCATATCTGTTGTTGTCATGTCATCGAACGATGCTATCACTTCCAAAACTGTTTCGAATTCGACTGATGGAAAAATATTACTTTTGTGCAGTTTTCACTTGACGAGACTTTGTGTTTTTTAAAACTCCAGTCGGTACGTTGATTTTTTTTTTTTTTACCTAAAAAAAAATTTTGAACACCGACTCTTTCAAAAAGTTCTGTATCACGTCAGCATCATGACACGGTAGACCAACTTATTTGAGCAATTTTTTCATTTCGTAAATCGCAGTATATTGGAACGGAATTTTCATGCGGATTATCAATTGTTTTTCTTCGGATAATTTTGTCCACAGGAATAGTAATTTTCCGGAGTCTCCCGGACCTCTGAAAGTTCCGAAGCCCATGGCCATCTTTATATAATTTTTAAATATCGTTCACAGTCGATTTACCGATCTATAACTTTGCCGCAATATCCCGAGAAGTTTGGTCTTTTAGCGACAAACTAATCACTCATTTATGAACAATAATTGTTGAACTTTTCAATTTTGAATTCAAACTATGCTATACACGTTGATTCATTCATAAACACAACCAAAAACATTTTACTGATAGAAAAAAAACTAAAGAATGATAAGTGGCTGCACACGTGAACTTCGAATTTTATCCCTTTGCATGAAGCATCTTCAGTATCCAATCAAAATGATCACGTGGTCAGAGGTCATTCACATATTCCTAACTTTTGAATCAATTGTGCTTCTTCTTTGCTGAAACCTTTTGGTAAATAAATCGAAGAAACTAACTGATCGGAAACTTTTGACCGCCACTGTATATATATTTGTTAACCAGTAGTTAACGTCTGAAGTTTTTTAAAAATGCCTCTTCTTGTGCTTTTCTCTTTTGTAGATTTCAACCCACAAATATGTTTAGTGATTAAATTTTAAGGTGTAATGTGAACTTATGGTGATACAAACGAATTTCATTTAATCTTTTTATTTAAAAAAAAAATTCGTAATAATGTGTGATTGTAGATTAATGTGTATAATCATCCTTTATCATCATTGGATAACTTACATTAAGCACGTGTTAATAAACTCGTTAAACATGCTTACATGGATATCCTCATTAAATAAAATATACTTTACTTTTATATCTTTTTTAATCAATATTGCATTTATTATAAAAATTACATTTTTGGGATGGATTAAAAGTAAGTTTAGGCTGGTTATTGGATATAAAATATAATTTTAATTGTTTCTAATAAAATTAGTTTTGTAATGCAAGACATACGTTTTTACTAGAAAAATATCACTCACTGGCTCTCTAATAAATGATGCACTTCGCAACTATAATATGTGAGAAAATTTTTTTATAATTTAGATATTTAAAAGTATGGATCAATGAAGTATACCTCAGCGTGCGAACCGAGAAAAAACATCGTTCGGGCATATAGAATCTAAGGTGCGGCTCTAGAAACGATAGTTCCATGTCATCCTTATAAATTCTAGATCCTATTGTTAGAGAGTTCTAGAATATCCTAAAAGAATTCAAAAGTTTAGTCCCATATTTTTGTCGTCTAGCCAATTTAAAAATTTCTGAAAATGTATGCAAGCAAAACAGGTTTGATTTAGTAACTATGATTTTTGTTTATGAACCCATTCCCGAAATTAAGTGATAATTTCTCATTACTGAAATGATTCAATATTGTTTCGTAGAATAGAAAACAAATGATTAGAAATTTTAGATCATTTCGTCTATTCAGCTTACTTATTTACTCTATTCGTATAATTCAGAAATCTACAGTTCTAGTTTAGTGATTCAGAAAGCGACTAACTATCCATTATAGGTGAAGCCGAATTTTTTTTTCGCAGTATGCAACATACACTTATTACTACAGGGACACGTGGCATTTTCATGATTGTATTTCACTAGCGTTAGCCACATCTCTGCAAATGCAGTATGTGGAGCGAATATAAATTTTCATTAACGAAACAAAATACCCAACAAACTGAGACGCTTATTCATTACAAGTGCTTTTCTAATCAAATTATTTTTTTTCATTTTTTTTTTTTTTATCAACATAGAAGTTATATTGAAACTATACTTAAAATAGGTTACTATAGAAAAATTTCAATTAATATGTGAATATTTTAATGTATTCTATACCGCAATGCAGAAATACGGATTTATTGTACTTTTTTTAGAATGGTTCTATAAATTGCTATTAAAGAAAAACTTTTGCGAATGTTACATAAATTTATAACATTTAATTATTTTTGTATATTTTTATATATGTTTCTTTATTTTATATAATTGATAAATTACTTATATATTCTACTATTAATGCGAAAGTGTGAATAAATTTTTATACATCTATGTATTAATTCTATATATGTATCATGTGTATAATCATATGTAATTTTTTTATTATAAATTGTATTTTTTTTGTTTTGAACCTAACATTGGAAACTAAAAGTTAACATTACTTATTTTACTTAACTTACTAAATTTACTAATTAAATTTACTTTTGTGTAACTTATTCACCCAAAGGTATTTTTAAATGTGTAAAAGATTGAATACCAAAAGTGTCATTTAATTAAATTTACATTTACTATAACTTGATAAATTTGAAATGTTATATTTATGTGAAGTGGTGATGATAATGCTTATGCTTTAACTAAAAACTTTCATATTCTTGTTAGAATCTTTTTTTTTCAGTATAACAAATTATGAAATTTTTTCTACGATAATATTTTAAATGAAATAAATAACAAACATGTGTTGATAAGTTTCTTTATACATGACTTTGTGTAATAACATTAATATCTAACAGAAAAAAAAACTAGTATAAAAATAGTCACTGAAAATAACAGTTCATCTTTCAGCCATTTTACATTAAGACAATATGAAAAAAAGTAAAAATATGACTGGTACTTGTTTCAACCTTACGAAGAACAACGTAAGCTTTCAAAATTTAAATTAATGTATCTTCAAACAATTTTTTATATATAAACGTGAAATTCTACTTTTTATCAGGCTACCATTTGAAGCTGACAACTTTAAAAAAAATTGCGAATTTAAAAAAATACCTCATTTTTTACTCCTTTCATGATTGCGCCATGATTCAATATTTTGAGAACATATGATTGAATTGCTATGAAACTTGAAACAGATAATAAGCACATAAGTCTTTTTTGTAAAGACCAATTCTTAGGTAAATTTTTATTCATTAAGTGTGCTTTAAAATTCCTTCTTAAGAGATTAAACTTTTATTATTTTTAAAGAATAAAAATAACGATAGTTAAATATCTTATCCCTGTAAATACTTAGGCGTATATCATTTTTAAACTACATATTTGCAAATTATTCATACTAAACTTTATCATAATTCATGCAAATGTTCTGAAGATATGAGCTGAAATTGAAGTCAAAATAAATAAATGCATTACAAAGAGCTATTTAATTTCAAAAATAGGCACATTTTGTAAAGGACGAGTATGTATTTAATAGCAATATATTGAAAAGCATAAATTTCCAAATCAATAGTCAAGGTACTTTATTTATACATAAAAAAGTTTAAACAGTCATTAATTCAAATTTTGAATTTTTATGTTGATTTTTGCCACGTTTGAAAAATATAATTTAAATATACATCATAAAAAAATTTTACAACTGTACATATAACATAAACTACAAACTCTTGACGTATTCAACAAATCTAGAAATTACTTCAGTTTTACCTCAATGGATGGATATTTATAACCAAAATTTAACAATAAAATATTGCAGTATGTAAGCACAGTCATGCAACATTTAATTTGCTTAATTTTTGTAAGTTTCTACGAAAAATTTACCGACTAAATCTTTAACTGTTTATACTTATTCAGTCATTGTACTTACACAAGTCATATAGCTAAACTGAAAAAAAAAATGTAACCTTAGGCATAAACAATACTATGACAAATTCTTTGCACTTAAAAAATGTAACGTAACATATCTAGTATGATGGGGAACAATAAATAAAAATTTTAAATGTTACAAATATTTTTCTTGGTGAGCTGATAAACTAATTATAATTCTTAGAATAAGGAAAACAGTACACACACGCACACACACATACATATATATATATATATATATATATATATAATTTCTACTATGTAGTTTTCTGATATCACTTTATAGAAATTACCATTAGTAGTAATAATATATCGTCTAATCAAACATATATCGAGATTTAATATACTGTTTAAGGATAATAATAGTTGTTTAATGTTGTAATAATTATTAATTTTAATTATTTATTTTTTCCTTCCATGTTCAATGTGGTATAAGTTATTAAATTCAGAGGTTCATATATTGTATACAATTAATGGTTTTATAATATCATTCAAATTATTATGCTGCTTTTAACGCAAGTAATTATGAATGTATGTACAATTTGATATTTTACCTATGGTACCTTTTCATTTTGAATAAAATGTTCATTCTGAATTTTTTCCTATTTAAGATATTTTTTATATATTTTAATATATAGCAAAGGCAGCTAAAAATATTTTTAGCAATATTATAAATATTATGCGCTAAAGCAATTACCGCGATGCGCATAACCTTAACGTATTGACGTCACGGTTTCTACTATGTAGTTTTCTGATACCATTTTATATGTTAATAATTCTAGTGTAATTTTAAAATAATTATTCATTGTAATTATTTATTTTTTCCCTCCATATTGAATGTGGTATAAGTTATTAAATTCAATGGTTCATATATTGCAATACAGTAAATGTTTTTATTCACATACACACACACACACACATATGTATATATATATATATATATATATATATTTGTATGTATACAGTAGAACCTCGATCCATCGTTTTTCAAGGGGCACGGGGAAAAAAGCGATGAAAGCAGGAAAATGATTAATGCGAATTAACTTCAAAATACCAAAAAACACAATGTTTATGCATTACTAATGCATGCAATGTATACAGTACATACTAATAAATACTCATTTGTTGCTTACTGAACTATTAAAAAATATATCGAAGTTATAGAAAATTGATATTTATTTTAAAAAATCGATAATTTTGTTTAGTTTTTCATTCATTTTTTTTAAATAGACAAAATAAATTTTCAGATAACACAACATTTTCCTGATCATTTTTTGAAATTTCATATGCATATATAAAATTTCATCAATTTATTCATTGGCAGGAACGTTATCCTCCGCTTCTTCATCATTTTTTTTTTGTATTATCACACATTTCTCCTATGTTTAAGACACCACAAGTCGCGACGTTTTGATCAATGGAAACATAATCGCACCCTCTGCTATATAAAACCACACTTCATCTGCATTATTGTCACCATCATCAACACAAACAGTGTTGAAAATTTTTACAACGATGAATGCGGGAAAATGACTGTTTAAAGAACGATGCTTGAGGGTGTCGTTAACATTATTTAAGTATAATTTGTGCAGGGACCATAGAAATAAAACGATCAATGAGGGAAAACGATTAATGCGGGAACGAAAGATCGTGGTTTCACTGTATATATATTATGTAATGCAATACTGATCTGTCAACCTGAAATTTTATCAAATATCTATTGTTATTATTAATAATAATTATGTGCAGGGTGGTCATAAAAAACTTTGCCGATATATGAAGCCCTGGTGGCCAGTCCATTCAACCGATCAAGGTGAAATTTTCGATATAGCTATTCAGAGGTATGAGCTTGAGGTTTTCTGTGAACGGCAACAAAATGGTGCTCACAGTTACGGTTATAGTTACAGAAACTCGACATTTTCCAATGGCATAACTCATTTGTTCCATCGCAAAATGCTCAGCGCATGCGAAAACCCTAAAGATCGTTGGAACGGTATGGTTATTGCAATGACGCGTTATGCTTGCACAAAATTAGCTCTACGAATGACCCCCCAAGAAACACAACCAAGGCATACAAAGAAAATTTGATCACATCAAATTGACAAAAAAAATATCAATCACGGAAAGTTCTTTGCCAAATAATCAGCAAAGCAAACGGATTAAAAGTGGGGTGGGAATGTTAGTTCTTCAATCGGAGCTCGCAGATGCCAGCAAAATGACTTCGTTCGTGGTGAGTTGATAAAACTATTATCAAAATGAGATGAATGCTGCGAAAACCTTGCGCGTTTACCGTTAAAACCATCGCTAAATACGTAGCCTATGCATTTCACAAGCTCTTCGTGATTTAGTAATGATATTCGAAGAAACTGGCTGTACCTGTGATAGTCCGCGATCCGGACGACCAACTTTTCCTGAGGATACTGTTATAGAAGTGCATCACATAGTGACCAGAGGACGCATGCAAACTATAAAAGGTGCATCTCGTGTTTTTGATATACCGAAATCAATGATCTTAAAGTTACTGCGCTCTGTAATCCGCATGTTTCCTTATCGATACGAGCCCGTGTGTTGGAAGTGAGAGACCATCAACAACATTTGTTAATGAATTTCTTATCCAATATGATGGAGATAACGATTGGCCTCTTCGCTTATTATGAACATACGATGCACATTTCACGTAACTGGTTACGTCAATGGCCTCCGCGATCTCTTGACTTCACTCCTATGGATTTCAGTTTCTGCAGAAATCTTTCGGGATTTGAAAGATTCCATCAAACATGAGATTGCAAACATCCCTCATGCAATGTAACGTTCAGCCGTATTGTCTACTGTCGCCACCATGCAATGTGTAATTGCCTGTAATGGCACCCATGTGGAAAATGTGTAATCAAAAAAAAAGTTTTCGTTTCTTCGCTTTGTGTTGTAACCAGAGAGTAGTGTACTGACTCTGTGTCATATGCAAATTTCCTCCGTGCACTCCAATCGTGTTTTTTATGGGGGGGGGGATTTGCGGAACAGTTTTTTGTGCGTGCATAACGTATCCGTTTCTTGCAATACACGGACGGTTGCAACGCTCTTTAGGGTTTTCTCATGCGCTGAGAATTTTGCGATGAAAAGAAAAGGGTGTTGCCGCTGGAAAATTTCGAGTTTCTGTAACTATAACCGTAACCATGAGCGCCATTTTGTTACTGTTCACAGAATCTCGAGCTCATATCTCTGAATAGCTATATCTGAAATTTCATCTCGATCGGTTGAACGGATTGTGGCGGATCGGTTGAACGGATCGGTTGAACGTATTATGATTAAAATTTTAACATATGACATTTTACATATGACATTTTACAATGAAAAACATATTTCCGAAGAAATAACACACTAAGTTATTTAGGGTTTGTGGCGAATAAAAGAACAGTTTATAAAAATGAAATTACTTTATGAAACACCTGTTAACTCAATTTTCGAACGTTTCAGCTTCAATTAAAAAATCATTCTTTGTAAATAGTTAGGTTAAATAAAATATAATTATTAATATATTCTTGAAGTTGGCACGTTTCATTAACTTGTTTTATCCAAAAATTAATATTTAATGAGCATTCCTATTTTGAAAAATAGTGTTTAAGATGCTCTTAGAATATTGACTCACAAAAGAATAATTCATCAAGATTAAACACAGCAGTTTCCTTCATATATGAAGGTAATGTTGCCCACGAGAGCTTTAAAATTGGTAGAAGAAACTGCGATTTTTCATCGTTACTGAATATTCTTCAAGTATTTCGTATTGTATAAAGAAAGAAAAATGTGCACTTAATATATATGTAATATTTTCTAGAGATTGGTGAAGCAACTTTAAATAAAGGTCTCGTAAACTATATCTAACAAATGCCTTGAATGTTTTAAAAAATTATAAATGAAAACTATTTATTCTCTTTTTATTATTATTTCAAACATTTACACTTAAAATAATCTTCCGTTTAGTTTAATATTTTGGTATATGTTGTATATTTAACCCATAATTTTTTCTATTTCATTTATTATTTAAAATATATCTATATATTATATTCCGAGCAATATACTATTTACTTTTCATATTGCCTTTTTTATTATTCTTTTACGAACTAATTGTTACAAGTGATACTCAAATTTCAAAAAATGTCCCAAAATTAATTTAACTTTATTAATAAATATAGACATATATAACAGCTTAGTGACTTATAAAAAATATATAAAACGCATAAACTTTTAACATTAACATTAACTTTCAACATTATCTATCAATTTAAAGTCATGCCGCTATTTGCTTCGTAGTCTCAATTCATGTCTATTTATTAAATCTATTGCTATATCTTTCTGAAGCAGTACAGTATCAAACTATATTTTAATCATTACCTTGTGCAATTCAAAGAAAACTTAGATAGTGTCACATATAATTCATGTAAAATAATGCACATACATATGCATATTATTTTATCGAAAAAACTCATCAGTACGTTTGTTTGGCTCCCTCTAACGAATTTATGTCACATTTTCCTTCAGCTCTTTTAAAGAGTGAGGTTGGGGGGGGGATAGAAAATGTAAATTTACTTGCTTTTGATTTTCAAAAGTAATAATTTCTCAAAAATATTTTATTGCACTTTTTTTTCAAATAAAAAATATTTTATTAGGTGATTTTAAATCCATGTAAAGTACAGTTTAAGATATCTCTACAACTCGCAATTTCCGTACATGTTTAGTTAGTTATAATGAAAATGACGCTTTCTAAATCAAAAATATCTTTATAAAATATTCTAAAAAGGACTTCTCAATTAAAAAAATACCTTTTACTTTAATTTGTGAGTTAGCACATCTTTCTAGTTACTGAACTCTCTGCTACTAATTTAAAGAAATCTCAACAGAGTGTTTTTAAGTATAAAGATATAAATTTTCTTAGCACATTCGGAATTTTTATAATTAAAAGTCAATTGAAAATCCTTTGCTTCATAACAGAGACGGGTGCTGGTTTGCTAATATATTTTCATAAGAAAAATGAATAAATAAATAAAATGAAATATATTAAATAGATTTTGTCACAGAAGATTTAGGATAAATGAAATACTTTGCAAATATTTGTCTTAATATCGCTCAAATTGGAAAATTTGTTTAAAATTTCTTCACAAAATTAAATGAATTCTTAGTTTATTCCCTTTTTAAATAAAATTATTTGAATTTGACAAAAAAATTATGTTTTTCAAAAACAAAAACTGTCCCGATGATAAGCCCATAGCGTAAAATGATTGTGAATTTATTATTTCGATTCAATTCTTTTATTTCAATTAGACAAGTTTATTTAAAATATATTTGACATGTATTTTATATATTTTATCTAATGCTCACTGTTTTAAATATATATTTATTCATCGCCCTTACATTTTTGAATGCTTAAATATTCTAAAAATATATATTGCACTTAAACGAGCATTAAAATTGTAATTCTAATTAACTAACAGTTCTGAAATGAAAAGCACTTCATTTATTTTTTTTCTAATGTAGATTTCATATCATACAACGTTAATTACTACTATAACTAACATTAATTAAATTTGTATTTTAGGTTTTCGTAATCGCAATTCAAATTTCTTCTGCTGTGACTAATTTGAAAAATCTCTCAACTATATAAATTATTTTAATTAACATCCAAATTATTTTTTTTCTGAGACGTATACTTAAATATTTTTCTTTACGAATTTATCATTTTAATCGTAAATGATCTAACAATTTCAATAAAAATAAAGATGATATTTTACAATGGTAATTACAATTTTGCCACACATGCTCGACCTTTCTTTTAAAAAATAATAATAGTTATATTTTTGCGTAATTATGTTATATTTATGTTTTATTATAGGGAATTTGTAATTTAAAATAAGTATAATTTAAACCGCATTAGCCACTCAAGTTTCAATAATTTATAAGACATATATAAAAAATATCGAATATCGTATAAAATGTTTAATGGAACAAAATTGCTGTCCACTCTTAACGTTGACCAAATGCTAATTCCTTAATCGTTAGGCATACGCATACATTTCCTATTACAAAGGTGTTTTAAATGAGTGAAAGAGATATTTCAAAAGCGACTTGAGTTTAAAAAATGTCTTAAAAATTACAAAATTTAAATTTTTATACGAATTTACGGCCTATATGTTATATTAGTAAAATTTTCCAATTATACTAAGAAGTAAGACAAAGAAAGTCCCGTTCATACACTGTAAAAATGTCAGATGTTTCTGAATGTATAAAAATGTACTGTAATCAAAAACGAAAATATACAGTAACCTCTCCTAACTCACCTAAGGTTTCGAAAACCGTTCCTTTACCTTTAAAAATCCCAGAAAACTATTGGTTTTCGAAATTTAAAGAAGAATTTATGAAAATTAATTTTTATCAGCTGCCCGTCTTTTTCGGAAACATTTCTAAGTAGCTTTTACAGTAAAATAATCACTTTTCTCAAATCAAAATATCACTTTTTTGGATGCTACCAATTCATACGAAAATATTTTGATAATCAGAGAACATGTTTAATAGACAAACATACGATATTAACAGTATAAACATTAATATGAAAATTAACATTATTTTGCTACAATTGCATGCACAAAATCAGTTATGCAGCTGAAAATGTTTACTTGAAAATTGATAGTATCCGAAAAAGTGATATTTTGATTTGAGAAAAGTGATTATTGTACAGTAAAAGCTACTTAGAAACGTTTCCGAAAAAGACGGGCAGCTAATAAAAATTAATTTTTATAAATTTTTCTTTAAATTTCGAAAACAAATAGTTTTCTGGGATTTTTAAAGGTAAAGGAACGGTTTTCGAAACCTTAGGTGAGTTAGAAGAGGTGACTGTATATTTTCGTTTTTGATTACAGTACATTTTTATACATTCAGAAACATCTGACATTTTTTGCAGTGTATGTTTTCAATTAGATCCCGCTTCATGGAATTGCAACTTGACTAATCAAATTTTGCGCTGTTTTTTATGAAACTTTGCAATTGGAATTATGCATCCAGGAGCGATATTTAAGGAAATAGCCTATTATTTCGCTAATTATGACTCACCCTGTACGTTGAATATGAAACATGTAAAAAAAATTCAGACGAACCATATAGCATGTTTTTAGGTGCGTTCGTAATTATGTAAATATGTAGCACCTATTGTTGTCGATCAGTCCGCCCGTCTGTCCGCCCGTCTGTCCGTCCGTCTGTCTGTAAGTCTGTCTGTCCGTCTGTCCGTCCGCATATAACAACGCAAAAACTACCCAACCGAATCATTTGAAATTTAAAATACATAATTATAACATAATTTTGTCGAGTCATTTGAATTTTTATGAAAATCGGGTGGATAGATCAATTACAGGGGCAAGCAAAAGGATTTCCGTTACATTGCGGTCAATTAATAAACAAGTTTCAAATGCATTTTAATCGTTTGAAATTTAAAACATATAATTGTAGCGTAATTTTGTCGAGTCATTCCAAATGTTATGAAAATCGGATGCATAGATCAATTACAGGGACAATCAAAAGGTTTCCGTTACATTACGGTCAATTGGGAAAAAATTTTCAAGTGCATTTTAATCGTTTGAAATTTAAAACATATAATTATTACGTAATTTTATTGAGTCATTTCAAATGTTATGAAAGTCGGATGCATAGATCATTTACAGGGACAATCAAATGTATTTCATTACATTACGGTCAATGGGAAAAAAGTTTCAAATTCATTTTTATGATGTTACACTCATTCGAACATAATAGAATTGGCATGAATCTATGAAGTATATACTAAAATATGCATTCTGTACAATCTGTGATGGAATTTTTTTTTTTATTATTAAATTACAGGGCCACACAAAAGTATTCCACTACATAATGCTATAAGGGGAAACATTGTTTGGGGCGTGTTTTAATTATATTCAACTATTTCACATTTTATGAATAAGATATACGCTTCTGAGGTGTAATAAAAATTACTTTCTGTATATTTACAGGAACACAAAAAAGATTTCGGCTACTATACTGTATACGAAGTACGCTCTACTATATCAGCAAGATTTGAATATTTATAAAACTTCGTTATCGTACGAAAGCACCTCATTTGCTACGTTCATGTGCAATTTCCAACTTGTTAAAATTTAGCAATAAAATAATTAAAAAAAAAACATAAAAACTTTTCTTAAACTAATTTAATATTAAATAGCTATACATTTAAAAATCTGCACAACTGACGAACAAATAGAAGGGGAAGCGGTCACACAGACAATAACCTCATTCAGTTCACATCTCAAAATCTAGGATCAGTTTAATATCGATTCACATATTAAGACAAAATCGGTCTGCCAGTTCATAATTTGGTGGAAAATACCTAAAAACTGTATATTAGCGGCTGATTCGAGGTTTACCATCATGCTTTCTTGCACCCCAAATATTAAAAATTTGGAGGATTGGGAACAGGAAAACATAAAGGTTTGTGGCAATATTTTTTCCTCCAAATAGGACAAGTTTTACAAGATATCCTGATACATTGCACCTTTAACTTTATCGCTGATTCTAACCAGCGGACTTAAGAAAAATAAGAAAAACAGTGCAGAGTCATTTCCATACACCAAAGCTCTTCCAGATAAACTCTCTGGAACCGTTCTTACAGATTTTCATTTTCATGACTGTCTTTGCTTTGAAACTTTTTATAAAGCTAAGTTCATGCTTTTAAAATAAGTCGAAGCGTATTTTAAATCTTATCCTAAAAGAAAAAAAACTTATACTATCTTTATTTTCTATATTTTTGTTGTTGTTGTTGTTATTGTAAAACGCTCTATTAAAATTTATAGCATTTTACTCTACAAGTATTTTTGAGATAGACCTCTAATAGAAAAAATGTCTTTGTCTATTCGAAAGAAAAGAACTAACGTTTTCATCGGCGTTGCCAATGAATTAGAAAATTATTTATCATGTGTTATACACCATGTATCATTGTAGGAACAACATATTTCGAATCCTATTTTTTACAGGACTTTTGACATAGTCATCACACTTCTATTCGTCGGTAAACGCCGATGATTTTTTTTTTAAATTAGGAAAAGATATTTAACACCAATAAAATCCTATGTCACGTAAATATCTTGACACGGTAGACTGAATTATTTTAGCAATATTTTGTTTCCATAAATCTCAAAATATTGCAGCGGCATTTTTTATGGCGATAAGTTACTTTTCTCGTGATAATTCTGTCCACACGAATAGTGGTTTTTCGGGAGTTTTTCAGACCATCTCAATGAATGGAGGAGATGGCCATCATTATACATATATATACATACACAAATAAATATCTTTTGCAGTAGATTTTTCGATCGATAATTTTTTCCCCAGCTCACAAGGCTATCAGTCCTTTATTAAGAAAGAAACCATTCCAAGCAATTTATGTTGAATTGTTCGTTTACATATTTCTGTCACCTTATTCATATTGAATTATTAGAGAACAACGCGGCAAACTAAATTTTACCGATAGCAAAAAGTAAGGAATGACAAGTGGTCGGATTATTTTGGTTTAATTTCGCATTTTCTGCAATAACCGTTATGGGGAATAAATAAGAGGTACTAACTGTGCGTAAATTTTTAACCGCAACCATAAGTAACATGGAATATCTTCTTATATACATTAAAAAATCAAGCAAAAAATTCAGGTTTTAAAGTTAATAATATACAATCTCCAGTATAGTGGATGATACAGATTTATGAAATAACTTTTGTTGTGGGGTGCATAATGTAATTTCATGTATGTTTGATTATATATTATTCCTTGTATGTATATATATATATATATATATATATATATATATATATATATATATTACTGAAATTGATTTATATCTTGCGGTGCCCCAAATGCCCTGAAAACATTTAGAAATTTTATAAACATTTATACGCGTATGTTAAATTACATGTGTTTTATTTTTATTTTTTTTATTAGTAAAATAAGCAACCCAAGTGTTGAACGCATTCTCTGTAATTCATTATATTTTATTTTTAATTCATATTGTTAAATAAACAAAATATTTATCATTATTCGAGTTTTTTTTTGGGGGGGGGAGGGGGGTGCATACGAAAAAATAAGAAAAATTTATTAAATTAACAAAAATAATTTTGTCCAGAAAGATTTCAATAACTCTCACTGTGAACGTATTTTCTATATTATGATTTCTTTATCCACATATTCTCTAGTTGCAATTCTTCTTTTATATGAGAACAGAAAAGAAAACACATTCTTTTTTGAATATAGAAAAATATACGCATTTAATTTTTTTCGCATATTATATATAGTGTAACCTTCAGTTTAGAAAACAAACTCGTTTTATGCATTAAAGCGTATTATACATCCAAATTTATGCTACGCATATACAATACACTGATGCATGCATATATATATAGAAGTGATTCTTTGTAATTTAGTCAGATTTCTAAGCGAAGGAAAGTTATCAGTGAAATTTAATCTGGGATGTATCAAAGATTTAATTCTAAAAGTGACATTTAATTAAAGCGCCTTTTACTAGTTACAAGAATTTTAACATATGTCAGGTTTCAAAGGAATGTCTTTAATATTCTCCAAAGTTTAATTATAAAGTTTCAAACTCTTGTTAGATCTGGAACGGAATATAACATTTTTCCAATATTGCAATGTACAATTTTAATCTCCTAAAATTTGTAAGTTAAATTTTACACTATCCATATTTTGCTTTGAATTTTTTTCTTTCTTCTGTTTCCCAAATTTTTCTTATTTGAATTCATTTTAATAATAACGCGTATATTTTTTAACAATTTATCATTATTTGGAACTATTTCTATAATGTTTAGTATTTAGAGGAATGTATATAGTGGAAAGGTTGATAGATGGATACAAAGGCAAAAACATAAAGATTTCAAATTCCACAAGTACTTCCAATTATTAAAGCGACATGGTACTAAAACTTTACAGATAAGTAAACGTAAAACAAATTAGCTATGAATTTCCTTTTATTTAAATAATTTTCGATAAGGAGATAATGTTATATGTTAAAAAATTAGTCGTTAAATTTTATTTAATTTTTAAATGATTCTGTTAAAACTGATCGTCTATATTCAGCTTAAAGGTGTGTTTTTTGTTCAAAAAATTACGGTATTTAAGATAAATTCTGGACAATATCCCGTAAGACATGGACACTGGACACGTCACGGCAACGTCATTGTGAAGTCAAACCGTGAATTTGTGACCGTCAGTGTAAAGTCACAGTAACTAAAATGTGAATAATTACGGCCGTTTTAGATCTCTTTTCTGATGTCACATTGTGACCATTTTGTGAAGTTACGGTGTTACGAATTTGTAGAAAATGTGTCATTTGTGACTACTTTGGCACTAATATTGTGACGAAACTCTGAAACGGTAAGAATGAGTACCATTCGACGGGGATCGCTCTCGCGGTCAAGACCTTTTCCCTCCACCGCTTACCCCCCAGAAAAAATATTTAAGGCTGATGCACCAAAGAAGCCTATTAGTGTTTTTGATTTCAAACTATTGCCTAAAACAACACAATATGAGATAAAAAGAATAAGCCAAACAATATGCTCAAGCATTCTTAGAAGCAGAGTCATCAAAGAAATGTTAGAACAAAGGTAAAAGCAGAAGGAAGAATAGGGATGTTTAAAAAACAGAGAAAAGAAGATTATGAAGCTAAAAAGGGAGAAAAAACTTAAACTGAGTTCCTGCCAGCATAAGTCTATTAAATCCAGGCCAAACTGGCCAGCTGCCTTAACTTGAAAAAATTATGTTTTTAGATGTCCTGCTAGTGACGAGGAATATTGTGACCCACGTACAGAAGAATGAATCCATTGCTGTAAATACCAAGAGTGGTGACATGAAGAATGTTCCAATTATAAAAAAAAAATTTTGACTACCTCACTAAAAATAATATTAAGATTATCTGAAGAAATTGCCAATTTCTACAGAATTTCTACAGAAATTTGAAGAAAATTTGCAGACTTAGCTTTATCTTTAAAATATCTGCAGAATTTTTAAAGATATTCTTAAAAATATCTGCAAAATCGGCCAAATACCTTCGGATTTCCCACAGATTTTGGGCCAAAAAGCTATAGATTTTCTACAGATTTTTTTTAGTGGGGTATTGTTGATGTTTTTGTTGTGTGCGCAACTACACACATCAACATTATGGTACAATGTATTACGCTTTGTTTGATACTTCGTAAGGTGTAAAAACACAGTTATCATTTGTAAAAACACGTAGCATATTCAAAAGATAAAATATGTTCAACCATTTTCAATGTTGTCATCTTGATCCAAGGCAATTTATTTTTCTATTAATTGATAATATATTTAATACTACAAAGGGATACTCTAGCAGTTCATGTAAAATTAATTAAATGAATTAATTAAAAATAAACTAAAAAAGCGACAAAAATTGTTAACATAATTATCTTGCACCGTCCCCCCTGCTTTATTTTTAAAAAAATCATACTTTTAATAGCAAATATATGCATATATATATACAAAATTGGCGAAAAAAAGTTAATGTAAGATTATAATTTTAAAAAATCATACTCTAAGTTTGTAACAATTTTTCGTTATCGATTCTTAGTTTATGTAAATTTACTGACGAAAAATAATAAAAACAACTCATCATGATGCAAAACGAATTGAATGTTTTAAACAAAGATTGACTCTAAATAAAATGTTTAAAATATTTTTATTAAAAAATCGCAGGTGAGTAAATAACTCTTTCCGGTAAGCTCAAGCATTAGAGTTAGATTAATTTTCGCCCTTTATCCCTTTTTTTCTATTCTACTCGAAATACTTTCAGTTATTTAAAACACGACTTTTTCAACATGCCGATTAAGAGAATTTTCAAAATTTTAGCGTTTGAAAATTCAGATTGACCCCAGATAGATCTCAGCGAGGCCGTTAACCTCTTGAGTGGCGCCGTTTGCACTCTGCAAAAGGTTAATTTTAATGTCCAGATTTCTAAATGGCACCAGTAAGTTCTTATTGCAAAATTAATCTGATAGTGTGGGTGAAAAAGAGCTTTTATTATTATCAGATAAATTTGTTCGTAAATTATGGTACGAATTAATTACACAGGTCTGCAATTGTTTTCCTCTTTGAAATCTGAGTAACATTTTCTATAGTTTCTGATGTGCTGATTACGAGAAAAATAATAAAAAAATTCCATCACGTCAGGATTTTTTGATATTGAATATTTAAGATTTTGCTAAGAATATGTCTGAGCGTCTACATTTTAAAATTTATGAAACGTCATTAAATTACTTCAGCTTAATTTTTATTGCATTTAATTAGTGTAAGTTGACATAGAAATTACTTCAAGTAATTTGTTAATTAATACATAATAAGTATAAGTAATTCACATTAACCATGTTGAAAACGGATCATTTTGGCTTAATTTAGTAATGAGCTCATTAATACATAATGATTAGGTAATATAACCTAATTGCTGTAAATATTTGTTGAAAAGGGTGTAATAAAGATAAACCAAAGAGTTTTTGTATAAGTACCCGCACTGATTTAGAAAATTAACAGTTGAAGTGCGCATCTTGCAACATAACCTTTAAAATGTCATCGCGAAGCTGTTTAAAATCTCCGAATTGTTTTTGTTATACTTGCGGGAAATTTATGGTGAAAAAACAACGCAACAGCATTATAGACTTTGTAAAAAATATTTACAAAAGTTATTTTGGATACGTTTTAAGCCTGATTTAAGAAAATTAATGTATGACGAAAATTTCGATGAAAAACTTAATGATATCGAGTTGCAAGCATGGCAGTCATTTAAGGAAGTGGTGAAAAACTTTTTGGGGAACAATAAAAGCTCCGACTATAAACAAATAGTGGCCAAAATGGTTACAAATTTTGGTGTAAAGGGTTGTAATATGATCATTAAACTTTATTTCTTAAATTCGCACATGGATTACTTCCCAGAAAATCTAGGAGCCGTTAGCGAAGAACAAGGCGAAAGATTTCACCAAGATTTGAAAGAGCTAGAAGTCCGGTATCAAGGAAGATGGAATACTAGCATGATGGCGGACTACTGCTGGTTGTCGAAGCGCGACGATCCAAACCGGAAATTTAAGCGAAAATCGTACAACCGAAGCTTCGAGGAAAAAAGGATCAGGTTCCACAAATAAAATTTACATGTAATTTAGATCAGTAATAAGTTATTATTATATTTTAGTTGTTCTTTATGTTAAAAGTAATGTACTTTTTTTAATTTATATTTTTTATGTGGAAACTTGTGTTTTTTTCTATTTTCTATCTGTATCTTTTTTGAAAAATCTGAAGGTGATGGAAAAAAAACCAAGTACATATTCGTAATCAGCACACCAAAATACCCTAGAATCAGCTCTCAAATTCTAGAGAGGAAGTTATGACTCTCAATTTGCAGGCCTGTGTTATTTGAACACTTTTGGAATAGAAATGCCTTGCCCCTAAAAGGGATTAAAAGTCTGAATTCGTTGGCCGGGTATTATGAATTTCTTTATATCGACTCAGCAGTGGCTTTCTTTTTCCTAGGTCTGCGCCCCAGTCTCTATCAAACCTGTTTTAAATTCATTATATCTGACCGGCCTAATCTGTCCAAAAGCTCAGTAAAATTTCGCTCAGCAAAGAAAGATTTTATTTAAAGTAAGCAGAAAATATCTTTTTTATTTATTTGAAAATAATTGAAAGATTTCATGGGACATTTGTCCTTAAAACTATAAGCGTTTTTGTCAATAATTATTTGACAGCTTTAAATAGACTGATGAAACATACCAAATAAAAATAAAAAATAAAATTAAGAATAATCTAAATAATTTAATAATGTCAAATTAAGTAAATAGATTAACGTAGTTTATTAATATTGCATATGGTAAATAATTGCATATAGCTTTTTTTTTCATTTTAATGATTTATGCAGGGTGGTCGTAAGAACAAATTGTCCGATATAAGTACCCCTCATGACCTAATGACTCAATCAATTGAAAAAAATTTCAGATTTAGTTATTTGAAGGTATGCGTTCGAGATCGTGGTAATTTCAAAACAATAAAGCTGTCACGGTTATGGTTATAGCTAAAAAATTAAAATTTTGAGTGACAACACCCATTTTTTTCATGCATAAATTCCTTAACGTATTGAAGAGCCCTAAATGACTTTAGAATGATGCATATATGACTAAAATCGTGTAGTATAGGGGTAAAAAAAAATTACAGTTTTATTTTCTCTATGTGTGCAAAAACACGATTTCAAAACAAATTATATACTATTAATCAGTTTACAATAAAAAAATCGGCTATTAAAAAGTATGTTTTGTAGCCACTCTTTCGTTCCTAACAATGGCCTTTTTTACCGGAAATTTACACCGGAAATTTTCATTGTACGTGTATCATTCCAACGCCATTTATGGTTTTTCAATGCGACAATTAAATCGCATACGAAAAAAGTGCATTGCCATTCGGAAATTTTGAAAATATTTTACTTTAACCGTAAGCGCGGGAGCTCTTTTGTTTTAAATCATCACGTTCTTGAACTCATACTTTCAAATTTGTTTATTAAACACATAAATATATACATATATATAAACTCAGTGAGTCGTTAATCCGCTAGGAGTTCATATATCGGGAAGTTCTTTTTTTAATGATTACCCTGTATTATTGATTTAATTAGTGAAAAAACGTTTATAAAAAATAATTATTTATATGGGAAGTAACTAATCTAACATCAAATTAAAAACATGATATAATTTGAAATGTAAGATATTTTAAACAATGGGACGTGCACACATAATGTATTATTCTTTATACACTTTTGTGATTTCTAAAAAAATATTAAACTTGTATGAATAATGGCATCTGTATTAAAAATATAAGGTACCCCGGGGTAATAACGCCTGGCGGGGTAATAACGCCAAGTGCTTATATTTTGCATAATTGTGAAATAATCAGGTAAATGACACCCATGTGCTCTGCGCAGAAGGGTTTTGAGTCATATAAATCGCAAAAAACAGCTTCAAGTTAATTTGTTTCATTTTTAGGTCTTATTGTTTTTACAAACAACTAAAATTAACGCTTGAACTAAAATTTGCGAGATACATTTTGTGATGTGAAGACTATCTTTTTATCCGGAAATACTTTGTTAATTACATAAATTTGTAGTGCATTTCATGTACTTTTAAAATGTTGTTGAAGATTTTGGATATCTTCTCGAGATAATTTGTAATTTAAAATGTACTGCGCAATAACTATACCGGGGTAATAACGCCAATCCTTGACATTAATACCCCGGTTGATTCCCTACAGTGGCCGAGCTACATCCTAAATACTGATTCAAATAAACACAGTTAAAACTGTGCAATGTTTCTCATATTTCTATTTAAGCCGTCCTTTTTAAGCAAAATTGAAGCTCACGGTCTGATATTCTTTTGCCTCATCCCCCCCCCCCTCCCACACCACACCTTTTTTTTTTCTTACACTTTCACAAAAAATTGAACATTTTCAATAGCTTAGAATGCAATTTGTCAATTTTTAAGTTTGTAGAGTTTGTATTTTTAGAATTGGGCTATCTACATGCAGTTATTCCATCTTATTTCATAGTTTTCTTTGCATGGCGTTATTACCCATATAGGTGGGTAATAACGCCAAATAGCATTGGTCAAGAAAAAACGCCATTACATTTTATGAATACATATCTGTTAAATTATTTTATTTTATATAGATAGTCAATGAGTTGCTATATCAGATCCTATATTTGTTTGAAAAATACAACCTAAAACTAAGCCGTTAAAATTGGTAGAACCTTAACGTGGCGTTATTACCCCAGGGTACCTTATATATTTATTGAGAAATTTTAAAAAATTACTTTTGTACCCCATAAATTGATCTTTTCACTAATTAGAGTGCACTAATAGGTGATCACTTCAATTATCTTTTCTAATTTAAAGAACGGCTCACAGAGAATAGTTTTGCCTAGAAAGCCATTAAAAGTTTCTTCACTTTGATGAAAGCACAGATTTATTATTAACAGACTAATTTCAACGAATAAAGAACGCAAAGCGTGTTTAAATACAGGCTATTTCAGTGATTAAAATTTATTTGTTCTTTTGAAAATCATTGTTCAATGTTTTATACGATCCATAAATTTTAAGTGTGCATTAATTGTATTTTAGTTATCTTTCTAAATAATTGGAGTAAAAATAGCAAACTTTTGCTTCGTTCAAGAAATGTGCAGCTGTAATTAAATAGTTTTTAAATAAATCAGGAAAATTGTTTAATTTACAGGGTGTTTTTTTTTAACTTACGCTATTCAGAGCAGTCTGTAGCTCGTTCTAATAACTGGAGTGTCATAAAATTTTATACATTGACAAATAAATCCATGGGGAAGAGATTCCAATAAAAAATAAACAAATAAATAACATTTTTCAATCACAGCCGATAGCAGGAAATTTTGCGCTATACATCAAAAGAAAACATCAGAGACAAAATTAATAATTTGAATAAAATGCCATGTTTAGTCATCATATTCACCTTTCTGATGAGGAATTCCACCACATTCAACCTGACCACCGTTCTTTTGCACCACACCTTGCATTTTTTGTGCAAAAGTTTCAACGGCCGAGCATAACATGTCAGAAGGAATAGCCCTTACTAGTGATTGGAACATTTTATTTCTTGTCATCTTTCTTGACTTGGTTTCTTTAGTCCCCTTATAAATTTTAAAGCAGTTCCGGTCATTAAAATTAGCTACAGAGAGCTCTAAAGAGCCCTAGTTAAAAAGAAAATACCCTATATTTTTTGTTTGAAAACCTACACATACATGGGAACATTACACTGTAAAGCATTTGATTAACGTTACTCCATAAAATTGGCGGCAGCCTTGTTGCATCCAACTTTAAGGAGTACTTTAACCGGTACTCCTTAAAACCGGTACCGGTTTGTAACCGGTGCAGCACTGTAATGTTACACTAGTAATATATGTTCAAATTATACCCTTACATAAATGAAAACAAATTATTCAATAAATCGGAGCTAGCAGCTGCTACCAATTTTATGGAATAACGTTACATTTTTTTTTATGAATAAACGAAATGTAACGTATGATGCCGTACCATTATCTCTGGAAGTATGTAGAATGTTCATTAAAAATGACAACTGGTAGGTCATTGTTGATATCTGATGGACGTGGATGCTGCATCTTGCGACTACCATGTATTTATTTACCTGAAGAAACATCTTTCAGGGCGTAAAGTTTAATAAAAATTATGACATTAAAATCCAAGTTAACCCTTTCCGGCGCGAAGTAACTTTAATTGAAATAATTAGCTGCCACCAGAATTTATAAACGAATTTATTAGAGAATATGAACTTGCTTATTTTCAGGCATTTTATCAAAGGAAAGTTTTAATTAAATATTCTTGGTGCCAGTATAATTAAAATTAGGTGTCCTTTTTAAGGGACACCGCGCCGAAAAGGGTTAAAATGTGGTTTAAAAAACAGATAGAAAATTCTATGACGGTGGCTTACAGAAGTTTGTCCACAGATTTAACAAATTCTTGGAAAATGAAAAAAAATAAAGTCGAAATGTAAGATATATAAATTTAAGTTATTTGTTATTAACATTTTACCAATTAAATGTTTTTTGAATGGACAAGCAAAATTGTATTTTTTTCTTTTAAAAATTCTTCACATTTTAAATCTGCATATTTTAAATAGCATGAAGGACTCCTTAAGGTATTCATTTTCCTTTTACAAAATTCCTTTATTAACAATAAGAAAAATGATAACGTAATGCAACTTCATTCGCGCATATTTTGCATTATGTGCATTGGATAATGTTACAATGCGAGATAAATAAATTACACTGTAAAAAAAAATCTGTAAAGGTACTAAGCATTTTCTAGGAAACTGGGATTCCAAGAACTTTTCATGTAACGGTAACATGAAAAATCCATGTAACTGATTCTGAAACTTGAATTTCTGCTGTTACCATTACATGAAAAGTTCTTGGAATCACAGTTTCCTAGAAAATGCTTAGTACCTTTACAGATTTTTTTTACAGTGTATGAGATCATATACACTGTCTCCAAACTATAAAAAATTTTGGATGGAAAATAGATCGGTTAAGTCTAAAATAAATGAGTAAAAACTTAATATGACTTTTTGTAGTTCCATTAAACATATAAAAAAACTCTATTCATTTTTTTTACAGATATACATTAGTAGTAAATGGTGTAATAAATAAAATAATAGTATCAAAAACGATATTTTTTAATTAACTTTTTCAGCATCCTACAGCAACTTTAAAATGTACAAATTTATTTTAGGATTAATTTTCCTGCTCAAGTGTTTTGCCCAATACCAGTGTTCTGTTGATTTCGAATATACTACACTGTAAAAAAAAATCTGTAAAGGTACTAAACATTTTCTAGAAAACTGGGATTCCAAGAACTTTTCATGTAACGATAACTGGAAAAATCCATGTAATCGATTCTAAAACTTGAGTTTTTGTTGTTACCGTTACAGGAAAAGTTTTTGGAAACCCAGTTTTCTAGATAAAATGTAGTACCTTTGCAGATTTTTTTTTACAGTGTAAGAAGTCGAATCGAATGTATATTGAAGTTAATATGACACACAAAACAAGACAAAAAATATCTATATAAAACAAATAATAACTTTTTCCTATTTATACATTATGTGCAAAATGGTATTACATGTTTTGCAACAGCAAAGTACATTTTAGTTAATGATTCAAAGAACAAAATGTTTATATCAAACAGAACAAAATTTTTCAGAAGATAGTTCCCTATACTTTCTCCTTTAATTAATTACTATTTATCACAAGTGTTAAGTAGTTTTAAATCTGTTAAATCTTAAATACTCATTTTGAAAATTCCACGAACTAAATTAGAAGTAAGAAAGACAGAAATGATTTTCCATATAATGAGAAGTACACTGCAAATATAAGTTAGTATTTAGTTATGTGTTAGATAGTGAGATGTATGTAAATTTAAAGAAATTCAGGCACTTAAGTGTTTTAATCTGTAAATTAAGACATCTCAAATTTCTTAATTAAAAAATATGCAAGTGTTTTTCAATTACCGTGGTGTAAACGAACTGCACTGTAAAAAAAATCTGTTAGGTACTAAATATTTTCTAGGAAACTGGGATTCCAAGAACTTTTCCTGTAACAACAACAGGAAAAATTCATGTAACCGATTCTGAAACTTGAATTTTTACTGTTACCGTTACAGGAAAAGTTATAGGAATCCCAGTTTCCTAGAAAAAGTTTAGTACCTTTACAGATTTTTTTTACAGTGTGAGAGAATAATATCAAAAATATCGGCAAATTCTTATTATAAGAGACTTCGTTTCTTCAAAAGTGGCTGAATTTAAGACACTGTTTTTTCTCTTCTTCTTCTTACATTTTAACAACTAGCGGGGAACTTCCAGTTGAGCATGCAATTTAGATGTCTTTAGTTTGAAACTGGCATACATTTTACTTCAAACTAAAAGTTTTTTATGTGGGGGTTCATTTTTTTCATTTTTTGTGGAATGTAAAGTTACATGATTTTAATTTGTGTTCGCTCAGTTTATTTATTCACTGAATACAAATGTCTCGTATAAACTATCATAGTTATAAAGGCGGGATTGACAAAGAAGCGAATGAAGATTACTTCCTAGAAGACTACGGAGTGTGCGAAAAGGACTTTGTGTTATTTTTATTTTATTTTTATTTATTTTACTTTATATGGATAATATTGCATAGTTTGTCTTCGTTCTGTCAATGATGGTTAAAACTGTCATCTGACTGGTTATGTTTTTAGGATGAAATATTTCATTATTTTAATATAGCTAGCTGGGTATATTAGCGAATTTTTTAATAAAATAATGCAAGTATTTATCCATCACTGTATTAGCTTTCAAATTCTGAAATCGAGAATTTTCCTTTAACTCTTGCAACAGCGAGTGAAGTAAGTGTCATAATATTCTTTATAGCGCTAAAACGAGTGTTTTTTATGATTTTCTTTATAGCATTAAAATATCTGTACGCTTCTAGGAGTTTCAAGCATATTTTATCTTTTTTAAAGCAATATTTGTATTATATAATAAAAATAAATTCTATATTTAGCTACACCGACCAATAGTCTACAGAACTTCTGCTCATCTGGAGAACATCTAAAATCCCAAAATCGTTTGATGAGTAAGAAAGTTGAACTAAACAAAATCTTGCATGAAATGCAGTTAGTTTTGAATATGTTAGCGAAAACCTTTAGAAGTATATTTTTACACAAATGACGTTGTCTTTTATTGCAAATTATATATTCTAAATTCTCATCGTTTTCCCAAATTTAATGTAACATATTCCCTGAAAGAAAGACATATGAAGTTTAAAATAGCAAAATAAGCTTTGTGCAAAAATGTTTAAAGATAGAAAAACAACGATTATAAATGGACAAATAAAGTATGAAAAGGGAGCAAACAGCTGTTTCGAATCTACTATCGAGATGTTTCATCAGTGCAAAAATTGCTGATTTGGCTCAGTTTTGCTTTGTCTACCTCGCTGAGTTTTTGCACTGATGAAGAATCTCGATATTAGATTCGAAACAGTTGTTTGGTCCCTTTTCATAGTTTATTTGTGCATTTATAATCGTTGGTTTTCTATCTTTAAACATCTGAAGTTTATTCGCTTGTTTTTCAATCCTTATCTGCCAGTAACGGACCATTAAATGTACACATATATGTTTCATTTGAAATAAAATGTAATATAGTTTATTATTATTATTATTATTATTATTATTTGTAAGAAAAAAATATTATTTTGAAGTACAAAAACGGAAAATGAAAATTCTATAAATAGATTTTTCTCTTAAAATTGTGGTTTTCATAACTTTATGTATTTGCAATTATTCAAAAAAATAAAAAATGACAACTAGATATTAAGCTACATATTTAATCAATTATTAAAAGAATTAGAAGTTTGGAAGCTATAACATACTTTTTTTTCATGATATTAATATAGATTACTTAATTTATTTTTATCGTCAAATAAGTAGTTTTTTTTATTACCCTCCTATATACAGTGGCTGTCAATAGTTTCCGGCCAGTTAGTTTCTTCGATTTATTTGCCAAAAGGTTTTTTTTTTACCAAAAGGTTTCAGCAAAGAAGAAGCATAATTGCTTCAAAAGTTAGGAATATGTGAATGACCTCTGACCACGTGATCATTTTGATTGGATACTGAAGATGCTTCATGTAAAGGGATAAAATTCGAAGTTCGAGTGTGCAAAAGTTTCCGGCCACTTTAGATTTTTTCTATCAGTAAACTGTTTTTTGGTTGTGTTTATGCTTGAATCAACGTGTATAGCATAGCTTGAATTCAAAATTGAAAAGTTCAACAATTATTGTTCATAAATGAGTGATTAGTTTGTCACTAAATGGGCAATCTTCTCGAGATATTGCGGCAGAATTATCGATTAATATAAATAATTATATAAAGGTGGCCATGGCCTTCAGGACTTTCAGAGGTCCTGGAGATCCCGGAAAATTACTATTTCTGTGGACAGAATTATCAGGTGAAAAACAATTGATAATCCGCATAAAAATTCCGCTGCAATATACTGCGATTTACGGAATGAAAATATTGCTGAAATAATTCCGTATACAGTATAAACATACCGACATGATGCATAACTTTATGGAAGAGTCGGTGTTAAAAAAATTGCATAGTTAAAAAAAATACAAACGTACCCGACTGGCATTTTCCAAAAAACACAATGTCTGGTCAAGTGAAAACTGGAAAAAAGTTCTATTTTGCCATCAATCGAATTCAAAACAATTTTGGAAGTGATGGCAGACACAATGTCCGATGACCTAACAACAAAAGATATGATTCGATCTATGTTATTCCTACAATGGAGCATGGCGGGGGACACGTTATGCCGTGGGGAGTATTTTCTTCAAAACGTGTAGGTTCGTAATTTGAAATCCACAGCCAGGTGAATGATACAATGTATAAGGATATCTTGCAAGATTATTTTGTGCCTTATTAGAAGAAAAAATTTGGTCACAACTATTTTTCTTAACATGATAACGACAAAAATAATGTTTCAAAACTTTGATAAGCAATGGTTTTCGCACAAAAAATTTCGTTTTTGAAATGATAAGCCGAAGCGCCACACATGAATCCAATAGAAAATCTTTGAAAAGAAGTTGATAAAAGTCTGCGGAACTATAAATATTCCAACTCAGTGAAAATTTCGCCAAAATTGGAAGAAATGTGGGAAAAACGTATCATAGACGATCTTTAAACGTTGATTGTATGAATGTCACGTTGCTACACCGCAGTAATTATTACGAAAGCTAATAAAATAGTAATACGATAAAATACTAATTGTAAATGTTGTTGATCACTGTAATTTTCTATTACAATACCGCTTTTTTACAAACTTGTGAAAGTCGCCAATAACTTTTGAGAACATACGTTTTCCTTTATACTTAATTTTGTCAGTTAAATTTATTGATATTTACATGTTCTTCTACAAGTAAGTTCCTAACTATTATGTCTGTAAAATGTATAAATATCACTTTGAGATTCCTCTTCATATGGGTATATTTACAAATTAACTGATAAATTTTTGCTGGCCGGAAACTTTTAACCGCCACTGTACATAAAAAAATTGCTCACGTTACAATATAAATTTTTCAAAAGTATAATTTTAAATGATATGTATAATTCTATTTTCGTAAAGCTAATACCTTTAATCTTTTTAGACACTGCACTCAGTACAATATGCATTTTAAGTTTTAGAATTCGACACGATTAAAAATATAAAATATATTTAACAAAGTACTGAAAATATATCAATAGATGATACTTCGGGACTGTGAAATCCATTCAATGATTGGAGGTATTATGTTTTGTGAGATAAAATATATATGCGGTTTAAATTTTAAAAAAGATTTTTGCTTATAGGGTTGTCAGGAATAAGGATTGTCCATTGACCTCTATACCACCGTCATGGGTAATGAATACCTATGCTTAGTGAACATAATGCAGGGTTTAATTGAAACATGGTCAAACTGGGCAGTGTCACTTCCCCTCTCTCTGTCATTTTAGGGGATCCAAATTAGATATGAAGTTTTTGTAAAGCTTTTATTTTAAAATTTTTCACGTTGTTTTCATTTTAATCAATATTTTTAACTTGTAAGTAGGAATTATGTTAAAAACTAAATAAATAAATAAAAATCTATAAACGTATCAATATCAAACATATCTCTCTCTCTCTATATATATATGTATATATATATATATATATATGTATATATATATATATATATATATATATATATATATATATATATATATATATATATATATATATATATATATATATATATATATATATATAAGTTAAAATAAACCTTAATTAAATACTGGCGTGTAATAAATGTAATTGGTAAGCTACAATGCTGAACAAAAGTGTCCAAATATGTTTCCATATATTAGTATAAATTGATAAAGGAGAAATTTCAAGCTGCTAGTCATTTTCTTGCTAACTAAATTTCCTCATTATATAGCATATAAATAAACCAACAGGTCAAATACAAGATAGCTCAGAAGAATTGTAATGCGTATTTGTCTATATACAGTACCTTACGTCCTCTAAATAACGAAGTTTTGTTAAAGATTTCAAGAAGTGTTGGAATGTGTTTCATAATCTTTGCTTAACGCATGATTTTTCTTATACGTTGAAAATTAAGTGTAGGAACATTTTATGTGAATTTAAAAAATATTTTGATAGTATGCTAAATCATACAAACATTAAAAGCGATTATTATTACAATCAATTAAACGATTTATGATTAATTTGTTTGAAATATGAATGTGCGTTACCTGATTTATATAAATATTAAAATGTTAGAATATGTAACAATTACCTTATTATCATTATTTTTTAAAGAAATATAGAATTTTTTTAAATATTCAATAAAAAATTACGCCTTTTAATTAAATTACAATGAAATTAAACTTCTGTGTATTTAAAGGGAAAACTTTTTTTTTTTTTTTTTTTTTTTCCAGAAAATAGTATATTTCTTTATATGAGAAACTCATAAAATGATCACAGAAGTATTTTGTAAGAGATCATTTAAAGCCAGAAATAGTACGGCATACTGGAAAAGAAAAATAGCAGATACAATATAACTATAATCGGTTTCCCCTGTTATTTGTTCAGAAAAGATTTAGGCAAAAAATCCTGATTGTCACAAAAAAAGTATTACATTTTTCTCGTGCCCTTATCATTGGATACTAGAAATCATTTCCTGTATCTTTTTATTTGACATTTTTGGTAAATATACTCTTTTAAGGACCCTTTTTTTGAATAGAAATTTATTTCGGATTAAAGAAGATAAATTAAATCACCCGAGAAGAATATGTAATGTCATTAAAAGCGCATAATTTTGATCAAATATTTAATTTATATAGTATGTAGCGATCGTTTTTTAAGAAGCATTTTTAGCTTTAATTAAGGATATTTTTCTTATTTAATTTTTGAAATACTGCTTCATTTTAACTCATTTATAACTAATACTCATACAGTGATCTTAATCCTCATAAATTTAAAAAAGAAAGCCAAAATCAATTTCTGGTAAATGGATAGTTAATCGAAGTATTTTATAGTACACTGTAAAAAAAATTCAAGAGGTTACTAAAAATTTTTTAGTAAATTTGTATTCCACAGAATTTTTTAGTAACCATTACAAACTTTTTTTTGCAAGTGAAACAAGCATTTTTTTTTGTAAACTGAACAAAAGAATTTTTTGTATAACTAACTTAAAAATTTTTAGTATGAGCCACCAAGCAAATTTTAGTAATAGCTCCAAAATTATTTTTAATAACCATTACGTGCGCCCGAAGGGCAGGAGGTTCCTTCGAGCTACATCCAGACTTCTGAAGCGAAAAATTTTCGGCAAAACTGCAATAGATGGCAGCACCAAACATTGCTAACTGCTCCGACAGGATTTTCATAATCCCTTTACTAACGAGTACTTACACTACATGCATCCGGTACGTATTTGGCGCTGGCCAGTATCGAACCCGGGACTTTTTAGTCTGGAGTCCGTTACTATAACCACTCTGCTATCAAGGCCACACCAAGTGAGTTTCAGTAATAGTTATTAAAAATATAAAACTATTAACTCTCTTCGTTGCTAACTTTTTTCTAGTAATTCTTACAGATTTTCTTGTAACTGACTAAGATTACTAAAAATTTTAGAAATTACAAGGATCATTAAAGTTTTTTTAGTAGATCGACCCCTTTTTTTTATAGTGTATATTAATATACTTATATACGTGATTATTCAATAAACTAATTTAAGTTTTCTTTAATAAATCAAAATTGTATGTAAAATATATTGTATACTTTCCTAAGTACATTACACTTGAAAAAAATGCCATTTTTTGTAAAAGAATTATTGAGTACCATTATGCGAGTAATAATTGATTACACTGTATGTATGGAAGATAATAATAGCATGTCACGGATAAAAAAATAAATAACAGATACAGTCTCGTTTAACATTTTCTTTATCAATAAAAATTTGGTAATATATATATATATATATATATATATATATATATATATATATACATATATAACCGGTTTCATATCTTCCGGTCACACATGTACTGTAAAATTTGTCGAAATATGAAAAATATCACATGTTTATCTGGATAACAGATGTAGTAGCTGAAATTACTATGCAATACAATAACTAAAATAATTTTTGGTTATTTTAATCCACCAATATTATTAAATTTTGCATGTACTCTAAAGTTTTGCAAAAATATATTGTTTCGATAATATTTTACATTATTTTGCTTGACAACATTAAAGTGCAATAGCTCTTTAAAACTTTAGAGCACATGTGCGACAGACGACGTTTGTGGATTAAAACAATATTTAAAATTTACATTTTCTTATTCAAATGCATAACAAATTTAGCTATTGTATTTTTCAGGAAGCTAATTTTTTAAAATGTAATATCATGAATGTTTCTCAATTTTTACAAAATTTACAGTATATGAGCAACCGGAAAATATGAATCAAATTTATTTATTTATTTATATCGAATTTTAAGTCTCTGGAATTCGCAACGGTTCCCTGATATTATCACTTTGAAAAAAAATATTTTTGTTTATTTATTTATTTATTTTTTACCGAAAATTATTTAATATATGTTGCAAAAGAATATGTTGTAAAAGAATATTTCCAAATGCATAATTATTATACAACTTTAAAAGAAAATGAGTCAACGAACTAGCAAATAATATCTGTAAAAAAAATTTTATATTATTCTTAGAAATAGCACAAAACACAACGCAAAAATCAAATATAACAAAGTTTGATCTATCTTCAAAAATGTATTTTTTTCTTCTCAACTATATGAATAACATTGTATTTAATCTGTTAATATTTTTTTATTAGAGTGAAAGTTATTAAAAGATGATGAAAATTCCAATTTATAATTACAATTTTTTCATTAAAAGTTTTTAATTTTTAATAACCACCTTTGCCTATTTCTTTGTTGTTTAAAAACAATATTTCATAAAATTTAATTTTTATTTGAGATTCTAAATGTATAAATAAATAATATAATATTCAGTTTCATTAAATATGTCATTATAAAGAAACGCTTTGTAACATTTATGTTTATTGTATTAAACATATTCAATACTGGAGACATAATAATAACGAATTCATTTTTATATTCAAAATATTTCAAATCGAAACATTTATTGTTGAAAACTCTCCTTAATTTGAAATCTAAAGTATTTTAAATAGTATCAGAAATACTTTAAACTGAAGCATATGCAATTAAGTGCAAAGTTGAGTGAGAAATAAATTGGTGCTTGATGTCGAATTTTATATGCATGAGTGTCATTGCATTTAATTTTGAAATCTTTACCTCACCCATAATGAGAGTATTAAACATATAAAATTCTCTTTAAAATATTGTTTTATTTTGGTAAAATATTAACATTTTCAAGACGAGTTTGTATTTATTTGGTACAGAAAGAATGATGATAATATAAATATATGCTGCATTTTTCGGTACAACATATTAAATTTATTGAAATAGTTTATTTTCAAGTTTGTTTCGCGGTTTTTTATTTATTATATTTTATATTCAATTTTTTACCAACTTAATGAAAATATACCTAGGCCAAGAATTGAATCCAGGATGTCTAACTCAAAGTTACAGTATTTTTCGTTTAAGTATCTGATACAATTCACCCTACAGTATTTGGCTGTAGTGATTTATCTGCCATGCTTACATCTCAATGCAATAAGCCGTGGTAAAGGAGTATCCTTATACAATAGAAACGGAGATAAAATTTAATATTTTTAACGGAATTATATTGATTGGTAAAATTATAGTACAAGTTCAATTTTGTTCAATTGGGTAAAAAAAAATATAGATCAGTAATCTAGTCCAAGAACCTCACCCTTGAATGAACGGTTCTCTGCAATTTGAAGTAACAGGAAACAGTTGGTTGTCATCCCGAATAGAAATAGTAATAGTTGTCATCCGTGATAGAAAATTCGGAATCTTAACCTATGTTTCTGCTTCGACTCCTGAATTTGCCAATTTTTTTACTCATTTGGTACACCTTCAAATAATTTCACAACTTTATCAATCAATACTATTGCATTAAAACAGTTAAACTGACGGTTTACTATATTCACCTGTTTCAATGATATGCATGAATCTATAGACTACATAATTGAATGTTTCACTAAATTATGGCATTTGCTTGTCATTACACGTCGTTAAATTTCAAAACTATAGCACATGTGAATTGTTCACATAAATGGTTTAATTTCTATATAAAAAAATACTCAATATAGTAAACACAACTTTTTCTACGCATGGTATTTTTAATCGTCCTTATAGTTCTTATTAATTTTTACAAATTCAAAAATTTTTTCATGTGTCCCACCACCGGGACAGTTGTAAACACAAGTGGGACACATGTAAACACAGGGAAAAGTGTTCTTTGATTTGCTTTTTAATCTTTTAACAGTTTCTCAGCATAATTATTAGTTATATTATGTGTACAAATCACTATAGAGAAAAAAATGTATATACATTTGCATAATTTAAACATTATATAAATTATATATAAAGGTGATATGATTAAGCAAAAGTTTATAGAATGAAAAAAAGAGATTTGAGGGCGAGGAAGGATTAGATAAATTACCGATTGTTGCAACAAAATACAAAATAAAGATGTAAATATGAAAAAATATAGAATTAAATTTTTATATTAGGGTTTTTTTCTTTCGGGCAGATTTTAGAGAAGGGTATTTAAATATTGTTTATTCGAAATCTGCCAAAATACGAAGGATTCTTACCCTTGTTGTCTTACTTACTTCTAAGTTTATTTTAAAGAAGGGCCTTATAGCGATTAAAAAATATCTCGATTATAAGTCAACCATCCGACAAATATAACTTATTTTGTTTATAAAAGAGCGGGATGCTAGCAACCGGAATTTTATGATAATTATTAGTTTTAAAAAAATACTTTCTAAAGATATTACTGATAGCAATTCCCATTTGAAGCATATTTTAGAGATGAAAGCCATGATTGCAAGTGTGAAGAAATGAAATATAAAAAAATTGAAAAGTTGTTTAACGTAAGAATTTCCGTATTAACACTGTAAAAAAATAGTGTTTTAGTAAAATATCACACAACATTATTGCATTTTAGAAAACAATAAATTTATTTTAATTACAAATGAGCGTAAACGAACTTGTTCAATTTTACACGTTGGCAGAATTTTTTTGTGGAATTTTTAAAACATAATCAATTTTTGAGTGACGAAAACTGTTCTATTCTACGAAAATAACAGATATTGGAGCTGACATTATTTCTCATGAAAATAACTTAAAGGAACAAAATCACATAATGATTATTGGGGAACTTATTAATTGTCCATATCTGCCCCAACTACTCTGTGCTCTACCATGCCACTAAAGTTAAATTTAGAAATCATTAACACTTCTCAAATTTTAAAAAAAAATTATAACAGAAAAAAAATTGTCAGTATTTATTGTATGTGTAAAAACGTTAAAATTCAAATAAATGATTTTAAATAATTAAAGTGTTTCGCTTAGCATGTTGGAAATGAGACTATACTTTTGAGAACTATAAACAGTGTTTTGGCTACTGAGGACAAACAAAATGTTAAAGTGTTCTAAAACTTTATTACGATGTGTCAACAGATGTTGTCACCTTCGATAATTTGAAAAAAGTAATAAAAGTTTATTATTATTATTATTACTTTAATTTAATGAATGACGGTCTTAGAACCATAATACAATACCTAAGCCATAAAATATAGTTTATTTCGGAAGTGCATAAAATATGTTTTACACAATCCCACAGGGAATCAAGCCTGTTTTAACAAACTTTCTTATACTTAGCATGTTTTTATAGATTTGGTTTAGTGTGGCAGTTATTAATTAAGTCTTTATACACCTTTTAAATAGATTACCTTCTTTTTTCAAAATTGACTTAGTCTACTATGGCTGTGAAACCTTCAAAAGAAATTCTGTAATGATAAACTTAACGTCATATATGATGATAAGTAATTATTTTTATTTGAATCAATACTGGAGACATTTATATTGACTAAAATATAAACATTTTTAGTATACAATATTCATACACTCAGATGAAATTGTAAATGATGTCAAAACCGTTATTTCACATTTGCAATTTTTAAACAAAAATATTAATCAAATAATAAATCTTGTTAATTTTTTTTTTATCCCTGTATTCAAAATACTTTCAATGTCGAAGAGAAACAATTATCCACCTTTTTTGATATCTTGATCCTTTTTTGATCGCTGATCGGTTCTCTATTTTTGTTTATAGAAATTATTTCACTGCATCTCTTTTTCCTCAATCTCTTTCAAATCATTGTCTTCAACATAAAGTGGCGTCCTTGTACACATTCGTTCGTCGTGGGTATGCATATGTGCTGACTCTTCTGTAGTGAATAATGAAATGAACTATCTTAAATTTTATGGCCTTACTCGTAGATATAACCCTTCTTTGAATGAAAATACTCTATACCATTTTAATTTTTCTTCTGTTTTAAAATTATTAAAACTTTTTCTCGCTTCACTTTTAAAGTTATCTACAAACCTATGAATAAATTAATTTATCTCATTTGAAAAATCCTTTTATTACTGAGAACCGGTGGGGTGGATTTTTTTTAATTATTAATATTTCTTTCTCTTCTTATTTAGGTTATATTGGCCAAACAAAGAAAGCTTTGAAACTTAGATTAAGTCAGCATCAGAAAAGTAATGAAAATAAAAAAAAAATCTCTAAATCTTCGATTGCATCTCCCTGTTGGGCTTCCAACCCTTCTTTCAATTTCCAGAAGGATTTTATAAACTGCCTTAACTCTTACTTAAAGTTTCGTCAATCTTATTTATTTGTCAAAATTTTGGCAATATTGATCTCTAATTGTCATACCCAGCGTAGGAATTACTTTTGTAATTACCTTCCCTTTTCTCGTGTCTCTTTTTTTATAAAAAAGAATAATTATTTTTTTTCATATTTATTTGTTTATTTCTTTTATTTCCATTCTGATTCATTTCCTTTTCCTTTTATCATATTGGCAATACTTTTATCTTATGCATGTGCCCATAGCGCCTTATGCCGTATTCTTCCAATCATTAGAGCCTGTCTTTTAGGCCATTTCTGACCTTGCACGGACATGCATGGTTTGTCCGTTAAGTAATGGGACTGAGTCGATTTAAAATAATTTATTGAGCCATTCATTACAATCCTTATATATATTATAAATGTGAAAGTGTGTCCAAAAAATTGGAATGATCTTGGCTTCAAAACAGATGGATTAATGTCTTTGAATCTTTGCATATGGATAGATTATAGGAGTGGAATGAACATAGGCTAATTTTTATTTATTTTATTCAAATATTTTCCTTAATAATTCAAAATTTAATTATTTTTCATACAAAATCAATAGGCATTTTTCAGATAAAATTTAACCATTTTCCTTTCCTGTTGCCAAGAAAATAAAAAATTGGAATAATCATTTTTCAATTTTTTTAATGAATTTTTAATAAAAAACTTCCACGCGAAAAACTATAATAAAATAATTTAAAAGAAACTAAATATGACGTCATGTTTGAAATAAAAATAAAAGGTGTATCTTTTATAATATATTTAGCAAGGATATTTGTTTAGTTAATGGGAATTTTTGTGTAAAATATGGTGACGTAAATTAAAAGTAAAAAGAATGAAAAAGTCCTTCCGGCAATGCCGGGAGGAAAAGGTAGCTTTCATATACTTATATATTTATTTATATATTTTAAAGTAAGTTACATTGTTCAAAAATACTAAGCTCAAATTAGTGGAAATAATCTTATAAAATTAGTGATTTTATAAGATTGAATACTAGTTTTTGTCAAGACTGAATATTAATAGGAATTTTTAGAAATTAGTCATCTTTTATTCAACCTGGTTTTATTTTAAGCGATTTAGAGAGTCATCAAATTCCACGATATCATAAAGTGTATGCCATTTTAAAGCAACATGATGGATCGTTCAGATCAGACCGTTTCAAAATGTCAGCCATAAGCAAAATTCAAAGTGCTATAATTCAATCATTTTTTAAGATATAGACAAAATAAAAAGTGTTCTGGAATCGTTGTTTTAAGTTTTAACACGTAAAAGAAAAATATTTTTGAACTTTTAATTTTTTCGCATTTAATTTTAAATTTATTTTTTTTTATTTAAAATGGCCACCATTTTGAAACAAAATGGTGGATGATGCTGGCCAACGAACTCGGTCGAGACATTTTTATGTACTATGTACATATCAAGTTTCATTGAAATCGGTTCATAAATACGCTTGTTATCACAGGACGAAAATCAGACCGTTTCAAAATGTCAGCCATAAGAAAAATTCAAACTGCTATAACTCAATCATTTTTTAAGATATAGACAAAATAAAAAGTTTTTTGGAATCGTTGTTTTACGTTCTAATACGTAAAAGAAAAATATTTTTCAATTTTCAATTTTTTCGCATTTAATTTGAAATTAAATTTTTTTAAATTTAAAATGGCCGCCATTTTAAAATAAAATGGCGGATGATGCTGACCAACGAACTCGGTCGAGACATTTGTATGTACTATGTACATACCAAGTTTCATTCAAATCGGTTCATAAATGCGTTAGTTATCGCATGACAAAAATGAGATATATATATACATATATGGTTATATATATATATATATGTCAACATTTGAACGGAGGGTGGTTTTGGGGTCTGGGGGTCATGATCGGTGAAAATATACCGAAATTTTCCGGAAGTCCTTTCCTCCGGACGGTTGCAATAGGTAGCTTTTTACTTTTTGTAATGAAAGCTACCTAAAAGTAAAAAGCTACCTATTGCAGCCGTCCGGAGGAAAACACTTCCGGAAAATTTTGGTATATTCTCACCGATCATGACCCCCAGACCCCAAAACCACCCTCCGTTCAAATGTTGACACACACACACACACACACACATATATATATATATATATATATATATATAACCATATATATATACATATATATATATATATATATATCTGATTTTGTCATGCGATAACTAACGTATTCATGAACCGATTTGAATGAAACTTGGTATGTACATAGTACATACAAATGTCTCAACCGAGGTCGTTGGCCAGCATCATCCGCCATTTTGTTTCAAAATGGCGGCCATTTTAACTTTTTTAAAAATTTAAAAATTTTAAATTTAATGCAAAAAAATTAAAAGTTGAAAAATATTTTTGATAATTTTAGCAACGTTTTTCTTTTCCTATTTTAATTATTAATCAAATATTTCTTAAAAGTTAAGCTATATCTGAAGAGGTTCCCATTAAATTTATTCTTCAACCACAATAAGGGGATTTACCTGCATTATTTTACTGATAAAAATAGTGCCAAAACAGACACACATTCTTATTAAATTCCGCTCAGGGTTAAAATCTAGCCGCCGCAATTATAATTTATAAAATGTATATCCTGCATAACAAAATTTTGAACATCTTTAGGCTCTATGTGTATATATTGAAGATAGTAAATATATTTAACAGTTTCAAAATTATTATTAATTTACTTTTTGAAGATACAGGATTTATAATTTTTATCAGTAACAAGGTATTTTCACTGCTATTCCATCAAATAGATTTAGATAAATAGATTTAGATAAAATTTCCGTAACTAATTTGAACATATTTGCATTAAAAAATATGTGCATTTTTAGCTAAATATATTAACGTAGCTGAAATATTTTATTAGTTACACTGCATAATGTCTTTTACAAAACACTAGATTGATTGTTTCAAATACAAGAAATGAATTAATATTTTATCTAGAGATATTTCTTTAAAATACAGATAATAAATGATTTACAGTTAAAATATTAAAATCATAAAAAACTATTTTTTCAGAAAATGTTAAATACAATTATCAGGTTGAAAGAACTGAGGTATGAGATTATATTATCTGTTAGGGATTTCTTAAAAGTATTCTGTAACTGACGAATTACATATTTTGTTTATATTTTTACTGCATTATCAACTGATCAGTTAGAGATAAATGTTGTTCTTGGAGAATAATATAAAGAAAAATACTATACATTTTATCGAATAATTTGAAATTTTTCGAATCATCAGTTCCACAAAATCTGTCGATTTTCGGTTTTGTATGGATTTACATATGAGGAGTAAGATATACCGAAAACACTTTTATAAACAATGTCTATCTGTCCATATGACCATGTGTCCTTATTGTGCCTTCGAAAAATGTATGAAGTTATGAATAAAATTGAACCAAATTTTCTGTATACATTTTAGGCTATAGCCAGAAGGTCTTCATTGAATTTGAAGATATTTCGACTGGAAGGAAGCATTTATTTTGAAATTTCCATTGCATGTATCATCGGAAAATGCATGGAATTATTAAATTTTAAAAATACCAGGTCAACCAAATTATTTGTGTATGTTTTGGCTATGCCCAGCAGGTTACATACAATTTTTGTACAATCCGCCACAAAGGGAGGTTCAATAGAAGATTTTAAATATTTTTCACAGATTTTCGTGTACATCGTCCATTCATGCTTTGAAATATAAATAGTAGCCGATTAATCCATCGCCTGTGAAGCAGTTTTGTACTACAGGATGAAGAATTTCTTTTAATTTAATATTATACTTAAAATTAATTCAATTTTATTTTATATATATATGTGCGTTTCCATATATATTTGTGTTTCACTTTATTACACCTTATTTTTTTTCTATTTCCTTCTTTATTCTCCTATTATTCTTTTATTATTTTGTTTTGTTTAGACTCTTCTGTATTAGGCTGCTCTTCTTCCCTGGATGTTTCTTCAGCTTATTATTTGTCCCATCTTCTTCCCTCGCTATTTCTTCAGCTTATTCTCGTGCCCGTAACTTTTTTCGTTAGTAAAATTACATATATTATTAAAGATACTTACATTAGTAAATTGAAGCAGAAACTTAAGATGAAAAATCAAGGTTGGTGTGATCTTGAAATAATAGCACTTATGTATTAACATGTGTAACTGCTGTTTTATATATTAACAAAAATGAGAAAGAAGATGACTTTGTAAATTCATAACCGACTAATTGATATATTAAAGGCATAAAGCAATAATCCCTAAAAGTCCTTTAATATTTATTTATATTTTTCATTTTTCATTTTTTATTAATTAAAACAGAGGTTTGAAAAATATATTTATATACTAAATAAAAAAACATAATGTAAAGCATGTATTCGAAAGACTAGAAAATACCCTTACTATTGATTTCTTTTCTCATTTAATTTTGAATATTTTATAATCGGTGAAAAAACACTTTATAATTTGGAAATAATAATATGAAAAAAAAAACTTTTAAATGCAACAATAACCAAACAATGTAGGAATGATTTTTAGTATAATATAAAGCCATTTTTATTTAAAGACGTATGAAAAGAAATGAAAGAAAGTCGTCTATAAAGAACGAAATTAACTCTATTTATTTGAACCACTAACAAGATAAAAATATTGTATCCCATATTTAAAACGCCTATTTTATAACGCAATGAATATGAATTTTAAAAGAGAAAATTATAATATTATGTATGTTACTTACTTAAAACTCACTGAAATATATTAAAATGTTAATTGAAAAAAATGCATAACTGAAATTGAAAAGATCCTCTCAGAAGTTCATTTTGTGACGAACAAAACATTCCCTTTTGATTAATTATCTTGTACTACATCTTCTAAATTGGTTTAAATCAGTTAAGTCTCAACTTCTAATTTGAGAAATGTCACGCAAGGAGTGAAAGATTATCAGTGTAATGAGAAGCAGGATGGATTTAACGAAAGCCGGGAATAATTAGAGATTTAAAGAAAATGGCAAAATTAAATTAATTTTAATACAAACAAGAAAATTAAAGGTTTTATTATAAAATATGCTTTGCTAAATTTTAAAATATATAATTAATACATTTTAATGCATTTTTTGCAGATGTATTAAAGCTTCATTAAGCATTCACTTAAATTTGAAAATAAAAATATTTTAAATTATGTATCTGAATATGTTTTATATTGACAATGAATTAATCTCATCGATACAAATTAGTAAAGTATCACAAATTGTACAAGTGATAAAATTTTAAAACTGGTAACTGCATTCAGTTAAAGAAACAGTATTCATGTATGAATTAAAATTATACCCCGGAAGCATTAATAACAAAAAATTAAGATCATATCATAAGCACAAAGCTAAACTTTCAATTTGAAAATAGCCAATTTTCACAGACATGAAACATTCTTTTAATTATGGACTCAAAATCTGTATCAGGCGGAAATCGACAACTGTTATATGATTGCTACACAGTTATATATCTTGTTTCAGTATGCAAGCAAATTAAATAATTCGAAATATTTTATTCGCCAAAAAATCTCATTGCATACTAAAGCTCCCGATTATACGTTTATACGAGTATACGTACAATACGTATAATACGAAATACGTATTTGCTATACGTATAATACGGCATCGACAGTTATACGTATTACACGAAACAGCATACACGGTACATCGTATATACGGATTTCACCCAAGCGGTTAAACGTATAAACGTTTAAACGTTTTTCATTCAATGTATGAAATTTGATGTTTCAATATTTTTTTGCGGATTAGAGACATTGAGAAATATCCGGTAGAATATCCCCATCGCGATTCTTTGTTCAAAGAACTACGGTATGTTTACTTAACTACTAATTGTTATGCATGTACTTAAAACAATCTGAATACTTCCTCAGTTTAGATTTTGTTTTTTTTCCCCAAAAAACTAAGTTATTTATTATAAAATATCTTACATTAGTTGTGGGTAGTATCAAACTAATCATTGGAAAATCTGCGACTCAGTACTTAGTTTTTTATATCTTCTTGTATCTTTAGAAGAAGAAAGTATTGGATTTGGGAATACTTTCGACTGGTTTACACGTTTTAAGGGTAAGAAAGTCCGAAAAACATGTTTTTACAAAACATCTGCCTGTCAGTTTATGAGTCTGTGACTTTGCCTGTCTGTATGTGGCATGGATTTTGCGGGTTTTCTATCTCAAGACCTAATATACAGAATTAAGTAACATATATGGGGGAGACTAGGGCACATGTGAAAATGGGACATATGAGAACATTGCCATTTTTCACTAGTTATTATATGTTTTTTTATTTCAAAAAATTATCAAAGATGGGAGCACCTATAGACATATGGAAAATTTTTTTGAAAGTCTTCGACATTTTGTTTGTCCCAAGGAGCCAAAATACTGCTTACTGTACTTAAAAGTAAAATCTCCAGCTTGATAAAAGAATAATTTTATTTGTTTATTCTTTTTCTTTATTTAACATACATTATGGATATTAATAAATATTTATGATATTTTTTATTTTTAAAATTGAAAAATGCAAATGATTTGTCATTTTAACTCTTGTGCGAATGTGGGACTGTTATGAAGAATCTAGTTGGGGCAGATCTGAATATGTCATTAAATTGCCCATTAATCATTCATTGATTCTATTCCTTTTACTCACTTCGTGAAAATAATGCCAGCTCCATTATCTATATTTTTATAGAAATAGAAAACATTTTTATCATATAAAGTTGATTTTGTGTATTAGAAACTTCTACAAACACAACTGTCAGCAAATACATAAAAAGCAACAAGCTCTTTACTTTCAATTGTAATTTAAATAAATTTCATGTTTTCTAACTTGCAATAAATGCTATACATTATTTTATTTAGCAGTTTTCAATACTATTTTTTATGCATCATTAATGCAAAAAATGTTATATTTAACAGCTTTGCAATTTTTTCTGTTTCATTCTCCACTAAAAATAATCTTAAGATTATCTGAAGAAATCGCCACTTTCTACAAAAATTCTACAGAAATTTGAAGAAAATTTGCAGACTTAGCTTTATCTTTAAAATATCTGCAGAATTTTTTAAGACATTCTTAAAAATATCTGCATAATGGGCCAAATACCTTCAGATTTCCCACAGATTTTGGGCCAAAAACCTATAGATTTCTTCAGATTTTTTTAGTGGGGTTTGTTACAAACATGTAGTATTATTTTTCTTCCATTTCTAAAACAGCTATTTTATTTGGTGTTTTGAAAATAGATATATATATTAAGAAAATAAAATTTTTAAACTTATAACTACCGTGAAATCTTCATTATTGACCCCCCCCCTTTCTTTTAAAAGCAAATGAAATTAAATTTGGAGGAAGCTTATAAATGTAAAACAATTTTTTATCCTTAATTTACAGGCAAATAAGACAAATATGAGAATCTTTCGACTTTTGGTAGTTTTCCTATAAATATTATCCAAATGCCCCCTCCCTAAAATCTCCCTCAAACAAAAAGCCCTAAGCAAAATTTAAATTCTTTAATTATTTTCTCAAGTTTACTTCTTTATTTTTATTTTTTTGTATTGCAACAATATTTTATCAATTATCTAAGCCCCCCCCCAAATCTACTTATTTTTATTTTATAATATTTTAATTAAACATATAACTCAGAAAGTAAATAAATATACATATATTTTTCTTTATGGTGAATTTAATAAATAATACAACTAATGATTAAGGTAACATATAAAATTGATAATAAAAACATGTCAAAAATTTTTTTTTTCCTTGTGTTCGCATGTTTTCCTTATGTGTTTACAACTGCTCTTCCGTTGGGGCACATATGAAATTTTTTTTTTTTAAATTCAATAAACTATTAAGAAAAGTAAGAAGAGCTGTAAAGTTAATTTTTAAAAAATACCATGCTTAAAAAAAAGTTCTGTTTACTATATAGAGTAGTTTTGCTTATAGAAATTAATCCAGTTATGACAAAAAGCTATGTTTATGTGAATTGTTCACATGCATCCCAATCTCCCATATATTTTCAAGTAGTCCCTGGTAGAAATTGTTGCTGACAAGTTTTGTATGTAAATCGTTCAACAGGTGGCTCTACTTTGCTGTATTTTATTTACGATTTCTGCAATAGCTCTATCTCTAGAATTAATGCACAGATTTTCATCAAACTACAGATTCAATTAATGCTTGATATGAAGTGATTCTATGTATGTTTTGGTGAGAATGTCAAGATTAAAAAAATGAAATTTCATTATACATTAACAGAGTTAGAAAATATTAGCTCAATAAAAAGAATAGCATTTACGCTCGTGAGCAATCTTGAGTGTAAAACAATAAGTGAATAAAGAATTTTTAAATAATTAAAAAGAAAAAACTAAATTTAACAAGAATTCACAATAAATCTGAAACATTTATACTCTCATTCTTTCCTCAAAAAGTGTTTAATTTTGCTGGTTATTTACAATGGATACAATTGGTATACATTACCTACACAAAATGTAAAATAACGGGGTATCTGAGCTCATTACCTTGAGATGAACAAAAAAATCCAAATAAATTCAAAGTACAATTTCGCAAAATGCTTTTGCAATTTACGGTAATAACTCGCTATTTTGAAAATAGATATTTCACAGTTAGTGAAACGAGATTGGCCAATCAGGAGTCTGATATTTTGTGAATTTTTTGCATACTGTTTTAAAAAATATACGCTTTTCATTGCTTGATCTTGTATATATAAGACATACTATACGGATTCCTGTCGTAACGCCACCGATTTCCAAATTATTCTTCATTCAGTGACATAAGACTGATGAAGTCCAATATTTAAATTAGATACGATACGTGGAATATACGTATACATTAAATATACGTATTCTAAAATATACGTTTAACTGATACTCCTTATACGTATCCGGATACGTTTAAACCTATATTTTAAAGTATCCGTATAGCAGAAAAACGTATTATACGGATATACGTATATCGTTTAAACGTATAGCTGCTATACGCATCCTATCGCGAGCACTATTGCATACCTGAAAATGATATGTTGTTTCAAAGTTGCATATTTGCTATTGTTCTAATACAGTTTATTGGATTGTGTGATATGTAAAATTTTTGTATTCTTTCCATGTCTGTTGCTTCAAAATAGGGAATGCATTATGTTACATATTTTGTATTTTAAAAATTTTGGCATTTACAAAATCAATGTAAATCCTAGAAATTTATGTAATAATTTTATTAAGTAATTGACATTGAATAAAGAAAAAGTTGAAAAATTACACGGGCAAGCACGATAAGTTTATAATTTATGAATAGTAAGTATGGTCTTATTTCAGCTATTTTTAATACCAATTATAATAAATTTCCAATAATAAAAGTTAATTTTTTTTTATTCCCTTTAAGTAAAGTTGGAAACTTTTACATTATACAAAATTTGGACGTAGAGCGTAATTTATTATAGGGAATTTATTTTAATACAAATATTTCAAATATTTTCTCGATGTAGAGAATGACTAAAGAATAACAGTAATTTTTCTTAACTTTTCGACATTATTAAGAATTTACTGTGATTTTTTGTCTGCTTTCTCAACGTTTCATAACTGTCGTAGCTATACTTTGTTTTATATAAAATGACAGTCTGCCATTGCGAATATTTGCTCTCTGCTATTGCTCTTTTTTTATTCCAAATGACGAAACATAAAATTTCATAGATTTCTAAACGTTGAACCATAAAAAGTTAAATCAAAATGAGATTGGCTGTAGTACTTAAAATAAAAATCTTATTATGGTGTAATGAGTGTTTGATACATTAAAATAAGAATTAAAAATAAATTGATTCCATTCTGCTCCGTTGTTAAGACTTCAATTCACTCACGATAATTAATTAAACACATCTTTCGAAATTTAATCTCCGTTTCATGAGTGATTTACTTTAAGAGAAAGAACTTCTCCATATATAACCGATTGAATAGAAAAAAATGTTGATGATAATGCAAAAGAAAAAGTTAAAAAAGCGGTTTTATTTTGATCAATTTTCTGTATTTAAATATTTAAGAAAAAGTTAAAATACAATTTATTTATTTATTTTGGAATTCAAGATTCCAAAATAAATAAATAAATGAACTCTAATATGTTACTAATATACATTTGTACACATTTTCTACACATTTATATAAAATATTTTACTCGCATATCTAGATAAAAACGCCAAAAAGCATTAATAAAAAATCACTCCATAACATTTTGTGAATGCATATCTGCTAAAGTGTATTTACTTGTATATATAGCCAATAAATTGTTGCTTCAAAAACTACATTTGGTTAAAAATAATGTGAAAAAACTCGTAAAATTTGGTAAAACATAAACATGGGATTATATCCCCACACTGTAAAAAAAATTTGTAACCTTAGTAATCTAAATTAACCGAAATCTCTTATGCTTACTAAAATTTTATGTGTACACTGTACAAGAAAATGATGTCAATCTACAAAACTTGTAAGCAAAACTAAAACCATCTGTAACTTTACAAAAGAATTTACTAAAATTTTGGTAACTTTACTAAAATTTTATCTATAATGCTCGTTATCGTCACTTAAAAAGTTCTTGGAATACGATTTCCCAAAAAAATTCTTAGTAACCTTAAAATTTGTTTGATTCAAAGTGCAAATCTGTATCTGTTACATGAATTTTTATTGTTGCCGTTACATAAAAAGTTCTTGGAATACAATTCTACTAGAAAAATTTTTGTAATTCTCCCAATTTTTTTTACAGTGCAGGACATCTTAAAATGAGTAAACATAACAGAAATGTATGCCTTTATTTTTCGAGTATATCGTATTATATTTTTTTCAATTAAACCGGGGGCCCCAAAAATGACTGATGGATTTTAAAATTCAATAACTTGCAAACGGTGACAGCTATTTAAAAAAATTTTGCAGGAGGGTTATGTATAATGTCAGGAGTTTTTTTAGCGTAATTTTTATTTTAGTTCGCATCTCAAACAATAGGTGGCGCTGACGGTGATTGAAGGCCGGGTGATCAGTGCTGAGTGAAGCGTCGAACTGGCCTTCAATCGCCATAAGCGCCACCTATTGTTAGAGATGCGAACTAAAATAAAAAATTACGGTAAAAAAAAAAAAAACCTCCTGATATTATACATAACCCTCCTGCAAAATTTTCTTTAAATAGTTGTCACCGTTTGCAAGCTATTGAAATTTAAAATCCATCAGTCATTTTTGGAACACCCGGTAAATTTTTAGCATGCTTTTATGTACCAAATGATTTTTTTCCAGTTGAATAAAGAAGGGTAATAATCATGAACTGAAAACAATATCGTTGGTCAAAGTTGCAATGCTCTTACAATTGACTTACTTGGGAAGATCCCACATTATTCATGCTTAAAATCTTTTAGCAATAACATTTCGTCTCTCTTGTAGTCATTTCATTCTAACAGCACAGGCAAAAAGAAACTTCATTGAAACGTGGACACAAATATATACTTAATATTTTTCAAATAATCTTATTAATAGGTACAGTTGATAGATATTTTTTAACAGACTGAAAGAACACCCACAAAATAAATCAAATCCAGACACATTTTTACAATCGACAATATTCTAATTAAAATGTTTGTAGTGATTCCAGATCTCAGTCGAAAGAATTTTGCAAAATAAGTCATAGTTTTAATTTTCGGCTCTTTTTAAAGTCACTCTTTTATTTTGCGGAAAATTCGTCAGTGTTTTTTTTTTTAAAAAAAGATGAATCAATCAGTATGTTTCTATTAGATATATTAAATAAATCTAATTTGTTTATCATTTATGGAGTTACCTTAATTTCTGGCTTATTTTGATTGGCTATCTTCATACAAGATATTATCTTGCAGCCGAAAAAATGAGAATGTGATCCTGAATTGTGTAGACTACATTGTAAAAAAAAAAATTCTAGAGGTTACTAAAATTTTTTTAGTAAATTTGTATTCCACAGAATTTTTTAGTAACCATTACAAGCATTTTTTTTTTTTTTTTTTTTTTTTTTTTGCAAGTGAAACAAACATTTCTTTTGTAAACTGAACAAAAGAAATTTTTGTATATCTAACTTAAACTTATTAGTATGAGCCACCAAGCAAATTTTAGTAATAGCTCCAAAATAATTTTTAGTTAATTAAAAATTACATTTAGACTTCTGAAGCGGAAGATTTTCGGCAAAACCACAATAGATGGCAGCATCAAACATTGCTACCTGCTCTATTTTGACATATTTCTAAAGGGGATAGAAAGTCCAGAGATCATTACCCATGGTAACTGCTACGACAGGATTTTCATAATCCCTTTATTTAACGAGTACTTACATTGCATACATTCGGTGCATATTTGGCGGCGTCCAGCATCGAACCCGGCTACTTTCAGCCTGGATTCCGGTGCTATGACCACTATGCTATCACGGCCACACCAGGTGAGTTTAAGTAATGGCCATTAAAGATGTAAAACTATTAACTCAATTCGTTGCTAGCTTTTTTCTAGTATTTGTTACAGATTCTTTGTAACAGAGTAAGATTGCTAAATTTTTTTTAGTTATTACAAGGATTACTAACATTTATTTAGTCGATCGACCCTTTTTTTACAGTGTAATTGTCGTTTGTTCAATGGAATGGTTAGTATGAAAAACAATGGCGAAACGATTCAAGGATTTCAGTATTAATTTACAGCCTGGCCACTTTTTTGCTGAGTTAAAAATAAATTTAAAATTGTGTGAAATCTTTACCACTCACTATGATTTTTGTAAAAATATATTAATGCGTCTTTGTGGCATTATTGTTTTGTTAAGCTTCTTTACCCACTGCTTTTTTTTTTGTTTATCTATCTATATGGTGCATCACGTTTTATTTCCAAATGGATATTGCGGGGAATTGTACTTCTCGGATGTTGTTCCAAGAAACAGATTTAAAAAAATTGGAAATATAAAACAAAGGTCTAAAGGGAAGAAAACATTTTTAAAACAAAAATATGAAAATTAGTTAAATTAGTATGTTTACGACAAAAAAAAATAAAATAAAATAAAATAAAATAAATAATAAAAAATTATTTTTTTTTCAGTTAATTGTTGGTTGTTTATAATAAACTGAAGAAGGTTCATGGATCAAAGAAAAAATAGTAGGCTTGAACATAAAAAAGATTAAAACATATGAACATGACTTAATTTCGCGGACTATGAAATTTAAAATTGAGCCAAATGGCTTGGAAACGCATATTTAGCAAAGTCATGGTGCCTAAAATTGTTATTCAGCATCCCTTTTCATTGCTATCTTGATAACATGTTCAAAGCTATTCAAAATACAAAAGCTTTTAACAAGATATAGTACTTTATCAAACAGAGAAAATAGTCAGTATGGTGTAATTTATTCATAAACTACATTCTAGAGCCATTTTAGATATTTAACTCTATAATGTAACATAATTATTAAAGCAATTTTTTACTTCTTTTCCCACGTTGCTTTCGGAGAAAATCGGGTTCTTAAATAATGGTCTAACCTGATTGTCGTCCTGACATGTACACCATTATTTTTTTTTATTGTAATGAATGATAAATTTGCTGAAAATAAGGAGATTACCAAGAATAAACGCTACTACTTGGTTAACCAGTCGACCAATTTCGCCAAATTATTGAAATCACCAAACTATTAACCAAGTTATGCAAACTGACATAATTTTTATTTTAAATAATGAAATAACAAATCAATTAGTAAGACATTAATAAAAATACAAATAAAAGCACTTGATGTCATAACAAACACGTGTTTCTTGTTAAGTATCAAGTCAATGTAATATATATGGTGACCCAATATTGGCATTTAATCTTAGAGTTTGGCGATATATTTCACTCGATGGGATGACCAAGTGTTCAATAAACAAAAGATCTTTGATACCATGAAATCGAGTACGATTGTAATTTCTTCCGAGCTAAATTCCGCCATTGCCGATGAAAAAGAAGTTGTAAGACGATGTAATAAAGTGGTCTACTTGTGTATACATACATAAAAGTGCTTGTATCATATCACTGCTATGTAAAATTCAATACAACCTACAATTTTTTTTGTTACATTTTTATAAAATACTGTTTTTTTATTTTTTTTTTCAATTTTTAACGTATTTAACATAAGTATATAATTAAAAAAATAAGTTATTAATGTGAAATTAATATTACAGGAATATTTTAAATAAGGATGATTTTAAATAATTTATTTTAAATACACAAAAATTTTCTTTCAATTCCGCACAAAAGTCCATGCACTTTTCAATGCTATAACAATGAAAATAGCACAGGAATCGCTTTCCAGCAGATTTTTTTAATTCAAAAAGGACCTAACTTGACATAGTCAAACGCTTACAGAAAAAAGTTGTTTCAATTTTATGCATAAATTTATATACTTTTAAGTGGTACAATATTTAAAATGCACACAAATTGCTACTGCTGTGTCCCCCACTAAAAAAAATCTGTAGAAATTCTACAGCTTTTTGGCCCAAAATCTCTGGGAAATTCGAAGGTATTTGGCCCATTTTGCAGATATTTTTATGAATATCTTAAAAAATTCTACAGATGTTTTAAAGATAAAGCTAAGTCTGCAAATTGTCTTCAGATTTCTGTAGAATTTCTGTAGAAAGTGCCGATTTCTTCAGATAATTTTAAGATTATTTTTAGTGGGATCCCATTCCAGCGTATTATTTTCAAATTCCGATAAGAACAACTAGCCACAGCCAAACATTTACACATTTTTTTTTTTAATTCTATGCATAACTTCATACATTTTTAATGGTACACTATTGAAAATGGCAAAAATTTGCCGTTGCAGTGCGTCCTTCCTGCGTATATATTTTTTTCAAATTCATGGAGGAGCAACTAGATATACTCAAACATTTACACACAACATTTACAACTTTCTTCACTTTTCGATGGCACAATATTATAAATGGCACAAAAATCGCTATTAGAGGGCCCAATCTGTCGGAATATTTCAAATTGAAGGAAGACCCTATTGCCATTGCCAAAAATATTGACAAAAAAGTTGATTCAGTTCTATGTGTATCTTTATAAACTTTTCGGTAGGGAATGACTACAGACGGACACACAAACACGCACGCACAGACACAACATGGACAGAGAGACATTTTGCAAAAACATGGTTTTTTTTGTACTCTGACCCCTAGGCAATGTAAATCCGTCAAAATCCGGAAATCGAAAAAAATAATTCGAGTACAAAATTTTCTTCTATTGAAGATATAATAAAGTAATAAAGGTGATAGATTTATTAAGATTAAAAAGGAAATATTAAAAACATTGAAAATTATTTGGTTCAGGGAATTTTAAATGTTACTTCATGCTTAAATAATCAAGCATAAAACATATAATCTATTTTTAATTTACGGTATGGATTTCGAATAACACGAATAATATATTTTTCTTAAATTTTTACAGCATATAATTTTCAACTGTTCTTTTAGCGATAAAGAATACACTTGAAGAATAAATCCTAATAAAGAATACAATGCTTTTGCTCGAATGATTTTAAAATTTTAAACTCTTGTATGTATTGACTTTCAAAATTTCACCAATACTTCGATCGAAAAATCAATGGTATCTCGTATTAGAAATGCAATTCTTTTTCGCATTTCCGGTTATTGTGCATTTTTATTTTTATTAATATTATTTTTTACTTAAGAAAAACAAATTCCTATTTTCTGTGAAAATATTTTAATAATACACAGTACATTTACACATTTACATATGGAACTTTTTGTGAAATACAGGGTGGTCATAAAAAAACTTTGCCGGTATATGGAGCTCTAGCGGCCAGTCCGTTCAACCGATCGAGGTGAAATTTCAGATATAGCTATTCAGAGGTATGAGCTCGAGATTCTCTAAACGTCAACCAAATGGCGCTCACGGTTACGGTTATAGTTACAGAAACTCGAAATTTTCCAATGCCAACACCCATTTTTTTCATAGCAAAATGATCAGCGCATACGAAAACCCTAAAGAGCGTTGGAACCGTATGTGTATAGCCAGAAACGGACACGTTATGCACGCACAAAAAACTGATCTGCGGATCCCCCCCCTCCTATGAAAAACACGATTGGCGTACAAGGAGTAAATTCGCATATGACACAGAGTCTTTTTATCCGTTTTCTACGCTGACTACCTGGCAAACGACGTTCTGTGATTGATATTTTGTCTCTGTCACATTAAAATTTTCTGCGTGCGCCTTGGCCGTGTTCTTTGAGGGCCGTTCGTAGAGCTGATTTTGTGCAAGCATAACGCGTCCGTTTATTGCAATAACCATACCGTACCAGCGCTCTTTAGGGTTTTCGCATGCGCTGATCATTTTGCGATGAAAAAAAAATGGACGTTGCCATTGGAAAATTTTGAGTTTCTATAACTATAACCGTAACCGTGAGCGCCATTTTGTTGTCGATCACAAAATCTCGAGTTCATACCTCTGAATAGCTATATCTGAAATTTCACCTCGATCGGTTTAACGGACTGGTCGCTAGAGATCCACATATCGGCAAAGTTTTTTTTATGACCACCCTGTACTTTTTATTTAATAAGAATCCTTCAAGCATTTTATAACACAACGTTTCCTTCATTAATGTGTATTATTATTTGTAAGATATAAATGAATACAAAAAATAACAATAGATAAAAATTACATGCAGTTATTAACTGAAACATTCTATGTAACACAAAAATATAAAAGAGGATGTTTCCGAACTATACGTCAAGAATGTAAACGCAGGAAGAGGATACGTAAATAAGCAACCTTTAATATGAATGCGGATGCGGAAATGCAGGTTTTAGACAGTAAAAAGCACAACTAAGTTCAGTAATAAAAATATTTCGCTGGCTTGAATCATCACTCTCCGCACGCATTTTGAGCTACATGCATCATCATACCAATAGTGAGCTTGCCGAAATGCATTTTGTGCTTGAGGCTGCACAAAAAAATGTAGCGGCTGTTTGCTCAAATGACGTACGCAGAAAGAATTCTTATGAGGATCCAACTGGGGATCTGAGCATATCCATCGGGAATTATTCACGAGTGAATCATTTTGTGCATCGATGTGTTGTTATTATTATTATTATTATTATTATTATTATTATTATTATTATTATTATTATTATTATTATTATACCGCAGACCATGACCCTACCTTCCGGGCAATCTGCCTAGATTAACGAATTTTTACCTGGCAGCGAGAAAGAGGCCGCTTGATTTCCACATGCTGAGATCTACATGATTTTAGCTGTATCATTATTATTTTTATCATATGTGTTACTATGCTGCCCTGTTCTAGATTACTTTTAATTATTCTGTTTGGATTCGTTCGTACGTGGCTGAAAATGGAATGGATTTAAAAGAAAAGATATTAGTATTGCTAACTTTACTACAGAACTCATACGAGCCGCCTATAAGGTTGACAACCGATACTCGATTTTGATCTCGTAATGTAGAAACTTGATCACGTAACGAACTTCACTTGACTAGGCACCTCCAAATGTATAATTCACTAGGAACTTGGAGGAATATACGAAGGAATACTGGAAGACATCAAAGAATTCTTGCATTTGAAAAAGGTCTATCTCGAAATGTAGAAGACAGTCCTCAACGCTATATTTCCGCAACTACACTGTTAAAACTAAAGGTTGCATATGGCACTCCTAGAGATGAAACGCTTGTCCCGTGAGCGAAACCCCTAAGGGAGCCAGAATTTCACACCTTATAGGTGCCCTAGGGCACCCCAAAGCACCTCATAGGATGACATGGGGGTGCCTTGGGGTGCCATGTGGTGCCATGGGGTGCCATGGGGTGCCCCTAGTAGTGCAATTCTGGCTCCCTTAAGGGAGTCGCTCACGGGACAAAACTTTCATCCGTAGGAGTGCCATATGCAACCTTTAGTTTTAGCAGTGTACACTCGTAAACAAAATCTCCTTATTTAGGACCGCTTTGCATGCCTTTACACTTTTGACATATAGCTTTCTTAAAACATTTACGTTTTAAAAAATACGGAATAAAATATTGCATCAGCCAGCATAATACCGTTAGAAACTGTAGCTAGTTATATGATAAACTTCATGTAAAATAATTTTATGTAGATATTTTAATATAGAAAGAAAAATCATTTTAAAATAATGAGTTTACCGGTGTATAATTATATTTTCTTACTCATCGTCACAAGTCTTTGAAAACATATTAACGCTTTCATTTTATTTTTCGTTGATAAAATCATAAAGTGAATTACTTCGTCGTTTAGAAAAAAGAAGTAAAATAAGGAAAGGCAGATAATTTGCAAGATGCGAATTTTATAATGCATTCTAATACATTATTCATATTTCAATATACTGTAAAAAAGTTTGCTTTAGCATCATTTAAAAGGAAATGTTAGAGTAAAAATGTGGAACGTTGTACATACTTCTTCTTTTTTATAGAATAACTTAAGCAGTTAATGAATTCAGTGATTTTTTAAAGAAAAAACTGAATATATATAATCATACTTTTCTTTCCATTAGTTCGTTAGAATTAATGTAGGCACAACACTAAAAAAATGTAATTTAAGTACAAACGTAACATATATATATATATATATATATAAACTTTTCGTATATATACTTTTTGACATGCATACATAAATGAAATATTTTAAGTTTCCGTTTCATAATTTTATTTGCCTAAAATAATTATTAAAAAAATAACATTTTGTTTGCAAGTTTTTAATGCTTTTTACTCTAAAATGATTTTGTTTTTTACACTAAATTTTTTTTTTATATATTACACTAAAAAAATATTTTTATAAATATATGTTTAAAACGGAATATAAATTATAATTAAATAACATAAAATTAATCCGCAATTAAATTACAATTTTAATGGTGAACATTGGTAAGAATGACTTGAGAAATGTGAGAGAAATGTGAGAGTTCTTTTAAAAAATGTGATTCTTAATTTTACGTGCAAAATAATGTATGCATTATGAAGAAATTAACGAGTTTGATTCAGAAATTGTAAGACCTAATCAGCTGCTGTTAATACATCCAATAGCTGTTTCAGTGTTTAGGCAAATAACATCCGTTAAACATTTGAAAAAAAAAAACTTATAATGAATTAAACGATCAGAGTCTTTGATTCCGATATTTTTTGCAACCGTGAAAAAGACTGCTTTGATGCATTATACATATATTAAATCTTTAATTTTAAATCAGACCAAATTTTCACCAACATTTTCGTTCATAAAAATCTCGGAATATGAAATAATTGTCTCTCATAGATGTACATTTTTTGGCAGCGTTGTGATTCAGTCATTGTAATTTCCACATGTAATTTCCACAATAATTAAAATCAACGTTTAACACACAATACATAAATACACACCACATACGTATACGTTTCACGAGCACCAGGGCTCGTTTCCTCAGTGTACAAAAGTTAAAAATGTTTAAAAACAGAAACCCCCCCCCCAACTGACAGCAAGTCAGAGACCCAAATGATCGCAAACATAATACCAAAATACCAACAAGCTTCAGTAATCAATAAGATTAAACCGGAAATGAGGTGTTATGACATAATAAATCTAACCAAGCGAGCCCTGATGCTCGTGAAACGTATACTTATGTGGTGTGTATTTATGTATTGTTTGTTAAACGTTGATTTTAATTATTGTAATCTTCCACACAAGGTTTTAGCTATTATGTAATTTCCTCGTTCTTCTTTTAACGCATATTTATATCATATATATTATAAAGCAGAAGTTCTGAAACTTCCAAACGAGTGTTTTCAAAAACTACCCGATGGATCTTTTTGCAGATTATATCACTCGATAGGAAATATTTTTGCGGAGGTTTATGATACAAATATACAGGAAACTCTGACTTTTCGTACTAAATTTCGTATTTTTCGGGGGTTTTTTTGACGGAAGGGTTGCAACAACTAATTTTTTGGCGATAATTATATTTCAAAAAAGAAATGAAATGCTTTCTCTAATGGAAAATAACATAAACAATTCGAAAAAAACCCTGTTAATTCATTGATTTAAAATAAATAATGATAAAAAGAAAAAAATCCGTTTAATGCAAAATAATATTATGAAAGGAAAAAAAATTATCTTTAACGAAAAAAAAAGAATATTTATAATATTTAAAAAGTAACTCAATGTGAAAGAAAGCTTTGAAGTGACACAATATTTGGCTATTTATTTCTTTCGCGCCAGATTAAAAGAAAATATTATCTCAAAAATTTCATTAGGTAAAACATAAGTATTTTTTTTTCTTTCTTTTTCTAAAATATTTTAAAATCTAATTTCCCCGTTATGTGTTTTACAGAAGAAACTCGCAGAATTAATTTTTTTTTAAAAAAGGCTCTTATTGTTATTTGTATGTTATTTCTTCAATTGGGTGTTTCAATCTACTTTTGTCGCCAATCAATGCTATTCTAAACCAAAAAAAGCACAAGACGGAGCGATGTTCGCAAGAACTATTTTCTCTCTCTCTCTCTCTCTTTTAATGAGTGAGAGCATTTTTAGGAAAAATTTTTACATTTAACTTAAAAACATATATAGCAGTTAATACCACAAAAATGAATATTATTTAAATTTTAGGGTAAATGTCTTTCCACATACATAGATATTGTAAAATAATTTAACTGCAACTTAACCCGGGAGGACGCGCGCAGGGCCTAAAAGACCCGGAGTGCGTATGTTTTTTACAATTGCAACCACAAATTTTTGTAAAGTAATCTTCAACATATTTTATCGCAAAATTTGTAAGAATTTCCTCCATCTAAATAAAGTGACTGTTATAATTTGATTTTATTGGTGGCAAAGTTAAAACCATTCATACCCTGCGTAAGCGCGCGTTCTCCCGGGTTAAAAAAAATTTTTGGCACAGATATCTCATACGCACTACATTGGTGCGATTTGTCTCTTACGCCAATACCATATACAGGGTGATTCATAAAAGATGGGCAGAACTTTAAGGGGTTATAGTACACTTAAAGACAAATAATATTAAATAGGAGACTAAGGGTCCCAGACGTATTCCCAAGGAGATAGGGGGCATTAAAGTTTAGGGTCCGAAATTTCAAATGATTATAAAAAATGGAAAAATTGGTCGATTCGTTTGCGGTTTTTGCAAAAAAATTTTTTATGCCAGTATTTTCTTGAAATAAAATTTTAAAGTTCAATTTCAAAAAATGCCGATAGGGGGCGCTTTAGACTTTGGAGTAACAAAAAACTATTTTTTAACGTTATTATTTGTATTTCTTTAAATGATTTTGAAAGCTTAGACTTAAACTTAAAATTTGATCTAAAAATCTGAGTCCTAACGAATAGTTAAGTAGCGTAAACTGAAATTTGAAATTTGAAACCCTTCTCCCCCCAGAACAAAAATCAGTTATTCCCGATCTTTGTGTCGTAGATTAGGCTCTAACTAATGCCGCGTTTTGCTAAAATTATTCTTTATGTCAGTATTTTCTTGAAAATAAATTTTAAAGAAAAGTTTCAAAAAATTCCGATAGAGGGCGCTTTAGACTTTGGAGTAACGAACAACTATTTTATACCGTTATTTTTTGTGTCTCATTAAATGCTTTCTAAAGCTTAGACTTAAACTTAAATTTTCAGCTCAAAATCTGAATCGCTGAGCGTGGTTCAGTAGCGAGGGAAGGGGGTTCAAATTTCAACTTCTGAACATAGTTCAGTTTGCACTACTTAACCATGCCCAACGATTCTGTGCTGTGATACGAGGCAAAAATACAACTTTCGTCAAGGACTGCATAGTCGGAATTCACTCATAAAGGCACTGGCACAGTTGGAAACGTCGCTCATGCAAACGTTAAAGCTCCATTCCTGACGCTAGTCACCGGGTGAAGAAGGAGACAGAAAGTATGCAAATGTCAAATGGGGAAGAAGAAGAACACGTATGCAAAATTTCGACACGATTCAGGCATAAAAACCACTGAACGGTGAGTCAAGTGTAAGTCGCTGTAGTAATGAATCGGAAGATGGTACCCTTCACGAATAAGGAAAAGGCTGAGATGCATTTAATTTACGGAGCGGCAGATGGAAATGGTGCAGAGGCACAACGAATGTACGGAGAGCGATTTCCTAACAGGCGGTTGCCTAACCGCAAAACTTTCGAGCGCTTGCACAGACAGTTGTGTGAGACGGGATCATTTCTCGCTTCCCGGTCGAATGCAGGTCGTGCAAAAAAGGACGAATCAGTAGTTGTTGCAGAAGCCATTCTGGATGTAGTAGCGGCGCAGCCAAGTACAAGTACACGAACAGTGGCTAGGCAGGTGGATACCTCACAGTACATGACTTGGAGGGTACTGAAGGATGAACATTTGCTCCCGTTTCATGTGCAACAAGTCCAGAAACTGTCTCCAGGGGATTATCCAAATCGTATTGAATTCACCCGCTGGTTTCTGCAGCAGAACGCGCTAAATCCACATTTTGGACGAACTGTGCTTTTCACCGATGAATGTACCTTCACACGTGAAGGTACATTTAACACACACAATGCACATGTATGGGCGGATGTCAATCCACATGCTACGTATCCACATGCTCATCAGAGACGCTATTCCATCAATGTTTTGGCAGGAATCCTCGGAGACCACCTAATCGGACCGTACCTTCTTCCTGAACGCCTCAACGGTAAAACATACCTCACATTTCTGCAACATGTGCTGCCAGACCTGTTAAACGTTGTTCCTCCACGCATCCGGTGGGTCATGTGGTTCCAGCACGATGGAGCGCCAGCCCATTACGTACGAGACGTCCGCAACTATCTGGACATCACATTTCCGAACAGATGGATTGGTCGAGGTGGTCCTGTTGCTTGGCCTGTTCACTCGCCAGATCTTTCACCCCTCGATTTCTTTTTTTGGGGACAATTGAAGGCTCTTATGTATGAGACACCCATTGAATCCCCCGAGGAACTGGTCGCCAGACTTTCCGCCGCTGTAGGGGAAGTGCTCGAAAAGCCTGATGTTTTCGCCGTTCCATTCTTCGCCGTTGTTCTGCGTGCATAACCTCTGGTGGTCACAATTTTGAACATTTATTGTAATTACATGTTAATAAATATGCTTTGGTAACATAATCCTAATTTGTGTCTTTTTACCTCGTATCACAGCACACAATGTGTGGACATGGTAAACTGAACTGTGCTCAGGAGTAGAAATTTCAAACCCCTCTCCCCAGAAACTTAACCACGTCTAACGATTCAGATTTTGGGCTGAAAATTTAAGTCTAAGCTTTAGAAAGCATTTAATGAGACACAAAAAATAACGATATAAAATAGTTGTTCGTTACTCCAAAGTCTAAAGCGCCCTCTATCGGAATTTTTTGAAATTTTTCTTTAAAATTTATTTTCAAGAAAATACTGACATAAAGAATAATTTTAGCAAAACGCGGCAGTAGTTAGAGCCTAATCTACGACACAAAGATCGGGAATAACTGATTTTTGTTCTGGGGGGAGAAGGGTTTCAAATTTCAAATTTCAGTTTACGCTACTTAACTACTCGTTAGGACTCAGATTTTTAGATCAAAATTAAATTTAAGTTTAAGCTTTCGAAATCATTTAAAGAAATACAAAAAATAACGTTAAAAAATAGTTGTTTGTTACTCCAAAGTCTAAAGCGCCCCCTATCGGCATTTTTTGAAATTGAACTTTAAAATTTTATTTCAAGAAAATACTGGCATAAAGAAAACTTTTTGCAAAAACCGCAAACGAATCGACCAATTTTTCCATTTTTTATAATCATTTGAAATTTCGGACCCTAAACTTTAATGCCCCCTATCTCCTTGGGAATACGTCTGGGACCCTTAGTCTCCTATTTAATATTATTTGTCTTTAAGTGTACTATAACCCCTTAAAGTTCTGCCCATCTTTTATGAATCACCCTGTATACATCTGGGTAATTAACTGACGCCAAAGTGTCATTATTTTGCTTGATATGGCAACCCGGATGTTAGTGTCTATTTATTAATAAATTGTCTATTTACAATTTTTTTCCTTTTTTTTCCAATTATAAAAACTATTTTAATCTAGGCACATTTGCCATACATGCGCCACATTTGCGCGACTGCAATAAAATGGCGATTGTATGCCTCACTTGGTAACCTGGCTGTTGTTTATTTATTAATAAATGTTTATTTTATTTTATTTTCTTTTTTAAAGGATATAAATAGTTTTGTTTTATAATTATTAACTAAACTTTTTAAAAATTATTGTTATTTTCTATTTTAAATAACAGAAAATAATTATAAACTATATATGTAACTGGTATTTGAAAACAAAATTTTCTCCGAATCGGCTTTAGAAGAAAAAAAAAAGGCGCCAATGTGGTGCGTATATGTCATGTATACATTTTTTTCACTATACTACATTATTTAAAATGCTGTATAAATAACGATTATTGTTTTTTCCAAACATGTTTGGCACAGATTTTATATACACACTGAGGTATCTGACTATCGCCAAAACGATGTTATTTTGCCTGATACGGTAACCCAATTGTTGTAAATTGTTTATAAATTGTTATATATAAATTGTTTATAAATTGTTTTGTGCTATAGTAACTTTTTTATTTATTATTATTTTCGTTTTAAAATAATGAAAATAATTTTTAAAATGCACATTTCACCGCTATTCTAAAACGAGGATTTTGCCGCATTGGTATTGGAAGGAAATCTTGCAAATCCGAGTTTGTGCCGGAGTTTTTTGTGAAATATGATATTTTCAAATGTAAATTGAGTGTTACTTGATTAACACGTCGGCCAGTTTCACCAAATTATTCATATTTACATAAATTCATTTTAAATAACGAAAGAAGAATAAACATAAATAAAAAATACAAATTAAAAGTCGAATTAAAAAGCACTTATGACGTAAAAAAATACGTGTATCACGTGTAATATCAATTGCTATCATACTTACGATCATCGATTATTGACATTTGTTCATATAATCTGCTATTATTTTTTTCTCGACAGAATAATCAAGTAGTACCGTACATTGTACAAACTCCAGTTAATATTACAAAAATAGAGCTAAATAACTAAATTTAGGTGCAAATGCACACACCCATGTTGTAAGAAAGAGGCACAAATGTCATATGTGCACTACATTGGTGTGATACATTTCTGGCGCCACTTTAACGGAAACTTCGTTTTCAAATGACAGATACATTTCTATTTTCTATTTTACTTTTCTATGTATAGAGCATAACATTTTGTATCATTTTTAATTCAAATGAAAGTAAATAAATAGTTCATTAATAAATTAAAAACAGAGCTGGATTACCATAAGAGGCATAAAATGTTCATTTTGTTTCAATCACGCCAACGTGATGCGTATATGACATCTGTATCAAAAAAGGAATTTAACACATTCAAAAAACATTAGGTAACATTCAGGTAACATTCACCTTATTTTTCTAAGGAAAACTTTATTTAACTTTATTTATTCTGCTGCATTCCAAAAACGGAACACTGTAATAGATTTGTCAAGAACAGATGCACGTTGCGAAATATAATATAATATTGATAGAGGATGTATTAAGGTTTCCATAGACACCCATATCCTCAAGTTGAGAAGTTTAGAGTTCAAAAACTATCAAATGAAAATGAATCACTTGAAAATTGTTTAAATTCAATGGTCAATCTCTGCGATCATAATGCTCGCCATTTTAGAAGTATGGTGAATAGACAATATTTAAATTGCTCTTTTCATAATTGCCTCATTTATCTATCAAACTCTACAATAAATGGTCAACTGAAATATTTTTTTCTTAAAAGCCCGAATTTTATCGAATGCATAAGCTGATACAACAACATAATATTTTATTATTATTTTAATACATTTTGGAGTCAACGAGCATTGATTCCATTGTTGTTTTTATTTTTGGCTCAGTTTTGTTTTTTCTAGCTCGCTGAGTTTTGCACTGATGAAGAATCTCGACAGTAGATTCGAAACAGCTGTTTGCTAACTTTTAATGCATTTTTTGTGCATTTATAATTGTTGATCTTCTATCTTTAAATACAATGGCATTTTATATGATTTTCAGAAATGTGAAAGAGCATTCGAGGTGAAGTTGCTTTAAAAAACACAATCATATCCAATATTTTGTTTGATTCATGTTTTGTTTTGAAAAATAGACCAGCGCTGCGGGCATAGCCTGCTAGTATTTAATATTTTAAGTTTCTGTTTCTCTTTCAACATTCAGATTTCAATTCAAGTTTTATAACATATTTTTCATTCTACTCCTGCTTTTAAAACACTTTATCATTTGATTCAAATTTTAAAATTATAATAGTCACATATAAATACTTTTTTTCTTAAAGATTTGTTCTTAATAAATTGGATTTTCCTTGCACGTTGTTACAAATGAAAACAGTATAAAATATTAAAATTTACTAAAATATGAAAAAAAAAATCTCTCTAAAAGATTTAAATTTGACTAAAATAATTAAGACATTATTTTTTATTCGTTAATATATCTTAATAAAGTACCGTTTCCCATTTTTTCCTGGATAACATAATTTAATCAGAATAATGTATTCACTTGCAATTCAAATAAAAGTAATTCATTTTATATATTTAAAATGTAAAAAAATCTCATTCCCCCTACACACAAAAATACAATAGTACTGTTCGTATCACTACAGAAATGTCATTAAAATCAAAAAATAATAATTACTAGCTCGATAACTAATGTGAATTTTAAAATTCTTATAACACTTTTGGAAACCGTGGATAAATATGGATAATTTACACATAATTGCGGATTTTAATTTCATCGCCAACTGTTATACACTCATGGCCATAAAAATTTGCGCACCAATAAATAAATGTGGGATCGTAACGAAACTTGGCATGAAGGTACATATCAGGCAGATATGCAAATGATTAGAAATGCAGTGCGATTGAGCATAGAGTAATGACACTAGAGGGCGTTGAACTTAGTCATCCTTCGTGTATAAAACTGGTAAGCTGAACTTGTTTGAGTGTACCTTTTCTTTTGCAAAGAAAGCGCTGAGGTAGACATGCCGTTACGCAGCCATCAAAGACAATATCAGCAGCTGTCCGAGCTGGAGAAGGGAAGAATCATCGGGATGATGGAAGCTGGGTGGTCAGCTCGGCAAGTAGCTCGTCAAGTAGGCCGTTCTGATTTTACTGTAAGGAGGTGTTGGGACCAGTGGACTGAAGAGATGTCATTTACACAGCGACCAGGCTCGGGACGCCCTCGACAGACCAGTCGTCGAGAAGACCGTCACATCATACGGAACGCACGCGTACAATCAACTGCCTCATTGGCCGCTATCCAGACACAGTCACTTCAGGCCCCTGTGTCTTCCCGAACCATCGCAAGGCGCCTGGCTGAAGGACATCTGGTATCGCGGTGTCCATCACGTGTGCTGCCAATGAGACCGACCCACTGACGCCTCCGTTTGGAGTGGTGTCGCGCACGACGGAATTGGACTGCAACGGAATGGAACCAGGTCGTCTTCAGCGACGAGTCTAGATTCAATTTGAGCAGCGATGACAATCGTGTTCGTGTGTGGAGACCCCGTGGTGAACGCCTCAATCCTGCCTTCGCTTTACAGCGACACACCGCTCCTACACTTCGAGTGATGATATGGGGTGCTATTGCTTATGATACACGGTCACCCCTAATATTGATCCGTGACACTATGATAGCTCAGCGGTACGCCCAAGACATCCTTCAGCCACATGTGTTGTCACTAATGGCAGGGCTCCCAGGAGCCATTTTTCAGCAAGACAATGCTCAGGCACACACAGCAAGGATGTCACAAGCCTGCCTGCGCCACATTACTACCCTTCCCTGGCCTGCTTAATCACCAGATCTGTCACCATTCGAGCATATCTGGGATCATTTGGGACCGCAAGTTGGACACCCAACGAGTTTAGTAGAACTCAAGGCGCGTTTACAGCAACTGTGGAACGCGATGTCTCAGGACATCATACGGAACTTGTATGCCTCAATGCCCGCTCGTATCGCATCGTGCAGTCGCGCTAGAAGAGGTTCAACAGAGTACTAAAATTTCTGTTTATTTGTACTTTTTTTGGAATAAATGATCCTTTTTCTTTGGTTTTATAACCACTTACTTATATCACAGTAGTATTTACGCATGCAAAATTCCGTTTCATTTGGACGTCTTTTTCTTGGTGCGCAAACTTTTATGGCAATGAGTGTATATGTATACATATTTATATTATATTATTTAATTTTCCTTCGTGATATTGTTATTATTCTAAATTACCTGCATATTCACTAATTTTTTTATTCTTTAATAATAGCTCTTCATAAATCTTATTAAATGCGTCTTAATTTTTTTTTAATTATCTTAATCATTTTACTTAAATATCAAGTTATTAGCCTAATGACACAAAATTGTATAATTATTTTTGGACCAATTTCTATTATTTAGTGTAAATTCGAATGTTTTAAAAGAGCAATATTTTTCATTTTATTACGAGATGTTTGTCTAGATAGGATACTTCTTTAGCTCACAGGCTATCAATGCCTGAGAGCTTATGTGCCCGCCCGTTCTGTATGTATGTGTATACTTTCGTTTGTTCGTAACACGATAACTCATGATAAAAATATCCGATCCACTTGAAATTTTGTATATAGGTATATTCTGACATTGCGCTTCCCTGATTAGTTTTTGGAGTTCATTCGATATGTATAAGAGGGGGAACGGGGGGCTCATGCCCCCCCCCTTAATTAATATAAATGGAATTTTATGTAGAATTATCAGCTTTCGTTCAAATTTTAGATATAGGATCATTCTGATGAGGCGCCTCCGTGGTAGGTATTCATTGGATAAGTATAAACAGGGGGAACTAGGAGCTAAAGCTCGTCCCCTTAATTTATATAAATGGGTTTTTTCCAGAACTATCAGTATTCGTTCAAAATTCAGATGTAGGATCATTCTGATGAGGCGCCTCCATGATTAGTACTAGGTTCGCATTGGATAAGTATGAAGAGGGGAAACGGGGGGCTAGTACCTCTTTGCTTGATTTATATAAATGTGTTTTTCATTCAGAATTTATCAGATTTCATTTAAATTTTATACAGGGGATCATTCTGATGTGGGTACCGCCATCATTTGTTTTGCGAGTTTATTGTATAAGTCTAAGAGGGAGCGATGGGAAATAACACCACTTAATTTTTTGATGCATTACATTTCTGATGCATTTTATAATTAATAATTTTTAGCTATTTTTCATATCCCTAATTTGAGAAAGTAAACTTGTTAAATTTGCATTGTTGTTTTACATAATTTTGCCAAAAACAAATTTAATATCACAGTTAAATTAATCTGTTGACAGTTACAATCGCAGTTAAAGGAATCTTGTTATTTGAATTTTATGTCCTGTGTCATGGTCATATGGAAGATATTTCATTTTAGGTCAAATTAAGTTTTGAGGATTCATTATTTATTTTTATAGATATCCTTTATTATTATTATTATTATTATTATTATTATTATTATTATTATTATTATTATTTGAAATTTTGCAAAGAGCTTTGCTTTATTTAAAATCATAAGCCCAAACAATTGTATTATTAATATTATCTAGTTTAATGAAATATTAAAATAAATTCTGTTAATTCAAAATTTTAATATTAGTAACTTATGAATTAATATAAAAAATGAATTATGTTAAATATTAAAATAAGTTAGGAAAAAAAAACACATAAGATCCGAATACGTAAAAATGTCACATCAGTAGAATTTTTTTAAAACTAATGTATTATACCTCATTGGGAGAAAGTATTAAATTTTATTTAGAAAAGTACATTAAATTTATTTCTGAACATTGGTAGACCGGTGGAATTTACATAATATAAAATACAATAGGGTCAATCCATTTCAAGTGGTCCAGCACTGGTCCCTCGACCATTTTTAAAAAATCTGAAATTTTTTGTACAACAACCCTAACATGATGGAAGTTCAAAATGACCGTTATTTTAATTTTACTATTTTTTGTTTGTGCATGGCGGCCATCTTTGTTTCATCGTGTGCAGCGATTTTCTCAAATACTAGGATACACAAAATTGTAAATATCTCGTCTTTTATTTTCCCAATTGATATGGGGTTTGCAGAATTTTGTTCAGAATAAAATAGGCTAAATTTATGGTGGTAGAATAATTTTGGAAAATAAAATTTTTCAAGTGAAATTTTAGCACAAATTTTAAGATTTTTTCCAAAATCTGTCCGTTTGCAAGAGGAAATTTTTCATGCAAAGAAAACTGTCTCACTTACACAATTTTTTCTACAAATAAGTCAAAAGTGCGTGTACTCATACGCCAAGTCCCAGATCTGGGAGTTGATTTCTCTTTGCGAAAAAAATCCCGAAATTCGTCAAAAATTTCAAAAATCGCACTTTTTAGCCTTTGATATCTCTGGACGAGCACGAGATAAAAGTCTGTAATTCTGATCTTTGATAGTATTATGTAGTAGTGTTATGTACAAAAAATTTCAAGAAGGAGATTTGACTATAAGCTGAGATACGGTGATTAAAATATGTTAAGAAATGCTATTATAAGTATATTAGGAGAAGGATTAGTCTCATTTATTACAATATTTACACAGAAAATATCGTTTGTTGAAAACAGTTTAATAATAAATGTTTAATTTACAAAGATACTATATATGTTCAACAAAGAGCTTAACACTATTTACGAGAGATGTTATGAGTTCGACCAGTTACTCTTATCAGTCCATCAGGCTGTTCTTTCTCAAAATTTTAGTTGAAGCCACCCAAGTCTTGTCATCCCTTGTTAACTTGAATGAAATTCTCTAGGTTTAATAATTGAAACCATGTCAACTCGATCAGTTGCTAATTTGTCTGCCATTGTCTGAAATTTACTTTTCCTGAAATGTGTACCGAGTAAAATTGCTGTAATAACATTTGTAGTGGGTTTGTTCCTCTGGACAAATAGTATATTGACTTAGCATGCATTCTGAATTTTTTAAATCACACAGACGCATTTGACGAAGATATTTGTAATTAACATTTAACTTTGTACCATAAATAAATTTAAATTAAAATAATAAACTCCATTTAAAATTTTGGAGGTATGAACAATTACATAGTAGGTTACAATAGTTTGGCAGTATTGTTTTCACATATTGTCTATGCTCAGCTTGTAAGTCAAATCTCCTTCTTGAAATCTTTTTTACATAACACTACTACACAATACTACCAAAGGCCAGAATTTCAGATTTTTATCCCGTGCTCCACCAGAGATATCAAAGGCTAAAAAGTGCGATTTTTGAAATTTTTGACGAATTTCGGAATTTTTTTCCCAAAGAGAAATCAACTCCCAGATCTGGGACTTGGCGTATGAGTACACGCACTTTTGACTTATTTGTAGAAAAAATTGTGTAAGGTTGACAGTCTTGTGGAACAATTACATAGTAGGTTACAATAGTTTGACAATATTGTTTTCACATATTGCCTATGTCATATCTCAGCTTGTAGTAAAATCTCCTTCTTGAAATTTTTTGTACATAACACTACTGCACAATACTATCAAAGGCCAGAGCTTCAACTTTTTATCTCGTGCCCCACCGGAAATATCAAAGCATAAAAAGTGCGATTTTTGAAAATTTTGAAGAATTTCGGAATTTTTTTCGCAAAGAGAAATTAACTCCCAGATCTGGGACTTGGTGTATGAGTACACGCACTTTTGATCTACTTGAAGAAAAATTTTTGTAAGGTTGACTGTTTTCCTTGCATAAAAAAATTCGTCTTGCAAATGAATAGATTTTGGAAAAAATCTTAAATTTTCTGCTAAAATTTCACCTTGTGGGATGTTATTCGGTACTTAAAATATAGAACAGAGATGTTACAGTCACATTTTATTGTAGACGACACAACACATATCACATTATATACAAATAGCAAGACGAGCGCAACTCAATCAATTGAATATTCATAAAAATTACTTAGCACAAAGAACATCTCTAAGAGAGATGTATAGCGAACACACATCACAATCTTACATCTTAACTGCAAACTCAATTACTTCACTTCATCTCATGTCTTTTTAGAAAGGAAGGCAAAATATCTCAAGATATTTTGCCGAAGGTGGCAATAGCGCCACCTATAGATACTATAATTTAGGGAAGGCAGTCACCCTGTTACAGCCTCCTCCTCTGGTTCCGCGAACGTCCCGGTGTGGAACCAGTAACTTTCTTTGGTGGCCTACCGCGTTTCCTAATGGGTGCGACAAGCACTATGTCAGAGTCATTACATAGTTTTAAGGCAGAAGTGTGACATGTAGCAAGTGGATCATTTGGACTGCCCATACTTGCTATGACAAAAGTGGTGGGTGATTTTTGAGTTAAAATGATGTAAGGTCCATCACGTTTAGGCATGAACTTCGACGTTTTGTTGTTAGAGGCTTTACTTACTGGATGTAAGTCAACCCAAACTTTGTCTCCTGGAACAAAACTATGTCCCGGTTTCCAACTACGGTCAGCAAATTTTTTCCTCTGATCTTGCTTAGATTCAACTTTGTCTTTGATTTCTTTGGTGAATTTTGCGAATTTCTTGAGATATGGAGTAATCTCAGGCACAAAATTATCATTTTGAATTACAGCACGAATGTCATGCTGAACATCATCCGTTGTTCTCAATTCTCTTTCAAACTGCAAGAATGCTGCTGTTTCTCCAGTAGTGTCACACTTAGCAGTATTTAGTGCAAAACGGATTGTTGGAAGCTTTTCTTCCCAAGAGCAGTGATCATTTTCTACTAATATAGCTAATCTCGGCTTGAGATCTCTATTTTTCCTCTCCACAGGATTAGCTTGAGGATGGTATATGGGAGTTGGATTTTGTTTGATACCTAAAAGAAAACAAAGTTGTTGCATCACAACAAATACTAACAAATTGGGGTCCGTTATCATATATTATACGTCTCGGTAGACCATATCTAAGGATATTTCTTCAAGCAACGTAGTTGCACACTGCGCTGCAGTAGCATGTGTAAGGGCAAACAATTCCACCCATCTTGTTGCACAGTCTTCTACTACAAATATCCACTTTTCTACCGTTTTTACTTTTTGGTAGAGGGCCAAAAAGATCAATTGATAGAACTTCAAATCTTTTTGAATACACTGGTGTTTGTAACAAACCGGATGGTTTTTGATTAGAAGGCTTATACCTATTGCATTCAGCACAATTTTTGACATAATTTGCAATGTATGAACGCATTCCAGTCCAATAATACCTTTTGGATATTATATTTAACGTACCTTCAGCACCGTAGTGACCAGCCGTAGGTGAATCGTGGCGTTCTTTTAAAATTTTATCCCTTTCATGTGATGGGACAACTAGTTGAGCCTCTTCTGATTCCGAACTTGGAGAATACCTGTATAAAACTCCTTGATTCATAATATAACCGCGATCAGTCCAGTTAGTATAGTCAAGAGTTTTTTCTTCATCTTCGAAACTTTTAATAATTTTCTTTAATTCTTCATCTTTCATTTGTTCAGCACGTAAATCACTTGATGATTTAGAAGGAATATCAACTATTATAGCGCAAATATCGCAACTTTCTTTATTGGTGTGATCACAAGCAGGACGAGAAAGCATGTCAGCTATGACGTTAGCTTTGCCTGGAATATATTCTATTTTCAAATTAAATTCTTGTAATTGCAAAGCCTATCTGGCAAGTCTTCCAGAAGGTGACTTTAACCTTCCGTCTACCAGACAAAACACCCATTTATCTACGGCAACACCTAATTTTAATTCCAAACTTGCAAACGTCACCAGTAATATTTTAATATAATTTTGCTTTTACAGTGAAAGCTTAAATTAAGGAATTCGTAATATCTAGACAAGTCCTTTATAAATTCCGGTGTCAATCGACAATTTCTCATTTTACCATCGACACCAGAAATATTGCTGTCGGGTCCAATGGACCCGTCTGGTAGACGGAAGGTTAAACTCATGAGCCATCGGAGAGGCTGGTGGTCGGATGCCACAGTAACTTCTGTTTCATCAATATATCCTCTGAATTTATTAAGAGCCCAGACAACAGCAAGTGTTTCTCTTTCTGTGGTGTGATAGTTGCGTTTTGCAGCAGTCAACAATCTACTTGCATACTCAATCGGATGCTCTTCAGCACATTCACCCTGTAGAAGTACTGCTCCCAGAGCATAACTACTTGCATCAGTTCGAATGAAAAAAGGTTTAGTGTCACCAGCTTGTTTCAATATTGGAGCTGAAACGAGGCATTGCTTCAAGGTTTGAAATGCATTTTCTTCATCGGCACTGTAGTGTCATTCCACATTCTTTTTTGTGAGATTACTAAGTGGTCTGGATATTTTTGTAAAGTATTGTATAAAACGGCGATACCATGAACATGTCTGCAGAAAGGATTGCAGTTGTTTTATATTCTTCGGAGGTGGGATCCTCACAATAGCATCAACTTTCCCAGGATCAACTTCTAGGCCATTTAGTGTGATCCAGTGTCCTAAATATTTTACTATGGTACAAGCAAAGTGTCATTTTTCACTATTATCTGAAAGTTTCCATTTGTCTAATCTTTTAAAAACAGCTTCAAGATCAGCTAGATGTTGTTCAAAACTTGATGATAAAACAATTAAGTCATCAAGATAAGTGAGAATATTTTCATCTGGGAGTCCTTTGCGAAAGCTATCCATTGTCCTCTGAAACGTTGCAGGGGCATTGCGGAGACCAAACGGCATTCTTCGCAAGCGATATGTTCCTAGAGGGCATACAAAAGCAGTTTTATCTCGATCAGGTTCATAGACACTCACTTGATAGTAAACAGCATTCAGATCCAGCGTTGTCATGAACTGAGCAGTTTTCGTCTGATGCAAAAGATCGTCCATACGAGGGAGTGGATAGGTATCTGGTATAGTAACTTCATTCAGCTGCCTGTAGTCTACACATAAGCGAACACTACCATTTGGCTTAGGAATGAGCACTATTGGTGCAGAGTATGGAGACTCGCATTCTTCAATAATTCCTTTGGCTAGAAGATCATCAATTTGGTTTTTACACAATTCTTTCTTTGCCGGTGATAACCTGTAAGGAGGTAGTGATATAGGACGATGGTCTCTGGTATTTATATGATGTTCGACGACGGGTGTTGCTTCTCCCCCTGGTCGAAAGGTATTGGAAAATTTTTCAAGTAAGTCATTAAGCCTTTTTCTTTGTATCTCAGATAGATGCTGACCTTCTGTTTCTCTTAACATAACCGAGTTAACTGTGGTAGTTGGTGCTGAGATTTCAGGCGTCGTAATGAAAGGATCATCAGAAAAGGGAATTTTACGTTTAGGATTGCTCTGGAAATACCAACTTTGGCTTCTCATGTCTAGCACGATCCCCATTTTATTTAAAAAATCTATGCCTAACAAAGTTCTATTTCCCTGGGCTTCGGGTAAGGCAAAAATCGTTGTACTAGTTGTACGACCTTCTATTTCAACAGTGATTGTTGCTTGAAGGACGTTAGTTTCTTTTCGTAGGCCATCAGCAAGAGTTATGCTTACACCGGTGTCTTCGAACACAGTTCCTTGGTCACACAGAATCTTGTATAACATTTCTTCAGCAATGCAATGAGTAGCTCCTGTATCTGCGCAAGCAACTCCTGTAACACCATTTACCTTAATATACAACAAAGGTGTTGTCTGAGTATTGATAGAATAAGATTTGAGATGAAGGGAACGAAAATTTGCTGATTGAGTCTGCGTAGATGGAGAACAATTAGGACATTTGGCTTTGACAAAACCTTGTTTACCACAGCCATAACAACTTATAATCGGACGCTTATCATTGTTTTCGTATCTTGAATTTGTATATTTTGAAGTAGAATGATGATTTTTATAGGCGCATCAAAGATATAATGCCCGCTATTTTTTTTTTTACATTGCCCGTTGCTTCATCAGTCGCCAATTTTTCAAAATTGAACAATCATTCTACCAAATATTCGCAACATGATTATTTCCTTATAAATTATTATTTATAAAGGATTCAATTGAAAAAAATATAAGAAGTTTAAAACTTTTTAACGACACGTTATCGTTTCGTATTCTGAATATTTTGATTGAAATATTGAAAAACATCAGAGAAAGCACAATAGATGAAGCAATGGGTTGTATAAAAATATTGAGGGTATTATATCTTCATTTTATAATAGAGATTGCTCTTAAATTATGCATATTGTTGTTGAGATTTTTATTTCTTTTGATGATGATTACGTGATTCAATCGAAAAATGCAATTTTTATATTTCAATAAAGTGGTTTTTTTTAATCTATATGTGTTTTTTTAAACAATGAAGCGAATTTAATATACATTTTGATGTTTTATTCAATTATATATTTTATCAAGGCAATGTCATCTCAATTATACAGTAAAAATAAAATAGAATAAATGGCATCCCCCTCCTTGCAGAACTATGAAATTGTATCGATATTATCAAAACTAGTTAATGAATCTAAGTCAACCATTATATTATCAAAAATAGATTTATTAAAGATATATCGCTTGAAATTGATTTCTTCAGTTGTTTGCTCTCTTCAAAAGGTCAGATGACAAATATATTTCTTATTGATGTATGGGTCCTTTGTATGCATAAAAAACAAGATCATATAACAAAGCATAATTTAATCTCCCATTTAACGACGACAAATAATTTTAGTAAAATTATAATACCTGTATTTTCATATACCGGTATACACATATATATGCAATTTCTTAGCTGGTGGGTAAATAAACCATGTTACTCTTTTAATCTTGTTATGAAGTTACTGGAGCAGGTTTAAATTTATAAGAACAAAATTTCTGCACTTGTAATATTTTACAATTAGATTAGAAGGTTCCAATTTAAAAGGATATAAATATTTCTCTTGGATAATTAACTTCTAATTATATCAAGACCCATATGATTTTCGGGCATGAATATTAAAAAAATAAAATAAATTAAGTTAAAAAAAATAATAGGGGAAAGTCGTATAAAACCATGACCCTAATCTTTTTCTCTTTATTATTGCAAATTATGTGAACAAAACAGTCAAAATTTATATTAAAACAATAAATTGATTCCTAACGAATAAAAAAAATATTCATTCAGTTGCGAACAACAGCAATTGATATCAAAACAACACTTTTTCTGGAAGTGTGCAGTGTCCCGGTTTTGTCCGAACTGGTCGGACAAAATCGCCAATCTAAATTCCCAATAAAAATGACAAAACAATTAAATGTATTATGAAAATAATTTTGTGACTGTCGTACATTTTATTTTTGTACCTTTCTATTATATCATTCCTCTTTTCATAGCCTGAAGTATCCACTGACAATTTTTTATTTCTTTACGCATTGTATTGAATAAATGTTTGATATAGATTTATTTATAGGTAGTCTAAATATTGTACAATGGTTCTGACAGTCTATGTGAGACAGCAATAAAAGATTAAATTGGAAAATATTCCTTTCTTTGTGCAATAATTACATGATCATTATTACTGAATAATTATAATACATGTAATTTTTTTCCACTTTTAGTATTTTAATATATATTATCTTATTTGTGTTATACGTGCATTGATATTATTATTTTTATGTATTGCAAAATTTTCTGTTTTTATCCCTTTTCCTAACATACCAGGTCTACAGAAAAATCTTTTGCTGTTATACTGAATTCTAGAAGATTTCTAGCAAAAATCTGTTTTTACTTGTTTATTTATTTTTGGTGAATCCTTTTTTTTTATGAAAAATCAATTTATATATTTATCGTCATTTTTCAAAATAATCACTAATGTTGAAGCGCTTTTAGTGTCATTGTTGATATTGGAATTCTGGAAACAGGTCTCGAAATCTACAATGAAGCTTCAATAAACATAACATTTTTACATGTATTAAAATTGTATTGCTACATAATGCAAGAAACCTATATGTCAGTTTAACTTGAGAACCTATTTCTTTGAGACATGCTTAGTAAAAATATCTCGCAACTTTAAAAGAAAGGCATTTATATGTCGCGGGTTTTCAAATTACCGCCGCATAAATGGTAAGAATTGCAGCCTAATGTTTTAATAATTTTAGTATATTTTAGAATTTTTTATTAATCAATTCATTTATACATGGAATCTGAGAAATTCAAACACAAATATCTTATATATTACCAGGCAGAAGTATTCCGTTACGCATATAAGAAAAATACGGCAGAAAATATTATAGGTTCTGAAAATATTTAAGGACAGTTTCTCTTTTTTCTATTAATGAGTATTAGTAAATACGGTATAAAAAGGGTTCTTAATAAGCAAATTTATAGATTCAAGTTCACAGATTCCTTCATTGGATGATACCTAGCTTTTAATTTTTTCCCTCTTCGTGCGCAACATGTTACGCTAAATACCAAGAAATCTAATAAGTAAATTACTTAGTAATGTTAAAAGAGGTTATTTATATGCACTTTCACGAGAACATTAATTTGAATCATATATAATCACAAAAAAAATCTTTATATAAAATAACAACAAACTTCAACGGAAAGATTCAGATAAAAATTGTTCCTTTTAAATATATAACGCCAAAAGATAGTGTGGCATTTTTGAAGAGAAAAAGAATGGATACACTCAAACAGAAAGTAGTTTGTCCTGTTTGCTCTAAAGCAATAAAACTAGAAAAATCACGATAGACGATATAAAGTGGAATTTCTATTTTTATCATGTTCTTAGAATTTATGCTCTTATTGGAAATGTTCTGCTCACGATCTTTTGTTTTGCCTTTACTGGCGAATATACTGCATCGAGCGCACATATGTATATGTATAGATTTTTTTGTAGTTGCGTTGAAATAAAATAAATGCATGTTATACCATGTTGATAACGATTCACAGTTTTGTGAATATATAACAAAGATTTTATAGTATGTATAAATAAAAAAGTAATAATTAGTTTTTTAAATCTTCCCACCGTCGCAAACTGATATATCTGTTCTCTAAGCTGTAAGATTTACAGCAACAGAAGCAATATGTAGATTAAAATAATTCTACGGCTATAACACAGTTTTTAAAAACTAAGTTACGATTAATAATTTTAAGATTCAAATGTATTATACGTAATAAAACACATTGTGTCATGTTGGATAAACGTAAAATTTTTTCTAGTATTTTCTTTAATAAATTATACAGAAAAAATGAAATTTTGCCCTTTTGCGCTGCGATTAGAGAATCAACGCATACAGACTATTTGTAATTATATTTCATTTAAAATGATATTTTGATTTTCATTATAAGGATTCATAAATACATGCAATCATATTATTATTACACTGATGCCAATTTAAGGTAATCATTTTTGTGTTAGTTTGGCTTATACGCAGAATCTATACAAATATTACACTAGATTAGTATAAAACATGCTTCTTTTTGTAATACAAACAGTTGTCATAATACTTGTAAAACAATTTCACGAAAGTTCAAGAAATTTAGATGCAGAAATAAGAATTCTATTTATTTTTACTGCCTAGAAAGGTATAAATATGCAATTTTGAAAAAAAAAAATATATTTTAAGAAAAAATAACATTTACTTGCTAAGTAATGCTTATTTTTGATAATTATATATTAAGTATGTATATCAATTTCGCTTTTTCTCTAATAATTCTAATTTAGTATTTAATGATTGGAGGTTTTAGTTATACATATTCCCTGTCCAAATTGTTAACGACTTGTGTTAAACCAGTTACTGGCATCATAAAATTGATATTACTGTATGAAGAGTTATTTATTTTATATACTATCTGTAGATTTACTGTAACATTAACACATCTAATACATCTGTAGATTAACAAGCATGCCGATGGCATTAAAAATATTATTTATTTTCATTTTAATAAATTAAAATAAAAACTGCTAAAATTGCAAAATTTAAAACTCGAAACTAAAAAAAAAAAGAGAAAAAAAAAGGTACAATTTTATGGGGTCTTATTTGGTGGCAATCAGTGCCGCTATTTTTCATGGCATGCTGTCAATACAAGACTGAATTTTTTCTCGTATGTCTGGATGATGAATCAAGGCGTGAATAATTTTTTATGTAAGCAGTGTTTTGTTTGCCACGGCCTCTTTGGCATATTCTCTCTTCATCAGCTCCCAAACATGTTGAATGGGATTATGTCTAGCTGTAAAGGTGATTTACAAATGGACAGCCTCTTTGTTTCCTTGTTCTACAACACGATCAATCAAGGGCTATTATCAACAAAAAATCCATGTGATGGAATTTCCGGTTGAATCACCAGACATGAATCCCATTATAAATGTTTGGGAGCTGATGAAGTGATAACTAGCCAAGGAGGTTATATACAACGCATACGTTTTGCATTTTTATTATAAACATATACATATATTTGTTTGGAATTTTAAGTTTTGCAATTTCAGCTATTTTTAATCTAATTTACAAAAATAAATAATTTTAACGACATTGACATGAATGTTATTTATTATAGCATTTGTATTATTAATTGTAACTATTACCATAGTGATATCATCTCTATCAAGCAATATAATTCTTCACAACACAAAATGAGAGCGTCTAATAATTTGATTTAAAAAATATGCATTAAAATATTTAATTGCTATAAAGGACGTCAAATACTAATAAAAACATTAAAAGATCTTAATAATTTTTACATGTTTCGATTGAATTTACTCAACCATCATCAGCAAAACAAAATACAAATAAACACAAAGATGGAAAATGACAACAAATTACAAATGACAAATGATAAAATGACAAATGAAAATGACAAATTGTTGTCATTTTCCATCTTTGTGTTTATTTGTATTTTGTTTTGCTGATGATGGTTGAGTAAATTCAATCGAAACATGTAAAAATTATTAAGATCTTTTAAGGTTTTTATTAGTATTTGACGTCCTTTATAGCAATTAAATATTTTAATCCATATTTTTTAAATGTTTTTAATGGACGTATATGAAAACTTCTATTTATAATTAATGTCTAATAATTTGGTTAGGGACTGTATATAACAATAGATAGATTTTTGCATAATGTGTAAAATGCGCTAATAATGTGTTTTGTAAAATGCACTAATAAAATAAAATCATACTAATCTAATAAGAGTTAAAAAAAACAGTGCAAAATTCACCTTGATTTGTAAGTAAATTCATAAAAATATGCTTTTGTAATTATTGCTTAAAAATGTGTGTAAAAGATAATATTAAAATATTTAAAAATACATTAAAGTACTTTTAAAATCCAAAATGTTTTCGGCCGATACTTACGCAGTCCTAATCAGTGAAATTCTGCGCATAACATTTTAGAGTCAAGAATTTGTATGACTAACTGTAGCTATCGTTTTCGGTGTTAAAGAGGCCCGGGACACAAAAATCTTTAAACGTTCTTGTGAAATTTATAGCATTAAATCAACGCTTCCAACTTGTGATTTTTCTTATAACTAAAATGTTATGTAATTTTTTTAATTATTTAGGGGACGGTTGACATTAAAAGCAACGTGTTAGTGATTTAATAACAATTAGATTTTGCTAATAACCAATGTTATTAAGTAATTAGATTTTATTATTATTATTGTTATTATTATTATTATTATTATTATTATTATTATTATTATTATTATTATTATTATTATTGTATTGCTTATTATTGTTGTTATTATTTTGTTAATTTACATAAATCATTCTATGTATAATGACAAGTAAGGGACAAATCTTTATTTCAAAAAATTACCTCATCAATATCAAATGGAAAAACACTATCTTTAAACATATATAATTCAGACATTACAGACTTTAAACACATATAATCAGAAATTTTTTAAAGTTTAAATTAAGTGGTCTTAGTTTTCAAATATTGATGTAAGGAAATTTTTTTAAATAAAAATTTAGAAAAAAAACATATTCTTAATAAGTTTTTTCAACTTCAAAATAATTTATTCTTAAATATAAAAATTATAAAATTTTTCACAAAGAGTTCAAAGAGTTGAATACCTAATGTAGGAGTTCAAGGCAAAGTACTTAAAATTAATTGCGGATTTACGTCAGGTTTAATTAGGATTATGTGCCTTCAAATTAGAATCTTACATCCATTAATGTCGTTCTGTTCAATTCGGAAAACTTTATTTCACTGCGACAATAAGATTTAATGTAATTTAACTGTTCGTAGAAAATTAATCTTCAGTGGGCGAAAGACTTACTTTTAGAGGAAGGGATTCTATTCATACGATGCACAATAACTTATGTTTTAGGAACACACATGCATATCTTCCGGAAATTATGTTGCACTGATATCTGTGAATGTTTGAAGGAATTCTTTCAGTATTAATAAAAAATATATTTTATATCAACAACTTAAAGAGTAAATTGTTTTGTTTTAATTTTTATTCAGAAAATTTGAAAAAAAAATTTAAAAAATAAGATTTTTTAATTTTTAAACTATATGTTTTATTTTATTTTTTTTAAAATAACTTTGAATTTTATTTAACTGAATATTTCTGAAAATTTTAAAATCAAACTAAAAAAACTTACATATTTCTGTTATTTTAATTTAATTTTAATTTTTTTTAGTTATGAGAAGTTTTGTCATGCGATTTTGTATACAAGATATATGGTGAACCATAAAAAATATATATATTCAAAATTTAAACTAAATACATAAGAATTATTTTTAAAAGTCACTCGTTCTTCCTTTTTAAAAACACATTTAGCCAGAAGTAAAACGAACCAAACGGTTTAAAATGATCCTCTTGTAATAATTACTACCATTCATTTGATTCTTTTAAGCATTACTTCAATTGTTTTGACAATTATAATAATGTTAAGTAAAATTAAATACGTCTCTTTACTATTAATCCCTATTTCTTAAGGAATACTTTTTAATAAAAAAAGACTTATGTTAATATGTTTAAACAAATGCAGTAAAAACTGATATGTGCATACCGAAATTTAAATTTGAAATAATTTTGTATTCCCCAATACAAAATTTTGTATTCCCCATTTCATCATTATATTTTATCTGAGGTATTGTGATGTTAATTTAGGCAAATATTCCTGTAAGAAGTTCTCGTTGTTTTGCGGGCGCCAGGTTGGACAACGCTGCATTGAATATATCAATTTATGTATGATAAATCAAGTTCATATAAATCGTTTTAAAAACCTTTTAATTAAACATTTTTTTAATCATTAGTTAATTTATAAATAAATAACTAAAATATTCTGTAGAAAATTGCTTACTCTGGGATAGTTAGTGTTTCTTAAAATAGTGTAATTACAAAATCCATTCTATTCAAACAAAATGCGAAATCTTTTTTGATAAAATAGGAAAACAATATTTGTGCATGTTATTGTATACATTACTTTTCGAAGATTTTCGTACAAATTGATTTAAAAAGAAAAATAAATAAAAGAAATATAGTTTTTTTTTTATTATTTAAATTGAAAGTATGTGCATGCCTTCAGAAGAATTTCTCCGAATATACTTTCTGAAGGCTTATTTTTTAAAATACACTATGTATTTAATAAATAAAATAAAAGTTATTGTATAAGAAAACATTACTTAGAAAACGTTTTTAGGGGTTACATTTTTTAAAAAGTGTATCTCATTTCCTATATCTTCCCTATTTCGGGAAGTGTATAGCATCGGAAATATTTTATGTCTTCCCGCAATTACTAAGGACTTTTTATTATTCAAAAAGTAACTTGTTTTAAACCTCAGGAACGTAGATCAATATTATTATATGCTAAATATTTTACTGTAGTTAAAGTTCACCCCAAGAAATGTCTTATCCTATACTAATATGTAACGGAATTCTTTTGTTGGCCCTATGATTGAAAAATAGTAAATATTCTTTGCTTCGTATATTCTAGAGAAAGAATATTTAGATTTGATGACTAATACATATCATTTTCCTTATGTTTTAAGGCTTAAAATGTACTTGAATCTTGAAAAAAGACTTGGACTAGCTCTTTATCACTTGCCATAACGTATCGGAATTCTCTTGATTGTCCTTGTAAATAAAATATACATGATTTTCGTAATATTTTTAAGATCTTGGGAACTTTCTGTAACGATTATATCAATCAAATTTCATACCCTTCGGTAGAATAATTTTTGCGTTGTCATTTGCGGACAGTCAGACAGACTACGGATCAGGCGATGACTATACTTGCAAAATACTTAAATCCTTATGAAGGCCCTTAATACCATATTTTAATGATGACGGGTAAAAAATATATAAACCACAGATCGCATCCAACTTCGATGAGAAATGAATATATTTCGTAAATTGAGGCATACAAAAAATAAGTTAAAAAAAAATTAAATAAAATAAAAGGCCTAATTTGTTATCGAGAATGGCATTGCTGGTACGAATTTACAATGAGTATAAAATAAACATATAAAAAAACTACCGTTTGAATTCGACCTTTTACAAGATACGAGTTTTTTGCTTAGGTAAAATCACATATAAAGAAAAAAGAGTACCACTAGGTTATACTGTCGACCAAAAAATTATCGCCAAATTATAAGATTAAATGCCAATAATGGATGATCGTGAATGTCACATTCAATGACATTAAATACGATTCACGTGTTTAAAATATCAAGTGATTTTTATTTCGACTTTTTATTTGTATTTTTATTGATATTCTACTAATTATTTGTTTTTTCATTATTTAAAACAAAAATTATGTCAATATGTATAATTTGGCTATAAGTTTGTCGATTTGTATAATTTGGCGAAATTGGTCGACGGGATAACAGAGTAGTACCGAAAAAAGTAATTACTATTTATCAGTAATATTATTACAAGAAATATCTAGCAATGAAGATAAACAATAATATGGAAAGTTATTGCCTCATTGCAACTGCTTACTGTATGCGAATCAGTAAACTATCAGTTCCATGTGTAGAAAATGAATTCGGTCTCGACAAAGATTTTGTACGCTTGGATGAATCTTGGCAACAGGATTGATTGACATATGAGATTGAAAATAAACAGTTGCTTTTACATTTGATGACTGTATTTTCTGGCTTTAATTTCCTTTAGCGTGCACGACACCATGGAGTCGAACCTGTAAAATTTTTAAGTTCGGGACCGTCTCTGATGTGCCTATAATATATAGTTCTATTAATCGCATTAACCCTTTTAGTGCAGTAGAAATAAGGCAAAAAACACCTTTAGGTGGAACTAATTGGAACACAAATGATTCTTGTTGTAAATGGCAGGTAACATGCTCCTAATCAATATACTAAAAATATACATTCGTACTGTTGCGCAAAATGCGTTTTTTGGCGGCCATCTTGAAAAAAATGCGAAAATTTTTTAAAAATTGAAAAAGGCCATGTGGGGTATCATATTAAAGGAAATTTTGAGCTGATAAAGAATATGATATTTGATTTTAAAAGTATAAATATATAAAAAAGTTGTGGCAAAAAAATGAAGGATTTCGGTTTTATGAAAAACATGGTTTTATTTAAAAAATTCAAAATAAGTACACAAGAAAAGGGATTTTGTCTATAAAATCATATTTATCTAACCAAATTTAAATAACCTCTCCATATTCATCTAAATCTAAACTGTCTCCTGTGTTTGCACAGTCCTTTCCACAACAGTTTTTACAAACTACTGAACATGCAAGTCCATATCGGCGACATGTACACTTTGCAGTGTTACATGGATCTTCAGTTGTAATTAGACAAGCACATTTAATCATTTTTAACAGTTTGTCTGGTGCTGAGTTTAAGTCTGTTAATATCGGTTGGAAATATCCATCCACTAACTGCCAACCCCACAGTGTAGGATCAGGAGTTGGTATATTTAGATTTCGCCATATAAAACACTGCAAATGTACTCGAAGTAGGTGATATTTAGCTGCATTTTGCGTAGGAGGCAAACGAGCTATGTCGAATTCTTTTTTAGCTGAAGCTATTTTTCTCATGTACTGCTCATAACGAAGGACGTTTAGGTCACTTTTTTTATGTTGCCGCCATAAAGAAACATGATAACTTTACAGCCATTTTCAATCAATTCTTCCATAGTAATATATTTGGTTGATCCATAATATGAAGCCCATTCGCATAAAATTTTCGATTGAATGATTTTTTTGAAAGCAGAAGATTTACTTTTTCAAAATAATGCACTCGTGGTATCACATCCCGTTAATGCGTGAATAAAAAGTAAAGTTTTGCAAGCTTTCTCTCCAATAGATCCTTGCATGGCTTGAATGTCACGAACGTTTTCAGATTGTGTCGCAGACTGCATGAAAATATTCTTCGAAGAATGATATAGTAGTAGGATTAAAATGTCAGTGTCATCATCTACTACAGTGACATGCTTTTCCTGGGCTAACTTTAGAGCTTCTCTGACGATTACCACGTCTGCATCTCCTTTTGCATGAATGACGGAATGACCCCTTTCTTGAAAATAATTCCCCAGCATATTGATAAAGCGTTGTTTGTTTGCAGGATTAGAAAGAAACTGGCTTTTCTTTACGATGACGGGTGAATTTTCATCAAAGAATACTACAACGGACGAGTGCTTCCAGCGCAATCTATGCTCCATATCTTTTATATTATGTTCTTCATACCTATCAAAAACTATTGTTATTTTTCCATACTTTCTGTTTACAAATGATTCGTATTGCCTTACGGCATCGCCAAATACTGCAGAAGCGGACCATGGTATTTGGTGAATTAATGCCCCACCATCAAGAAGGTAGTAAGTAGTTGAATGAGACCGCTGTATTTCATTGACATTCATACTATATAATGAGTGTGCTACTGATGATTTATCTGTTTTTCTCATTAGTTGCGTACTATGGTCAAACAATGAAGGTGGTAGAATAGATAATTCGTAATTAAAAAATTCTCTTGTATCCTGAGTGCTATTATTCAAGGAGATACAAGCTAGCATCCTCTGTGTTAAAAGACGAGAATCTACATGGTGAGTCTCACCAGCAATAATAATTCCTTTTTTCAATACTTTCATGGTTACTGCTTGGTCTGATTTCAATAAAGTTTCACCTTTAAAAAGTTTACCGGTAAATTTATCTTGGATGCTTCTTCCAATGTAGTCAGCATTTTCTACAGTTACTTTCCTTTTACTATCTGTAATTCCATTAAAAATATTCCATAAATCAGTGGAAGTAGCAATAAATGGATTGTGGTCCATAAAAAATTGCATTACCTTTTTCATATCTTCGAAATCTCTCGCCATCCTTGCATCAGTTAAATCAGTATGTTGTTCATTGCCAACACGTGAAACATTGGTCAGCAAACTCATTGCACATTCTACTTCACTACATCGAGAATGACTCAAAATCCAAGTTGCACGTTGACTTTCAGTCATACCTCCTCCATGAGTTATACCAGAACGACTTTTGGTGCATTTCATGAGCGTTTGCTCAATGTGCATATCGGTCCAAACACCAGACCATTTTCTGCCCTTTCTTCGTACTGTAAAGTGACCTTCATTAAGCATTTTGCAGAGTTCTGGTTTCGTTGTCTTTAGTTCCCGCATTTGTTGAAGGTAAATTCTTGCACATTTGGCATAATTGTTATGACCTGAACTCGCAAAAAATGGTAGCATCTGCTCAACCGCCTGTAAGTGCTTTTCAAAATGTCCTGATCGCTCAGCCGAAATAAACATTTTTACAATATCCACCATGTTCAGATACAACAGCCAGAGTTTAGCAGTGCGGCTTTGTGATTTCAGAAGGTTCTTCCGTTCATGTATTAGTGTTGAAAGTTTATGAAGATCAGGATCTGAAATATTTTTTTCTGCCTTGATATCACCTTTGAGCACTTTTTGGAAAAGGTGAATAAATTTTTGAAGATTAAAATCATCATTTAACTCCACTTCCATTCCGTCACCAGCAACGCGGCAACTTTTTGATGCAATCTCGCTAAAATCTGAATCTGAATCTGTAGTAACTTCAACTGGGAGGCTGCATTTCAGTATATTGGCTACGATTAAAGCAGTAAGAGATGAAGAAATTAAAAAATGTCCACGAAGAGCACGCGAATATGCTTTACCTTTCAACATATGCGGTATTGAATTTTCAGCATAAACTGTCTGTAGGGCTTCTTCTATGCCTGATCCAGCCATCAATCCTCCAATAGTTCCAAGAAAAGACATCAGTGTATGAAACCCACCAAGCCGGATTACTACATTATCAAACTCTCTCTTGTGATCAGCGCATTTAATTTCCAGTGCCTTTATCCACAAGCATTGATCGAAGGTTACAATCGGAGTTTCTACATTTAGTCTTTTTGCTTCATTGCTGATGAACATAAGTGTAGTGTATACACAGCTGTAAGAATTGGGATTTAGATCAATCATTGGCAGAAACTTAGTTACTGTTGTAACACTGTTTTCACCTTCTGAAGCAGTTTGCATATATCCTAACTATCCTGGTTGAGGCGTTTTAAATAACTTACTGGTACTCCAAAGAACATCAAAATGATTAATTTGCATTGGTGCATAAGATAATTTTTCAAACTTCAATTTATTCATCGCTATTGAGCTAGGAGATTGAATGTAGTAAAGAGGAATTTTTGCTTTTTTGATAATGTCATGTGCTAGAGGGCGAGACTTGAGTCGTTTTATTGCGTTTGTGAGCAATAAAGATTTGCTAAAAGATTCTCCTGATGAACACATTATAACTCCCAACTCGTGAAAGGTATTATGGCCATCTATTGTTGCTATATTATGATCAACATTGTCAGCAACCCATTGAGAAAAGTGACCTGAATGTACAATGCTTTGGTTACTTTCATCCATTACAGAAGAGTGTATGTATTTCTGTATTTCATCATAAGACACACTGAATCCTAGACTATAAAGTTCATCAATTAGAAAACGAGATCCAAAATCTCTATGAATCTGAATGCCTACACCAAGAGGAATCGGACATATCAGAGAACGAGGCCTGCATGCTTGCATTACAGCTTGACCTATTGAAATCTGCTTCAGATCGTTCCGTTTACCACCAATTAGGATATCTAAAAAAGTTAATAAAACAGGGGGTAAATATGTCTTATTTTCTTCAATGGATGGAATATCTGATGAACTAGGATAAAAGTCCTTATTTTTGTACAGCAAATTTATTTCTGTTCTAATCAATTTCGCTGCAGATTCTATTAATCTAAATTTTTCTTCATCGGGATCATCAAGTCGTTTTTGCTTTTGATAGTCCAGTATTATGTTTGATACAGTTTTTCCAAACGTTATCATGTCACTTTTCCCATCACTACTTGATATTATAATGTTGTCTCCAAACCTGTCTAGCAATTTTTTCTTCAAATGTCCAGAAGTGTAAGGCTCGCTTTCCTCTGATGAAAAACTACGCATTTTTTCGACTAAGTCATTGACAGATATTGGCTCTTTACAATTTTCTTGAAACCATTCACATGTCCTTTCAAAAGCATCAGAGTTCTCAGTGTTATTTGGACGTCCTACTGCTGCGGACAATTCTCCACTGCTACCTTCAGATGTGTATTTCACAGGAATGGGTTTTCCGTTCCTAAAATTGATACTACACACTTGGTGATATTGAGCTTCTGCAGCAGGTAAATCTATGACTGAAAGCAACCTCGTATGTACATTTGCTGCCCATAAATCATTTCTAGCACTACATACTAGCAACTGTATCACGAAACTGGAAAGTACGTACAGGAAAGACTGCTCTTTTTTTACGGTTCTGATGATCCGTTATAATCTGACCACAGAATAAACAATTCTCTTTGAAATTGAAGGATCCAACACTTCCTCGTAGCGTTCTTGAGCTGGTTGAACTAGCATCATCTTGCGACATTTTCAGTTTTCTGTCACTTTTAATTTCGATAGGGTTGACATATACACGTCGACATTCTGTATGTACTTTAAAAGTACCTGTAGAAGTAGGATTGAAAAATTCATGAATTTTATCAATTCTTTGCTTGCTTGCATTAATAATTCCTTTCAGGCCTTTTGCTGTTAATGTGACATAGGGAGTATCGTCACAAAGTTCATTAGAACACAAAATGCAAGATTTTTTTTCCATATTTCTTATACTGTTTTTAAAAACTCAGAACAATGATTGCATATTTGAAAAGAATAAGTAATCAATTAAAAATAAGTCTCACAGTGTCGTAACTCGTAATAATATTTCATCATCTCACCACCTGCATTTTATTATTGCAACACAGAAAACTATTTATGCGTCAGATTTTTTCCCCATGCAATGTAAAGAGAATATTACATAATCTTTTAAACGTACTTTTTTATCCTGCGCCTAAAAGAATGGCGGATGCGCTCTTGTAGGAGGGTTGAACATTTGCTCAGGTTAAGAACAAAATTTTCAGTATTAGTTTTTTTGTTGTTGTTGTTGTTTTTGGACAAATAGAAACAGAAAATTTTAGAGCAGTTTGCTGTTCTAAAAATTTATTTGCACATGAGCCTTTTTACTTTTTGTAAAATTAACATTTAGTGTAAAGATTAAAGTGTATCGTCTAACTTATGATTCTTATTTTAATAGAGACAATTTTATAGTATGACATTAGAATTATAAATTTTAAATTAATATGGTATAAACGATCCCGATTCTTTGGAAATTTGGAGATAAGAAAATTTTATATCTTATATTTCATATTGTATAAATTATTTAGTAAAAATAAAAGCTGATCAATATTTATATTTTAATTTTGTAATAACAGTTAGTGTTGCAGTGGGAGTTGTCATATGACAGTATCAGGTGTTTTCTGTAATGCAATGCAACAAAGTTACATTTAAGGTACATTTAACTATGGAGTCATGTAGGTATCATTTTTCTAAAATTTCCCGCTAGTTAATCCTTACAAACTTTTTTTTCAAAAACCAATATCAATCTTTTTTAAGCATTAAATTTCCTGTAATTTGATACCCCACATGATTATTTAACACTTCAAATCATGATTTTCAAAAATCCGAAACCCTTCATATTTTGCCATATTTTTTTTATTTACTTCTACTTTTAAAAACAAATATCATATTCTTTATCAGCTCAAAATTTCCTTTAATATGATACCCCACATGGCTGTTTTCGATTTTTAAAAATTTTGCGCATTCTTTTCAAGATGGCCGCCAAAAAACGCATTTTGCGCAACAGTACGAATGTATATTTTTAGTATGTTCATTAGGAGCGTGTTACCTGCCACTTGCAACAGGAATTATTTGTGTTCCAATTAGTTCCACCTCTAACGCTATTTCTACTGCACTATTTCCGGCGCACTACTTTTTAAAGTTGGAATTTAAAGAAGAAAAAAATTAGGCAATCTATTTAGGCCTAGAGGAGTTCACAGGTATTCTTTTGTAAAGATTGCACTAACCATTTTAATTATACAGCTGTTGCCGAAGTGGTAACCTCCCATAAGTAAAGCATTGATAAGCGCAGTGAGAAGAGCATTGCTGTGAAGCGCGTATTACAGTAAAACATTTTACCTATTATTTAAAACAGTAGAGTTTGATCTCTGTAGTGCTGCCATCTAGAACTCATAAGAAAGATTTAAAGTGGCCATTGGAGTAGTTTTTAAAATATTCACGGAGCTTTTGTGTCTCTAAACAGGGAGATATTTAGGTGTGGCCGACCCGGCAACACTGCGCGTTAAGGGGTTAAAACACTTTTGAACGGTGCCACACATTTCAAAATCTAGAAATAACAGATACGCTAATATAGTCAGTATACTTGATCTTTAATTTCAAGATGTAAAAGAAAATTAACATATACAGTAAAATATATCATAATAATGATTAGAATTTTGATACTATATATAATGCAGCTAAAAATATAAACATAGCATACAATATTAAGAATTTCATTTCATATTCATAATATTTAATATCGGAATAAGTGATTCATATCGGAATAAATGAACCTTTGTAAGCATTCTGTATCTGAAATTCCAAATAATTTGAAATTTCCTTTTAAGTAATTTTAACTCTGCTGAATAAAATTAATTACAGATTTATGACAGATCTATTTCGCGATACATGCTTTAAAATGAGAATTTTACATAGTTAATGGCATATTCCTTTGAATCTTATAAACTTTATTTCACCTTTTATAATAAATATAAATGCAATTAAAACATTCTTTAGTAAATTAATCTTCGGTCCAGGAGATATGAATGTTTAGCAACACATTTTGTATTTTTAGTTTAAAGATTCAGTGAAAGTAATGTAAACTCATTCGTGTAAAAAGAAATTTAATTGTAAGGAGGGTTTCATTATGTTGATTTTAAAAAATATATGTTCATGAATAATTTATTGAACTTTTATCTGAAGTCTTTTTTTTTTTTTTTTTTTTTTGTTTGCGTGACATATTGAAGAATATTTTACAAAATTTTGTCTACATAAAGAATAAAGAGTTTCTAGAAAAATAAGAGAAATAAAAATGATAGTTAAGCACCAAGAAAAATATTTTTAAATGCTTGTGAACTGATGAAAATGCTCCATAAACACAACTAAGAGAATACCCAACTAAAAAAAAGTCTGTAGAAAATCTACAGCTTATTGGCCCAAAATCTGTTTGAAATCTGAAGGTATTTGGCCCATTTTTCTGATATTTTTAAGAATATCTTTAAAAATTCTGCAGATATTTTAAAGATAAAGCTATGTCTGCAAATTTTCTTCCCATTTCTGTAGAATTTCTGTAGAAAGTGGCGATTTCTTCAGATAATTTAAAGATTATTTTTAGTGGGGTAACGCTTTCCAAAAATTAGGAAAGTAACAACTTTGTTTAGTTCGTGGCATAAATATTTTTATTTAAAAAATGTCTATTTATTTTTCAGAAGAAATAAATTTATTTAAATAATTCCTTGTTCTTTAAATGTAAGTCATTTTTATTGTATTTCTTAGTGTTAGATATAAAGTGTATTAATGTTTATTTCATGGCAAATACTATGTGTACAATATCATGTTGTTATTACATACAATGCATACATATTATACAATATCATGTTGTTGTACTTTTATAGACAGCAGATATACCGCTCGAGCACAGTTTATTTTCATATGATACGCAAATAAATATATTAATAGAAATTCTTATATGCATTCATTAGTAACTTAGTTATCAGAAATAAAAAAATTAATACAAAAATATAAAAAAGCTAATTTAAAGTTACAATTTTGTTGCATGTATTTTTAATCATTTGCATGTATTTTCATTCATCTGACGACAACTTATTCATCACTCTTTGTCTGTCCGTCACATGAACTGTACACAATAACTGTATAAGTCAGAAATTTCAAATTTCAGGTACTTTCAGCTGAAAACCTCGTATCACATGACAAATGATAAAATTTTGGAAAAGTCTATTATTAAGTAATTAAATCGATTTTAGCATCGATTATGTCCTCCGTTGATTTTTACGATATAAATTTGAAAAAAAAGAACCTTAATTTTAATGTTAAGCATATAGGCATCATAGCTGAGAGGTAAAGCATCTCATTGGTAAAAGGACGGTTCTTAGTTCGAGCCAATGTGCTGGGTATTGAATTTTTCATTATAAAATTGATTTATTTTAAAGAAACTTAGTGTTTTTTTTTTTTTTGTCAATTTAATGGTTATTTTTTTAATAACTGATTTCATTCATAATATTTTTTGGAAGTTGATATTTTTTCTATTTTAAAAAGGTTTTTCTTTATGATTCAGCATTTTAGATTTCTTTTGAACATTTTTTTCCGTTTTTAGAAATTTAAATTTTATTTATATCACCATTATTTCTTTTTTTTAATTTCAGATTTTCAAAAAAAAAACTTATTTTTTTCGGTAGTTTAGGATTTATTTAGGATTTATTAGGATTTATATTGTTCATTTTGGATTTTATTTAGGTAATTTAATTTGAACATTTTTAATATGATTAATATGAATAACTTCGTTTTATAATTATTTTAAAATTTAATTTATTGATTCTACCATCTATGTAAGAATTCAATATTTATGAAATTAACAAATGTGATTTATTATTTAAAATGTAATTTGTATTGAATTAAATATTCAACGAAACTTTCTGTGGGATTCATGATCCCACTTACCCACTTGTTTGTTTTTAAAGCCAACGTAGACTAAGACATGTATATAAAAGAAAAGAAAACATGTCCTTATGTAACATTGATGCAATTTTGACGTAAAAAAAAACATTTTACCGTTAGTTTTCCATTAGCTAGACTTTCTTAACGTCTAAACATCGCATATTATCTATCATTACACGGTTGAATAGACAAATAAATATCTTCCAAATGCGCATTTTGAGAAACGTTTTTGCTATGGCTTTATAACTAATTTTCAAGCATGATTTTACTTAAATCTATCTCCATCGCGTTCTGCCCGATTATAAATGTTTAAAACCCTTTTCAATAAATAAAAATAAATAAAGAATGTAAATAGTAAACTAACTATAATTGCTGAAAGATATAAATTATATCTTAGAGGAGTAAAAATAGGTTTATTCGACTCTTTAAATGTTCCGAAACTTCTGGAGTCATTTAAAAAACAAATAAATGAAAATATTCTAAAATTATACGTCAATGCTCATTTTTTATATATTTATTTTTTACTATTTTAAAATTGTTATTTATTTGGGTAGAGTAAGGTAGAATCGGGTAGAGGATGACTCATCGAGACGAAACATAGGAAAAAGGTATAAACCAATTTTTACTGTTATTTTTCAAATGATTTTCAAAATTGTCAATAGAGATAGAATTCATAATTTCCCTATAAAATGCCATTTTGTGTTGTAAGAATGTAATAAAAAAAAGTATCATAAAATTAAAAACACTATTTGTGTTTTCTATTAAAAATAATTGTTTCCACTCAATATCTGTAACTTGAGAAACTCGATTGAAACACTTTTTAGATGTGCTCGTAATTACATAAATGTGTAGCACCTATACTTAAATGTTCTAAAAAAACTTTCTTTTTTTAATGATAGGTAGACTGGAAAATGTACTACAAATGACACCAGTTTACACAAAGAAATAAGATCTATAGAACAATTTTTTCATTTAGCACACTAAACGCTGATATATATATTGACCGATTTTTTTATGGAATCATTTTTTCTTAATGAACAGGATGTCATTAAAGTACTTGCAAAGAAAAAATGAAAAACATTTCAATTATTTATGAAAAACAGAATGTTCCTGAAATGGGAGCAATGGCGCTCAATGAGGGTAAAGTTTTTACAAAAAATATACTTTTGCTTACTTATAGTTATAAAAGTTATTTTTCACTTCTTTGAAAATAAAAAGGACTATATCTTTATGAAACAGATAATTTATGAAAAATTCAGATAAATTGCATCTACAATTGTAATAAAATCTTCATTTTAAGTGAAAAAAAAAATCATTTTACATACTCATAAGCATTTTCATTATGTATCTCAATATTTTTCATCATTACATTACCTTTTCTCATTACTTCATATGAACAACAACTGAACAATTTTTATGTTTCACTGCATTGCACATTTTACAGAAAATTCTAGTATTTTTGACACACTTTACACCTAGATTATTTCCCATCATTTTATGAAAATCGTTGACACCATCAAAACGCACGCCATTTGACAAAAATTCAGAATAAACTGAACGGGGATGTCCTTCTGTTTTCTGTTTTAATTTCATCAATGACTTAACAATATCACGGAGTAATACTATATGAAATAATTTTTCTTTAGCTTTCTGAAACTGGTAAAACCCTTTATGTTAAGAGTGTTGATGAAAAATGGCCACCACAATTTCTTCCCTCGTATTTTTAGGCGATAAATACCGAAAAACCAGCCAGAAAAAAATTAGCCTTTGCTTTTTCCTTTTCGAGTTAACATGAAAAATATGTGTTTTACGTGAAAGTGGGCTAAACGTAAGTTACATAACGAATCACGGGGTAATAACACTTCGGTGAGTAATAATACCAAATATTACGCGCAATTATGAAGGAATCCGGGAGATGGCATCTAACGGTTCCGCGCAGAAGGTCTTTGTGTCATCTGATCCACAAACAGTCGCTAAAATTTAATTTGTTCCGTTTGTAGATTTAATAAATGGAAGAAGCACTTAAGGGTCAACGTCCCTCATAGCATGCATGGTCACAGTGACGTCGCAATGACGTCACTGTGAGTCACTTTGGTCACATCACATCTGTGACCAAAATGACACCACTCAGTGACGTCACATTGTGACTGAGATGTGACTTTCTTAAAAATTTTCAGAAATCGTCACAGTGTTAATGTCAAAGTAGTCACAAATGACACACGTTTCACAAATTGGTCACATTGTGACGTCACAAAGTGGTCACAATGTGACGCCACAAAGAAGCTCTAAAACGGCCATAACGACTTCACATTTTAGCCACTGTGACTTCACATCGACGTCACGTGACGTCACATCGACAATCGATGGTCACAAAGTCACAATGTGACTTCACAATGGCGTTGCAGAGACGTCACCATGTCTTACGGGGTCCGATCTAAAATTTAGAGGTACGTTCTGTGATCTGAAGGTTAATGTCAATTAGTGCACTATTAAATAATTAGAATGATGCCAAATTTTATAGTCAAAACGCATAATTATTGTGACCTGAGATAATTAAAAAACTCAAGAAGTCATTTAGTGTCTTTGAAAATAGAGCAAAGCATCGTCAAGCATTTTTAAAATCATAAATTTTTATTGCTGAATGAAAAAATCATGGATTATCAAAATGGATGTTAAAACCAAACAAAAACTGCAAAGATACCCGAAAGCACACCAGAACAAGTCGTTATGAAAACAGTGTCATCTCAAAAGATTTGCAGAATCGAATTGACTATAGACCATTTTGTGCCCATATAGCGCTGAGTTATCAACACTATGTATCATTTTATTGATCTATGTATATTTCATGTCTACAAAGCTCGACCAAAAATTATAGGAGAGATGAAAACAGAAATAACAAAACCAGTGTTCAGCAAAAGTTTAGACAATCATCGATTATGTATCTGTACTGAGAAGTATTAGACGAATTGTTGTAACTCAACTGTAACATTTTACTTGTGACTTATCCTTTAAATATAAACAATAAATTATAATTTATGAACTTTACACAATATTTAAAGACAAAAAAAGTAACTTTGTGGGAAAAGTACAGAAAATCTGTGTGTTTACAGGGGAAAAAACTATAGATTAAAATTTAATTGCACTCACTTTAGCGGCAATTAGTGAAAAAAAATGTGGCATCACTTAAAGGTATATTTTGTATCATTAATGTGAATGATTTATATATTTAATTTTTAAACTACAATAAATGTTAGTGATCGAAGATAGAATTATAAATATATACGTATTTTAATATTTTTTCAATTACTTTTTATTAATATTTAAATCAGTTCAGTGACCAGAAACGCAAGATTCTACGTAGAAGTTACATTTATATTTGTAAGTAAATATACATGTAATGTATTTATTTACGATAATATATTTACGAAAACTAAGCGGGTTTAGAAAAATGTAGGAGGTATTAAAATATCATAGTAAACTGTACATTTTTACAAATAATTTTTATTTAACACTTTTTTGGCATTCTCATTGTTTAGGTACAAATAAAGTTTAGTAACAGTTATATATAAAAGCGTCAGAAATTTTGAAATTTTGACTTTTTAGCTAAAAAAAGATTTCTTCCGAAATTAAAGTTCCATTATCTTTTCTGGTATTAAAATTAATGTCCCACATAGGGAATTTACACGTAGTAAAAGATAGTTTATCTGATTACGTTTTGTGGCATAGTCCATTAGCAACGTTAATGTTGCTCAAGGGAGCCTTTAGATTGTCTGATAGAATTACGAGTAAACTTCTTTACTTAACAACTTTCAGAATTTTCTGTGTTTGTATGCAAAAAAATGCATTAAATATTTATTTAAATCGAAATATTTTCGAAACATTCACAAGAGAAAATTACGTAAATTGTAACTATGGTAGATGATGATTTTTTTCTTCCTATACGGAGTGCTATATTTTATGTATTACAGGAAAGTAATTTTCTGTTATTTATTTATTAAGCTATAGCATAGCTTTTATCACGGGCTTTGAGCGCGGCGACCGAATCCAGAAATTCCGTAACGAGGAAAATCCTAACACTTCCGTAACGAGAAAACCTAACAGGGTCGAAAAATTTAAAATGCTTGTAACTCGCGATCTAATTTTGGTAGCGCGGCCAAATTTTGTTCGGTAATTTACTATGTGACAGTGTTAACTTTTGGTGACAGGAGACCCCCCCCCCCACGGTGTGGGTCTAAAAATTTAAAATGCTTATAACACGCGATCTAATTTTCGTAGCGCGGCCAAATTTTGTTTGATAATTTATTATGAGACAGTGTTATTTTTGGTTACACGAGACCCCCCCCCCCATGGTGAGGGTCAAAAAATTTAAAATGCTTATAACTCGCGATCTAATTTTTGTAGCGCGGCTAAATTTTATTTGGTAATTTATTATGAGACAGTGTTAATTTTTGGTGACAGGAGACCCCCCACGGTGAGGGTCGAAAAATTTAAAATGCGCATAACTCGCGATTTAATTTTCGTAGCGCGGCCAAATATTGTTTGGTAATTTATTATGAAACAGTGTTAATTTTTGGTGACAGGAGACTCCTACGGTGTGGGTCGAAAAATGTAAAATGCTTATAACTCGCGATTTAATTTTCGTAGCGCGGCCAAATTTTGTTTGGTAATTTATTATGAGACATTGTTAATTTTTGGTGACAGGAGACCTCCCCCCATGGTGAGGGTCCAGAAATTTAAAATGCTTATAACACGCTATCTAATTTTCGTAGCGCGGCCAAATTTTGTTTGGTAATTTATTATGTTACAGTGTTAATTTTTGGTGACAGGAGACCCCCCCCCCCATGGTGAGGGTCGAAAAATTTAAAATGCTTATAACTCGCGATCTAATTTTCGTAGCGCAACCATATTTTGTTTGATAATTTATTATGAGACAGTGTTAGTTTTGGTGACAGGAGACCCCCCACGGTGAGGGTCGAAAAATTTAAAATGCTTATAACTCGCCATCTAATTTTCGTAGCGCGGCCAAATTTTGTATGGTAATTTATTATGAGACAGTGTTAATTTTTGGTGACAGGAGAACCCCACGGTGTGGGTCGAAAAATGTAAAATGCTTATAACTCACGATCTAATTTTCGTAGCGCGGACAAATTTTGTTTGGTAATTTATTAGGAGACAGTGTTAATTTTTAGTGACAGGAACCCCCCCCCCCCTCGGTGAGGGTCGAAAAATTTAAAATACTTATAAGTAGCGATCTAATTTTCGTACCGCGACCAAATTTTGTTTGGTAATTTATTATGAGACAGTGTTAATTTTTAGTGACAGGAGTTTTCCAAGGTGAGGGTCCAGAAATTTAAAATGCTTATAACACGCGATCTAGTTTTCGTAGCGCGGCCAAATTTTGTTTGGTAATTTATTATGTTACAGTGTTAATTTTTGGTGACAGGAGACCCCCACGGTGTGGGTCGAAAAATGTAAAATGCTTATAACTCACGATCTAATTTTCGTAGCGCGGCCAAATTTTGTTTGGTAATTTATTATGAGACAGTGTTAATTTTTGGTGACAGGAGACACCCCCCCCCCCACGGTAAGGGTCGAAAAGTTTAAAATGCTTATAACTTGCGATCTAATTTTCGTAGCGGAGCCAAATTTTGTTTGGTAATTTATTATGAGACAGTGTTAACTTTTGGTAACAGGAGACCCCCCCCCCACTGTGAGGGTCGAAAAATTTAAAATGCTTATAACTCGCGATCTAATTTTCGTAGCGCGACCAAATTTTGTTTGGTAATTTATTATGACACAGTGTCAATTTTTGGTGACAGGGACCCCCCACGGTGAGGGTCGAAAAATTTAAAATGCTTATAACTCGCGATCTAATTTTCGTAGCGCGGCCCAATTTTGTTTGGTAATTTATTGAGCTGTTGCATAGCTTTTATCGCGGGCTTTGAGCGCGGCGACCGAACCTAGAAATTCCGTAACGAATAAAAAACCTAACACTCCGGCTAAAGTCGTTTCAGTTCGGCAGACTTAGGCATGGTATCCTACGGTTGGCTTCGGCAGACATTGACGCGGTATTTTTCAAATATTTAGAGGATATCAAGTCTCAAACTTATGTTTCTTTTTCAGTTACCATAAACCTATAGTTTCAATGATAAAAACTCCTGATTAACCTACATGTACTATAAGATAATAAAAATATTTTAAACGATTTTAAATTCTGATTTATTCAATAAAAGAAAAAAAATTGTTTTATTATCAGTCATCAAGCTCAAAAAGTGTAACTTGAATTAATATCAAAGAAAAAGAAAAAATTTGAATTAATATCAAAGACAAAAAACTGCATAAATAAAAAAAATATATAAATAATTATAGTTGCATAAGTTGATAAAAAATGCTATGCAATAGCTTTACCGCGGCAGTCTCCGAGTGCCACACGTATTTTTTTTTTTTTTTTTTTTTTTTTTTTTGAGAAATCTTTCTTAAATAACATTCAATTTTTATAATTTGATTTTTATACAGAAATATAATTTTTTGTGCTATAGATTGTTTTGTGCTATAGATGTTTTGCAATATTTCATTTGACAAAAAGAAAAGAATCTTTATAAAACGATAATTTTCTAAACGTTTCTTTTCTAAAATGTAAAATATTGTTACGAATTTTGTAAATAGTTAGTGTTTGTACTGTAAAATAATGTAAAAAATCTTATTAAGCTCCATTTCTTTACTAATATTAGTTTTTGTTACATTGTCTCTGTTAGCAAGCAAACTTGTCTATTTTTTCAGTAAATGTCTATGGCAGCTTTGCGAAATATTAGAGATATCGCCAAGTTGGCGTCACTTTTGGCGACTAATTTTGGTCGCCAAATTTGGCGATATATCGCCAAGTTGGCGACAAACTTGGCGATTGTTGGCGATGGTAACCCTTCCCTACTCTATGGTAACCCCCCCTATTGATATACTGATACATTGAATGTTGTTCCGTGGATCTTTCGAGATGGTTCTAAAAATTTCCAGCACCTGCTGCGAGCCTATATAAGGAGAGCGATACGAGCTGTTGTTGTTATTATTTACCAGTCAGTCATTGAGTGAACAAGGCGTTTGTAAAGCAAGTTTGCTTGAGTTTCATTTATGTTGTTTTGAATGTTATTAAGTGTTGAGACGTTGTATAAAGAGTCTCTGGGATCTAAAGCTGTTCCTGTACGATAGATTGGAGCAGTTATTTTTTGAATATCTAGAAATATTTGTGAGTTTCGAAGATTCTATTGTTCTGAAGATCTGTAAATAAATTATTTTCTACTTTTCTGACAAGTGTTTGAAGTTGTCTAACCATAAGATCAAAAGAAACGTATATACGCTGTAACATTTGGTGTCAGAAGTCGGGATCTTATGGCGAAAACAAGAACGATGGACGGACAACTGAAAGAACTGTTAGAAGCTATTAACGGATTAAGGACAGACCTGACCAATAAAATCGAAAAAGGCCAAGAAGAGTTGGCGGAAAAGATGAATAAAGGCCAAGAAGAGTTATCAAAAGGCCAAGAAGAGTTGGCGGAAAAAATGAATAAAAACGAAGAAAGAATGGAACAGTTGACAAATAAAATTGACAAATGCCAAGAAGATGTGACTGAAAAGATTAATAAAGGCCAAGAAGAAATGAAGAAAACTTTAGAAGAAAAGTTCTCGTCGGTAGAGAGAAGAATAGGCTCGGTAGAAGAGAAAATAGAGGAAGTAGAAGAGAAAATTCAGAATGAAGTTAGTAATGTTGAACAGAAAATGGAAAGGAAAACGGCGGAAGTAGAAGAGAAAATTCAGAATGAAGTTTGTAACGTTGAAGAGAAAATCAGTAACGTTGAAGAGAAAATCAGTAACGTTGAAGAGAAAATACTTGGTGAAGTAGATGAAAAGCTAAATAAAAAAGTACAAGATCTTGAGAAGAAGCTTTCAGCGTCCAGTGGTAATTATGAAGAATTTAGGAATCCGCCTGCTTCTCCCGTGCACATCAAGCTGTCGACATACGACGGAAAGAGTTCCTGGCAAGTTTACAAGACCCAATTCACCATTGTAGCCGAAGCGAACAAATGGAGTGACGAGGTGAAAGCTTGTCAACTGGCAGCATCTTTAAGAGGAGAAGCCGCCGACGTGCTGCAAACATTGCCCGATATGACGCAACTCAATTTTAAGACTTTAAGTTGTGCACTTGAAATGAGATTCGGAGAAAAATATTTCAAAGATTACACGAGAATACAAATCAAGAGCCGCCATCAGAAATCGAGTGAAACACTTCAAGAGTTTGCCTCAGCAATAGAACGTCTGGCAAATTTAGCATTCATTGACTGTCCAACAAATGTACGGGAAATGCTCTCACTGCAATATTTTGTAGACGGAATAAAAGATCAAGAAGTGCAGAGAGCGGTACGAATGGCAGATGTACAGGATTTAAAGGCTGCACTACTATATGCCTTAAAGTTGGAAGCAGCTACACAAGCCAGCCACAGAGATCGTCATTCAGTCCGAGGAGCAACGGTAAACAAAAACTTAGATACTGAAATCGATTTCTTGAAAGAAATTGGGAAAATAAATCAAGAACTTTAAGCTATAAAATACGGAAGAACAAGCTCAAGAAAACAGAATCTCACGTGCTGGGGATGCGGTGATACAGGACATCTCCGAAGAAATTGCCCCAAAGTCCACGAACGTGAGATGAATTCAAGACCAGGGAATAAGAAGCCCCACCTGAAGATCCTTCAAATATCGAAAATGAATGGCGGCGATAATGAATTATATGTGATAGGATTTATTAACGAGATTCAATGCCGTATGATTGTGGATACAGGAGCCAATGTAACAATAATAAGAGAAGATTTGGCTCGGAAATCGAAATGCAAACTCATCTGGACTCCACCCTGCGTTACCCTGCAAACTGGGACGGGCGACAAGATTGACATATATAGAAAGGCCAATTTAACCATACACTTTGGAGGAACGAAATATTACCATACGGCATATGTGGCTGACATAACAGATCCTTGCTTAATCGGGCTAGATTTTCTGAAGAAGTTTGGCTTCAAGCTTGATTTCAAAAATAACAAAATGCTCTCAAAATTTGAAGAAATAAGTCTTTTTGGATTAAATAATAAAATTGAATGTAAACAAACAGTAATAGCCAAAGAAGACATCAATCTAGATCCAAGAACAGAATTTTTAGTTCCAGCTGAAATTAAAAATGAAACTAATTACCGATTTGTCCATATAGATTATCCAGAAGACAATAGTACACAGGCAGGAGTATTGGTGGCTTCTTCTGTAGTAGACCTCTCCAGTCAGAATTGTTAACATCAGTGATAAGACGAAGACTATCAAGAAAGGAGAGGTGATATCATCATGTGCTACTGTGACGTGCATAATCAAAATTCCAATCACTCTCAGAAATCTTCAGATAATTTAGTCAAGGATTTGTTACAAAATACGGACTTAGATCCAAATCAAAGGGATGCTGCGGAAAGTTGAATTAGAGAATTCCAAAGTTTATTTTCCCAAACATCTGAAGACTTTCGACGAACTAAAATGACACAACACCGAAATGACACGGGAGATCACTCTCCTATTAAACAGCACCCTAGACGATTACCTTTTGCCAAGCAAGAAGAGGTGCAGAATTTAATTAAAGATATGGAAGAAAATGACGTCATCGAACCATAAACAAGTCCATGGGCGTCTCCCATTGTATTAGTTAGAAAGAAGGATGGTTCTACAAGATTTTGTGTAGACTACCGCCGACTGAATGACGTCACTAAAAAGGATAGTTACCCTCTGCCAAGGATCGACGACACTCTCGACACACTTGCGGGCAACACTTGGTTCTCGACTCTGGATCTGAAGAGTGGTTACTGGCAGGTAGAGATCCATCCGGACGACCGCGAGAAGACTGCCTTTACAACGGGACAAGGATTATGGCAGTTCCAGGTAATGCCTTTTGGTCTGTGCAACGCACCTGCAACTTTCGAACGGCTTATGGAAACGGTTCTCCGGGGGCTGTCATATGAAGCATGTCTTGTTTATTTAGATGATATCATAATCATATTAAAATCTTTTGATGGACATCTGAACAACCTCAGGCGTGTGCTACAAAAGTTAAAGGAAGCTAATTTGAAGTTAAGCCCTTCGAAGTGCAGTTTGTTTCGAAATGAAGTCGCCTACCTTGGACACATCATTTCGGCGGATGGAGTCAGGACTGATCCGGAGAAGATATCAGCCGTGAAAAATTGGAATCGTCCAGCAGATGTTCACCAGCTTCGGAGTTTTCTAGGATTATGCACCTATTACAGAAAATTCGTCAAAGGCTTCTCGATGATTGCAAGACCACGTCATAACTTAACAGAAGCCAATCAAAAATTTATCTGGACACAGGAATGTGACGCTGCTTTCGAAAAGCTCAAGGAGGCCTTAACATCCACTCCAATTCTGTCATATCCTCAAATAGATAAACAGTTTATACTTGATACGGATGCAAGTAACGAAAGCATTGGCGCTGTACTGTCCCAGGAAATCGACGGCCAGGAACGTGTTATCGCCTATTTCAGCAATTGCTTATCAAAGGCAGAGCGAAACTACTGCGTAACGAGAAAAGAGCTTCTTGCTGTAGTGAAAGCCATAGACCATTTTCATCATTATCTTTACGGTCGGAAATTCCTGATCCGAACTGATCATGCTTCTCTAACTTGGCTATTGAATTTTAAGAACCCTGAAGGCCAGATAGCCAGGTGGATACAAAAGCTTCAAGAGTACGATATGGAGATACGCCATCGAAAAGTGGACAATCGAAATGGAAATGCAGATGCTCTCTCAAGAAGACCCTGCTCAGAGAATTGTAGATACTGCGACCGGGTTGAGAAAAAATTTAATGTCAAAGGTCCTGTAGTAAGACAAGTTACAGCTGGGTCTACATCATCGCAAGATCCGTGGAGTGACGAGAGCCTGTGTAAAGATCAACTTGCTGATCCTGAAATTAAGCCAATTCTAGAGCTGAAAGAGGAGCCCAACTGGCAAGACATGGCCCATTACCATCCTACGACTAAACGTTATTGGGCTCTCTGGGATTCCTTACATTTGAAGAACGGCATCTTGTACCGAAAATGGGAGTCTGACGATGGAAAGACATGTAGATGGCAACTATTACTCCCTAAGTCGAGAATTTCTATGGTCCTTCAAGAACTGCATGGTAGTCCCACAGGAGGTCATTTTGGTGTAATGAAGACCCTGCAAAAGGTTCGAGAGCGTTTCAACTGGAATAATGTTCGCAGTGACGTGCAGAAGTGGTGTTGAGCTTGTGACACCTGTGTAGCACGTAAAGGTCCTAAGAGGCGCACCCGTGGACGATTGCAACGTTATAATGTAGGAGCTCCTTTCGAACGAATTGCCCTAGACATCCTGGGTCCACTTCCTAGAACATCTGAAGGCAATAAGTACATCCTCGTTGTCATGGACTACTTCACTAAGTGGCCTGAAGCCTACGCCATTCCTAATCAAGAGGCGGTAACCTTAGCAGACATACTGATTCAACACTGGGTTTCCAGATACGGAGTTCCTCTTCAAATCCATTCCGATCAAGAAAGAAATTTTGATTCGGCTGTGTTCAAGGAAATGTGTGAACTACTCGGCATGGACAAAACTCGAACAACACCTCTACACCCTCAATCGGACGGCATGGTGGAGCGGTTCAATCGTACCATCCTAAATAGCCTCTCTCTTCTGGTGTCTAGAGACCAACAGGACTGGGACAAGAAATTGCCTCTTTTCCTGCTTTCCTACAGGAGTGCCACTCATGAGGCCACTGGTTACTCCCCTTCTCAAATGCTCTTTGGTCGTGATCTTCGTCTGCCTGCGGATCTTTTGTTTGGCCGTCCTCCTGACGCTCCTTTGTCGCCTGAAGAATACGTGGATGGACTCCAGGCACGGATTGAGGAGATTCATCGTCTAGCGAGGAACCGAATCGGACTGGCATCGGAAAAGATGAAGACACGGTACGAAACAAAGGCAACTGGTTATGAGTTCAACGAAGGTGACAAAGTTTGGTTGTGGAATCCCATACGTCGTAAGGGACTATCGCCAAAACTACAAAGAAACTGGGACGGTCCTTACACAGTCGTCAACAGGCTGAATGACGTCGTCGTTCGCATACGAAAATCGCCACACACCAAGCCCAAGGTCGTACATTATAACCGGCTAGCCCCTTATTTTGGCCAAAGTAATTAGAAATTCAAAACTGGAATTTCAGACCATGGTCATGAAAGTCACTTTTTGTAAATATGTAAATAGTAATTAGTTCTTATTTATGTAAATTTTATTATTATTGTTATTATTTATTTATTTATTTATTTATTTATTTATTTATTTGTTTATTTATTTTAAGTGTTTTCCTCTAACACAAGGATTGCACTGCCCGAGACGTGCAGTCTTTGAGGAGGGGGTAGTGTTACGAATTTTGTAAATAGTTAGTGTTTGTACTGTAAAATAATGTAAATAATCATATTAAGCTCCATTTCTTTACTAATATTAGTTTTTGTTACATTGTCTCTGTTATCAAGCAAACTTGTCTATTATTTTCAGTGAATGTCTATGGCAGCTTTGCGAAATATTAGAGATATCGCCAAATTGGCGTCACTTTTGGCGACTAATTTTGGTCGCCAAATTTGGCGATATATCGCCAAGTTGGCGACAAACTTGGTGATTGTTGGCGATGGTAACCCTTCCCTACTCTATGGTAACCCCCCCTATTGATATACTGATACATTGAATGTTGTTCCGTGGATCTTTCGAGATGGTTCTAGAAATTTCCAGCACCTGCTGCGAGCCTATATAAGGAGAGCGATACGAGCTGTTGTTGTTATTATTTACCAGTCAGTCATTGAATGAACAAGGCGTTTTCAAAGCAAGTTTGCTTGAGTTTCATTTATGTTGTTTTGAATGTTATTAAGTGTTGAGACGTTGTATAAAGAGTCTCTGGGATCTAAAGCTGTACCTGTACGATAGATTGGAGCAGTTATTTTTTGAATATCTAGAAATATTTGTGAGTTTCGAAGACTCTGTTGTTCTGAAGATCTGTAAATAAATTATTTTCTACTTTTCTGATAAGTGTTTGAAGTTGTCTAACCATAAGATCAAAAGAACCGTATATACGCTGTAACAATATCAATACAAACATAATTTGTAAAAAGCACTAACCCGCTATATTTTAATTATATAGTAAACCTTTTAACCTTTTAGCTAAGCCTTTAGCCTTTAGGCTTTAGCCTTTAGGCTTTAGCCTTTTTAGCCCTTTAGCTTTTATTTTCTTTCTACATCTTGTAGATTGACGTCAAATAAACTATAAAACTGTTCAAAATTCTAATGCCTTGTTTAAGCATATATGTAATCACGCATGTAAACTTTTACATTCAAATTCATGAATGTGTAGTTAAAATGTGGTGTAAAATATCATACGTCCTTATAAGTTAATAATCGAAATCAGATGTTACGATATAATTTAGTGCAATTATTTGTATAATTACTATTTATTTAACTACATTTGGTAACATCATTTTACTCTTGTGATTTCAGCATATTTTCGTATTTTAATAATTATTTATAAACTGTTAAATCGCCTAGTATATCTCAAGTGGCATTGTAAAACATCATGGATATGCACATTAGCGTGGGTGAAAAACCTTCTATGGAATTTCGATGATTGGTAGAGCAATAAAAGCTGCCACTAATAGCACCAAGTTTCTACAAGAAATTCGAACTTTTTAGGATAAATTCCTTAAAATATCTCAAAAGTTTTGAAATTTTCATAATTTTTTTTTTAATCATTTCACCATTTTTTAATTGTTAACCCTTTAAGTTCTAGTGGGTAAGTTTATTCAAATTTACAAATTTTACATTGCCACTAGTAATTTGCAAAGAAAATATTTGGTTTACCATAAGTATAAAAAAATAAATGCATAAATGTCTTTTGAAATAAATTTGGTTGAATATCTCGGAGCCACTGTGACATTTTCAAATTAAAACTAAGTGGTTGAAAAACCACCAGAGCTCAAAGGGTTATGTTGAATTTCTTTTAGTTGTATTTACTTAATAAGTTATATTTAGTGTACTAAATGTTTAGTTAAATACATGCATTACTTTAATTCGTTTAGTTTTAAAATGTACTGTTTCTAGCTTTGTTTGTATTTGGGATCAATTAAAAACAAACCAAAACTCATCTCGAAGTAGTTTCTGCACGTTGCGATAAAAAGATACTGCTATCCACTGAATGTTATTAACACAGTGTATGCAATTTTAGCCTACGAATTCATTCTTCGAGATGAAGACATTAAAACGTATATTTGAAACAGTTTAAGTCAAAATTTTATGTTTGCTTTCGATTGTTATACAGTGACTTGAAAGCAGACAGCAATTCATGTATTACAGGTCCTGAAGTTTTGTTATATTTAATTTCCTGTGATAAAATAGTTTTTATTATTACAGATTCCCTGGTTTCTGTCGAGATCCAGTTTATCATATTCTTTAATCATATAACTTCTTTGTCATGAAATTCCGTTTTGAAAACTGAAATTGTCGGGTTTTTTTTCTTTAATTACTTCATTTTTTAAATTCTTTTCCTTGCTAATTTTCAAACTCTTCTGCAAGCTTTCATACCGTCAGTTACCATTTTTAATCGCTTGAGGTAAAAACAATAATGTATCTCTAATATTGAATTCTCACAGAAAAAATAGAAAACAATATTTAAAAAAAGGAAAATTCAATTTTTCATCATTTTGCCGCCAAATTTAAAAATATAAAATTTCTTTAAAAGTTTCTGGTGAGTATATTGTTTAAATACGGTGAGATACAATATATCCCATCACCCCTTAAAAGATTAAATGTAATATTTTGGGATGTCTTCTATATCATTAGTTTGTACAAATGACTAAATGCACAGTCTTCTTTAGCTCATCTTGTAGAAACTTTGAAATTTCAATATTACAATAACTTCTATATCCATCTGCAATCGTGGCCCCACTTTTTTTCAAAATTAAACTTGTACATACGCTTCGTACTCGAACTGCGTGTTGTCTTTCAAAGCATTACCAGGATTCCAACTACTAACCCACAAGCGTGAAATTTTGCAGGCGGATTGAAATACTACATTTAATTAACTCGACTTGGCTTTTCAAGTGTACGAGAACTTTATCTGGTTGAAACTGCTACGTAAATATCAAATAAATATTTTTGATCTTTTTTAGAACTTTATCCTTTTTTCAATAATTGAGGTTCACGAAATAGTAATGAACTTGAACAAAGTAATGCTTAGATTTTTGTACCGCAAACGTCAAGCTGCGATTGGTCAGAAAAGGTTTTCTTTTAGACAGTGGAAGTCGAAGTGGAAACTCATATATGTAAAGAATACATATGAAAATTTTATATCTTTATATTTTTAAAGAGGTGTAAATACACTGTAGTATTTTCCTTTATTACGAGCGGCGCTATCTGATCTGAATAGTATCAGTACAGAAATATCTATTTTTTTTTTTTTTAGATTAGAAAAGCACACAATGGATTTGTTATGTCTCCGCCATGATAATAACTAGGTTCAAATGAAACAGCTATTCCAAATTAGGAGCAGACTATATATGTTCTTCGTCATTTTCTTAATTTTCATAATTATTCGCTGTCGGATATCCGAATAATATCCCAATTATCGTATGCTTTTCAAACTTCATCAACAGATACATTAATATATTTACAAAACGATTTGAATGGCTAAAAAACATACAAGCATAACAAATATAAGACAATGGATTTGGGATATCTTTTTTTTTCATTTAAGAATTTTGCTTCAGTTGTATAATTAAAAAAAATGGTGAAAATAGAAAAAAAAAACATAAAGGATATTGGGCACAAAAAGTATGTTTCAGTAATCAGTTTAGAAATTTCTTTGTATATTCCCTTTGTAAATTTTGTATATATTCTTAATAAATAGAAATTCAAAAACGACAAATTTCAGGGAATGTCAAATTTATCATATGAAATGAATATGAATTTTTTTTAGAAAATTAATATTGTGGTTGTTCTGTTGATATGCATTCTCAAACATAATATGTTTTGAGCACAAATTAATTATTACAAAAATACGTAAAAGCTTTTATATGAAATGTGTTATTGAATTCGGACATGTAGAAATGGATTCTTTAATGTATCTCTAAACTTACGTAATAATTTAAACATTCCTTAAAAGAAGAAAAAAAGATACAGTTAAAAGAATAAAAATTTATTCTAGTATTTGTTCAAAAGCAACAGAAATAAAAATTCACGATAGAACGATAAAAATGTTTTCTTTCTTCATTCTTTCTGCATCAGATATCGGAAATCTTTAGTTCACGCTTTTATTACATTGCTTTTTTAGTAGAGGATTGATTTTTTTCTTCCATATTCTATATATACATAGAAGAGAGAGACAGAATAATTTTAATGCTGATATGTAGTGTTTTTATGATATAAAAACATGTGTATATATATATATATATATATATATATATATATATATATATATATATATATATATATATATATATATATATATATATATATATAAGGGTTAGCGAAATTAAACGTCCGCTACACAAAGAGCCCTGGAAGTCATTGTACTTGTCTAATGTTAAAATGTATATACAGTGGCGGTCAAAAGTTTCCGGCCAGCAAAAAGTTTTCAGTTAATTTGTAAATATACCCATATGAAGAGGAATCTCAAAGTGATATTTATACATTTCATTGACATAATAGTTAGGAACTTACTTATAGAAGAACTTGTAAATATCAATAAATTTAACTGACAAAATTAAGTACAATGAAAAAAAAGGCATGTTCTCAAAAGTTTCCGGCCACCGTCAAAGATTGTAAAAAAAGTGGTATTGTAATAGAAAATTACAGTGATCAACAACATTTACAATTAGTATTTTATTGTATTACTATTTTATTAGCTTTAGTAATAAGAACTGCAGCGCTTCAACGTGACATTCATACAATGAACGGTTAAAGATCGTCTATGGTACGTTTTTCTCACATTTCTTGCAATTTTAGCGAAATTTCGGCTGAGTTGGAGCATTCATAGTTCCACAGAATTTTGTCAACTTCTTTTCAAAGATTTTCTATTGGATTCATGTGTGGCTCATCGGCTGATCATTCCAAAAACGAAATTTTTTGTGCGATAACAATTGCTTATCGAGGTTTGCAAACATTATTTATGTCGTTAACATGTTAAGAAAAATAGTTGCGACCAAATTTTTTCTCTAATAAGGCAGAAAATATGCTTGCAAGATATCCTTATACATTGTATCATTCACCTGTCTGGGAATTTCAAATAACGGACCGACACTTTTTGAAGAAAATACTCCCCAAGGCATAACGTGTCGTCCGCCATGCTTCATTGTAGTAATAACAAAGGTCGAAACATATTTTTTGTTGTTAGGTCATCGGGCGTTGTGTCTGCCATCACTTCCAAAACTGCTTCGAATTCGATTGATGGAAAAATAGAACTTTTTTTCCAGTTTTTTGGAAAATGCCAGTCGGGTACGTTTGTATTTTTTTTTAACTCTGAAAAATTTTTAACACCGACTCTTCCATAAAGTTATGCATCACGTCGGCATGTTGATACGGTATACGGATTTATTTCAGTAATATTTTCATTCCGTGAATCGCAGTATATTGCAGCGGAATTTTTATGCGGATTATCAATTGTTTTTCTCCTAATAATTCTGTCCACAGGAATAGTAATTTTCCGGGATCTCCCGAGCCTCTGAAAGTCTTGGCCCCGGCCATTTTTATATAATTTTTAAATATCGTTTACGGTCAATTTTAACCAATCGATAACTTTGCCGCATTTTCTCGAGAAGATTGGCCTTTTAGCGACAAACAATTCACTCATTTATAAACAATAATTGTTGAACCTTTGAAATTTGAATTCAGACTATGCTATACATGTTGATTCATTCATAGACACAACCAAAAAACAGTTTACTGATAGAAAAAAACTAAAGAATGATAAGTGGCCGGAAACTTTTGCACACGCGAACTTCGAATTTTTCCCATTGCATGAAGCATCTTCAATGTCCAATCAAAATGATCCCGTGGTCAGAGGTCTTTCACATATTCGTAACTTTTGAAGCAATTGTGCTTCTTCTTTGCTGAAACCTTTTGGTAAAAAAAAAAACGAAGAAACTAACTGGCCGGAAACTTTTGACCGCCACTGTATGTATAATGTGTTATATGTTATGAAAACAGACTTTTTAGAGGATGTCCTTGATGTTTCCGAATTTAAAAAAACCACTGCCAGATGGCACACCACGGCTGCACATTGCAGCAACAAATGCAAATGCCACGCACAATAAATGGAAGAAGCTCATCACATGTGCCTCAATCACATGAGTCTTGCCGACGTAGCCAGATAGATCTCTACTAGTAAAACTGTGCTACCGCAACTGCTTGAATGCAGCGTCTGCTATCATAAAGTTCCTCCGGCTCAAGGAACAACGATGTGTACCGATGTCTGAGCGTGTTTTCGGAGACATGATGGTAAAATCCGATCGAAGATTACGGGTATTTTGCCGAAAGAGGAAAAAAAGTGTCTCCACTGCCACCGTAGAGAATATTGCTACAGCTGTCGTAAAAGCAAGTACTGAATAGCACCATGGCTCTGTTAGTGTACCGAACAATTTTAAGTACCCTTGATATGCCCACTCCTCAACCCGACATATCATGCATAGAATTTTGGTTATTTCTATACATGTAAGATTCAAGCACTTCAGCAATTGGAAAACATTCGCGCTACAATTTCTTGTGAAAATGGCGGTTGATTATTCATGGCTATAGAAATTTCTGTGATGGCAATGTCCACTTCTATTTTATTGAATATGCAAATATCCATAAATTTCACACCTGGGCGAGTGAAAAGCTGAACGAGGTGCATGCCAAACCCTTGCATGATATGAAAGTGACCGCATGGTGCGGGGGCACTTCTGCATCCATTATCGGACCACAATTTTTAATGAAGTGACTCTTCAAGGACATATCACTGTTCTTTAAATGCGAAAAGGTATGAAAGCCTGTTTTAATAATTAAAACATCTAAAAATACGAAAGAATTAAAGATTTCATTTTCCATGGTAAATTTAAAACTATGATCAGGCTGATTTAATTTTCAAACAGTTCTACAATGGCTAGACTTTCTTCTCCCCATAATACAAAAATGTTGTCGCATATTTTAAACATAAACTCGGTTTACGTTTAGAAGTGATAAAGAATTAAAGCTTCTAACAGTCTAAGCTTAAACTAGTCAATAATACTTGACCCCAATAGAGGCAACTTTATTTTGATTATAATATTTATCTTGGATTCGTATACTTTACTCTGGTTGACAAAATGTAACGCAGATGCAATTTTCAATGAGAATTTAATTTCTTTACTCCGATCGTTTAATTTATCTACAGACTGGTTAATGATGTTCAAAATTTCTGAAATACTTATCAAGGCGGAAAGTGAGACAATTTTGATGCTGGCTGATAATGTAACTATTAATAATTTCTAAATGTGCAATAATAACAATAAATTCTACAATAGAAGTAATAAAAACTTTGAAGATCGAATAATCATTTCTAGAAAATTAGCATATGCTTTAAAAAATAAAAAAGTAGACAATGACATCTTCTGACAATCATCTATATGAAAAGTCTAGTTTAAAATTTTTCTACCTAGCTACGAATCTAGGAGTAACACCTATATGGCTAAATTAAATTTTACTTTTCATTTTAACAGGCCAATCATAATTTCTAAGAAGCTCTTGTTTATATCTATGTATATATAAAAGCCGTTCTCTGTGTGTATGCTGCTTTTACAAATCTTCAAGTTTTTAGCGATTTGATTGGAACTTGACGTAAATACGTTTTTGAACTTGGAAACAATCGCTGCTAACTTAATCCTCTCGTCACCATATTAGAAAAAAGCAAAGTCGAACAAAAATAGAGAAAAAAGTCTTTCTAACTTTTAACACTTGTAAAATACCTGTATGAATCATCTGCAAAATGTTGTTTTTTGTAAAATTGCTCTATTTTTTTCTTCGAGCTTAATGAAGAGGCTAAAACACTTTCACATTTTTGTAGGTGTCTGTTAAGTTTTTAATGTGTTTGAAAGCATTCACATATTAAACAAGGGTTAAAGAATTTAAAAAAAAGAATTTTTTTTACTTCGCAAATAAGTTATGCAACTCAAAAAATATAGCAGCTCAAAAAATTTGTTCATTTCTCTTCTTAAACTATAAAGCAACAATTGTAAATAATGGTAGAAAATATCAAGTACTGACACATAATTCCAATTAATGCAACTATTTAGATGTCTGCTAAGCGTTCGAAATACTTTAATTGTATTACTGAACGAAAATGAACTTATTACTAACAGACCCAATGCGCATGCGTGATAAATATAAACGGAATCTTTTCCTCATTTTTCAACGTTCGGAATGAACTCACAGAACAAATACGTTTTCTGGGAGAACAGATGTTATTTGTGAAAAAAATAACGATAACTTAGTGTATATTGACGAATTTTTCTGACAGTGTAGAGAACATTTTATACCCATTCGTTTTTTGTTTTGTTAAATACTAAGCATTTAAAAAGTATTCATCGCTTCAACTAAAAAAAATTATATACTGACATATGTTTTTTTTTAACATTATAAGGTACCCTGGGGTAATAACGCCACGTTAAGATTCTACCAATTTTCACGGCTGAGTTTTAGATTGTATTTTTCAAACAAATATATGATTTGATGCAGAAACTCATTAACTATCTATATAAAAAAACTAATTTAACAGATACCTATTCATAAAATGTAATGGCGTGATTTCTTGACCAATGTTTTTGGCGTTATTACCCACCTATATGGATAATAATGCCATGCAAACAAAACTATCAAATAAGATGGAATAATTGCATGTAGATTGCCCAATTCTAAAAATACAAAGTCTACAAACTTAGAAATTGACAAATTGCATTCTAAGCTATTGAAAATGTTCAATTTTTTGTGAAAGTGTAAGAAAAATAAAGGTTTGGTGTGGGGGGGGGGGGATGAGGCAAAAGAATATCAGACCGTGAGCTTCTTTTTGCTTAAAAAGGCCCGCATAAATAGAATTATTAGAAACATTGCACAGATTTAACTGTCTTTATTTGAATCAGTATTTAGGATGTAGCTCGGCCACTCTAGGGAATCAACCGGGATATTAATACCAAGGATTGGCGTCATTACCCCGTTATAGTTATTGCGCTGTACATTTTAAATTACAAATTATCTCGAGAAGATATCCAAAATCTTCAACAACATTTGGAAAGTCCATGAAATGTACTACAAATTTTTGTAATTAACAAAGTATTTCCGGATAAAAAGTCTTCACATCACAAAACGTATCTCGCAAATTTTAGATCAAGCGTTAATTTTAGATGCTTCTAAAAACTATAAGACCTAAAAATGAAACAAATTAACTTGAAGCTGTTTTTTTGTGATTTAAATGACTCAAAACCCTTCTGCGCAGAGTACATGGGTGTCATTTACCAGATCATTTCTTAATTATGCATAATATTGACATTTAGCATTATTACCCTGCCTGGCTTTATCACACCAGACCACCTTATATTTAAATTTCAGAGGAAAATATTTTGTCCTGTTCATTGAAAAGCGTATTTGATTTTGAAAAAATAAAAAAGGTTTTTTTGCACCCTGGAAACTAATTTATATTCTTTACAATTTTCAGCAAATATTCTTGAACAGTTCTTTTGAAAGTGATGACACGTTTTTAAAATAAATCTCAACAAGTTCTTCTCGATTGCTTCTACTATGCTGTATTTATAAATTTATTGGATATCGGTTCTTTTTTGGGATTCTATCTGAAAATCCAAACGCATTTTTTTCTTGTTCAAATACTAAGTTTTTATTTTTATATTAATTTATTTGCGCTCTTTTGAAAAATGAATATGAACTTTCAGTAATATGTAAGGAGTAGCAATAATAACTATAATATGTAAGATTTAGTCAAATTATACAACAGTGCGTTTAATATTCGTATTTTTTCAAGCACACCCAAAATTTACATTTATTATTATAGAATTCAACATACATACCGAATAATAAAAATTGAGAAAAATTGGAATTTGAGATGACAAGTTAAAGTAAGGTAAAAGAAACAGTTTACGTACGGTGAGCAATTTTTCAATTTAATTAAAGGGAAAAACAAGTTACTTTTTATGCCGACAATTGTGTAAGAAAAAGTAAGAAAATTTGGAACAGATTTATCTCATCCGTGCAGAGTTTCACTATACATGTCAAGAGAAATCGGTACAGTAATATAAGCAATAACACTCTATGCCTTTTCGGTTACATTTCAAAATACACAACATTCATATCAATTCCTTTTTAAACAATACCAATACTTTAGAAACGCAATATCTGTGTTACTAAACGAAACAGTTTTGCAATGAAATTTATAGTTCTATTTTGAAATAGAAATCTTTAAATTTCAACATCTTATCAACTGTATTCAAGAATGTTTTCAACTTTTATTAATTGATATCATATTATTGTATATCAAATAATTCAGATTATGTTTTTGGACAATTTCATTCCACATATTTGTTCAGAAGAGTTGATGTACATCAAAACTATATGCTTATTCAGATTAAAGCTCGATTCATTTACAAGAGTTTCGGGAAATGATTTCTATAGATGCAATAAAAAGGAATTTTTTAAATTTACATTTCGTAATTACACTGAAAAGTATTTGCAAAATATTTGCTTCTTGAATTTATCGTCTGTGAAATGTAACACTAACACTTTGTAAAGTTATGCACTATTGTAGATTAAAAAAGTAATAGCTGCCAAACAAGACCATTTGTGTATATTAGATAAAATACTATGCACAGTAAAAGATGTTGTATAAAAATAAAAATAGAACGAAATATTCATTAACAAAATTCAACAGCAATGTTCAAAATAAAAAATGCATTTTAGTTAAAAGAAAAATCGCCGGTGTATGTTGCAGATATATATACAATAATGAAAGACATTTTCACTCTGTCTCTTTGTCTGTGTGTGTGTGTGCGGTAACAAGCAAAATCTAGCGCACATAGAAGTTTGAAAATGTATGTTAGAATAGACAAAAGAAGGCCTCTATTGGACTATTAATGCACCTGAGACTCTGATTTTTACTTTATTAAGGACTAAGATCACTAGGCTTCTTTTTGTTTTTATGCCCTAAATTATTAATAACTTGCACCCATTTTTTCTGACTTTATCGATTTTAGGGCTATGTTATCTCTATTTAATCATTCGTTCAATTATGCATTCCAGAAAGGATGTTCTCCACACAAGGGCCGGACAAGCTCCCTTTAATTTTTTGCAACCTAAATTATGAATAAATTCCTTCTCTTTAATCCGATCTTAATTTTTGTGGTTATTCTCATTTTTCCATTTAGTAATACTACATTTTCTACACTCCAGTTTAGAGCCTTTGATCCTGCAGGTCCATTTGAACTCATTTATTGCATGCATTTTCCATTCAAATATTTTTCACCTTCTCAGTATATTATTTTAAAGTTAAATATATGACTATTATTCCCATTCTAACACTCTCAAAGTTTTATAGGGCCCCACAACCCTTTTTGCACGCATTTACCCAATTTCTTACATATTGATTTACTGGAAATAATTTCGTAATGAATAATGCATGCCCTATGCTTAATTTTGACCAATTAAGGATCTAAAGTGCTAAGTATTAAGACATTTTAACATATTTCATGCTAGTCCCCTGTTTTTAAGTATTAATTTGGCCCATTTCGGCCTTTTTAAAAATATTTCTAAGATTTTTGAATTTTTAGTGTTGAAAATTACATTTTCAACATTTACAACTTTACAAAGTGAAAAAGCTTTAACCCTTCAGCACACGCACCCATTTCTAAGACTTAATCACACGCACTGGGACAATATGACCTTCACTTTTTTTGTGAACTTCTCGGTAAAATATGGACATTATAATAAAAATAAATTAAGTCAAAAGTATTATTTAAATCTTTTTTTAAAAAACAAGATATATTTTTTGTTTTAAAAATCAAATTTTAAAGAAAAAAAACTTACCTTTAATTTTGTATCTTTTTTCGGCATTCATTCGTTTTCTATCGCTTTAAATCGCTTTCACATTTAGTACATAATTTTAACGATTTTTTTCTTGAAAAAAGATGTTTCAATAGCATCACAAGGAAAATTTTTTTATAAAAAATATGTTTTTTCCCGTAACCCTCATAGCATGCATGTTCACAGTGACGTCACAATGACGTCACTGTGAGTCACTTTGGTCACATCACATCTGTGACGAAAATGCCACCACTCAGTGACGTCACAATGTGACTAAGATGTGACTTTCTAAAAAAATTTTCATAGTTCGTCACAATGTTAATGTCAAAGTAGTCACAAATGACACACTTTTCACAAATGGGTCACATTGTGACGTCACAAAGTGGTCACAATGTGACGTCACAAAAAAGCTCTAAAACGGCCATAACGACTTCATATTTTAGTTACTGTGACTTCACATCGACGTCACGTGACGTCACATAGACAATCGATGGTCACAAAGTCACAATGTGACTTCACAATGACGTTGCAGTGACGTCACCATGTCTTTCGGGAAGGCATGGTGACGTCAATGCAACGTCGTTGTGAAGTCACATTGTGACTTTGTGACCATCGATTATCGATGTGAAGTCACGTGACGTCGATGCGAAGTCACAGTGACTAAAATGTGAAGTCGTTATGACCGTTTTAGAGCTTTTTTGTGACGTCACATTGTGACCACTTTGTGACGTCACAATGTGACCAATTTGTGAAAAGTCTGTCATTTGTGACTACTTTGACATTAACATTGTGACGAACTGTGAATTTTTTTTAGAAAGTCACATCTTAGTCACATTGTGACTTCCCTGAGTGGTGGCATTTTCCTCACAGATGTGATGTGACCAAAGTGACTCACAGTGACGTCATTGTCACGTCACTGTGAACATGCATGCTATGAGGGTTGTTATTTTGCATATTTTGCATGTTGGGTAAAACTGACCCATTCACACTAGACACCATAGAAAAATCTCGTGTTTCAAGTTTCTGTTCTCAGGATCCCTTCTTGCTCAGGCCACCCAGTAAGGTGCCGGAAGTGACAGGTGAAATTCTTGAGAAATTACTGAAAATCCTGAACATGATAGGGACCGTCGGGTGAGAAATTCCCGATGCGTGTGTTGACGGGTTAAACATGGAATAGAAAATATGGATTGGAAAAAGTGGAATCTTTCTAGTTTTCATAAAAGAAACAATGACATCAGTAATGAAAGGTGATTTAGGGATATTCAGTTCTTAATTTATAACCTGAACCACACTGCATCTACTTGAGGTTGGCAATATTCGATTCTAGGACTGTGATTTTTTAAACGCATTTGTTCAAGCTGAAGAAAACCAGGCATTTTTTCACCAACATTTGGCGATAGATGACTCAACGATTTCGATTATAATTCGAGAAGGTAATTATCTTGGCTGTAATGACATGGAAACCAGTATGCTTTGTGATTCTCTTTTCATCTAGATTTGTCTCAAGCACTAAAATATCTCCGTATGTCGCCACGTTCATGTCAAGGAGCACTACCTAAAAAAAATCGAAAGTTATATTGAAAACTACTTCAATAAAAGTGCTATTATACGAGGGTTCAAAATCAAATTTAATTTCAGGTATCTCCATGTCGTTTTATTTCTCCAGGGGTGTTGCTCAGAAAGCAAGGAATTACTTGTGTTGGAGTGTCTTTGACACCTGAAACTGAGGGATATCTATAAAAGAACCAATAGTAACAGCCAATCAAATGCTTGGAAATAGGGATGTTGGAAAAGTTTTTTTCTCGAACAGCCAACAAAATGCTAAAAAAACGCATGCGATTTTTGTCGCTTAAAATTTTTAGTACTAAAAATTTAAATCTAAGTATACTATCGCTACATACAATAATGCGCTTTCATACGTACCGACATATAGGTACCTTGTGTTTCCGGCACAACAAGCATCTTGACACTCAGAAATGTTTGCCCCAATATATAGTAGGGTGGACCGCTGTTCTATGTTAAACACAGTTATATTATTCTCAAAACCTAACTATGCGAAAAAAAATATTCTACTGCATCGAAACTAAGAAAAAACGTAATTAATCCTTTCAGGGGAAAAAGGATTTTGTTAGTAAAATGATGAATAAATAGACTGACACCAAAGTATTCAAACGAATATCTTACAAAATAAAAATCCGATATTTTGCATATTCATTACAAAAGCGAAATTTTATTAAAATATTACTGGTGTCATTTTTCAATTTTGGATTTAAAATTAAGTAGAATGAGCCGTCTAGCCCCCACCCTTGAAAGGGCTAAAAGTAGGAATTTTAAATCTTAATGATGCAACAAGCAGGTTGAAAGTTCAAAAAAAAAAAAAAAAAAAAAGAAGAAGAAAAAAGAAAAGAACCTAAATTTGGTCACATGATTTTGACTTAAAATAATTGTTTTAATAGTAAACACTACCTATGTGAAAAAGATATTATATTCTATATTATATTCTGTTATATTCTATTCGAAATAGTTAATAAATAAATAAATTTACATATTTATAGCCCTCCCCCCCTACAATTAAAAAATAAGTTGACAGTTTTATATTAATCGGAATCTTGCATTATGTAAACACTGACAACTTTGTATAAGTGAGGAAATTTGATAGATCTTCGACCTGATATCTAATGTTGGACTAATATAGACGATATCCAATATCCAACTTCAAAGTATTGATTCTCAAAAAATTGCAAAATGTCACGATAGATCTCTTCGGATGTTATTTTAGAAGGTTCATTCTACATTTGTTTTGTATTAAAGTCCGACGGACTTGGATGAGTTTTATGTATATATATATATATATATATATATATATATATATATATATATATATACACTACTGTGCGAATTAATTTAGACAAACATGTTTTTTAAGAAAATTGTTCCTTTCTCGAGGATTTTCTGCCTTAAACCGGTTTCAACTGTATTTTCTTACAACGCACCACTGTACTTGACTAGTCTAAACCGGTTTGATCACGTGATCATGACATGTCGAAAATATTTCCCTTCAGTTGCGCTTCAGTTTCTGTAAGTTTTGGTCGATTGTGTGAATTGTTTGCTTCGGTTGTTCATTTAAAAAATGGATATCACTCCCAGGAAAAGGACAAGAATTGTTACCCTTAGACAGCATACCTTTATGACTGTGAGGGATATTGCTGCAGCAGTTGGAGTTGGCAAATCCAATGTTTCTGGAATTATTAATCAGCAAAAGAGTTTTGGGACATTGTCTCCAAAAAGAAAGAGTAAGTGTGGACACAAACGCAAGACCACACCTCGAACAGACAAATTTCTTGTACGAAATAGTAAAATGCATCCTCGCAAAACAAGTACAGATCTTCAGAGAGAATTATTAGCTACTGGTGTGAGAGTGATTCATCGACAGTTCGACGAAGGCTTATTGAAGCTGGGAGATTTGCAAGAAAACCAATCAAAAAACAGTTATTAACCCGCGCAATGAAGAAAAAATGTTTGGATTGGGCCAGGCAATATCAATCCTGGACTGCACAAGACTGGAAAAAGGTTGTATTCAGCGACGAAACGCATTTTTTTGTACAAGGGTTCCAAACAAGATTTGTACGGCGAACTGATGGAGAACCCATGAGGGAACAACATCTTACACAAACAGTTAAGCACCCTCAGAAACAGATGTTTTGGGGTTATTTTTCTTCTGGAGGACCTGGCAGTTAACCAGTTGAAGGAATCATGAACTCTAAAAAATACATCTCTGTAATGGAAAAAAAAATTGTGCCTATGATGCAAACGTTCGCTGGTGGTGTCGGTATCTTTCAACAAGCTCTTGCTCCATGCCATACGTCTAAGCTAACAAACAAATTTTTTCAAGAACATAAATTAACGATATTGGATTGGCCGGGTAATTCTTTTGATTTAAATCCCATCGAAAATTTGTGGAGCATTGTAAAGAGACGTGTGAGTAAAATGGACTGCTCAGCAAAGAAAAGAATGATTGATAATGTTATAAAAGTTTCGTTTCGTGATGACGAGATCAAAAATATATGTTCTAATTTAGTGGAATCCATGCCAAAACGTGCACAGGATCTCATTCAAGCTAGAGGAGAACATATTTCGTATTAGATTGCTATACAAAGCATGTAAGTTAACCTATACAAATTAAACAACATTTGTAAAAATTTTTATGTATGTCCCCTTTAATTCGCACAGTAGTGTACATATATACATATATATATATATATATATATATATATATATATATATATATATATATATATATATATATATATATATATATATATATATATATACATACATATATATATGTATTCCTTGTACATATATATATATGTACAAAATTCCTTAAAACTACGTATTTTTAAAATAATCCACTTTTTTCGAAAAACAAATTAAATAGCTAATTTAATGGGGTTTCAGAAAAGTGCAAAGAAAAAAAAACATTAAACTATCTAAAAAGGTCTTAATTAGGCTATGAGTGCGGCAAATTCGACTGAAAATCACGCAGAAACAGAAAACGTTTAAAATTACTAATTTCAGATAAGCAATGTGAATTCATGAGATCTTTTGAAACCAAAATATTAAAGAATATAAATTTTCAGATACTTCGCAATGCTGTGGAATTTATTTAATTTCAAAATACAAAACTTGGATTTTTTTTCTTTGGACATATAATCACAATTTGGGAACAATGCACGTTGTATGGCAGCTTGCATCCAGGCTATATGTGGGTCAACAGCTTATTGAGTTTGTTACTTTGTAACTATATAACTCTGATATAAATCATTCGATTGTTCTGAAATTATAATCATTTTCTATTCCGTATACAATCTTCTTATCCGCGAATTTTTTGTCTCCATCGGACAACTCCTTCTTGGTGCGTCGATTTTTTTTGAAGAGTATTTCCTGTATAATAGAAAACAGATAGTACTTACAGGGACACACAAAAGTTTTCGTCTTATATGCAATATCCAAAATACTGTATAAGATTACACCAAGATCAGAATATTTTAGATGTTGTAGTATAGTACGAATGCACTTCATTCGCTAAGCTTGACGTTCAATTTCCGACTTATTTCCATAATGAGTGGAAACTAAAAGATAAGACAATCATGAGTTCCGCGCGTTAATCACATTTTCTAACTTAAAAAACTCTCAATTTAATTTTCGAAAATATTCCTTATTTGAAGAAATAAGAAAACAAAATATGAAATATGTTTTCCCTTGCTGTATGTTAGAGAAAAAACATTTTAAAATTAAATGATATTTTATTTAATAAAAAAAAATTGAGTTTCAGAATACAAGAAAAACCGATTTGGACAGGCCGTTCTTTTCTCGTGTGTACATTGTTAAATACAGTCTGAAACCTCAGTCTATATATAGCTACATACATACGCATCTATATTAAAATTAAATTAAGAATTTTATAAAATTTTAACCTGAGAATTTATATCTATCTGCACTTTTGTAAAGAATGTTTCTTCTACAAAAAATGACGTCCATTATATAGAAATGTACTTTCAACAATACGAGACATATAAAAATATATTGCAGGAATCACTTTAAACCAATAACAGTATCGCATTCTAAAATAAATAAATAAATAAATAAATAAAAGGTTAGAATATAACGGAAAGTAGTGTGTCCTGTTGTTTATTCAAAAACAATAAAAAAATAAAGATGGATCGTTGAAGAAAGAACTTTTATCTGTTCTCCATGCTTTTAGCATCGGATATTGGAATTCTTCACTCACACGTCGTTATCTTGTCTCTTTTGCTATAGAAACCACTGTATGTGTTTATATATATATATATATATATATATGTATATATATATATATATATGTGTATATATATATATATAGAGAGAGAGAGAGAGAGAATTTTCGAAGTTTCAATTTTTATTTCAAAGGAAATATATAATATGCTACAGCTTACATAAACAATAATAAAGCCATATTAATAATTGTGGTATGGGAATTTTACTTCCATAGCTTTAATTTAATTTTAACTGTTTTTCGATACGTTAATAATTGTTAATATTATTTGGCGTATGGAAAACTTTAATATCTTGTAAACTTGAAACTTAAAAAAAAATTTTATAAATTGTTTTAGAGATTCTAAATTATATATATATTTACCTAAGGAGAAATTAAACAAGTAATCATGTTCATGTAAACTTCCAAATGTACATGGAAACGTACATTAAACAACACATCAACAACAAAGTAACACACAAAAAAAGTACAGTAACAAAGAAGAAGGTGCGCATATACACAATAATATCTGTACCCCAAGCAAACACTAAAATAGATCTAAATTATAAGATGGAAAAGTAGTAGAGGAATTTTTAAATTGTATCTATTTTCTAATATTTCACACCTTTGAGATTACTAACAAATGAATAATTTATAGGGAAAAAAGTAGGTATATTTCACCATTAGAAGGATATTTTATATTTAAAATGGTATAATTTTTAATGCCTTAAGCGTATTAACAAAAACTCATCATAGACATTAAAAAAATGTATAATGTATATTGATAATAAGAAAAAGTATAGCATTGTATTTATAATAAGATGCGTTTGTTTCCATAATTAATCTCTAATTAAAATGAACTATTTTTGAAATTATCGATTTAAGTTAGGAAAATCATGATGATTATAGACTCTGCTCCAATAAAGACTAAATTTTCAGTTCATATAACTCACAAGGTGCTACTACAACAAAAGTTGAAAGGTTGTATTTCTATTATATATATAAATATATTTTGGAAATTTGAATTTCGAAATTATGATTATATTAAATATGTTATTGCTTAAGATAAAGAAAGAATAATTTATAAGAATACATAAGAGACAAAACAAATCATATTTTTTCCCTTTTTGTGCTTATATTTGTTGAGACTAATTTTTTTTTTTTAGCCAAGGAAATTTCAATACCACAAGTAAAAAACATTCTAAAACGTCAAATGTTCTTGGAAACTTATAAATCAGCATGATTATTAATCTTATAAAACGTTTAAATTTTTAACTTCAGCCTAATTTTAAAATTAAATAATTGCTAATAAATATTAATGATTTAAGAGGCTTAATAAAAGGAAAACGTTCTATAAATGTTCTAAATAGTGGTTTATCGTGCGTTGCCACCAAAAGTTGACATTAGACAAAACTGTAACTTTTAAAATACATAAAATAATTTATAAGGTAAGAAAAACACAATTTGTTAGTATAAAATAAGAGAAAAATGATTTCTTTGAAACTAATAAAACGATTAAAAAATTCTTTTATGATAATTCTACAACTAGGATACTTTTATCTAAGTTCCTTAGCCTTCTAACATACGCCACTAACGACAATAATTCGAAAATTACGATTTCTTTCAGTACGTTGACAAGCGAAATAAAATTTTAAAATTCTGGCAACATTTAAGAAGTTTATGTTGAATAATACCGATTATTTTTTGATAATTTTTATTTTTTGTTTATTTACAGAATTTGAAAACGTGAAAATTACCAAATATATTCTTAAAACGTCCTATATTACGACTTCATTGATTTGTTACACAAATCACAATTTATTTGTGACATTAAAGCCAAGAGATTAAAGATGAAATTAATATTTTAAGATATTTTAAGCCAGTTTAGTACACTAACTCTTCTCATCTAAAAGGTAAAATGCCCCTAGAAACCTTTCGTGGTATTTAAATATACAATGCTAGTGTCGCGATCCATAAAATCAACAAAACAAATAGTAACTCCATCGTACAATCTGTGAACAGAAACGTGTGAATTATTAGAAAAAAATTAATCGTAGGCGTTCTACACAACTTCTGATTTCAGGAAAAAAGACTATAATTTTAACATTGATTCCTCCATTATTATGATGAAATGTAATGCTCTTTCAGATTTAGACATTTTCATCCTGTTCCGATTTATATATTTAGAAACTCCAGGGTTAACGATTTTCCCGTGCATCTAATGATTCACCATTCTGGGTGGATTTACCGTAACAACATCAACGTAGAATGCACAGGGTGTGTCATAAATTTTGAAACAACAGTTCATCTCCTTAAATATTGCCCCTAAGCACATACTTTCAATTTCAAACTTTCATAAAAAAGGTGTAACGTGTGATGACATAAATTACAACTCCATATTGGGTCTATTTGAAAAAATACGAAAATTAAAATATTCCTTATTCATTCCTGAAATAAACAAAAAAATCATTTCCATATCTGAAATTATCAAAGAGATATTACAATCTAAATTTCTTTAAAATTCGTGACTTTACCATGTCTCTAAGCAAAGTGTTTTTGACTGATTTTGAAAGCAAGTAAAGGATCATAAATAAATTGTCGGTTTAAGACAGTGCCCATCACTTGGCTATACAAAAGCAAAATATAGGATTTTTGTTAAACTTTCTTTCAAAATAATCTGGTAGTCATCGATAAAGGTCTGCATGGGTGGAAATATCTAGGTCTAGCCTCAAATCGACCCATACAAAAAAGTTCGGTCTGGCTTGAAAAAATTAAAACCATAGCCCAGCCTAAGTATATTTCTAGATATTTTTTAGATAATAGTTTTGAAAATTGCTTCATATGAGTGAATTCTGACCAAACATATTTGTTTTTTCACGTTTATAATCTTTACTTTTAAAGAAGTGCAAAAATCTGTGATATATTTGTTTTTTAAAGAAATTTTATTTATGCTCTAATATTTCACTTTTCTTTTAATATCGTTTTCTTTACAATAAAATCTTTTAAGATGATGGAAAAGAAATAAAATGCGTCATAGACAAGTTTCTTTCATAGGATGTATAAATGTATTAAATTTTCTCCTCAAGTATTATTATATTCACTATGCATGGACTTTTTCCGTTTAAGACAGGTTTGCGTCATATGCAAATTCCTTTTCCCTTGTTTTACTTTATTTTTTCTATTTAAATCCACTATCCTTAAAAAATAATTTTATTTCAAAATAATGTCGACTGAAAAATATGTGCATTTTTTGTAAAAATTTTTGGACTTAATTTATAGCAAATTTTACTCGTGTTTGCAAGGATTTCGTCAAATATTTTAAAAAGAGTTATGTCGAGAGGCCGGAACTGAAACTTTTATGCCGTACACACCTACGAAGAAAGAATCTAGTAGCGGTTCGGAATGAAAAACATATTAGGCTTGGTCGAGTCTTCTGAAAAAAGGTAAGATTCTGGGCCTGGTTTGGACCGGTCCCAGACTAATTACTTTTTTAATAGCATCTGCGGGACGGTAAAAAAGCTGAAGTTGTGAGAACTAAAGTTAGTCGTGAGAATTAAAGACAGATATTTAAAAAGTATTAAAAGGAGGTGGAAACGGCCAAATTGAAGCCTATTTGGAATTTTAAGCCATACAAAAAAGTTACTTTTTTTTTAGCGTTGAAGCATTTTATTAGGAGCGAATCTTTCTTTCAAAGTTTAAATGTGTTTTCCGCATGTTGTTTTTTAGGTAGATTTCGTATGAAATAACAAATTGCGATTTTTCTAACTCATTTTTAAATTCAGTTTTGCTCTCAAACACATACAATTGACAGTTTCTCTTATATAGGAGCTGTATAATGTCCCGCATTGTTCAGTTTTTTGATAAAGGCTGAATATATTTTAAAAAATGTTGTCAAATTGGGCACTTCGCGCAAAATTTCCCGAAGCTATTATTATTAAGAATTGAGGTTGTATTCAAAATTGGTTATTTTATAACTCATTTTTAAATTCAATTTTGCTATCAAACGCATTCAATTGACAATCTTTTGTTATTTAGGAACTATATAATGTACCGTATTAGTCGATTTTTTAATAAAGTCAGAATTATTTCAAAATAGGTTGTCAAAATGGGCATTTGAGCCGAATTTAGCTTAAGATGATTCTGATAAAACCAGTCCATACAGAAAAATGAAATTAAAATTTTTTCAAAAGAGGACAAATAAAGTTGTTAAACTGGGTTTATCTGTAATCAAATTTATTTTTTGTTGTTGAAATGAGCACTCTTCGAAATCTACCTCCGCCTATAGGCCAAGCCGACAGGGATTTTTTTTTTGTTTGTTACATTTCCCTTATCATTTAATGTATTTAAATTATTAACTGAAGAATTTTTAAAGAAATAAGGTGCAAACTTGGAACTTCTTTACATTAATTTTGTTTCGGCAATTTATAAAAATAATTAAACAAATAAAAATATTTATTTGAACATATGATTTTTGAAAAAAAAAAGTTACACCGATTTTAAAATAAATATCGTTAACATTTTTCAATTTAATACTTAAAAAGATCCTGAAATAAAACTAAAATTATATTTTCTTCTTTAATTAAAAGAAAAAAATGAAATGAATGAATGAAACGATGGATAATAATTCGAGTTGCAACGATTTTAAATTACTGTACTTAAAAAGTACTAATCAGTTAAAATATATTTTTTAACTCTATGAGAATTTTAGGATGCAATCTTGTTTTCAAAATATGTGGTTAACCAGAACAAAAAAGAGAAAACAAACAAACTTCTAACTGAAATGTGTTATTTGCATGTTTCCTAGAACTCATAAAGTAACATTTTTCTTGGATTGCACGCATTTCAATTTGTGTCTTATCCCTTCCAATTTCATGAATTATTTAAACGACCTAACCATTGTGAGTCTTGTAGATTACGAAGATGCAGTTTTTTTGCGTTTAACTCATGCCTGGGTAAGAAAAGGTTTTCTAATTAAAATTTTATCCCGACGGGGGCCGTATAAGAATTCAGTTTTCGTATTTTTTCAAATAGAACCCCCATGAAGATTCAACTAATGACATCATACTTTGCACCTTTTTTATGAATTTTTTGAGGCAATAAACTTGAGTCTTGAGGCAATATTTAAGGAGATAGCCTATTGTTTCGATATTTATGACTCACTGTGTATGAACAGAAACCCATGAATTATCTTTTTAAAAAGCACAATCAAATTCTAGACAGTTTCTCAATTTGAGGGGAGGAGAGGATATAATTTCAAAATTGATTCAACAACTATTATCAAGAAATGTAATACTCCTTCATATTTAGGCTTTTTTGAAAGTGTTTACATTCATAATTGTAGAAACTCCCAGGTTAATAGTTTTTCCGTGTCTAACATCTCATCATTCTGGGTGAATTTGCTGTATAATGACGATTTATTTCGGCTTTGACCTTATTATACGATAATGATGAACATTACTGACATTTCGATTTTTTTCTTTCACTTTAATGTATTTGGAATGATTTTTATTATCTTTTATAGACTTGCACTGATAAAAATTTGTAACTTTTGCTGCACCGTTACACCACCGCTTTTAAAAATAACGATTTTTTCACTGCATTATGGAACCATTCCCATTGGTCAGAATAGGCATATTCTATAAAAGTGGTGGATTGACGATGTAGCAAAAGTTTCAAATTTTAAACAGTGTATGAGGTCAGTCCTGGTACAGTACGTAGCGTATAGGCCTGTTCATTTTCTAGTGCTTGATTTGTATATATTGTGTGCTAAAGTGTTTTTTTAAGTGATTAATTTGACTTGAATGTAAACTAAGTTTTATTTATTCAAGCTGGGAAATGAGATGAAGTAGTTTTACCTGAAAAATACAATTTTTTCATTTACTACAAATTTTAGTTAAGGTTTAGATGCAACATTCATTATGTTTGCAGTGATTTCTTGAAAATAAAATCACACGATTTTTGATAATGCAATATTGTCATTTTTTATGCATACAAAATTTTTCATAGTTTGCAAAGTTTTTATTTCATTATTTTGAATAAAAAAAGCAATTATCTTTTAATGTAATGTTTCGAAATTTTCATTTTAAATTAAAAAATATAATGTTATTTTATATATATCTTCTTTATATAAAAATACACTAAAAATAAAAATGAAACTGTGATATTTTAGATAGATTATACAAAAAAAAGTAATCTAAACTTAATTTTACAGTTGTTTTTCAAAATTGTTTTTTAAAAATTTCTGGTAATCTGAATTTTATTAGCTTTAGAAAAACTACAAATAAAAAAATATATTGTTTATTCCAGCAACATTTATATATTTAGAAGTAGACAGAAAAGGTATGTAGTATAATTGTGATTAATGCTAAATATAATAAATTGTAATAATAATAATAATAATAATAATAATAATAATAATAATAATAATAATAATTAAAAAGAACAAAAATTTTTTTGCAGAATTTTTTTTTTTTTTTTTGCAAGAATGTTCTTTGCAGAACTATATTACACTGTAAAAAAATGAATTAGAATAAAAAATAAAAAATCCTTTAGATTTACGGCGTAGCAATGTTTCCAGCAGTTTTTGCTGTAAAAAATGTAGCAAAATTAGATGCAATACAAAAATTACATCTAATTTTACTGCACTTCTTATGACAAAACTGCGCGCAACATTGCTTCCAGCAGTTTTTGCTGTAAAAAATGTAGAAAAATTAGAATTAATAAAAAAATTACATCTAATTTTACTGCACTTCTTATGACAAAACTGCGCGCAACATTGTTTCCAGCAGTTTTTGCTGTAAAAAAGGTAGCAAAATTAGAATTAATAAAAAAATTACATCTAATTTTACTGCACTTCTTATGACAAAACTGCGCGCAACATTGCTTCCAGCAGTTTTTGCTGTAAAATAGTAGCAAAATTAGATTCAATAAAAAAATTACATCTAATTTTAGTGCACTTCTTATGACAAAACTGCGTGCAACATTGCTTCCAGCAGTTTTTGCTGTAAAAAATGTAACAAAATTAGATGCAATACAAAAATTACATCTAATATTACTACACTTCTTATGACAAAATTGCGCGCAACATTGCTTCCAGCAGTTTTTGCTGTAAAAAATGTAGCAAAATTAGATGCAATACAAAAATTACATCTAATTTTACTGCACTTCTTATGACAAAACTGCGCGCAACATTGCTTCCAGCAGTTTTTGCTGTAAAAAATGTAGCAAAATTAGATGCAATACAAAAATTACATCTAATTTTACTGCACTTCTTATGACAAAACTGCGCGCAACATTGCTGCCAGCAGTTTTTGCCGTAAATTTAACGGATTTTTTTTCAGTGTATCGTACATGTTTTAAATTCCTAAAAGATTAGCCGAAAATATTTTATTTAAATGTTCGAATATTTCATCTTCAACATATAAATATTTTACTTTCATTTAATTATTAGACAGTTAAGTAATATATTGCCAATTAAACTTATTAATTACACTATTTCTCTGTCACAATATTCCAGAAAACAAATCGCCAGAAAGTGTGATTTTGCGTATATTTCTTTCTAAATTGGTATGAATCGCTCAAAGAAAGTTAGTATTAAAATAAGACACATATTATTTTAATAACAATTTTAATTTTTCTTAAGAAAGGTGTTATAATAAAAATAAAATACATTGACATGTTTCGGAACCGTCAAATAAGTTCCATAGTCATAATATAAATAAAACAAAATTTCAAAATATTTCTCGGTCAATACAAATGACACGCGACAATGAGATATAAATGACAAAAATCACGCGCTCTATTGCAAAAAATCAAATTAAAATATAGACCATGATTTAAATTTAAATAAAAATAAAATTTCAAACTATTACACGGTCAATACAACATATCTCACGGTCGCGATGACACGCGACAGTGAGATATAAAAAACACCAAAAAACACGCGCGCTATTGTAAAAATTAAAAATGGACCATGATCTAAAAGAAATTCCAACCTGGTTCATCCCATTCAAGCCCTCACGAGGAATTTATTTATTAATTCTAACCATAACTTAGGAATAATAAAAGAAGCGGTATCATTGCAAACCAGATTTGCTGGTTTGCAATGATACCGCTTCTTTTATTATTCCTGTTTTTTATATCTCACGCTCTCTAGCGTGTCATTTGTATTGACCGTGTAATAGTTTGAAATTTTATTTTTATTTATGTTTTAGATCATGGTCTATATTTTAATTTAATTTTTTGCAATAGAGCGCGTGTTTTTTGTCATTTATGTCTCATTGTCGCGTGTCATTTGTATTGCCCGAGAAATATTTTGAAATTTTGTTTTATTTATATTATGACTATGGAACTTATTTGACGGTTCCGAAACATGTCAATGTATTTTATTTTTACTATAACACCTTTCTTAAGAAAAATTAAAATTGTTATTAAAATGTTTATATAAAAGGTGAATGTTTTAAAATCTGATGATTTAAAAAATCCATTGGATTTAATTAACTTTTTATCAAAGACACACATTAATTAAAAAAAATCATTAACTATTAAAAATAACTTACCGTGTTTTTTTAAGGAAAAAAAATCAAACTTTCAATAATTGTTACTTGCAAATACAATTTTTTCATATTACAGTTTCTTCCTCATTATATTAAAAATGTTTATAACATGTGTGTAATTGCAGATTAAATAGAATTTCATTTCTTTTTTTCTCTCACTCATACGGGGAACCGTTTCTTTTTCTTAATCACTAATTGGTGGAATATTTACGATTATGACAGTTTTATTCAAATCTTGATTTTGAGACGCAGATATGGTTGGTTAGGCATATTTTTTCTCTTATTGTCAGACTTGTTTTAGCAAAAATGTACCCCTCTAATTTTATAGATATATCACTATAATTGTGTAAATATCTGTAAATTACATGATTCCAAAAACTATGTGAATTGTAGTCCTTCTATAGTAAAAAAAAAACTAGCCTTAAAAGGAATGACTCCTGGAATGATGCTGATGTGGAAGATTTCCGGAACTAACGAATCCGGGTTGTCCACTCCTTCCATGAGTCGAATAGACCAATCAGGAAAGGGCTCCGTCTATGCATCGCCGTATGGGTTACCATAAAGAGAGGAAAGGTTACCATCGCCAACAATCGCCAAGTTTGTCGCCAACTTGGCGATATATCGCCAAATTTGGCGACCAAAATTAGTTGTCAAAAGTGACGCCAACTTGGCGATAACTGTAATATTTCGCCAAATTTTTAATTTCTTTACAACATCAGTCGTTTGATACATCATTTGAGAGGTTTGCAACTGCTTATTCATATAATGGATGTCTTGTGTGTTATCCCCCATTCTGCTCCCCAGGGGGGACACATTTTTAATTTCTTTACAACACCAGTCGTGTTACACAAGATTTGAAAGGTCTGCAACTGCTTATTCATATTATGGATGTCTTGTGTGTCACCCCCACACTCTGCTCTCCCCAGAGGGGGGGGGGTCACATTTCTAATTTCTTTACAACACCAGTTGTGTGACACATCATTTGAAAGGTCTGCAACTGCTTATTCATATTATGGATGTGTTGTGTGTCATCCCCCACTCTGCCCCCCAGGGGGCACATTTTTTATTTCTTTACAACACCAATTGTGTGACACATCATTTGAGAAGTCTGCAACTGTTTATTCATATTATTTGTATCTTGTGTGTAACCCCCCTCTGCCCTCAGAGGGGGCGCATTTTGTAATTTCTTTACAACACCAAATGTGTGACACATCATTTGAAAGGTCTGCAACTGTTTATTCATTTTATGGATGTCTTGTGTGTCACCCCCACTCTGCCCCCCCAGGGGGCACATTTTTAATTTCTTTACAACACCAGTCGTGTGACATATCATTTGAGAGGTCTGCAGCTGCTTATTCATATTATGGATGTCTTTTGTGTCGCCTCCCTCTCTGCCCCACAGGGGGGCATATCTTTAATTTCTTTACAACACCAGTCGTGTGGCACATCATTTGAAAGGTCTGCAACTGCTTATTCATACCATGGGGTATTGGCGAGCGCAGCAAGCAGGGGTAGCCAATAATTTGGAATTGCGAAGCGATTACGCGGGGGGTTGGCGAGCATAGCGAGCAGGGGGGCGGGGCCCCCCTAGTATTTCTAAGATTTTTTTTACTTGAATGGACGTGCATCATTCGAGACGTTAAAGAATATTTTATTCTAATGATTTATCGTTAATTATGCTGTTGGTTATGGTTGTTCAGTTTTTGAACTTGGACCTTTGAATGTTCATAAAACAGTTTTCTATTACGCTTAAACATTCCTCGATTTTATGTATATTCTTAAAATAAAAAGAGTATAACATTGCAATAGAATTTTTAATTCCACGAGCATTCACATGATCCAAAATAACGAAAAAAAATTCCTGAGAGTAGTTATAATATAACGCAAAATGTAATGAGCTTTAATATCCTAATGGCCATCAAATAGTAAAATTTTGTAATAATAAATTTGAATAAATTCTGTTACACCACAGTCAATTTTTCGATTAAATTGAATAAAAACGGAAAAATGTGCAATTTCAGATACAAAGACAACAAAAATACATATATAAAAGAAAAACAAAGATTATGATTATCTTTTCACAGTCCATTCCATAACAGTATAAGTTGCATTAATATTTAACCCTTTCCGTCACACTGTGCCCAGTCCGGAATACCTAATTTTAATTCCAAACTTGCAAACGGAACCAATAATACTTTAATAAAATTTTGATTTTACAATGAAATATTAAATTAAGGGATCACTAATTTCTAAAAAAGTCGTTTGTAAATTCCGGTGGCAGTGGATAATATCACAGAATTTGTACGTGCCGGAAAGGGTTAAAAACATTAAACACTGGAAAAAAGATATAAAGAAAATATCGATATATCTTTGTTTACTTTCATATCTTTGTCCGAAAAGCATGGTAGTAAACAATTTGTTAATGCTTAAAGCACTAATATCTTCAGCTTCAACATTGAACAAATCCAAAGATAAACAAGTAAAAAAAATCATGCGTTAAGCATAGATTATGAATCAGATTCCAACACTTTCTGAAATCATTAAAACATTCGCTATTTATTGTAATAAAGTGTTACTGTCCATAGCCAAATATGTAATCCAATACTTTTGAACAACCCAGTATTTGACCTGTGGATTGATATTGTGTATAATATATGATGGGAAAAATTAGAAAATACATAACAGGTTGACATTTTATTTTCAGCAGTTTATACTAATTGATGGAGACATATATAAATACTCTTGTTCAGCCCTGTAGTTTACCTAGTACCTTTATTACATGCCAGTATTTTTCTAAAGTTTAGTTCAAAGAAAAACGCATATATAAATTTACTTTAATTTCATTTCCAGAAATCACCAGCCATAGGTGACGATGTCATCAATTTTTTGCTAGATCCTCTATATCACTTTATATATATTCTACAAAAATTTCATAGTAAATTGAAATCAATTCAACGTATAAATGCGTAACTTACTTAAAAACCATTTTGAAGTAAATTACGCTCATAATCAGTAATATTTAAGAGCTCTTTTGTATAATCCTGTATATCAACTATAGCATTTATAAAGACGAAATATTATGCATACGTTTAGTGAAACTTAAAACAGCATATCATAATAAAATGCATTTCTCCCATACATCATCCACCATAGATAACACACCGTACTTTTTTGATGGAATATACTATTTGAAATATTTTGTGTGTCCCTGTAAATTTGATGCACATCATATTATGCGAAAAATATTAAACCTCATTAGCGTTTATCAATTAATTATACATGAAATCGTTCAATATAATTTAAAATGTCGGAAACAATTTCCCCTTCTTTATTGTGTAATGGAATTCTATTACGTGGTCTTGTAAGTGAATAATAACTATTATTTTCACTGCATGTTTTACAGAATACATATTTTACTGCACGTCACAATTTGAATACGTTAAACAGGGTGAAGCACCTTTAAAATTCATTTGAAACGATTTTTTATCATAAGTCGTAAGACGGAAAAATTTGACTATCTTAGTAAATAAACTACTCACGCCGGAAACTTCATTTTCAATAGGATTCGTGCTAGGGTTAACGTCAATAACATCCAAAATTTTCGTGTCAATTAGAACATATTTAAGAAAGTTAGAGCGCGGACAGATGAACAAACGGCCAGAGGACCAGACGGACAGACAATCCGAAAACTTTGTTGGAAAGTGTTAAATAAACACTTGTTATCGTACAATGAACCAATGACACTTCTATTTATATATCAATCAGACGATCTGTCCTTTAAAAAAGAGATTATCTGTGAATTTCTTTCTTTCCGAATGTGTCACGTCAAAATACTTTAAATTATCGGCTTTTTACCTAATTACAACCAATAATCCGTCATTTTAGTGCAAAACAAGAAGAACGTATATGTAAGTATATATAGATAAATAAATAAATATATATATATATATATATATACAATCACTTCCAAACGTTAAGCACGAAGATGTAAAATGCAAAAAAAAATCAACAAATTCTGCTTTGATTGGCATAAAATTCGGCAGGAAAGTAGCATATATATTTATGTATAAAATAAAATCAACAATTATATACAGAAATCACAATTATGTATAAAGCGAAAATAAACAGCATAAAATGAAAAAAAGACATTAATAGGGTATGTGATCTCCCTTCATTTGTATACAAAATTTATATCTTGTGACCACGCTTTCAATTAGGTGGTGAATCACCGCTTAATTGAGCAATCGCCATTCTTCTTGTAGAGTACTTTCCAGCTGAATAAGAGTGGCTGGAGTCTGGAAAGTAAACATACAGCGCGTCCGAGAGGATCCCAAAGATTTTCAATGGGATTAAGGCCGGGCGAATATGCTGGCCACGCCATACGCGCAATCCCTTCACTCTCCAGGTAGTTATCGACGATGTCAGATTGGGGACGTGCATTATCGTCCATTAAAACAAAAGTAAGGTCAACTGCTGCAGCGTACAATCTCACAATGGGTTCTAGGACTTTATCTCGATACCGGGCTGCCGTCACAGAACCCAGTTTAAAGATGCGCGAGTCGGGGCGGTATCCTAATGAAATCCACACCATAATGCTTCCGCCTGGTATGCGTGATGTTCGGTGATGTTTTGGGGCTGATTGGGTGTTCCTTGTTCACGCCATATCCTTATATGCTTGTCATCTGGCTGCAGAGCAAATCTTGACTTATCAGTAATACATGACATAGTCAGACACAGTCCAAAAGACATGTTCCCGGCACCACTTTAATCCTGTCCCTTTTGATTGGACGGATAGAGGAACACAAACTCGAGGTACCCGGGCGTACAGTCCACTCATATGTAATCTTCGGTGTACAGTAGTAGCAGATATCGCCTTACCAATGGACGCTGTAACCATAGATGTCACACGTGTGGAGGTCGCTCTGCGATTCCGCTTGGCTACAATAGCAATATATCGATGTTCCGTAGGGGTTGTAACCCTTGGGCGACCGAATACGGGCCTTCGGACAACTGTCTGTATTGTATGGAATTGTTTCCATAAGCGTGAAATTACTCAATGAGGAACGCCAAAGAAAACAGCAACATCTGTGATCGACTGTCCTGCTTCAATGCGCCCCACAGCAAGCCAGCGCTCAGAATCTTCCATTCGTCTTCTGGAAGTCATAGAAGCACCTATGTCTTCAAAACAATTTGTATGAAAGTTTTAAACAGCTTCTATCAGCACTTACAGTCAACTTCTGTAACCCTTCATAAAGTTGTCTTCTTATAAGACTGCCCTTTTTGCATACTTATGGACATCCAAGCGCGATTGGCTGTTACCTAACATATTTGAATATTCCATCTACTCTGCCGCAATTTGCATCCTCTTCAATTCTGATTGGCTTCAGGAAATTAGCATTTTCCTCTCCGTGCTTTATTTAACTTAGTAATATAATGATATAAAATAATGATTGTTTTCTTAAAAAAGAGCAAGAGTGATTGCGAAATCTTTCTTTCAGTGTAGAGATTTATTTTTCCTTTTTGGAATATTTATAGAGACTTTAATTTTTTTTATTAAATCGTCTGCTAGAGTGTTCATGCGCCTTTTTCCTTGTGAGCGGGTTGTGTTATTACGCGTACAGTTAATAGTTCTTACAAGAAGAGATGCCCCAGCTACCAATAGCAGATGGGAATGTGGGTGGTCTTAGCCTTGAAAATTATCCTAATGGATCTTTAAATTGCTGACACGGAATAGGGGAGGAGCTAGTTTTTGCGTAGAGTCTGTGAAATTCATTTTAGGATTCGAGAGCGTCAGAATGCAACTGATCTTTCAATTGTTAAGATGTCCGTCTCATTTTTTTCGATAATTTAGAACATGGAGATTACGCAGCTTTCAGAGCGAATGCTATAGTGCTAATTGTGTGGAATGGTGACAGGTGGAATAACTTTATAGCTTGTTCTAAATAAATATGGACTAAAAAACGGACTGACTTACCTTTATTTCGGAGAAATACTTAAAGGGAACAAATCCATTGCTTACCATAACGACTGCTCAACCTGTTATTGGTTCTTAAGCGAATAGACGTATTATAGACGTATTATACAGCAGAGATGGTGTTCTACAAGAACTGATGCATTTAGATAGAAAATCGCCATATAGTTTCATATATATATATATGTATAATATCGAAAAAGTATTTGTTTTTTTTTTGTTTTTTTGGCACCAAAAGCCGGTTTTTTAGATCAGCGCAATTTCTAACTCATATTTTTTTTAGCAATTACTCAGATGTAATTATTGTTTTCTGATTTTAATCACGGGACATAAAATACAAGTTTTGATAAAAATGATAAATTGTTGGGCAGTGTATTCTTCAATAAAGCAATCGATGAACATAATCAATACAAATATAAACAAAATATGCAAAAAATATCAAAAGAAAGATTTATTTTGCAGATAATTCATTTATCATTTTTATAGCAGTTAAAAATAGCTATTCTACCCTTTCTTATTATCATTCTTTTATATTTTGCCTGTATTTGGGCAATAGCCAGATTTCTTTTTAAATGCAAATTTCAAGAATTATCTTAATAGTACTAAGTTTATTTAGATAACTATGCATATTAAACATAATGTTGTTTTAAAAGGAGAATTCTTATAACCATGTTTACACATTTTATGTTATCTGGATTAATTCGGTTGTTTTTATAAAATGGAAAGTGAGGCATTATATAATAAAATGGGAGAATATATATATATATATATATATATATATATGTATATATGCATGTGTAATTTATAGATTTGCAAAATATTAAGCCAATCGTTAAGCGGAATTATTATTATTTTATTTTTGATTTTATTTGCTGATTATTATTATTTTACATTATTTTTTGTATTTTACAAAAATACGCTAAAATATTAGCTTAAATGTAAATAATATGCCACATTTAATAAACTCGAAACGTTGTATAATTTTACTTTCCACAATCAACGTCTGACAAAACCAATTAATCTCTACATAATAAATATCAAATGTCTAATCACAGATCATTGAAACGAAGATAAAATAGCAAATAATACCTAAAAGTTAGGTCTGTAGTAAAAACCAATTTATCATTATCTATAATACTTTTACAGGAAATGTGCATGCAATGACTCTGAAAATCTGCTATACGCACCAGGCTGAAAATTTGGTGAAAGTATTCCAAAACTTTGCCTGGTGTATCAGAGACTACAGCTCTATTTTTTTATACTTAACTGTTTTATTAATAAAAAATATTAGAAACGCATCTTTATCTTCCCAAAGCTCTCGCATTCAAAGAAAAATAATTATATAGCGGGAGGAATTAGTCGCATAGAAATCATTAATTTAAGGAGATTTTTTATAATCCTTGCTATATCTCCATTTTTTTTTACTGCTTAGTAAAGTAATTAAAGGAATATTTTGAAAAAATCAACTGGTCAGTTATTAAATGCAGTTTAAAACGATCATCGGTATTAACCGTATTTTATTTGTTTATTTATTTATTTATTGATATACGTCAATTTCTATATTTCTATAGCCAGTTCTTCTCTGGAGTCAAATTTTCGCAGTACCAGTTAACAGAAGCATGCATGTAACACGGGAAAATGTAACAAATTTTTAAGAAAGTAAAAAATTAAATTACTAGAGATAAATCATAACATTTCCCAACATAATAGTGCTACTTAATATTTTAAAGCATCTCTGAAAACTACTTACATCCCCAAATAAACTTTCAAAACCTAAAGTATTTTTGAGCAAAAAAAAAAAAAAAAAAAAATGCATGGATATAAAAGGGGGATATAAAAAAGGGGGATTTTTGTAGTTAAAAATAAGTATTGTAAGCCTAAATTTTAAGTAATTCCTGGATAAATTAGATATCTTTTTTTCTTTTTTTTACTTTTCTCTATCTATAATATAAGAAAATATTGAAATTGAAATTTTCTTCGTCTTCAGGTTCTTGTGGATTTACACGTCTCATAAGTCAGAGAATCGGAAGTACATTTTTACAACTGTCGTAAAATGGGTTTGCTTTCACATCTTTAACACATCTCTTGCATCCACTTAATGTGACAATCTTCAGTTCCGCAAACACCCCACTGGTTGGAAGCTTCGAAAATTTGAAGAAAAAAAACGCTGGCGGTATATGCACGATTAAAAAAAAGGCGAATTTCTTCGTCTACACTGTAAAAAAAATTCAAGGGGTTATTAAATTTTTTTAGTAAATTTGTATTCCACAGAATTATTTAGTAACCATTACAAACTTTTTTTTGCAAGCGAAACAAGCATTTCTTTTGTAAACTGAACAAAAGAATGTTTTGTATAACTAACTTAAAAATTTTTAGTATGAGCCACCAAGCAAATTTTACTAATAGCTCCAAAATTATTTTTAATAACCATTACCTGGGCTCGAAGGGCAGGAGCTTCCTTCGAGCTGCATCCAGACGTCCAGAGCGGAAGATTTTCGGCAAAACCGCAATAGATGGCAGCACCATACATTGCTACTTCTCCGTCAGGATATTCATAATCCTTTTATTAACGAGTACTTACACTGCATACATTCGGGGCGTATTTGGCAGTGGCCAGTATCGAACCCGGGACCTTTCAGCCTGGAGTCCGTTACTATAACCACTCTGCTATCAAGGCCACACCAAGTGAATTTTAGTAATAGCTATTAAAAATATAAAATTATTATCTCTATTCGTTGCTAACTTTTTTCTAGTAATTCTTACAGATTTTCTTGTAACCGACTAAGATTATTAAATTTTTTTTAGTAATTACTAGGATCACTAAAATTTTTTTAGTAGATCGACCCTTTTTTTACAGTGTACTGAAAGAGACAAGAATATGTCGTGAACAATCTGTGCTCATATTTTGGCAAATTGTAATCATTTGACTGAGCAGAACCAAATTTGTTGAACGATACCAAAAATCCTAAACTTAGAATCGATTAGAGAATACGAGGAAAAGGTGTTTACAGAAAATCTAAACGAAGCGATACAAGAAATAACAAAAAGTCGAAGCATTAATAGACGTAAAAAAATGATTTCTTTTCCAGGCTGAATCATGAGTGTAGAGGATATCCAAAGCCGCTGTGAAAGCTATGTGGTTACGATTATAGAGTAAGCAAAGGAGTTACAACGTCTAGAGAAAGCAAACATGAGATGGTTGACACAGGAAGAATGAAAACATAGAAATACACGCTATCTTTCACAAAGCCAACAAATCCTCTAATGTTTTGCCTTAAGCGAATTTCTAAATATATTTCAGACAACACACAACACTTTCTCTGAATTTTTAACTTAAGAAAATAGCTTATATCGGAACGTTTCGTATCTTTTTAAAGTTACTGGTGTTTCAAAAAATTAATGATTCACATAAGATCAAAGGTTTTGTAAAACAAATTTTGGAGTTTTATTCATTTTTGTCTCGATTGAAAAAAAAAAATAACATTTCTTAATTTTTTCTATTTCATATATTTTATGCATTGTGATTTACTTAATCGTAAAATTGAATTATATATCTTTTTCAATTTCCTTTTTTATATAGCTTTAATATTTGTCTTTTAATTTTTTTCTATTTAGTTAACAGACATTTATTGGTACACGTCTTTTGTTTGTATGATATCCATAAAATGTTCCCCTTGCTACTTATTAAGTGAAAATTCGATTTATAGAATAAAATAGGATTTGTTATATTTCAAGATAAATATTTTTGCAGATTAAATTGTTTGCAGTACATTTTCAAGAATCGCAATTATCCACGATTTTCTTTTTCTTGCATTTCAAAGAAAAAATAATCTGTCGCAAATTAACCCGATCCGATTGGGCAGCTTTGCTGCATATTTAAACCAAAATTTCTCAATTTACATTAAAGATTAAGACTGGCGCAATACATCAATATGTAGGAAAAGCATATTTCAATATTTACGAATGGTCATTTTTAGGTTATTTATTAAACAGATCGTCTGGTGTGAGATGAACTACAAAATGTGTCACAAAGTAACGACAGTCATACAATGTACATAATGTCTGTCTGTACGAATGTTCACATACGATTTTCATATACAGTTATCCATGGAAACAATTTTCGAAAAGTTTTATCTGAATAAAAATATTTTGCTGAAATAAAACAATTAATAGTACAGGTACAAATATTTATTATATATATCATAGATTATCATATTATATAATACAGGAAAAAAACATAAAAAATGTAATGTGATAAAAAAATATTTTTAATATATACATTTAAAAATATTTTCAATTTAAAAATCAATTATTTACCGTTAATTCTGTTTGACTGTTGTTGTATAAATCTTATAAGAAAGGTAATAAAAGAACAGCATATTAATGTTTTATCACAATGGAAAAAATCTTTTAATCATATATTTAAACAAACATGTACAATCAAGCTTTAACAACAAATAGCAAGATTCAAGGCATTAATAAGACGGATTTAACAATTGCTTTTATATCTTTTCCAAAATAGAACTGCCATAATAAATCTGTTAATGTCTGGAACATTAATATCATTAATAACCCAGAGAAGAAACTGCTTCAAAAGCAAAGATTCTTTTCTGCTGATGATTTATTATACAGTGTTATTTACATTGTAAGAAGTAAAATATGTGTGTATTCATTATATCCTTATAGTATGTTTCATTTTCAGTGAATTCATTGTTCATTTATTAATTTGTTTCAGAAGTAAGAGTTTTTATGATACAGTTTAACTTTTAGGTGACTTTAATTATAATACGGTTTGGAAAAGGAATGCCATGATTCTATTTTTTTAATCTTTTGGAAGTGTTTGAATTATTTCAGTAGTGAAAAGAAGCATCGCCATTTATAACTTTTCGATAATAAAATAAATGATTGAAATTGATTGAAAATGATTAAAAGGTTGATTTTAAATAAATAGTTTTTTCTACTGTGTTGTTCCGTTAAAAATCAGATTTTCCCAATCAACAGATTTTCCCAGTAATTCAAACACATACTTTATACAAACTGGTATAAGCAGCTTTGGATCAGTCAGTAAGGACCTGTTCCGTTGCCAAAAGGTCTCGCGTTCGGTCCTCAGGACGGCTAGAAGAATATTATACATGTAAAAAATTAATTAAACTAAATTAAATGATAAAACAGGTCAAAATCACTCGAAAAGTTCGAATTCTTTGACGATTGTTCATTTAATTAATTTAAATTAAATCATTATCATTAAAAAGAAATTAATATGGGATCTACACTAACAAAGAAATCGGTTTCTCTGTACCGGTGACAAGCAAAATCCACTGTACGTTTAGGGCTAAAAAATTTTATGAGTCCTGCATAAAGTGTGTGCTGATGAACATGGAATTCAGAGTTTTATATTTTATATCTCATCAATATTCTATCTATAATCTCTCATAAATCTCTTATTAATTATAAATCTAACACAAAAAGGGTAATGATAAAGACATAATTCAGTAAAAGTATAATTATATATACATTTTTGATAAAAAGCGGTTGAATAAATATTATATTAATACACATCGAAAATTAATATTTTTAAAAGAAAAAAAATCATGAACTAAATGAAATTTATGTTACATCATTTTAAAAAATATATAATAAAATTATCTTCATACAAACATATTAAAGAATTTAGATATCGAGACGTTTTCTGTAGATAACAATTACTTTAAAATTATCTCATCATTCCGCGTTCAACATTAGTCAGAATCGATATAACATACGGTTTTGTAAAAACTGTTGAATGTCTGAACAGTTTTCTGTAGTTTTTAAATGGATTATTTTAGTAATATTTATTTTCGTAAGTTTATTTACATTGCTTAATTTTATTCTTCCAAATTATTTGTATTTTTATTTAAATGTACTTACAATTTCTCAAGTATTTAACATTATATTAAAACGACTTTTTGACTTACAGGGTTTCATGAGAACTGTGAGTTATAAATATGATACATTTGAAAAATGTATTTTGCATCGTTGAACACGTTTTAAAGTCCTTTTTTTTAAAAAATAATTCCATTATAGAAATATTTATTTTATACACAGTAGAACGCTGGTTTAAAAATATTTCCTAATTGAATGGTGTGATACTTGGAAAAAATGAATCAATCCTTATGTAAGAAAATATTTTTGATGGCTTAATTTTTTTTGTAAAAACAAGCAAAGAAATTACTTCATTATAAGAATTATATTACTTAAGGAAAAAATTCCTGGTATCGTTTATTTAAAAAATATACTGGATTTGCTGATATTGTTTACTTTAAAGTCCATTCATCGATTTTTAGATATTGTTTACTTTCTACTATATAGATATAAACACATTATCCAAAAAGTAAGCTAAATTATCTAAAAAATTAGGTTACTAAATTCTTTTGGACATTATATTATTCTATGCAACCGAAAGAATGTCCCTTAGTGTGCAAGAAAACATATAGTTAAAAATATATATCTGAGTATGACTAAAAAAGTCGGAATTGTTTAAATAATTAAAATTATATATTTTTTATAAAAAGATTAAAAAAAACTTAATAAAAGTCTGACATTCGTCAAATTTTATTTATTTTTCAATTCTACAAATACTCGTAAATTTTAAAAGTATTTAACGAAATTAGGAGCAGACATTGCAACATTGTTAAAAATCATTAGTTTTTCCGAATTATGGTAATTATTTGTTATCACTTACTCAATGATGTACATTTTGGGAACACATATAAATTAATAAAAATAATCACTTAGTATAATCATCGCCATATACTGAAATGAATTCTAAATATATTTTGGAATAATTCCAAGTCTCAACTCATGTGCTAATGATAGCTTCCAAACAAGTTTTTAATTTAGATTTTAACTATGTATTTAATTCTAAAATGCAAATGTAATTACCAAATTGCTATTCTGCAATTATACACACAAGAAAGAATATTATAAATGGTTACAACTAAAATCGTAAAATTTTTCGATTACAAAATTACACAGAAAATTCAAATTGTACATGCTGAAAAAAATGAAAAAATTTATACATAAAAACAGGTACATCGATGATACAAAAACGATTTGTCTGTATGTATAAAGAAACGTGTAATTTTCCAAATTACACACTTTTTCTGTTAATTTCAAAGTACACAATTTATCGTGTGATTTGATGATAAAATTAAGTGTGTAAAACTTACGTCGTCATTTTTAAATAAATACATTAATGTGTAAAATATGGAAGAATACACAAATATCTGTATAATATTCTCTGATTTTACGGATAAATGTGTATTATGCAAAAATACATATTTTCGTGCTACATGTGATTTACACACTTCTTTGTGTAATATGTAAAATACGCTTATACGAGGGAGGTTCAATAAATAATATGCCTAGCGTATATAAAATATTTGAACTGCAGTGGTCGGTGTGCGATATCGAAGTGCCATGTTTTAGATGTATATTGAATGTGTCCACTCTCAACTGCGGCCGATGGCTAATTTCTAAACCGTGAGTCTTAGTTCCGAATGCAAATATGCTTTTAAAAAGGTAAAGAATTGCTTTTTAAGCGATTTAGGTAAAAAAAAATATTAAAAAATATGAAAATTAAATTTTTATACTGTCCTCCGGTCCTGTAAGTGATATATAATACATACAAGTAAGACAAAAAGAAGTCCCATTCCCCTGCGATTAAAACTAATTGAGTAATTTTTGTTTAAATTTGAAGCTTTTTTTTTTTTTTTTTTTTTTTTTTGCTTTAAAATAGGACTCAGTCACAAATTTACTGGAAATAAAAATAAATGTGAGGTATAAAATTTAACATTAAACATTGAGAGTAAACAATTTTTACAATATTATTTTTCAATACATGTTGATGTTTACATATTAAATCAAAATATACAACTTGTACTAAAAATATAAAAAAAAACAGAAATTTTGTTAAATTAAATTATGAAAAGCACTGGTCACAATTCGTTTCAAAATGATACACATTTAAAATTGTATTACAATACTGAACCTAACAGAATTTGGTGTAATCCTATAAAATAAATAAATAGTACGCACCTAAAATAGTATTAATATTACATTGCTTTGGATATAAAGAAATATACGAATTGAACCTCAATCGAATATTTGGAAGTGAGTTAAAATGGAAATAATTTGGAAATTAATACAAATTTTGAACTAAGAAAACACACATACAAACATTTTAAGACTTATGACATTAAAAGCTTATGAAAGTAGCACATCTTTTTAAAATAAAATCATGAAAAGAAGCAGTCCTTCCATTTCCTTACCTAAAAAAAAAATTGTAAAAAATACAATTGAGAATGTGAATTTCAAAACTCGCGTTATCGCTTTTGTTTTCTCTATCAGTCTATACCAATCTTCATTAATGTAACACTACAATCTGAAAATTTATAATGAAAACCAATGGACTCATTTACAGGTTTTTAGCGATTCCCCCAAATTGGATTTTCTCGATAAAGAGAATTTTGAAACTCACACCTTAAATTATTTTAACCAGTCTAGAAGTTAATTATTTAAAATTAACACTTCCCTAAAACTAATACTGTGACAACAACTTCAGTTAAATCGCCTTAAAAATATTTCTTTAATTCATTTAAAACATTTTTGTCAGTGGAATTATATGCCTGTGACAAATGGTTTAGGAAGTAGCCATTCCATTGGACAGCGCTGTAAATAAACGTCCTTTATAATACTTTAAGCACTTATTTTACGTTCCCTTTAAGCTCAGTCCAATTGATCTGTTTTCAGCAACAGAAAAGTGGTTTAAGTCATGATATTTAAAGTTTCATAACTTGGTCAATTTTAATGTTGGATGAATGGGACCTTTTTTCTCTTACTCGATAGAGTAGTGGGAAAATTTACTAAATATCACTTATAAGACCGGGGGACCTTATAAAAAGTTAATGTTCGTAATTTTTCAATATTTATTTTTACCTAAATCGCTTTAAAATAATTCTTTACCTTTTTAAAAGAATTTTTGATAATGGAAGTATATGTCTATGACTAACGGTTTAGAAATTAGCCATTGGCCACCTTTGAGAGGGGTCATCCTGTATACTCAACCGTAGCTCTTATATTCACATAGTTTTGAAGGAAGAAGTAAAAGGGGGAGATGGGGGTGAAAGATTATTTTTAGCTCATAAGGATATATTTGTAACAGTGAATGACAAATAACTACTGTCGTTTGGATTCGGGATCATAGTGGTGTACCCACTTCTCATTCAGTGTCACAAATGTAGTCTCATAAGCTCCAAACCAGCAATTCATTCCTCGTCCTCAAAAACCCATTTTAAAATACGTCTTTAAAACTTCATTCCTCCATCCAAAACTATGTTATCATAGCAGCTACGGTTCAGAAATTGTGCATATTTAAGGGCTTCGATATACTTCAGCAACATTTGTAGTACAAATATTTTTTATACACTACAGACAATACTTATCGAAGTATCCACATACTTTGTGTAATATGCAAAATGCATACATTTTTAAGTAAGGTTCGGTTTTTACATGCATTTCTTCATTCTATGCAAAACATAGATTTTAATAATATTCAAAACACTTAGATTTTTCTTGGAATATTCCAAATAAATAAAACTTTTAAGTTTAGTTTTTAGTTGTTTAGGTTTATACTGTTGTATGTTTAAATTGTAAAAATGAATGTGTTTTAATTGCATATGCTAGGCATAATTGTTCTTTATTGTTACTTTGCTTTACGACCAGGAAACAGAGTTCCCACGACATCTTTTATGTATAAATTCAAACCATTTTTTATCATCTATATTATCGATTTTTACGTAAAACAGGATCATATAATATTTACATAAAACAAGATCTTTTCAGATGTGTTTTTGCATTTCTCCCCAACCTATGCACTGGGAATTTAATAAATTTAACTGTATTTATAAATGTTATAAAATAATATTTATGCATGGAGTTTTTTTTAGAAGTATTTTGAAATTTTGAGGTTTTTATGCAAATGCTTTGTGAGCACTGATAGAAAGAAATAACATAATTATCATATGAAGTGTTGGTCTTAGATGTAGCGGAAGGAACATGGAGGTACCTTGAATCGTCTACAATAAAAATAAAATATTTTTCATACCCTCAGTACTTCTCACTTATTTTTATAGCACATACACTAACAATTAACTTTTATGCGTGGCTAGTTTTTTACGTATATAAAATTGGTAAGGTTAAATGTAAAATTATAAAATTTTAAAATTCATTACAATCGCCAACATATTTATATATAGTCCCTCTTCTCCTCTTCACAAAATAAATTAACAGATAAATTACATTTAGATTAAATCATGAATAATTGTTTACCTTTAGTCTCATTTGTTTCATGTAGTGATATTTTTTGTTATGCAGATTTAATCTATGTAATCAACATTTTATGTAACACCTTATAAAAGATTTTATCTTTATAGAAATTACAGATAAATAGAGATTTTATAAAAAAAAATAATGTTTTCAGGTATTTATTCCAGATATCGGGCTTAGGCACGAACTTGAATACACTATGTTGCCATTGATTATGGGACACTTGCGATTTTAGACATTTTACTAAATATCTATAAAAATACATGAGGAATCATCTCGAAACTCTTAGTGTATAAATATAATAGTATAAGTCATACATCTCCGTGAAGATTTTTTCCCGAAACTCCAAAGGGGACCGTCAACAAATTAAAAAAGAATGAATATCTTTTGAATAACCCTGTCAAAACTAATGTAGCAAAAGCGCTCAAACTCTAGATTGTGATTGAATGCCTTATTGTAATAAGTCTTGTTCATTTTTATGCAAATAGCATGCATACTCGCAGAGTAAGTAAGGTTTTTATAAAAATGATCCCAAATTTTTTCAAGTTTTTTCCTTATAATTTTCAGAGTTCTTAATATAAAATAATATTTTTTTCAGAAAATATGACAAACAACATTGCACACAGTACCCTGTAATCAGAATTAAAAAATAATGAAAATTGTATAAAAAATGAGTTGGTTTACTAAATAATTTTTTACTGCGCATGCGTCAACGATATCAAAATTTCATTTGCATATTATGTTAGCTAATTGTGTAGAGCAACTTTTGTGAAAGTCACAAAATCATAACTTGAAAATTCTGACAATAATTGTCAATTGAATAAGTCGAAAATCCGTTATTCTCAAAATGAAGCAAAAACAAGAGGGGTTATATCCATGTATTCATTGATTAGAGTCAATATAGAATACACAATATGGGATGTACTACTGCATTTGGATAAAATCCCTCATTTTTTTGCATCATTTTGGAAACAACGGATTTTGTCCTTTTTCTATAGACGATTACTTTCAGAATTTTCAAGCTATGATTTTGAGACTTTTACAAAAGTTGCTCTATACATTTAGCTAACATAATATGCAAATGACATTTTGATATCTTTGACGCATGCGCAGTAAAAAATTATATAGTAAACCTACTCATTTTTCATACAATTTTTATTATTTTTTAATTTTGATTACAGGGTACTGTGTGCAATGTTGTTTGTCATATTTTCTGAAAAAAATATTATTTTATATTAAGAACTCTGAAAATTATAACGAAAAAACGTGGAAAAATTTGGGACCTTTTTTATCAAAACCTTAATTACTCTGCGAGTGTGCATGCTGTTTGCATAAAAATGAACACAGTGTATTACAATAAGGCATTCAATCATAATCTAGAGTTTGAGCGCTTTTGCTACATTAGTTTTGACAGGGTTATTCAAAAGATATTCATTCTTTTTTAATTTGTTGACGGTCCCCTATGGCGTTTCGGTAAAAAATCTTCACGGAGATGTATGACGTTTACTATTATATTTAAACAATAAGAGTTTCGAGATGATTCCTCATGTATTTTTCTAGATATTTAGTAAAATGTCTAAAATCGCAAGTGTCCCATAATCAATGGCAATATAGTGTAGATATACTATTAGTTAAAGAATGTCAAGCATGAAAAATAAGCATTTATAAATTAAAAACTAGTTTTATGTTTGACTAAATATCCAATGTACATCAAATTTGGAATGTTTTTTTCTGAAAAAAAAGCCATTATCAAATCTTGAATAAATACATTTTATTTTACCCTTACGGATTTCTATTTTTTGTTTTTATTAGGAATATTATAATTACACACATATCCATTGTTCAGATTTCATGGAGATATTCTAAACGATCAACACACTGCCTTTTTCCAATAATACATAATACAAATTTTGAAATTAATCGTATAATTCTCACGAAGTAATTCAAACTTTTTGAACCCTTAATTGTTGTGGCAGAAAATGACACGTAAATAATGTGTTATAGATGTTTAAAACCCTTCATCAAAAAAGGAATAAAATGCTCGATTGACTCAGATGACGCTGATTTTTAATAAACATTTTGTACAATACCCTTGTACATAACTTTCACCTTTTCAAAAGTCTGTAATGAGTGTACTAGGTCTAAAAAACAAAACTAAATTCCACTGCTATCTGGAATTAGATTTAAATTACAAGTTAGACTGTGAAATTATGTAAAAAATAGTCGTATGTGTGACGGCTAAAATAATTTAGGAACTAATCTAAACCTAGAAGAGTAAAATCTAGCATTCTTATATTCGGCGTATAAAGTTTAAAAAGTAACTAAGGAATCGATTTTAAAATGATCTAATTACATAAATAATATTTCATATTACATAATGAATGAATTACAAATACTTTTCAGGTTCTACATAAGATTAAAGTTTTGCAATTTAAATTAAGTGAGGAGGGGGGGGGGGCAGAAAAATTGCCTAGAGTACAAGAAATGTAATTTAAATAAATGAAAACACACAAATAGGCATTATATCGTCATTAGAATGCCTCTGGATGAAGGCTTCAAATCAGGCTATAAGGATGAAATTTAGCACTATTACCGAAAAATACAGATTAAATTGTGAAAATAGGTAAAAAACTGTGGTCCGGGACACGGCTGAAATAAGTCAGGGGTTAATCTAAACATAGTAAAATCTAGTTTTCTTATATTTGTTGTACATATTGTAAATTTCCGGAAACAAATTCAAAATTATCCATATAAAATGAATTAGATTTTATGTTACATAATGAACTCATTCGAAATAATTTTTATATTTATGAGATCATGTTTTTGAGACCGCTAACTGCATATAAATATTAAGACAATTTTTAATTATGTTTTCTTTTAAATGTTCATGTGCTGCTAAATTAGCTAATACGCGGAGGGTGTAGAGGGGGTGAGAGCACCTTATAAAAATAAATAAATAAATAAATGCTTTAGTTCTTTATTGTTAAAATGCTACTACAGCAATCTAACGGAATCATGTTATTTATGGAATTAAATTACGGAGATTACGGAAATAAAAAGTACAGTCCTGAATAATATATGAGCCTCCCATCAACATTTAAATTTTTTCTGAGTTTATGGACATATGTCAACTTACAGGCTTAATGTGATGAGCTAAATACACATAAAGTGAGATATATATCTATATATATTTTACGAAATAAGTAATTTTTTATTTAAATGGGTGATTCTAGAAATTTATACACTACCCTGCATATATATCATTATGTGTGAATTACAATAACACACCAATTCGTGTAAATTCAGGCATTTTTCACCATTTATACATTTGTTTGTGTTTTTCTTTGGATAACAAAACACAAACTTAGATTTATGAGCTAAAATACACATGAAAACGGGTAAAAGTTTGTGAAAAATCTTAATTTTCAAGACAAGTGTGTAATTTTAGAAATTTACATATATAGATATGTGAATTCACTAATTTATATACTTAGTTTTTAGCAAGCAAATCTTAAACGATTTTCTGGTTTGGAAATTTGTAAAACTACATGATTAGAAAAACGTCTTTTTTTATTTTTTTTTCTTTAATGATACATGCAGTTTTTAGTAATTCCCACATAGATTGGGACGCCCGATTTTTTTTACACACATAATGTTTTAAAACTATATGTCAAAAATGTAAAAACAGGGAGGGTCCAAAATAAATAGATTTTAAATGGGAATGTCGGTGCAAAAATGCATTGACAAAGATATAGGTAGAACGACTGAGTTCGGCGAATGAAAAAAAATTGAATACTACTGAATCGTTTTAAGCTTCCAGATGTGATTTGAGTAACGGAAGACCCATTTTGTTGTTTTGCCCCAGACACAAATTGCATTTCGGTAATCTCCGCATTGGGTAACGGTACTTGTTATTCAAATTTTGTGCGGTAAATGACGATTATAACTAACGAAAATTTTTCAAACGACGAACTCACAGCGTCTTCTACTCATTAAAGTTGAATTTGGCCTCCCATATTCTTATACGAAATCTGTTTATTCATGTCCTCTATATCTGTTTCTACATTTTTGACACATTGTTTTCAAACATTATGTTTAAAAAAAAAAGGGAGACCCACTCTATGACACAATGAATGTTTTAGCCTAAATAACAACTTTCAATGTCAAATTAATGTAAAGCGGAACCTCAAGCGCATGTAAAGTCATCTAAATTGACAGGTGTCATAAACCATATGGCGATGTTAAACGTTTAATTGCCTGCCTTTGATGATTAAAAAAAAAGTTACATAACAAGTGATAGTGCAACCGTACCCGTAAAGCATGGTGACATCACGTGACATCGATGTGAAGTCACAGTGACTAAAATGTGAAGTCGTTATGGCCGTTTCAGAGCTCTTTTGTGACGTTTCACAAAGTGGTCACAATGTGACAAATTTGTGAAAAATGTGTCATTTGGGACTAATTTTACATTAACATTGTGACGAAACTGTGACAAAAGCGATGATATTCAAATTGCGAAAAACATGATTTTTAAAGTAAATAACATGTTTTAAAGGATATTTATAAATTTCTAAAGATTTTTAAGAAAGTCACATCTCAGTCACAATGTGACGTCACTGAGTGGTGGCATTTTGGTCACAGATGTGATGTGACCAAAGTGACTCACAGTGACGTCACTGTGATCATGAATTCTATTAGGGTAATAGGCATCAGAATAAAAAATGTTCAACTGTGGGTTAAATTGTGTGTAATGACTTTATTACACACTTATATTTGCAATATATTATGATGGACGAGGTGACTATCCTATAAAATAATGAAACAGGACAACGAAATTTAAACATGAGCTGAGAATTGAAGGGGTTTTAAGAAAAGCTTTATTAGACGCTAATATTATTCACGTAATAATTTTACAAATGCTTTTTATCAACTAAGTGCTTCGGTATTTAATTAATAATTAGTTATTGATCATTGTATTAATCTATCAAAGATGGGAATGAACCATTATTTTCAGTTTCATAATCGAATTGAGTATTTCTGAAAAAAATATTCTTAATGTTATGAATAGTATCAATATTGTAAAGATAAAGGTAAATTAAGGTGAATGTGCTGTCAACATGGCGAATCCAGAGAGGGAAGGATAATTTATTGCAAAAGAAGCATTTAAAATAATGCATCTCCGGGGATTAGTGATAAGGGAAAGCGCATGGCTTAGATTTCTTGTAACACACACCTTGGATGTGTTACAAAGAAATATGTTTTATATAGACATATATGAGTAAAGGATATCAGCTCTTGAATTTTAAAAGAGCGCATTTTTTACACATATGTAGACAACATAGGAGTGTAAAAAAAAATATGCTAAGGATTTTTTTGCAAGGATTGATATACAAATTAATAAATGCGTAGTCGTAGCCAAAAATAATAGCAAGAGCTAGCAGATTTTCAAGAAAATTTTCTTGGACACAATTAATGAATTCAATTTGAAAATTAATTTTGAAGCATAAACTGTTCAACAATGCAATGCAAAAAGCCCTTCTCCCACTCAAATTAACAGTTGCACAATTAGGATTGCGGGCGTAAATTTAAACGCAATCCATAATTTTGAATTGTACCAAACTCGTATATAGATAACACTGTATAAAATTACATTTTTATATCTGCAAAAATATAATATATTCAGGTAAAAAAATAACTCTATTTCTTCCGAATCACTCAGTAATCCAAAAAGCGTTTCTAATCTCTGAAAAACATCAGAAATACACACACACACATATATATATATATATATATAAATGTGTGTGTGTGTTTGTGAACTCCACTCTGTGTGTATGCGTGAACTCTTGAACTCCATCCCAAAAGAAGACTTCTTGCGAACTCAATAGGACATGTATAGAAGATCTCAGTGGTGCATAGTTAAGGGAAATGAATATTTCGAAGCATGCTATGGTAACTTTCGTTAATATTTCATTTACATTAATGTTACAGGTCTATTCACCGAACTTTATTGTCACAGGTAGTATATATGTATATATATATATATATATATATATATACACTGGTGTCCAAAAGTTAAGCATAATTGGAAATTAAGTAATTATTTTTAAGTAATGAAAGAAATATAAATCGAGATGTGGTGAAACTCCAGGTGTGCAAACAAAATAGTACGCGTCATATATTTTCACGAAGAGTTTTCCCCGAAATCAAACAGGGGACCGTCAACAAACTGAAAAAGAGCGAAGATCTTTTGGATAACCCTGTCAAAACTAATATAGCAAAAGTGTTCAAACTGCACATTATGATTAATTGGCTTATTGTAATGTATTGTTTATTTTTATAAGGATAGCATGTACACTCGTAGCGAAATTAAGGTTTTTATAAAAACAGTCCTAAATTTTTCCAAGTTTTTTGCTTATAATTTGCAGAGTTCTTATTATAAAATAATGTTCTTTTCTGAAAATATGACAAACATCATTGCACACAATACCTTGTCATCAGAATTTAAAAATAATAAAAATTGTATGAAAAATGAGTATGTTTAATAAATAGTTTTTCTTTGCGCATGCGTCAACGATATCAAAATGTCATTTGCATATTTTGTTAGCTAAATGTATAGAGCAATTTCTGCAAAAGTTTCAAAAACATATCTTGAAAATTCTGAAAATGGGAGACTATAGAATCAACTCAAAATCCTAAAGCAAGCAAAAAAATCAGGGGTTTTACCTAAATATAGTTGTACGTGCAATATTGTGTAGTCACTAAAGAATGGAATATGGATACAGCCCCTCATCTTTTTGCTTCATTTAGGGAATAAAGGATTTTGATCTCATTCTATCAACGATAATTTTCAGAATTTTTAAGCTATGTTTTTGAGACTTTCACAAAAGTTGCTCTATACATTTAAGTAACATAATATGCAAATGAAATTTTAATAGCGTTCACGCATGCGCAGTAAAAAATATTTAGTAAACCTGCTCATTTGTCATAAAATTTTTATTATTTTTTAATTCTGATGAGAGGGTATTGTGTACATGATGTTTGTCATTTTTTCGAAAAATAACATTATTTTATATTAAGAACTCTGCAAATTATCAGCAAAAAACTTAGGACTGTTTTTATAAAAACCTTAATTTCTCTACGAGTATCCATGCTATCCTTGTAAAAATTAACACAGTACATTACAATAAGCCAATTAATCATAATGTGCAGTTTGAACGCTTTTGCTACATTAGTTTTGACAGGGTTATCCAAAAGATCTTCGTTTTTTTTCAATTTGTTGACGGTCCCCTGCTCGATTTCGGGGAAAACTCTTCGCGAAAATATGTGACGCGTACTATTTTTTTTACACATCTGGAGTTTCAGCACATTCCGATTCATATTTCTTTCATTCCATAAAAATAATTATTTAATTATCAATTATGCTTAACTTTTGGACACGAGTGTATATATAAATATATATATATATATATATAATATACATATATAAATTATTTTGTACATACATTAATGTATGTATAATGTCTTTTGTATGCATATTATAAATTGCCAAATTAAAAGAAAGAAAAAAATTAAATGTAGTATAGTTACAATTTGCAGAACCAATTTAGATTCATCAGACCCATAAATACTTTGGTACTATATATATATATATACATATATATACATATATATGTATATGTATGTATGTATGTATGTATGTATATAGAATATAATTAAGGATTGTTCAGAAACTTTTGGGGAGAGGGTAATGTTTTTGCGGATAGTTTTATTCATATATTATGCAGTTTTTTTTTTCATACTGAATTATCTGATTTCTGAATACTAATATTTTTCAGTTAACTCTTAATTATGTAAATATTTTTTTAGAAAAAATAGTAACAAGTTACAGAGCATTATTAGTTTAAATGAGAATAGTAATGGTTTTAATTTATCATGTATGTCTGGAAAACATTTCAGTTATTTATGGATGTATAACAATTCTATAAAACACGGTACAAAAGCACTGAATTATTACTTAATGGCATGTTAAAATTAAACAGTAATATAAATAATTAAGACAAAAAATATTCCATACCATAATTTTTCTACATTACACTTCAGTAGATATTTACGTAGCAAGATATCATTCTTTTCAGAATATAGATCTTTATTATTATAAGTTCTGACAAGTTTATTGAGTACTATCTAAAAGATTAGAAACTCTTATTCGCCTTTCAATTCAACCATAATATTAAATGTGACATTACTTTACAATGTTCACATCTTTAAGTAACGATGGAGAAATGGAGAATGGATTTATAGCTCTTCCTTATACTGCAAATCAATATTGATTTGTTTAACTCTTTGCCATGTATGTAGGAAATATACATATCGGGATAAATATTGCAATAAATAATTCAAATATTAAATAGTTTATAAGCACAGTCTAAGAAAGCACTTTAAATTAAATGCTAATATATTTTAACTAAAATCAATAAAATTTACATTTAGCTCATTTAAGGTATTATAAAAAAGTAATTTTTTTATTATTTTATTTACAATTCTTACTTGAATGAAAGGAAATATGGCTCGTAAAGTCCTTTTAGGTGCTTTCGTAATTATGTAAATACGCAGCACCTGTTAGTGTCGCTCAGTCCGTCCGTCTGTCCGTCTGTCTGTCTGTCCGTCTGTCCGCATATAACAACGCAAAAACTACCCAACCGAATCGTTTGAAATTTAAAATACATAATTATTTCATAATTTTGTCGAGTCATTTCAAATTTTATGAAAATCGGATGCATAGATCAATTACAGGGACAATCAAAATTATTCCGTTACATTACGGTCAATGGGGAAAAAAGTTTCAAATTCATTTTAATCGTTTGAAATTTAAAACGTATAATTATTACATAATTTTGTTCAGCCGTTTCAAATTTTATCAAAATCGGATGGATAGATCAATTACAGGGACAATGAAAAGTATTCCGTTACATTAAGATCAATGGGGAAAAACAGTTTCAAATGCATTTAAAAGATGTTACACTCATTTAAACATAATAGAACTGACATGAATCTATGAAATATGTACTAAAATATACATTCTGAACAATCTGTCATGCAAAGAATATTTATTATTAAATTACAGGGCCACACAAATGTATTCAACTAAATAATGTTATACGGGGAAACATTGTTTGGGGCGTGTTTTAATTATATTAAACTACTTCACATTTTATGAATAAGATATACGTTAATGAAGTATAATAAAAATTACTCCCTGCATATTTACAGGAACACAAGGATTTCGACCACTATACTGTATCCAAAGTACGCTCTTCTATATCAGCAAGATCTTAATATTTTAAAACTTCGTTATCGTACAAACGCACCTCTTTTGCTACGCTTCACGTGCAATTTCCAACTTATTTTAGTTTCACCAGTTAAGAATACTACTTTAACGCATACGTAATAGCTGAAATTCTGAGATTAAATAGGAAAAAAAATTTTATTCGGAAATAGAGGAATAATTGTTAATCATACGAACTGTGCAAAGTGGATTTTTAAGTGTTAATTTTATTTTGGTTTTTAAATATATTTTTAAATTATATATTTTTTTCGAGCTTGAAAATACATACATAATAATCGAGCTAACCCTTTAAGATTGTAAGTAGATTTGTAAATTTCTTTCCATTACATTTTTATTCTTAAATTTAAATATGAGGCACAAACTTAAATTTATTTAAAAATAAGTAAATGTGAAAATATTTGTGACATAACAAACAATTTATTTCCAAGAATCTGTTTTCCATTATAATCTTTGGGGGGTTAAGCATTAGTTAAGCATTATATATATATATATATATATATATATATATATATATATATATATATATATATATAGCACTTAATGAATAAAGTGTATTGGCAGATCCAGAGTCCCGTGCCATTATAAAACTGAAGTCAAACAATTAAGCATTAAAGGAGATAAAATTCGAGCAAGAAAAAACAAAATAAAGAAGCTGTGAATCTCATCAGTGGTGGGCAGTTTTAAAAACACACCAATACTTCTGAGTGAATGTGCAAAAAGACTATTATGATGTAATAAACTAGTGTATAATATATATTAAAACAGAAAATAAAGTTGTATTACCCAAGCTTGAGAGACACAGCCAAGCAAAACCACTGAAATCCAGCATTCCAAAATCAATCCATGTTCATTCCATGTCGTTGCCACACGATTGCAGACATCCTTGTAAAACCGTCCAAAAAAGCTGTAAGTTATACAAAATCATTAACTGCCAATCATATAGCAATTACTTAAAAATGCAGACTGTCTGTAAAACTTGTATATTTATTAATAAATTTCAGAGGTAAATTATTTTTATAGTGTAAAATATTATTTAAATTATGAAGTTCCTTTAAACATAAATTTTTATTTGAACAGAGTTTGTAGTAACGAAAAATTTGACCAATGATTATGCTTATGAAAACTCGTTTATGAATATTTGAAGTCCAGTTAACCAACTGATTAACTTGAAAACTAAAATTATCCCGCTTATTATATATTGAAATTTGTAAGTTATCTGAAATATGGATTTTAAAATCGAGATAATCAGCAGCGTTATTGTTTCTTTTTTTTTTCAAGATTAACATATCAGGATAAATATCAGATGAAATTTCCAAAAAATCACAATCACAGTTCAAAATAATTAAATCATCGATGTATCTAAAAGACAGAAAATTAACATCTTTATTTACACTAGAAAACTTAAATTCATTAAAAAATAAAAATAGGTTAACTGCAATGGAAGAATAACTGGCACCCATATATATATATATATATATATATATATATATATATATATATACCGGGTGTCCCAAAAATGACTGATGGATTTTAAAATTCAATAACTTGCAAACGGTGACAGCTATTTAAAAAAATTTTGCAGAAGGGTTATGTATAATGTCAGAAGTTTTTACGGTAATTTTTTGTTTTAGTTCGTATCTCAAACAATAGGTGGCGCTGACGGCGATTGAAGGCCAGGTGATCAGTGCTGAGTGAAGCGTCAACCTGGCCGTCAGCGCCACATATTGTTTAAGATGCGAACTAAAATAAAAAATTACGGTAAAAAAAATTCCTGACATTATACATAACCATCCTGCAAAAATTTTTTAAATAGCTGTCACCGTTTGCAAGTTATTGAATATTAAAATCCATCAATCATTTTTGGGACACCGGGTATATATATATATATGAGGAGCCCAGAAGCCAAGGGGTACAAGTGACAAAATGTCGATTTGGAGTAAATTGAGTTTAAAGATAATTGATGTTAGATTGGAACATCAATAACAATTGACTAAATTGAAATAGGAAATTTCTGCTTGTTGCATTCTGGTCTTTGAACTCTTATTTCAATAACTGTTAAAAAATAAAGTACAATTTTCTTTAAATATATAATTAATCAATATTTTTTGTTTTTCGAAAAAAGTGATTTACCTCTATAACTCAGCAAATAATAAGAAAATCACTCATATTTCTTTACCTGAAATGAAAAAAGCATATTTTTAGGTCGTCTGTGTACTTAGTTTATTTTTTTCAATTTTGTCACTTATACCCCCTTGGTTTCTGGGGTCCTAATATATAATAGCGATAAATATTCTAAAACTACTTAATTCAAAGTATTAAAAAAAATAAGTATATATTCCAACAGCCGTAGAAAAAGTGCATTTGCGTGTATTTGCCTATAAATCTTTTCATCGTTAATTTGATTAATGACTATTGAAATCAAATCATTAATTAATTTACGAAGGCAGTTCTTATATCAAAAATCTATAGGTGAAACATATATTAATTACTCTTTATTAAAGGCTACCTTTATTAAAGGCTATATTATGCCTTTATTGATGTTAAATTGGAACATCAATAACAAATGACTAAATTGAAATAGGAAACATCTGCTTGTTGCATTCTAATCTTTGAACTCTCATTTCAATAACTGTTAAAAAAATAGAGTACAATTTAATTTTCTTTAAATGTATAATTAATCAATATTGTTTGTTTTTCGAAAAAAGTGATTTATCTCCCCAAATAATCAGAAAAGGACCTATATTTCTTTACCTGAAATGAAAAAAGCATATTTCCAGATACCTTGCGCACTTAACTCAATTTTTTCAATTTTGTCACTTATACCCCTTGGCTTCTGGGGTCCTCATATAATTCACGATTTATTTTGAATACATGGGTTTTCTGATAGTTGGTTATTTTATGATTTTTTAAAAATGATTTCAAGAAATTTGATGGAAAATCTGAAATTTAAAGTTTTAAAATAAAAAATATTTTCATTGAATTAAATGACGAAATAATATTGTTATGAATGCAGTTTAACACCCAATTTAATTTGGATAACCAAAATAATGGAACAAATCAAAGAGACCTTTTTGTTCTCCATATGGAGCAAATATTTTCAGTTTACTTCTTTTAATTCGTACTTCTCGTTGAAATCATTTTGTTATGCTTTTTATAAATTTTGCGTCATGTCCTTTGTTGGAAACTAATAGCTTTGAAAGAGTTTTTATTACGTGTCAAACGAGACACAGAATATATACATATATTTAGAAAAAGATATTAGTGTATAAATAAGAATAATTCTTTAATCTAAGATAAATGTTTTTCAATTAAATTTTTTTTTGTTCTTATATACACATAAATTAAAATGTATGGAATTTTTCTTGTTTTACTTTAATTAAATAGGAATATACATGGTGTTTCACAAAGGACCCCTAACTTTAAAAACCTATAACTGAGAAACGGCGTAAGAATCTTACACATAAATCAGAAAATTTAGTTAAAAATACCACTCATACATGGCACTGAGAACGTTAAGATCTTCTAAAGAGACACTGTTAAAAGTTTGAAACTTTTGCTACATCGTAACTCCACCACTTATATAGAAAACGATTACTTCAATGTATTATGGATTATTCTCATTGGTCAAAATAGAAATATTCTATAATAGCGATGGAGTGACGATGCAGCAAAAGTTTCAAATTTTTAACACTGTCTCTTTAGAAGGTCTTAACGCTCTCAGCGCCATCTATGTGCTCTATCTTTAACTAAATCTTCTGATTTATATATAAGAATCTTACAACTGTTTTAATAAACTCACCACTCAGGTTTAATGTTTCTATCTATCGCCGTTTCCAAGTTATAGATTTTTAAAGTTAGAGGTCCTTTGTGAAACACCTTGTATATGTATAACAAGGTCCTATCTATTTATAATTTCATTCTTTCATTAAATTTTCATTTTGAAAAACATAATGCATTAGCTGTTGTTTAAGAAAAAAAAACTTATTTGTTTTAAATTAAATGATATCTTAAGTTTTTAAATATTGAACCAAAAAAAAAAATAATAATAATAATTGATTTGGAATTTAAACTAATACTCCCTTCGCACAAGAAAAAATGATATTAATTTTCTATCAGATTTACATTTAATAAGTCCAGATTGCAAATATTGTTCATGCATTTAAAAAAGGGAAAAAAATATTTCATCAAATATTGTATTTATTTACACGTACATATATGATTTTCATTTCTCTGAAAATATTTCATTTGAATATGACATTTAAAAAGAAGATTATTATTAAATCATCATAATTAAAGCAAACATTTAACTAATTACAATCTCACAAAAATTATTTATCTGGTGCATAAAAATTTGAAAACAATATTATATTGAATACAAAAATAGCATTTCATTAAATTAATAAACATTATTAATCTTGACAATTCTTTTTTATATTTTTTATTAAAAACGTAAAATTAATGCTTATTTTTATTATTATAGATTCAATACATATTCAAAATATAGTTCAAATATGCATATTTTTTAATTTTCATATGTTTCGAAATAATTCTTCTTATATATTTTTACATATTTTATTTAATCAATTTCATTAAATATAGTACACAATATTTCTATTCATTCCCCAAATATCACATGCTGTAGTAAGTCTAGTTTGTGTTTTCTCTAATACATTGTAAAATAATAATAATAATAATAATAATAATAATAATAATAATAATAATAATAATAATAATAATAATAATAATAATAATAATAATAATAATAATAATAAATAAATGAAAATCTATTAAATTTACAACAAAACCATGCTGGCAGCAATGTTTTCAAGAGTTTTTGTCGTAAAAATTGCAGTAAATTCGATGTAAATTTTGTTGTTGCATCTAATTTTACTGCAATTTTTACGGCAAAACTACTGGCAACATTGCTGCGCCGAAAAATTTACCGGATTTTTTAACAGTTTAAGAGATATTCCCAGAGTGATTATGGATAGTTATTCTATTTTAATATATATGTATGTATATATAAAACATATGATGTATATATAAAACATATGCCTATACTTAATAACTCTAGTATAGTAAAGTTTTAAGAAAAATAATTAAAAGAAAACGTAAAATTCATGCATTAAAAACACACTAATGTATCATAAAACGCAAGCTTTGCGTTTTTATTTTGCTTTCGCTTTTTTTCATAGTCTTTTTTAAAATAAATGCTGTCTTATATACATGTGTGTGTGTACAATGAAATATACACTGTTTGAACTCAACTTCACTTTTATTTTTTAACAAAGAGTGTACCATTAGGTATCCTTTAAAATAATTCACTGATATAATAAATCACGAAATATATTCAGAATCATGTTTTTGTCATTTCATATTCAGATCTAAAGCATTATTTTCCTCAAACAGGTGAGTCGAAATTTACGAAAATCAATTTTTTCCAGTATAAAGTTTAAAAGCATATTTCATATGATGAAACCCGTAACATATTTCTCTTGCTGATATAGCTATGGAAAATATACTTTAACACATCTGATCTGACATAACTTCTAAAGAAAAACGAAGGATAAACATAGTTGCCAACCTTAGTAATACGATAATATAATTTCATTTATCTCATCAAATCTTAATAATCGATAATAAACTCCATCAGAGATTGACATGAGTAACTTAGAAAGAAGTATCGAATAACAAAAAAATAACTTCATACAAAATAAAATTTTATCTAGTACAAGGTAATTCAAAATCAATATACGGAATAAAAACGGCTATATTTATTTAATTGAAAGAGATTTATTGATAAGAATTTCACAGAATTTAGAAAGGTATTTTAAAATTTTGTTAACCTACTTTATAAATATTCTTTACGATTGCCCTCACTCTCAGAAATAAAAATCTCATTTTTGTCTATGCACCAATTTTCGTGCCATATTTTGTCGTTTTTGGCGATCATTTTGTATCAGAATCAGATGTCTTTTAAAGAATTGTAAACTCTGAAATATTTGACGAATTTATTTTTCAACATGGCATTGATACGTTTTTTTTTTTTTTTTTACAAAATGTCAGTGTACTGCGTCAGATGCCTGTTTAAGGGGACAAGGAACCTTTGAAATCCTTTTTTTTTATATTTTTATATTTGCACTTCAAAAATTATTCAAAGGGTATATTATGTGCACTATAGCATATATTTATCACAAAAAATTAAAAAGAAAATTTTTTTTGAAAAAAAAAATAGGGAAATTTTTGTAGTATTTTTGATTTAACGGGAATTTTTCAAAATGTCCCATGCGCATTCCATATCAATAAAAATCTCCAATAATATTTATACAAGTTTGATTTACATATATAAATAAAACTGTGCATTGAATTTTATATATCTGAATATAAAGGTAAGAAAAAAAATATTTTCTCAATTTTTCTGAAATTTTGAGCATTTTTGAACCTATTTTTACAATTAACTACGTATAACTTTTACAATTATTTTTATTTTCAAAAACCCATCCACAGATTTATGACATATGTTGTGACAAATAACTATAAAAAATTTCAAAGCATTCAGAAAAAAAAATAATGCGCATGGAGCATTTTGAAAATTTTTCGTTAAATCTAAAATATTACAAAAATTTCCCTATTTTTTTCAAAAAAAAAAAAATGTAACATTTTTTGTGATAAATATATGATCTAATGCAATAATGTACCCTTCAAAAATATTTAAAGTGCAATTTTAAAAATATAGAAAAAAATTATTTCAAAGGTCCCTTGTCCCCTTAAAAACCTTTTGAAAGACACGTTCTGCATTGTTGTAACTTTTGTAAATGCACAGAAAAACTAATGTTTACAACAAAAATAATACACTATATGGCCATTGATTATTGGACACAATTGCGATTTTAGACATTTTACTAAATATCTAGAAAAATATATGAGGAATCATCTCGAAACTCTTAATGTATAAATATAATGGTATACGTCATACATCTCCGTGAAGATTTTTTACCGAAACTCCATAGGGGACCGTCAACAAATTAAAAAAGAATGAATATCTTTTGAATAACCCTGTCAAAACTAATGTAGCAAAAGCGCTCAAACTCTAGATTATGATTGAATGCCTTATTGTAATACACTGTGTTCATTTTTATGCAAATAGCATGCATACTTGCAGAGTAATTAAGGTTTTTATAAAAATGGTCCCAAATTTTTCCAAGTTTTTCCCTTATAATTTTCAGAGTTCTTAATATAAAATATTATTTTTTTTTCAGAAAATATGACAAACAGCATTGCACACAGCACCCTGTAATCAGAATTAAAAAATAATAAAAATTGTATGAAAAATGAGTAGGTTTACTAAATAATTTTTTACTGCGCATGCATCAAAGATATCAAAATTTCATTTGCATATTATGTTAGCTAAATGTATAGAGCAACTGTTGTAAAAATTTCAAAATCATAGCTTGAAAATTCTGAAAATAATCGTCTATTGAAAAAGCACAAAATCCGTTGTTTCCAAAATGAAGCAAACAAATGAGGGATTTTATCCAAATGTAGTAATACATCCCGTATTGTGTATTCTATATTGACACTAATCAATGAATATATGGATACAACCCCTCATCTTTTAGCTTCATTTTGAGAATAACGGATTTTCAACTTATTCAATTGACGATTATTTTCAGAATTTTCAAGTTATGATTTTGTGACTTTCACAAAAGTTGCTCTATACATTTAGCTAACATAATATGCAAATGAAATTTTGATATCGTTGACGCATGCGCAGTAAAAAATTATTTAGTAAACCAACTCATTTTGTATACAATTTTCATTTTTTTAAATTCTGATTACAGGGTCCTGTGTGCAATGTTGTTTGTCATATTTTCTGAAAAAAATATTATTTTATATTAAGAACTCCGAAAATTATAAGGAAAAAACTTGGAAAATTTTGGGGCTATTTTTATAAAAACCTTAATTACTCTGCGAGTATGCATGCTATTTGCATAAAAATGAACAAGACGTATTACAATAAGTCATTCAATCATAATCTAGAGTTTGAGCGCTTTTGCTACATTAGTTTTGACAGGGTTATTCAAAAGATATTCATATTTTTAATTTGTTGACGGTCCCCTATGGAGTTTCGGGAAAACATGTTCACGGAGATGTATTACTTATACTATTATATTTATACACTAAGAGTTTTGAGATGATTCCTCGTGTATTTTTCTAGATATTTAACAAAATGTCTAAAATCGCAAGTGTCCAATAATCAATGGCCATATAGTGTACATTTCAGTAGTGCACTATCACAAAATGTAACATGTCGTCTAATAAATATAATACAAGGACGTCATTATTCGACAAATAAACGTTAGAATGCTATTATAATTTGGATTGTACACACATTAATCAGTTGTCGTTTTTATTAAGTTAAAAGAAAAAATAAATAAATATGTGTTTTTAACAAATTACTACGACTAATTGAAAAACAACATTTTCAAAGACTAAAATTTATGACTTATAATCAAATTCCATATTGAAAATAATAATAATAATAATAGTAATAATAATAATAATAGTAGCTGCTTCCGTAGGTTTATGTTGGTCACAATATTTTTACTTTTTTTATGTATTAACAAGTAAGAAAAATCATGCGTAAAGCTTAGATTATTAAACACTGTCCAACAATTCCTGAAGTCGTTAACAAAATTTTGTTATTTATTGAAATAAAATGCTACTGCCCATAGCAAAATATATATCCCAATACCTTTGAACAGCCCCGTATTTGTTCCGTCAGTTGATATATACAACATACTACATAATAGGAAAATTTAGATCAAAGATTTAATTTGAGATAGTTGAAATTTCTTCTTAAGCACTTTATGAAATAGGTGGAAAATACTTGAATACTTTTGTTCAGCCCTGTAATTTACCTACTATCTTTTTTACATGCCAGTATTTTTTTAAAATTTTGTTCAAACAAAAACACCAATAAAACTACTTAAATCACATTTCCTGAAATTATTATTTATGTGTGATCATGTAGCTAATCCTTTCCGTGATCTTTTCGTTATCTATATTAGACAAACATTTTTTAGTAAAAAAAAGAGCAGTTCAACGTAAAAATGCTTCGGATATAAATGTAACATTTGAAATATTTTGTTTGTCCCTGTAAATGTTATGCACTTTATATTATGTGTTAAATATAAAGTCTCAGCGGCTTATATCAATTTTAGGATACTCGAAATCGTTTAACATAATTAAAATATGTCACAAACAATTCCCCCATTTATTATTGTGTAATGGAATTTTTTGAGTGGTCGTGTAAATGAATAGTAACTATTATTGTCGTGGCATATTTTAGTGCATTTTGCTAATCCATGCATATTTTAATGTGTTTGACAGGGTGTAACACCTTTAAAATTCATTTAAAACGTTTTTTTTCCTATAGGCAGCAACGTATCGGAAAACTTTTGACTATCCCTGTAACTAAACTAATCATAGTCGAAGTTTCATTTTCAATAGGTTTTGTTCTAGGGTAAATATCAATAACACATTAAAATTTTCATGGCATTCCGAGATATTTACGTGAGTTAAAGCGCGGACACACAGCCGTCCGGCCAGATGGACAGACAAACCGATTGCTTAAACACTTTTCAACTTTGTTGGAAAGTGTTAAGAACGATTTTATACATTTCGATTTCCTATTCAAATAAAAAGGTAAAGAACTTTGTTAAAAATAATGATATAAAAATAAAATAAAATAACTATAGATGATTCAAAACATATTTTAGTTTTAAGATTTATAAGACACGCTTTTGTTTTATATATAATGAGTCAGTTAAATCCGTCGGAGAATAAAACATTTATAAGTCTTAAACAACTTAAGTATGCGTATGACAACACTACCAAGAAAAAAGATGGCTATCTAATGATATATATACATTCATTTTTTGTAACAGAATTATAAATACTTAAAATCAACTAAAGTTTATAATATTTAGATGTTTTAACAGAAATCATTCATTTATATATTTTTTCAAAATAACACGCATTTTAACTACATATTTTTTTCTTAGTTAGGGGGAAAATAAAAAAAAGGTATAATCAAATACGTGACTTATATAATAACAGTGCTATAGACGACGCGTTCAGAAGTCAACCCGACTAACTCCATTTTTTTTAGAAACTCGGCTAATGATATGCTTGTGATACATATCTATACAGAGCTTATGACTTGCCTTTAATTATAAGATAATTAATCAGTATTATTAAAATATTGTAAAGAGAAATCAGTAGTTTTTATATATACAACGTTAACTGTTTAAAATATGTATTTTTATTTGATGGCATCTGAAAGCCTCATATTACGTACAACATCATTAAACATTAATAATCCTGGATCCAACATATTCAAATATTAAATGAATTTTCAATTTTACAATTTTCCGGATTGGAAATTTTTAAATTTTTAAACATCGCACATTTTTAGTTTTTACACCGTTGCGTACAGAAAAAATGCACTTTTAAATGAAATTTGTTTGAAATCTTTATCACTATTTGTTTTTAAAGACTTTTTTAATTTAATTCTTTTTTTTTATCATGACAACAAAAGCATTCCAATTTTGGACATTAAACATGCATCAATCAAAAAACGAATAAGTTGCTCAGTTCAACCAATAACAAGAATTACATATACTTCAGATTTCCCGATCCTTTACCAAGGAGAACATATATTTTCCAAATAGTTAATATATATATATATATGTATATATATATATATATATATATATATATATAGATAGATAGATAGATAAATAGATAGATAGATATAAATTAAAAAGGAAGTTCATTTTCATAAACACATTTTCATATATTAAAAAATAAAATATAGTATTTTAAAAATAATTCAAATTTTGTCATTAAACATTTACAAGAAATTGAAAAATATTATAATTGAAAATTTGACACAACGCCCAAAAAAGAAAAAAAAGACATTTTACATAAAAAGTTATAGTTGATATTCGTCATAAAAGGTATGAATTCGTTTTTATTTTAATTTAAGCGTTAAATTTGTACGCCCTCCCTTTTCCAGCTAGAAGTTATTGATTATTTATGTAGCGTCCATCAACAACGGTTTATTATTTCTGGCAAAATGTTATTTAAATAAATGACTTCGAGCGCTAGACGTAATCCCATTATCCCATTTCTTTAAAAATTATGTAATTATAAACAATTAGTTTTACTCAGGAAATTAGGAAAATCGATGATTCTGAAAATAAATGTGTACTTTGGGTTTCGAATAAGAATATGCTGAATTTTAGCGATGTTAATATGTAACAAAAATTACATATAATTGCTTCAAATATCTTTATGTTTGTTTGTTTTAAACAAAATGTAAATTCCTCACTATTTTCTGATAAAAAAGTTCATCTTGTTACCTAACATAATACAATTTAATCTTGCTACCTAGAGAAAAAGAAACATGAAGCTTTATATAGATGATATTTTTGCGAAAATTTTTGCAAAAATTTTTAATTGTAATAATTTTTTATGATTTTCCGAAGCATTTAATATTATTTTATCTAATTTTGTTATTTTTAAATAATTAAATATCTACTATAAATTTATTTAATCCGTTTCATTTGTTAATAAAAGAAACATAAAATCTTATAATTTTACAACTATGTTAAAATTCTCAACGGGTTGATAAAAAATCCCTGTGATTTTTTATTTAGTAAATTAAGATAAAAGCAACTATAAAAACAAACTATTTAAATGTGTTTATATTAAAAAATTGTGTGTTTTAGGCGTGTGGGTGTTTATATAAAAAATTCATTGTTTCAAATTTCATTATGAAGAAGACGGGCAATTCTTTATTATTTTAAACATTATTATTAACATAAACTAAAATAGGAAATAATTCCAGTTCATTGGTTTAGATTTTGTTTTTTCTAAGAAAAATTTGTTAATTATAGTTTTTAAAAAAACTTTACGCTCTATACTCCATTCGTTTTGCTTTGCAAAAATAAATAATTTTTAATGGATAACTGCAACTAAATGTACATTCTATATTCTTTTCAAGAGCATATTAACAATATGCGTATAGCTTATTTTCTTTTTTCAAAAAATAAATTAAAGTAACAAGTTAAAAAAAATTTTGCACGCTTTTTAAATAATCGTATATAATAATAAACGATCATGAAACTGATGAATCTTAGATTGTAAAGTATTATAAAGGACATGCAGAATGCTATAAAAAGTTTCACCGTTTAATAAGGTTTAAATTAGCATTAAGTGAACATTTTGTAACTATACTTTAAAATATATTAGAAAAACGAATAATGATAGTTACCAACTACAGTCGACTCTCGTTAATTCGAACTCGTCGGGACCACAAGAAATGTTCGAATTATCCGAAGTTCGAATTATGGAAAACTTGCTTAATATGGTACTATTAAGGAATTTACATAACATTAATTACAAAGGAATTAATGTTATAGTATTTTTTAAACTTATTTAGTCTATTATCATTAGAATATGAGTTAATATTAAATTAGAATGTATAAATATATAAACTCATTAAAAGATTAGAAACAAGAACGATAGAAGTAAAATTTAACGCGTCATTGATGGACAGACGGGACACTAAGAATGTGGATATTAAATGCATGGGATTATATGTATACTCGTTCGGAACAATTTTCACGAAAATCAAAGAAAAAAGTTATTCAAATGATCTGAAATCCGTGAGAAAGAAAAGTAAAATGAAAAATCGGATTTCCAGTTAGTTCGAATTAAACGAAGTCAAGAGAAAATGAGTTCGAATTAATGAAAATTTTTAACGTTATTCTACAACTGAAAAATTCGGGGCTTCCTGTTTAGTTCGAATTAAGCGAAGATTCGAATTATCCGACTTCGAATTAACGAGAGTCGACTGTATATGGGGAAAAGTTTCCAAATTTAGTTTTCTGATGCCTGAATATTATCATTGAATTTATATAGACTCTATATTGATCATTCAATTAATTTGAATGTTGGGGGCTTACTTTTGTGTAAAAATACAAGAAAAAACCATATCATTCCAAAATTTAAACATACGAAGTGATAACTGTTTACATTCAGTCATACGTTAGTCGTCAGAATGTGGATCATCGATAACTTTTCTAGAAATATAAATAATCGTCAATAATTAATCGGAACAATATTCCAGATGCATTTTTTTCAACTGTTTCAATTTCCAAAAGCTGGATTCATAATTATTATTCTAATGATATTTTCTTTTTTTTAAATTGATTTATTAATTTTGAATGTATAGTAAATTGCGAAATTGAAATGTAGAAATACGGTATATGAAAATTTTATGTAGTTGTTTCATAAACAAATGCAAATAGAGTTTGTGTATCAGTGAGAGTTATAGAATGTTCAAAACTTTTATTTTAATACGCATATAGATAATAATCATTAACGGAAATAGATTTTATTTAGCGTTTATTGTTGTATGGCTAGATTAATGATAAGTGTTAGTAAATGATACTTGGTCAAAATCAACGTTGATATACTTTTTTTCACACTTAAACTATTTCGAATGTTGTTGATTTATTTTTATGCTCGAAGTATTTTAAATAATATTTTATATAATAGTTTATAACTACCAGCTTATTCATTTTGAATGAAAAAACAAAACATTGTTAGATTTAAGTAAATAAATATGTATATATATACATATATATATACATTATAGATACATTAAACAAATATATAAAATTAGGTTTTGATTTTCTGATTCAATTTATTCTTTATTTAACCCCATTTTCAATTAAATGTTTTAATTCAATGATACACAGTTTTGTTTTAAATATATTGATCTCAAAGTGTGGAGAAAAACTCACAGTATATATTGATTTTATTTTTCAATTCGAAAAAAATGCAGAAATGATACAATGAAAGTCCCATTTTGTGAAATTAGAATATTAAAAAAATGATTAGGTTTTTAAACATGATTAAGCAAGCGTTCATGATAAAAAATTGTTTTAAATCAAGTCTTTTCAAGCCATGGATTTTAAACTGCTCATTAGAGGAATTCATGATTGCAATGTATTCCAACAAGCATTATTATTACTATCATCAAAAATACAAAATGCGGAAATAAGATGTATAAAAGGAAAATATGTTATTTTAAAATTCCATATTATTCTTTTTATTTTCCTGTACACAGATGCAGCTTACATTATTTCAGAAGCTTCCACGAGGCATTTTCTTTTAATATTACCGACTTTGGTAATCGATCAAATTCATAAAACAACAGGTTTTTCTTTCTAAAAAATCATTATCATGAATGACTTGTGACTTTAAAAGATTCTTGCAACACCTCCATATGCAAATAAGTCTTAGGTTCTCAAAGACATATTTGATTTTGATTTCATATTACTTTAAGATACAGAATTTGAAGTCTCATGGGTATCTTACATAAAACTTGCCCAATGTTGCCCAACTAAATCACACATAAACTGGAGAACAGGACGCACGTTTATTAATGAAGGAATATTTATTATAATCGCGAACAAAAATACCCAATAACTGCTTCTAAATCATACAATACTTCGCAAAGTGGTTCATTATGTTTATGAATCTTAGAAAATAATTTATTTACGTAATTTAATCAAGAGTTTATTTAAAAAAATTATAAGTGGCCAGTAATTTTTAGAAACGATTTCAAAAAGTTTTTACAGTGCATTTATCCGTCCTCTTTAACAACACTGTAAAAAACTATCGTTAAATTTACAGCAAAAAATGCTGGCAACAATGTTTTGCAGCAGTTTTCGCTTTAAAAAATGCAGTAATATTAGATGTATTTTTTTTATTATATTTACTTTTACTGCAATTTTTACGGAAAAAACTGCTGTCAACCTAGCTGCCATCAGTCTTTTCCGTAACAGTTTATTTTACAGTGAAGAAAATTGGTTTTTCAGTTTCTATCATTTCTCAAAGATGCAAATAATGTTAACCCTTGTATGTGTTTTTTATTCCAGATGCAATCTGGACAAGGAGATGTGTGAAATTTCTGTCATCGGTGTACAAAGTATTATCTTTAAACGATGCTCCGCCACATTCTCAAGACTGTTCAAGTAGCAGTAGTAAAAAAATCTTTATTCCATCCAACGCAGCGAAAGTTGGCATTGGATTAAAAAGTTCATTTTAGTAATGAAGGTATTAGTTAATGTTGTTAATCATGTTAATGATGTTAAAGTCGTAACTATCCACATCTGGTTGAGACAATTCAAAACTGTCTGGTATTCAAGACTTTCACTTTTCAACAGTTTGAAACTTTACATGATGTTCTAACATGATGATGTTACATCTTGTTACATGATGTTACATGATGATGTTTACATGATGCTCTCTGTCAGTATTTTGAGTAAAATTTTCATCTTGTTGATTCAGTTTCTTTACCGGTCAAGTCACAAGATCATTACAGAGGTCTGGGTTTATTGAAGGCATCTGACAGATGCTGGCTTACAGGAAGAAAATTAATATTTTTAGTGTTTTCGTAAAAAGCTGACGAAAATTATTTTAATTTTGTGTCATATGCAGTCAAAATCATTTTATTTTTGAAATTTTATTCCGAAACACAAGTTATTCTGTTACTAAATCTGTTTTTCTGGCAACAGAAAAGCAATATTAGATAATTTCTGGATAAATTTACCAGGCGTTTTTTTTTCAAAATATCTGTTATGAATTCCAGTTCGAAACGTTTAACATAAAGTTATTAATCTATTGGTTTAGAACATATTTTTTTATTTGTGTTGCGTAAAAAAAGTTGTTTTTAGTTTATGTTATTTATTCGCGGTCTTATAATATTTTTTGGTAAGGGTGGTTATGTAACCACCGATACATTTTGATTTTTTATTAAAATCGTAAGTCGGATAAAAGACTTGAATTACATTAATTCTAAATTTATCAAAAATTATCAGTATTTAAAGGTAATATATACGAGTATATATATATTCATTTAATCATAAAGTTTAAAGCCTGTTCTCATAATATAAAATTTATATAACAATTTTGTGAAGCGAAATAAAATTTTTCGAAATCGGATCCTTTGGTATCAACACAGCACTGCCACTGTTTTTTTTTTTTTTTTTTTTTTTTTTATTGTTTAGAGTCTTATTGAGCAGAGATTTTACGAAAGCTCGTCAAAGCTGTCTGGATCACTAAAATCCTGTAATATAGCGTCAATTTTAGGTTTATCGTGATCCGAGTGAAGAAAAAGTATTCCGGGAGCGAGATCGTGCGGCAATATTGCTACTTTAAATATAGAGTAAACGTCAGTGAGGGCAGGTGACGTGTGAGAGGGTGCATTGTCGTGGCGTACAATCAAACGGAGTTTGTCACTCCACTTTATTTACTTCGCATCATTTCACGTTAAGATCTTACCGACAGATCAATGTCTCGTCACCAGTAACAATTTTGTCCAAAAAATTTGAGTTGTCTTTCAAGTGACTTAACCAGTTTCTGATAGATGTCAATGACACGTATCCGTTACACTAGTGATCTACGCTCTGCAACATCTCGAAGGTAACTGGCACGCATACGCTCCTTTTGCTGGCACCCCACACTACGTCACTGTGTGAACAGTTCGGATACGCGCGCGCATTCCTACTCAGAAAGCTATTAGTTTTCACATTTGTGAACATACCCTGTATAAACATAATTTTACCGAATTATACCGAGATATCGATAGATTGAGAGTTAAACATCAAGAGGGAGGAAAGTACCATCTTCTCATATAAATAATATGTTTACCAGTCATTATTATTTCTAATCATGTGCTCTCAGATGAACAAACACTGTTTCTTCTAGAATTGCAAAAACGATAAAATATTGCAGCATTAAAAGACCCCACTATCTCACAAAAATCGATATTGTACAATGCTATATAAAAATTTTCTAATTATCGAAAATTAAAATTATATATCGTGCATATTTTTTGTTTGAAAATTTTATTAAAAATTCCATATTATTTCAGAACTGATTAATGTTTATAACCACTTCAGTTTCTAAACAGAAATAGTTTGTATTAATTTTCATAGAAATTTTTTTAAGTTGTTTAAGAAAAAAATAACAGAATTTATCTAAAGGTGGTATTCATCATAATTTATATATATATATATATATATATATATATATATATATATATTCCTTATTAAGGTCTATTGTATTTCATTTGTAATATTTTGGAATTATTAATTTGTTAGCCATTGTTTATCAATAATGCAGAAAAAAAGTTGAAAAAAAATTAACTATACATGGAAATGTTTGTGTTAAAATTGATCAAATGTACATAAATTATGTACATTTATTACATTTACATAAATCTTTGAATTATATTCTATAATTATAAGTTAATAAACATCAAACATAACTATACACAACAACAAACATAACTACATTTTATACATGGAATGTGTTTGTTTTGTCACCTTACTTTTCGTTAATGTCCGTGGTTTGATTTTTTATGTTGCAGTTCTTGAGTGTAAATGAGTGTCTATTGATAAGTACATCGATTTATTTTTATTTTTATTTACAATATAATTTCCCACATACTTAATAAAATATTTTATGTAAATAGAACTTTAAACCAAATTTTACTGACTCAAATATTACCATTTAAGTAAATGCTAAAAACATTGCTTTTTTTTCAAATGCGGTAACTGAAAACAGTTGTGTAACCAAATGTTTTAGTCAATAAAAATCATTTAATGATGCAAAAACGATATCGATTATTTAAGTTACTAATTCGGCTTAAAAAATACAATATAACTCATTATTTTTATTTTGCTACTCATTTTTCACGTGCTCGTATGAAAAGATAAAAATATTCCAAAGCGATATTTATTCGTAAAGTGTCCTCCAACGGTTAGTTGTTTGCGTGTCAAGAACACATCTAACATCATTATTCATTTTTATGTTATTTTCAGAATAATTGATAATATTAACTAGGAATTATTAAGTACAGCGATTATCTTCTCACTTTCATTCTCAAGTTCTGCTATTTTATTTAATGGTCTTAAACAACAGAAAATCGGTTCTGCTATGTTCAGTGATACAAGAATTAGTTATGTTATGAAAAAACCTTTTTAATAAAAGAAACATTTTTTGAGGCAGATATACTGTTAAAAATCAGAACTTTACTTTTGAATTAAAATGATATAAAAAAATACTAATATACATGCAATCATGAAGTCTTCTAGGATTGTAAATAAAGTGCATACATTTTACTGATTAAATCAATTATGAAATGGAGTATTAAAAAGATAATTGGCAAAGTATCTCATCGTATATTTTCTGTAAATATAAAATCTATCAATATATCCCTTAAACATCAAATTATATCCAAGCAAAAAATATATGTTCTATATTTCAACTTACAATATTGGGATATTTTTTTTTAAATTAAGAATCATTTAATTACGAGAGAACATTGTCAATCATTAAATTACGATTTGAGAGTATGAGATACATAAGTAAGTTATGTTTTAGAAATAGCATTTTTTAATATAAATATATAAAATATATTTTTGTTTTTGAAGCAGATATACTTTCAAAAATCAGGATTTTTCTTTTAAATTTAAGTATAATAAAAGTAAATATTCCAATTGATTAAATTGCTTATGAAATGGAGTATTAATAGGATAATTGTTAACGTGCCTTGTCGTACATTTTCTGTAAATATAAAATCTATCACTTAAACATCACTTTATTTTTAAGCCAAAAAAAAAAATGTATTCTATATTTCGAATTCTGTAACTAAAAATATTGGAATACACAAACTCTTAATAAAACTATAGAATTACAAAAAAGCAATATCAATCACTTAAATTACTGATTTCGAGTGGGAAAAGCAATCTCAGTATTTTTTATTCGAACCACTTTCATCTGTTTTCAGTGTACACTTCGAGGATTTAGAAATATTCCAATTGACATTTATTCCTAAAATAAACTTTAGATTTCCTTTTCGATATATTGCTCTATGAGATATTAATTGTTTGCGTGACAAGAACATACAAGCCTATTTTTTATGGCATTTTCAGATGTATGGTAATATTAAGTAGGTATTAGGAAGTACAACAAATATATTCGCGCATTTTTGCCATTCAATTTAATGATCTAATATGAATGAATATCGATTCAGTGACTTTGATTACAAGTTAACGTTGCTATTATACGATTTCTAGAAGAAAAGGAAAGATTAACTCATGGAAATAGCTTATTTTTGATAAAATAGCTCCTACTTCTAATTTAAAGAAAGATATCCTGTCAAAATCCTTGTTTTTATTTTCGAATTAAAACACAATAAAAGTAAAAATTAATACACATGCAATCAGTAAGTCGTCTATCTTCAAGTAGGACATGCATACATTTTACCCATTAAATTGCATATGATATTTAGCATAATAATTTGTTTTATAATAATTAATTTGGTCAATAATAAAGTTTATATTTATAATTTAATGCCATAATAAATAAAACGTTTTTATTTGTATATTACAGAAAAAAAGTAACGGTTTTTTTTAATTAGGAAACTTTTTATAATAAAGTTAAAATTAGTTAGAGAAAATATGACGCGAAGTCTGACATATTTTTACATTATTAAGCATGGCATTTTGACTTAAATTTTAATATATTAATAAGCACTTAGGAAAATACTACTTCATAGGATTAAGAACGAGAAAAAGATATAATAAGCACAAACATATAGACAGAAAGCATTATAGCATGCAAATAATGCATACATAAATTCTGCAACTTTATTTGTTTTCAAAAGCATTAAAAGAATTAAATTAGGTAAGACGCATGGAATAAAGAATATTCTTATGCGAACATTTGCTTTTTTGAAACAATGTATCCAATTATAGTGTTTTCTAAACAACAATAAAAGTTAATAATGGCTTACATACTGGCTAAAAAAATAGAATTTCTAAAAAAACTATAGTAACAAAAATAATCCTTTAAAGAATATTTTGCATATATGTTTGCATATACATATACATTTCAAATATTAATAACTTTACTAAAACTACATCCAAACTTTGTATAATTATCAAAAATAATTATTTTTCTAAATTTTGCTAAAAATTTTAATGTTTCATTACTAATATGTACTTTTAAAAGTAATAAACTACTAAAAATATTAATTGCAACATTTATTCATGGCCAAATAAGGAACGCTTTCCCAAATAGATTTTGGATTATTTCCAATTTTATGCATTTTTACAAACGTTTATAGAAAACTATTTGTTTCCTCTTTTAAATATATTTATCGTTGTGACATACTAATGCGACATAAATATGTGTGTTTTAATATTATAAATGGTAACAAATTTGTATCATTATATATACTAGTTAAACATATCGGAGCTAAACATATCAGAATATAAACATATAAAAAAAATCAGCGAACATGTGTAAATTTTTATTAGACAATTATGATATCATATATATTTAATTTTTCCGAAATTGAAATAAACATGAAATTATATTTTTTCATCAGAAATTTCGAATAAGGTAACAAATTAAAATGTTAATTTTATATGTAAAAACGAGCATTCAAAGTGAAATTTAGTATTGATGGAAATACATCAGAACCTTCAAAATATCTTTTTAGATTTTAATTTTCAAAAATCTAACGAACACATAAAATACGTACATACATGATAGTTTAAATTTTATATTTCATTATATGAATAGACATATGCACAAATTTGTTGTTGCTATTAAAAAATGTCAAATACTCAAATAAGATTTTAATTTTCACTTTTAACATGTTTATAAAAACAGAGTGAAATAATTATTGATAAGAAATTTCTGAATAAAGGAAAATTTAAAATTAACAAATGTGGAAAAAATTAGCATTGTACAAAGGAGTATTTTAAATGATTTTGAGAGAGAAATAAAATTTTATGTTGAAATTGAAATTTCTATTCCTTTTAAATTACCATTTATCTTCAGTTTGCTGTTTGTTTTTCATTAAACCCGAAAATTTCATGTATGCAAAATAAATAAAAAAAATCAAAGTTTTATCTTTATTTTAGTTAGTACGTAGCTATAACTATATATTTATATATCTACCGATCATCCCGGATATTATAACAATTTTAAAGTGAGGTCACGAGCTTTAAAAAAAAAAAAATCCTTTTTTTTTCTATTTTTAAATGTAGTGCATAAACCATAAACATACCATAAAACTTCAGATACTTTATGATAAATTTATTTATATTATCAATAATAAAAATAGCTCTCCGTATAGTTTCATTTAAAATCAATAGTTCTAGTATTATTCATAAAATACATACATGGTAAGAAATAATTATAAGTTTAAAAATGATTCTTCCTTATATGGATTCAAAAATAGTATAATACCTCTAAAAAATATTTCCTTTATTGGACATAAAATAGTTCAAATTAAAATATATTACTTTTTCCTTTAATCACAGTACATGAAACATTTAAATGTTCAAACAGAGATTATTTCTTCAATGAATCCATATTTAAAACTGAAGGAAAATTTAAAGTTTCCGCGTCAAGAGTCCAAGAACGTATAGTCAATTCTTGAACTCTTAACGTGGACTCTTTAAATGTCCCTTATTTGAAATATGGATTCATTGAAGAAAGAATCACTGTTTGAACTTTTAAATGTTTTATGTACTATGACTAAAGGACAAAGTAGTATATTTTAAGTTGAACTATTATATAGTCAATAAAATAGATATTCTTAAGATATAATAGTACAAGTTATACATTTCCGTGAAGATTTTTTCCCGAAACTTCATAAGGGACCGTCAACAAATTAAAAAAAAATGCATTTTTTTGGAAAATCCTGTGAAAACTAATGTAGCAAAAATGTCCATTCCGCAGATTATGATTAAGTGGCTTATCGTAAAAAATTGTGTTCATTTTTTTGCAATTTTTAGCTTGTATACTCGTAGAGAGATGAGTTTTGAATAAAAATGGTCTTTGCATAAAAATAAACAAAACAAAACCAACAAAAAATGTTTTTTGCTTATAATTTGCAGAATTCTTAATATAAAGTTAAATATAAAGTTAAATATAAATTAAGCAAAAACAAGAGGGGTTGTATCCATATATTCATTGATAAGTGTCAGTATAGAATACACGTATCAGACGTAGTACTACATTTGGATAAAAGCCCTCATTTTTTTGCTTAATTTTGAGAACAACGGACTTTGTTCTTATTATATAGACGATTCCTTTCAGAATTTTCAAGCTATGATTTTGAGACTTTTACAAAAGTTGCTCTATACATTTAGCTAACATAATATGCAAATGACATTTTGATATCTTTGACGCATGCGCAGTAAAAAATTATATAGTAAACCTACTCATTTTTCATACAATTTTTATTATTTTTTAATTCTTAATACAGAGTATTGTGTGTAATATTATTTGTCATATTTTCAGAAAAGAATGTAACTTTATATTATGTAACAGTGACAGATATTCGGAACACACTTAAATTTGAACTATAAAAAATAATGAAATTTAAAACTACATACCGCAACTAAAAACGCACCTTCAGCAATTATTGTTCGTAGAATTTAATTGCTTAAATATTGCTAATTTTTTATGTAGCAAAATTATTTTTTTTGTCTCTGCAAATTAGCTGTAAGTTCTATTCTCACCATATGGCGATAAAAAGGGGCAAATTATATCTGAAGTTTATCATATATTTTCATTATTTCTGGCAAGAACACCATGAGAGTACATATGGATTATCGAATTCTGTTCATATTATGAATATGAAATTCAACATTATCAACCAATCGCCTTTGTAATTTCTGCCGAGATACTGCAATGCAGGTATGAACAATTCCCATAAATTAGTAAATAGTTAAATATTTACATACAAATACACAATTTTGAACCGGCACAAAAGAACAAAGATGCTATTTGAAAGTATGCACTTGCCAACATACAAATAAGCTATTTTGAATCGATATACGTAAGTAAATGATAAAATACCGTGTGTAACAGAAAAAGACAATAATTGCAAGTCTTAGTCAGAGTCCCCCGCGAAATATCCATCATATGTTTAGAAGTGTTTGTGAGCTTTTGCACTTTTTCCCTTTCAATGTACTGTAGAAAATTTTCCAATACCTAAAAAATAAATCTTTCTTTCATATGTAAAATATTTTTGATCGACTTGTGTTCACGTTTCAGAAACATCAGTCAAAAACATAAATAGATGATAAAATAATCACTTTTTTCTTTTTTTTGCAGCATTTAAAAAAATTGAAATCTCATGAATTAAAAAATATAATTGATTCCATTTTCTTTCCTAGTTAGAAGGAAATGTGCTCTTCCTTAATATAAATTCAAAAATTATTAAGTTAAATATTTTGTACTCTTTACTTTTTGAAATAAAACATCCCGAATTCATGGCACATATACCAGTTACTCGGGATGTGAGTGCCAGCAGCGCCATTGCATATTCCGGTAGCGCGGGATCTAAGAAAGTGTTTGTCAAAGAATAAGTGTTTGTCAAAGTTGTTTGTAAAGTCTACACTTTAGAAAAATGCGCAGTTCAGCTACAAAAAATGCAATATTTTATACTGCGGGGTTTTATGCCGTCATCTTGTGTGGCTCTGAATTTATTAAAGATATAAGATACAGGTTAATTTAAAGGCATCTTGTATAATGTCTGTCATATACTGTAGTCTATTTTAGGAACCATTGTAAAAAATGTTTGCTGTAAATAACCATGTAAAATAATGCTGTAAAATATATAGTAAATTATAGCATAATAAAAATGAATTTCGAAGACATATCTTTCAGCATTAGATTTTATTATTATTAAGACAATGCAACTGAAAATTTTTTCTGTATAATCAATTCTAACCTTTTGCCGTCCTAGGTATTTACAAAATTATTTTGAAATGAAAGTTTAACACTAGAATTACCGCGTTTCTTGTATACCTAGAACTACTAGGCTGGGTCACCTCTGACCCATTGCTTTCAAAGACGTTCTTCTTGTTTTTTATGGGAGTTAAAGACATCCAATAAGCATTCACGAGAAATATAATGATTTATTAATTATTAATAAATGCAATTTAGGTTTTGGGCTATTACATAATATGAAATTTTGAGAACAGATACCACAAAGGAAATTTTTTATTTCTAATTTTAGAATAAATGATTTGAGCTTTTGATATCTTATTTGAATTATACATATACATATGATCATAGATTTAAATTCTGTAATAATGGTCCTACAGATTTATTCGATATTCAAACAGAATAAATTAAATCATATATATATCTACATATGTGATTTTTTTAAAATTTTTATACAGTTTACGATACACTCAATTCTCACAAAATGCCATGGTCTTTTTTTCTCTACATACTCCAAACACAAGCTATAAACAGATTCTACAAACAGTATTAGTCTTAATGTCTTAGCAATACTTTATTTAAGAACATTTTACGTTTGTTTGAAATTTCTGTGCTGGTCTTTGGACGGATATCTTCACGTTCTTTTTCAATGTATTTACTTATAGTTTTAGCAAGAAAACTCTTCTGTTTATATTAGAATTATTATAAAGACTCTCTGAACATTTCTGATCATTAAATCTTGAACTACAAGATTTTGCATAGGTCAGAAAATATTGAACACTATACCTCTACCTTTCGTATAGTTCGATGTTCCAAATCGCTTGGAAGAGTGATTTATTTTGTACTTTTCTCATTTTCTAAAATTCTTTCTTTTTTTTATTTTCTTCAAAATAACTATGATTTATTTGCATTTCATGACTTTTTTCACAGCAACTACTTGGCTATTTTCATTCAACTTACTACTGTTTGTACTGGATTCAAATGATGAAATTTTATAGTCATTTTTAAGAAATTTTTTTTCCACATATACGTCAAGATCGTCAGAATTATCACATAATGACAATCTTGACTTCGTCACTAAATTTTGTTACTAAAATCATTTAAAGACAATTTGCTACACAATTTTAAAATTTTCTCATTCGAAGAACCTATGTGCCGTGACGCCAGCGCCATCATTATAAATGTGCGAATCTGGAATGCCACAAACAATAATTTTTTTCCCTGTGTCGTTTATGAGAGGAAAATATTCATTTTAACTACTTTCTAAGGTGTAATCTAAAGAACAACTTTCTATGACATTTTAAAAATGGCTTGAAATACGATAAATACACGCACATGTGATTTTCAAATACATAGCAGATAAGTGATCATGCTCCCCTCCCCCACCACATACACACCTTTACATATGCACATTCTTTTCTCTCTTTTCTGAAAAGGAAGTGGCGGAACTTAACCTTACACTATTCGTATGTTATTGTATATTTAAGATGAGGGACAGTATCCATGTTCCATTGATTAATCCTCCTCATTTGATTGATCCTCCTCATCTTTTTGCTTCATTTTGGGCATAACGGATTTTGATCCTATTCAATCGACGATAATTTTCAGAATTTTCCAGGTCGGTTTTTGAAACTTTAACAAAAGTAGCTCTATATATTTAGCTAACACAATATGGAAATAAAATTTTTATAGAATTGGCGCATGCGCAGTGAAAATATATTTAGTAAACCTGCTTATTTTTCATACAAATATTAATAGTTTTTAATTTCGATTACAGGGTGTTATGTAAAAATTTTGATTATCATATTTTCTGAAAAGAACATTGTTTTTTATTAAGAACTTTGGAAATTATAATCCAAAAACATGTCAAATTTTGGACAGTTTTTATAAAAATCTTAATTACCCTACGAGTATACATGTTATAATCATAAAAATGAACGCATTTTATTACAATAAACCTCTTAATGAAAATCTGCAGTTTGAACGCTTTTCCTACACTAGTTTCGATAGGGTTATATAAAAGATCTTCGTTCTTTTTCAATTTGTTGACGGTCACCTATGGGATTTTGGGGGTAAATCTTCGCGAAAATATATGACCAGTACTATTTTGGAGTTTCATAAAAATGTCTTATCTATAGTTCTAGATATTCAATATTCTGTATATATATATTATATATATATATATTCAATTATATATTCAATTCAATATTATATTCTGTATATATATATATTCAATTCTGTATATATATATATATATATATATATTATAATAAGTTTTACGCCTTACCAGTATACATATGTATATGCATATATACGTGTATGCGTAGGTCAGGCATATTAATCTAGATAAATTTGGCTCGTTTATTTAATGAAAGACTTTCAGGTCCATATACTAGTACAACATGTAAGTGTATTTCCATCAGTAAAAAGAATAAAATAACGAGACTTCTCTAAAGTAAATAAATTCCAACATATTTCTTTTTTTGTTTCTTTTTTTAGAAATGAAATTGAATTCAACAAAAATAAAAAGCTGTGAAAACAACAATTCGGAATCAGACTATATATTTGTCCTCTAAAAAGCAATTGAAAAACATAAAACTGTGGTAAAAGAAAAAAATACATTTACTTTTCACCATATGTTTTGAAAAAAAATTGGCATTCCTTTGTTTAAAAGTTCTTTGAAAAAGTTCTTCATAAAAATATAACTTTGTTATTTTCACATGCGTAGATTTATGTATCATTTTTAGTCATTGAGTTATATAACTTTTTACTTAAAAAAAAAAAAAAAAAAAAAAAAAAAAAAAAAAAAAAAACTTATTACTGATGCATTTTATAATTTAAACAAATAAAACTAACTCTTTAGTTTTTTATAAACGTTTTAAATAGAAATAATGAATAATGAATTAAGATTACAAATGAAAAAATATACACATATTATGACCTAAAAAACTGAATTACTGACATTGATTGTGCTGTGCATATTTAGTTAGTAAATTTATTACTAATGAATGTAAGTCCTTGAACTCTAGAGATGTTAACGGATGTCGCCACATGAGACATTTTTTAAAATTTAAAATACAAAAATTTAATTAGTGTTTCTGTTCTTTTATTTAGAGAAAATCAAAAATCTTCTGATGGGAAAAATGAGAGAAAAAAATTTGCGGTGAGAATTGCGTACGTTTATTAAAAAATCATCCGCATAACAGACACTTATAATGATAAGCATTTTCTAAGAAATTAATGAGAATCTACGGGTAATTAATTATTTTAAGACTTATGCAATAATACAGAGATTAGAAAAACAGAGATCGTATTAAATAGCATAGAACTTATTCGGTAAATTAACAACAGATACTTTAAATTATCATCGATAAAAAAAAAAAAAAAATGCATGATGATAATTTATCATAGTTATCAAAATTAGAGAAAACATTCAAGTTTCAAATTTCTGAAAGAATTCGAAGTTTTTAAATAATTTTGAACAGCTTTAGCAATTGATTATTACACATTTTGTTTCTTGATCTCCTTGAGTTTGAACGCAAAACCTCTTGAAAGTAAAATAAAACCTCACTGACTCAAATACAGGAGCTGTTGAAATTAAGCACAAAATGTGTGTTTTATGATTCAGGTGGGGAAAACTCTTTCGTACTTGTGTCTTTCAGAGTTTTTGCTTCACATATATTCGTTAGAAAATTCGTAAACTGTTTATTTTAATTTAAATTAGACCAATAGGTAATACTTATTACCATTTTAAGTCAATTTATTTTTTATAAGGAGTTTTGGTAGAAAAAATAAAATGGGTTTTATTTTAATGACAAAAAATTGAATACAATTCCTTTTTTATAAAAATGTTTGAGAGAATTTTTCAAAATTGACTCATACTAACATTTTGTAATGCGCTAATATTTTAAATAAGAAATAAGAGAAAGTAGATTGCTATAAAAACCCTCACTAACTCCGAGCTGATGATTTTTTCCATACTATAATATTGTAAGTTAAATAATAATAATAATAATAATAATAATAATAATAATAATAATAATAATAATAATAATAATAATAATAATAATAATAATAATAATATTAATAATAATTTTAATAAACTTGAAAAAATGTGTGTATTTTGAATTACAATTTTAACAAAAATAAAAATAAATAAAAAAAGGTACTACTCTGTTATCCGTCGACCGATTTCGCCAAATTATACAAATCTCCAAACTAATAGCCAAATTATACATATTGACATAATTTTTATTTTAATTAATAAAATAAAACAAATAATTAGTAGAATATTAATAAAAATACAAATAAAAAGTCAAAATAAAAATCACTTAATGACATTTTAAACACAAGTATCGTATTTAATGACATTGAATTGACATTCACGATCATCCATTATTGGCATTTAATCTTATAATTTGGCGATTATATTTTGGTCGACGGGATAATAGAGTAGTAAAAAAAAAATATGGACCACCCTGTGGGGAATTAGATATATGTAAAAAAATGCATGTAAAATGATGACCATGAAACTCAATCGATTGCATTTAACCTAGAACTAGTGTAACTTCCGTACACTAGTACCGAAAGTCTATTTTCTTAAACATTAAAAAGTGTTTATGCATACGGTTTGTCCGAACTCTCTCAATTTCCAGTAAATATTTGGCTGATCAGCAGTTTGTCTTAATTTTTATATAATAATAATTATTATTATTTGCTTAATACAATGAATGTGTTAAAGAAAATATGAATTGAAAAAATAAAGTATTTAAGAGGACATTTAATAAAAAAAAGAACTTTGAATTTCAACTCGTTCCGGCAAGTAAATATCTAATATAGAATAAATATAAAAAATAATTATGGCGAAACATAAAAAAAATAGTTTATAAATATAGCTTTTAAATTTTATTTGTAATACAAATTATAACTGTATTTGTGCTATTTATGTAAGAAATGTATATTTAATCCATATGCCATGTTTTATGTAAATGTATCTGTATATTCTTTTCCCTATATCAATACATTATAAATAATAAAAAAATCTTCAATAATCATTTATAATTTTATATAATAAAAATTTACATTAACGAAGATTTTTGCTCTCAATATTTTTCTGTAGATTTTTTTTCATAGCTTTAAGGATATCTTAATCCTTTCGATTTGCAAAAGAAATATTTAGATTTTTTTTAATGTCCAATTTAATACATTTTGAAATAACTGAACTTTTTTACCTTTAAAACTAGACTTTTGATCATATCTTATATTTTCGTGCTTTGTACACGTACACTGTAAAAAAAATTCAAGAGGTTACTAAAAATTTCGTAGTAAATTTGTATTCGACAGAATTTTTTAGTAACCATTACAAACTTTTTTTTGTAAGTGAAACAAGCATTTCTTTTGTAAACTGAACAAAAGAATTTTTTTGTAACTAACTTAAAGATTTTTAGTATGAGCCACCAAGCAAATTTAAGTAATAGCTCCAAAATTATTTTTAATAACCATTACGTGCACCCGAAGGGCAGGAGCTTCCTTCGAGCTGCATCCAGATTTCTGAAGAGGAAGATTTTTGGCAAAACCGCAATAGATGGCAGCACCAAACATTCCTACCTGCTCCGACAGGATTTTCATAATCCCTTTATTAACAAGACACTACATACATTTGGAGCGTACACTGTAAAAAAAAATCTGCAAAGGTACTAAACCTTTTCTAGGAAACTGGGATTCCAAGAACTTTTCCTGTAACGGTAACAGCAAAAATTCATGTTTCAGAATCGATTACATGAATTTTTCCTGTTATCATTACATGAAAAGTTCTTGGAATCCCAGTTTCCTAGGAAATGTTTAGTACCTTCACAGATTTTTTTTACAGTGTATGTGGCGGTGGCAAGTTTCGAACCCAGGACCTTTTAGCCTGGAGTCCGTTACTATAACCACAATGCTATCAAGGCCACACCAACTGAGTTTTAGTAAGAGCTATTAAAAATGTAAAACTATTAACTCTATTCGTTGCTAACTTTTTTCTAGTAATTCTTACAGATTTTTTTGTAACCGACTTAGATTACTAAAAATTTTTTAGTAATTACAAGGACCACTAAAGTTTTTTTAGTAGATCGACCCTTTTTTTACAGTGTACGACGTACCCTTTTTACATTTGTAAATGCAATATTTTGCTAGCATAATGGTAATAAGTTACATTTGCACACATTTATATCCAAATTGTTATTTGATATTTTGATGTTATTGATGTTTACCATGAAATGGTTATCAAGAATAACGTGCGTAAGATTCACAGTTCATTTACAGGGACACACAAACAATTTAGATCAATATTTTGTGTCACGATATTGTAAACATAATGATATAGATGTGTATCTGTAAATTTCAACGAAACACGCTTCGTTCTAGTGATTTGAATAAACAGGGATCGCAGCGTCCCTAAATTTTTTGCATTTTTCTACCAGCGAAAAAAATTTTAAATCACAAATCTTCGTGTCTACCCGTAAAGCATCGTGACGTCTCTGCAACGTCGTTGTGAAGTCACATTGTGACTTTGTGGCCATCGATTGTCAGTGTGACGTCGATGTGAAATCACAGTGACTAAAATGTGAAGTCGTTATGGCCGTTTTAGAGCTCTTTTGTGACGTTTCACAAAGTGGTCACAATGTGACAAATTTGTGAAAAATGTGTCATTTGTGACTAATTTAACATTAACATTGTGTCGAAACTTTGACAAAAGCGACGATATATAAATTGCGAGAAACATGATTTTTAAAGTAAATAACATGTTTTGAAGGATATTTATAAATTTCTAAAGATTTTTAAGAAAGTCACATCTCAGTCACAATGTGACGTCACTGAGTGGTGCTATTTTGGTCACAGATGTGATGTGATCATGCATGCTATTAGGGTATGATTCCTTTAACATCTACAATAAAATTCTACAATAAATATTATCGTGTAAAATTGTGGTAGGAATGTGTGAAAATTTTAGCGACACTGCGACCCCTAAACAAACATTAATTATAGCTCGTTTACATTATTTACTCGTTTTGTAAATCGTGATACATTATGTGTTTTGGGATCAAATTGATTTGTGGAGTATTTTAAGAAATTTACTGTGCTTATAAGATAAGGAAATTAGAATGAAAACTGTGGGGAACACACTGTAAAAAAAAAAAAATCTGTGAAGGTACTAAACATTTTCTAGGAAACTGGGATTCCAAGAACTTTTCATGTAACGATAACAGGAAAATTTCATGTAATTAATTCTGAAACTTGAATTTTTGCTGTTACCGTTACAGGAAAAGTTCTTGGAATCCCAGTTTCCTAGAAAAGGTTTAGTACCTTTGCAGATTTTTTTTTACAGTGCAACAATGTGTTTTATTTAGATTTCGGATGTGTAGGAAATATTATTCACTTAGACTAACTCACAAAAAAATTATTTCACCGATTAACTATTAACAGTAATTATTGGACAAGGATTTCTACCGCGATATGCATTTTAAATACACCTACACTGTAAAAAAAAAGGGTCGATCTACTAAAAAAACTTTAGTGATCCTTGTAATTACTAAAAAATTTTAGTAATCTTAGTCGATTACTAGAAAATCTGTAAGAATTACTAGAAAAAAAGTTAGCAATGGATAGAGTTAATAGTTTTACATTTTTTAATAGCTATTACTAAAACGCACTTGGTGTGGCCTTGATATCATAGTGGTTACAGTAACGGACTCCAGGCTAAAAGGTCCCGGGTTCGATACCGGACGCCGCCAAATACGTCCCGAATGTATGTAGTGTAAGTACTCGTTAATAAAGGGAGTATGAAAATCCTGTTAGAGCAGGTAGCAATTTTTTGGTGCTGCCATCTATTGCGGTTTTGCCGAAAATCTATCGCTTCAGAAGTTTGGATGCAGCTCGAAGGAAGCTCCTGTCCTTCGGTCGCACATAAAGGTTATTAAAAATAATTTTGGAGCTATTACTAAAATTTTCTTGGTGGCTCATACTAAAAATTATTAAGTTAGTTATACAAAATTTTTTTTTTGTTCAGTTTACAAAAGAAATGCTTGTTTCACTTGCAAAAAAAAAGTTTGTAATGGTTACTAAAAAAATCTGTGGAATACAAATTTACTAAAGAATTTTTAGTAACCTCTTAAATTTTTTTTACAGTGTAGATGTACAAAGCACGAAAACATAAAATATGATCAAAAGTCTAATTTTAAGGGTAAATTCGCGTATTAAGGGTATTTCGCGATATATCTAATGCGCATATCAAATATAGCCCATTAATAATGTTTTTTAACAGATAAATACAAGTGAACAGAAATAACTAACATTTTTTTCTTCCTTTATATAATTCTCCTTCATATTTATGTATCGCATTTTAATGCATGGAAACATGAACTGCCTGTTACAAAAATCTAGAAACAATGAAAACTGTTTTATATTCTATTTTCGGAGCACAAAATTCCATTCTTGATTTATGTTGTTTCATGTGTTTTATCTTTATTAAAACTTCTCTAAAAATATTCGATGATAAAAATATTCAGTTTGTAATTTATTCGACATAATATATTAATATATTTAAAATTTGATTATGAATTATAAACTTAAAGTATTAAAATATAAAGAAGATGTATTCAATGAATGAAAACAATGTTTTAACATATAAAAGTTTGAAAGCTGAAAATCAGTAGAAAACAATGCATCACGATTTTTCAATAAAGTTGAAAATAAATCTTATTTAGTCGTTAATGCAGACAGCAATAAATAAAAGAACGCTTAGAAAAAAGTCATTTTAGCATGCATTCAAATAAACAGTTAGAAACAGCTGGCAGACTCAAGCCTTTAATAAAGAGTAATTAATATATGTTTCACCTATAGATTTTTGATAAAAGAACTGCCTTCGTAAATTAATTAATGATTTGATCACAATAGTCATTAATCACATTAACAATGAAAAGATTTATAGGCAAATACACTTTTTCTACGGTTGTTGGAATATATATTGATTTTTTTTAATGCTTTGAATTAAGTAGTTTTAGAATATTTATCGCTATTATATATGAGGACCCCAGAAGCCAAAGGGGTATAAGTGACAAAATTGAAAAAAATAAACTAAGTACACAGACGACCTAAAAATATGCTTTTTTCATTTCAGGTAAAGAAATATAAGTGATTTTCTTATTATTTGCTGAGTTATAGAGGCAAACCACTTTTTTCGAAAAACAAAAAATATTGATTAATTATACATTTAAAGAAAATTGTACTTTATTTTTTAACAGTTATTGAAATAAGAGTTCAAAGACCAGAATGCAACAAGCAGAAATTTCCTATTTCAATTCACTCAATTGTTATTGATGTTCCAATTTAACATCAATTATCTTTAAACTCAATTTACTCCAAATCGAAATTTTGTCACTTGTTCCCCTTGGCTTCTGGGATCCTCATATAATATACTCGTTTTAAGTCATTTTTTCAGAAAAACTGTACCAGCATCTTTAGTGTAAATAACTAGCAGCATATAATTTAAAAACATTATTTTACTTAGTGGAAATTTAAATGTGTATTATGTATTTTATTTTACTGAAAGAAAAATATACGAAGTTACTACACTTTTTCAAGGAAACTGGAATTCCTAGAACTTTTCATGCAAAATGTAAATAATGTTGTATGAATTTTGCTGCTACCATTATAAAATAAAATAAAATAAATTAAATTAAAATCCAGAAATCCCAGTTTCCTAAAATACGTTTAGTTCCTTACATTTTTTACAGTGTATAGATTTATAATATATATGATAATGATATTTACTGTATTATTAATATTTTAGTAATATTATGCAAAAGTAATTTTAATACATGGTAATCGGAATGTCATTTAAAAGAGAAGATATTTGAAAGATAAAAACTGACATACTTCCGGCCAGAGACATAAATATTAGGGTATAAAATATTTGAAATTCGTTGTAGTTGTTTTGTTTTAAAAAAATCTTAAAAAGAAGAAACAAATATTGATTTATTATGTAAATTTTATTAAAAATAGACAAGAAGATTACAAAGTAACTGTAAGAATCTGTGAATATTTAAGAAAGAGATTTAACTCTATATAAATAGCTAAAATAGTACACTTTGTAAAAATCACCATAAAGTAAAAAATTAAGTAGGATGTCCGCTTACATTAAGATCTTCAGAACTTATAAAGTTCATTAGCTGATGTTTTCAGATTTTAGAGTCATTTTTTTCATCAGAATGCAACAATTGATATATTCTCTCACAGTATTATTGCCAGAAGTGCAGTAAATATATTTTAAATTTGAGACAGAAATTTGTTTTTCGTTGGTGCCTTGAATCCTCATGTAGTCTAAATGGATGATAATTCGTATTTCACTGTGTTCCGAATGATTGTCAAATGATAGAAGGAGAAGTATACTAAGGCTACACTAACACGAAAATTACTAATGATGCCATATTTATAATGCTACTATGTGTAATATAATTTTGTGATATTTAAATAATTCTCTATGCACTTCTAAGAGCAACTTTTGAAAAATAAGAGGTGTCTTCAATTTTAATTAATAGTGATGCTCCAAACCACAAAAAAATCTCTGGCGACTTATTACTTTCACTTATTCTGAATTATAACTCTTGAGAATCGAGGATTCGTATATTTCCAATATAAAATTCCAAACAAACATACTTTCAAAGCAGATTTTAATTATGAAAGTCATCTTGTATTTTTTATTGCAAATAAATGTAAGAATATTAAATATTTAATACGTTTTCCGATGACATTATTTTTATAATACCTGAAACTGAATAAATTATCGCATTAGTTCAAAAGACACTTTCATTAAACCCATTTTTTATACTTTTGATTTTATACTCATTTTTTCTACAACCATGCATTTCTTAAATGCAGGGATTAAACAACTTACAAGTTTTATACTTACAAGTTTTATACCTAGATGTCAGATAATATCTTTTTTCCTATATTCTTTCATTATTAAAAATAGCTGCTATTAAAACTTTTTATTGCTAAAACATAGTGTATTACTAAAATATATTATTAATAATGAAAAGTAAAAAAGAGGTAAAAAAAAAGGTCTTAAATTATGTTATTTCTTTAGTTATATTGTGAGTGAAAATATGTGCATTTTTGTCATAATGGGGAAAAAACGGTGAGCGGAAAATAAATGGTAATTTAAATGGAATATAAATTTTAATTTCAGTGTAAAACTTCATTTATCTTTCAAAATCACTTAAAATACTCATTTTGACATTGCGAATTTGTTCCACACTTGTTACTTTTAAATTATTTGTTTTTAAGTACCTTCTTACTAAAATTTTTCACCCAGTTTTAATAAACATATTTAGAATCACAACTAATATCGCATCTGGATATATGATATTAATTTGAATAACAATAACCAATCTGTGCCTAAGTGAGATAATATTATGAAATATAAAATTTAGAATATCATGCATGCAAACGTTTTTTGCACTAAACTGAATATTGAAAATTAAAATCTAAAACATAGTTTAGAAGATATTGTTGTATCTCCAACTAAATTGCATTTAAACACATTTTTATTCATATAAAATTAGTATTTCATTTTATTAAAATATTCGAAATTTCTAATGAAAAAATAAAATATACTGTTTTAATTCCAGAAAATATTAAATGTATATCGAAATATTTAATTAAAATATACAATTGTTCACTTTTTTGTGTTATTTATTATCTATGACAAATTTAATCAGTTGCAATAAAAAAACTTCATATGTTTAACTAATATATGAAATATTATTCATTTTTACCGTTTTAATATTTAAAAACACATTAGTGTTTTAAGGCGAAAAATATATTTAAAATTGAAATTCAAATTATTTTTTTAAAACATCTGCATAAATGCAGATGGAAATAACCCAAAATCTATTTCGTGAAGCATTTGCGTATTTGCCTATATATAAATGCTGTAATTATGGTTAATAGTTTATTATTTTTAAAAATACATATCATAGATAAATGTTTAAAACTCTAGCAAAATTTAGAAAAGTAATTTTTTTTATACTGGTTTAAAATTTGAATATAGTTTTAGGAAATATATTAGTATTTAAAATGTATATGTATATGTAAATATTAAAACAAAATATGTTTCTAATAACTATTTTTATTATTATCATTTTTCAGAAATAATATTTTAATGTCTAGAATGTAGCTAAAAATTATCCTTTATTGTTGTTTAGAAAACATTATAATTGGATACATTGTTTAAGTTTGTGTTTGTATGAGTACTCTTTATTCTACGCGTCTTAACTAATTTAAATTTTTAAACCTTTTGTAATCAAATAAACTTTATAGAGATCATACATTATTTAGATTTTTTTTCTCTTTTTTTATTTGTGTTTATTAATACTTTTTCTGGTACTCAATAATATTACTTAAATTTTTTAGTAAATACCTATTAATATATTTAAATTTAAGTGTAAAATCCATATTTAATAATATTGATAACATGTTAGACTTTTTTTGTATTTCAATGCTATTTTAACCCTTTATCTACCGATGGTACTTATAAGTACCATAAAAATTACTTATTATAAAATTCCTTTAATATGTCAATTAGTTGTAATACTGTTTAGAATGAATTGCAGACATATTAGTTTATTTTGTTCCAAAAGCCTTTTTGGTTAGATAAAACAAAAATATTTTTTAAAGGATGATTTCTTTTAACTTTGTACCTTTTTAGCTTTCTTGGCAGTAAAAGAGGGTTGTGGTAATTTTTTAATTCGGAAATATTTTTATATTTATATTGTAAGAACATCATATTTGTAGATTTTATAATTCTATAAAATACTAAGAAAACAATTTAAGACAAAAGATTTGAGTGGGATTGTAAATAAGCACAAAATCGCTGTAAATTCCAATTTAATTATATCCTGTTAAATCCTTCAAAAATTTATTATATGTTTCTGTAAATATTTTAAATTAATTTATACAATTTATGTAAAATGCTTTAGAATGTAAAATTTTTATGAAATCATAGTGCTGTAGATAAAGGGTGAAAACTTTCAAAATAAAAAATTGGTTTTTTTTCTGTTTAAATGAGATAATATAGATATAATTGCTTTTTTTAATAAAAGTTAAAAAAAATAAGACTCTTAAACGTTGTTATGCATAAAAATACTTTATGTATTTTAAATAAATTTATTAAACATTCTTTTAAGTTTTATGTCTAAAATAATGAAAAACATTCGAAAAATGTACACATTTTAAAACTGTATTAAAAACTTAAAAAATATATCGAAATGACATAAAAGCTTAATTAGTTTGAAAATACTTTTAATACTTTTAATATTTTTTAAACTCTTTTAATGCTAATAAATATGTTTTTTATACTTTTTTGCATATTGTTAATTTTGATAATGGAATCATGTATAAACTAAAAAAAAAAAGTTAAACATATCTATATTTACATGTGACGCTTAAATATAGCTCATCTTTTTCCTAAGTTAGTATAACAATTTTAATTAAGCTTAAAAGTGACGTTCTTTTTAGACAAAAAACACATCAATTTTCTTTCTTAAAAATTTTTATGGTATTCAAGTGATATTCAAGGACACTGGTGTATTTTATTTTATGTTATACTAAATTATAATGAATGGTATTCAATAAAAATTAAGGAAAATATAAATTTTCATATTTATGTATTTTTTCACTACTACAGATATAAAAACGTCTAATTTATTATGATATCAAATTGTAAATATAAACTTTCCACTCTTTTATAAGATTAATATGCCATGTTTTAAACGAGATTTAATCAGTAAAATGTATGCATATAATTTTTGTTGGAAGTGAGTAATATTTTCCACTGTTATCGAATCTTAATGCTAAACTAAAAACAAGGTTTTTTACAGTCAATTTTTCTTTAAATTAAAAATCTGGACCATTTTATCAGAATAAGCTGTATTCAAAACTTTACTTTTACTCTCGAAATTCCATCATTTAAACGTTACATAGTACGGAAATTAACGGAATAGTCTCTCGTTTAAGAACATTAAATTAAATGCAAAAACGTTCGAATCAATGTGCGGCGATATTTGCTGTACTTCATATTACCTACATAATATTACTACATATCTGAAAATGCTATAAAAATTAATAATGTTGTATGTTCTTGTCACGCAAACAACTAATATTTTCTAGAGAAATAAATCGGAAATGAAGCCTGGAGGACATTTTAAGAATAAATGTATGTTTGAAATATTTAACTCCTCGCATTTTAAATAATAATAAATAATTTTAATAACTCCTCACATTTTAAAAAAATGTACATTGAGAATACCTAGCGAATAGATAGAAATGATTCGAATAAATAATAATTACATTGCTTTTTGCACACTGAATTAGTATTTTAAATGATTGATATTGCGTTTTCCTAATTAAATGATTTTTCTTAAGAAATTGCATATTTCGATATTTTCAGTTACAGCATTTCAAATCAGAGTGCTTTTTTTTTTTTTTTTTTTTTTTTTTTTGCTTAGATCTTTAAGTGATAGTGATCTTTAAGTGAATGGCCGTATGATAGAATTTATAATGTAAGAAAATATGCGATAAGATACATTGTCAATTTGGATGTTAATACTTTGTTTCATAAGCGATTTAATCAGTAAAATGAACGTTCGAAATGAATTTCGAAGCATAGTTAGCCTCTTGATTGCATGTTTAATAATATTTACTTTTACTGATTTTTAATTCAAAATTAAAATCTTTATTTCTAAGAGCATAATTGACTAAGAAACAAAAATCTGTTCTATTTAGGGTAACATCCCCAGTAAATGCCCCATTAAAGATTTGTCTTTAAACAGTCTTTCACTTTAAACTGTCTTTAACTTCTATTTTCATTACCAAGAAATAATAAAATTTAATTGCAAATATTTTTAAATCAAAGAGTGCATATCTGTCCATCTATTCTGCCCACTAAAAGCAAAAATATTTGAAAAACTATTTTTATAAAAATATATTTATAAAAAGTTGCTGTAATCACCAGTAATTGGCATTTAGACTTTTACACAATTAAAGTAACCTTTTTCAACTAAACAAAACTGTTGTCAATCAAAATTTAAAATATACTATAAATCAGATAATAATAAATTGAAAAGCATGCCTTTCTTATGCCAGAGAAGAAGCATTTCCAACAAAAAATGGCTAATTTGATACAAGCCATAATTTTTTCTCTTTCCTAGGCACTATTGTAATTTAGTAGCATAAATCAAAGTTATAATCTGTAAAGTAAATGAACATATAACTGGTATATGGTCTTGCATTTTTAAAAGACTGGATATCTTAGGACAATTTTGTAGGATGTGCCAATCACTGGTGCATTACTGGAGATGTTATCCTATATAAAAGGATTTTTCACAACATAATTTATTATTGTATCACTCAAAATAACGCAATCGATTTTCTGCCATTTAAGACTATTAGATTAAAAAGGAAAGTCGGGTGAATGGAAGTGCGAAAATAGACACTTAATAAAACCTACTTGATATTACTATTTATTCTGAAAAGAACATAAGCAAATTAATAATGTTGTTAAATATTTTCTTGTCACGCAAACAACTGACATTTTCTAGTGAAATATACACAGTAAAAAATGAAACCCAAATTGGGTTGAAAGATTTCTGGGTACAGAATTGTTCCAATTTGGAAAGTTCAGTTTGTAGCACAAAATCGTTTTAAATAAGTCTGAGTTTTAATGACATTAAAACAATTAAAATATCTTAGATAGTATATACATTATACCTCAGAAATTTTGATTAATTTAATGTTAATAAAGATCGGCTCTGTTTCGAACCATTTTGGGTTACCTATTTTGGGAACAATACTCTATCATTTTGGAATCCTTACTGTAACATCTCAGGAAAATTACCTATACCCAGAAATCTTTCAACCCAATTTGGGTCTTCATTTTTTACTGTGTATCGAAAATGAGATTTGAAGGGCATTTATGAATAAATATAATTTTAGAATATTTTTATCGCCCCGGAGATTTTTACGTGTATACCAGAAATGTGTGGCGAATAAAGAAATATGATTCAAATAAATAAAAAAAATAGATTGTATATTGTTGGTCGAATTAGCAATATAAATAGTCGGTGTCATTTTCTCATAATTAAATAATTTTTATTTACTTAAGCAGTTAGTTATTGAAATGCTTTCCGTTACGACTGTTGAAATGAAGCATACTTTCTGAACTTAATTATAGAGTACTGTTTATGTATATAAGCTTTTGATAGAATTTACATATACAGAAAATATTTCATTAAGTGGAGGGATATTATCTTTTTAAATGAAATATAATTAAATATAACAAAATATTAATAGATATTCAACTTTGCTGAAGAACTGCAAAACACAAATATATATATAAGCAAAAAATATGCACGATATGATACTTTGTAATTTGCGATTATTGAGACAGCAAAAAATGTTGAGATAATATTATATATTATCGATTTTTGTGAAAGGGTGGTGTCTTTTAATGCTGCAAAATTTTATATTTGAAAATAACGGATTCTGAGTTAATTCTATAGACGATAACTTTTAGAATTTTCAAGCTATGTTTTTGAAACTTTTACAGAAGTTGCTCTATACATTTTTCTAACATAACATGCAAATGAATTTTGATAGCGTTGACGAATGCACAAAGAATAATTATTTACCATACCTGCTCATTTTTACAATTTTTATTACTTCTTAATTCTGATGACATGGTATTGTGGACAATGTTGTTTGTCATATTTTTAGAAAAGAACATTATTTTATATTAAGAACGCTGCAATTAATAAACAAAAACCTGGGGAAAATTTGGGACTGTTTTTTATAAATACCTTAATTTTTCTACGAGTATACATGCTATCCACATAAAAATAAGCAAAGTTTATTACAATAAGCCACTTAATCATAATATACAGTTTGAGAGCTTTTGCTGTATTAGTTTTGACAGGATTATACAAAAGATTTTTTTTCAATTTGTTTACGATCCTCTATAGAGATTCGGGAAAAAATCCTGTGACCTGTATTATTATGTTTACACACTTATATTTTCAGGATAATTCATCATTATGTTTCTAGACATTTAAAAAAATGTCTACAATCGCAAGTGGCCGGTCATCTTTGGCCATAAAGTGTATATTACATATTGAATTGACGATGATTTTTTTTTATTTAACGTAAGTCAAATGAAAAAAAAAGTTTTAATACTAATTAATTGAAAGCTTTATGTTAAACGTTTCTTATCGGATTGCCTTTATTGAGAGCAGGCTGAATTTAAAGTAATCTGAATAAAATCGAAATAATGTATAATTTTAGGCAGATAATATGAAAAAAAGGCCAGATAAATTTATCACCACATTTCCTTCAATCTTCAATTGTGTAATACTTTAAGTTTCGAACATTAAAGGCGCAGATTGGAGAATTACATATTATTAAATTGAACTAATATTGTTTTTCTTTCTTTCTCTTTTACCAAAAATAGAATTAGTAACAGAATAACTTATGTTTCGAAATAAAATTTTAAAAATAAAATGGTTTGAAGTACAAATGACACAAAATAAAATGCTTTACCGTCATCATTTATTGAAAATAAAATTACAAATAATATTCATTTTCTCTGTGTCTGCCGACATCTCTTAGATGTTTTAACTATCCGAGACCTCTGATTGGTCATGTGATTTGACCGGCAAGGAATCTGAATATACAGAATGAGACGTTTACTCAAAATCCTCAGAGTTAACGAAATTAGACTTCATGTAATGTTTCAAACTGTTGAAAAGTGGGCGCCTTGAATATTCTTGAACGCTAGAGAGTTTTAAATAAACATTCCCTGCTGTGGATAGTTGCGGTTTTAACTAAACCATCAGTACTAGAATGAACTTTTTAAATCAATGCCAATTTTCACTGTGTTGGATGGAAAAAAGATTTTTTAACTAATGTTTCTTGTGCAGTCTTGAGCACACTGACTTTTGGGCTGACTTTTGGGAGCAAAGTATAATGATTATCGTTTGTTGATCGATGACAGAATTTTTTATGCATCTTCTTGTACGATTACATCTGTAATAAAATCAAATACAACGTTTAATATTCGACGAATCTTTCGGAAATGCAATTAACATTTAAAAATATAACGAAGTCAAATGTGATGTCGTTGTCACTGTAAAGTCATTAGAGTCCTTATATAGTATAATACGGACGAGATTTGATGATTTTAAATAAAAGGAAAAATCTTTAGAATAATAAATCTGAATTCATTCATTAAGACCTTAAATAGTTGAAAAAAAATCTAAAATGTTGTTTTGATTGATTATTGATGACTATTGCTACATTTAGTAAATTTTTTGATGACCATATTTTGCATCAAAACATATCCCTAAATTTAAAATGTCATTACTTGGTTTATTTTAATTTGGGAAAGATGGGACATTTTATTGCATTACTTTTTTCATTGGAAGGTTCCCAACTGCCAAACTAATTATATTTGATGTAGAATCTATAAAAATTCAATGATAAAATACAAGGCAGCAGAAAACAAAATTCGGTAACCTTTCCATGTATAAGTGGTAATGGCTGGTAAATAGGTTTTCTAATATGTTTTGTAGCATACAGTGACAGCAGAAAAACTTACACTAAAGCCACCGTCTCAATGTTCGAATTTTTTATTTTATTTTTTCCAGTATTAAATAGCACAGGTGGGTGAGAATTTCTGTCAAGCATTGGCTATGTTGTGTGGTAGCCCTTGCAGTTTAAAATGATTTAGAATTATCCCTTTATTGTATTTTACTTCTGGAAGCGATTTGACATGAGGGATATTTTAATATTTTTTCTTTAAAAAGAAATCCTTCTGGTGCACATAATTTTTCCAATATTTGCACATGATCTATTTAAAATTGTTAAACAATATCGTGCTTTGTTTTTATTAGAGCGAAATTTTCTTATACGTTGTAAAATCTTACATTTACAAGCTTGAAAACAAACATAGATACACTGTTCAAAATTTGAAACTTCTGCTGCATCGTCACTCCACTGCTTTTACAGACTATCTCTATTTTCACCAATGAGAATGTTCTCCAATGCGGTCAAGTAATTGTTTTCTATATAAGCGGTGGAGTGACGATGCAGCAAAAATTTCAAATCTTTAACATTGTATTTTGAAAAAGTCAAGGCCAATTTACTATATGGCAGCACTTCAAAATAATTTTTGGTTCAAAAAGAGAGAGAAATTTGGTTCGAGAAAGATTTCAACATAATCTGGTATATATTTTTTAACGTGACGTATAACTGTAGAAATTATAAAGAAATATTATTAATGAATGTATTTGTAAGGACAATCTGTCTTAAACTTCGCATTTCCAATGAATCTCAAGAGTTTTTTTCTGACACTTTATATACTAATTATTGACCTAATAGTAATTTTATACCTTATTAAACAGTGCTAGTTTTGTTATAGCGTTCTGTCTGTCTTCTAATTTGCGTTATAATCTATATTTAAAGCATCAGGTTTCATTATTGTTGACTATGTTAGATGAGAATTTTAAAAGTATGCGAAATGCAGTAAACACGTCGTTTTAATTTATCTCTTGAAAAACAAAACTAAGTTATGCGCCTATTTCTGATATCTATATTATAAAGGCCAAACGTATCTGTGCGTAACGCATACGTCATTTTGCGAATGGCAACAATTTCAAATTTTTAATGAAATTTCGGTGTTGCAATTTTTAATACTACAAATTTTTGAACTTCTAAACAGCCCACATTTTCAATTTTTACACCATCGTGTAGGGAAAAAAAATGCACTTTTAAATGAAATTTGTTTGAAAGTTGTATCTTAATTTGTTTTTAAAATATTAATTTTTTTGTAGTTTTTACTACCGCTTTTCTCTAATCGTGGCAACAGAAGAACTCCATTTCTATTATAAGAAAAGGAAAAAAGAGAAGAAATTGATTGCTGTATCTTTATGTTGCCATTTTCTCATTAAAAGGGAAAAAATTCAAATTCAAATATCTTCTGTTATAAAACCCAGTGAATTTTGATTTCATTTAAAAAATTTTATTTACACATTAAAGATTATCAACAATTTAATATCTGTTTCCGCTAATATCATTGAGACTTCAAGTTTTGAATCAAAATGATCAAATTAAAATGCCAATATTTTTCTGAAATGTGAATACAAATACGAAATGCGCATTTGTAAATTTTGATATGATGAAAATAATGCCGGGTTTAGATTTCACTGGAAAAAAATCTATGACTGAGTCAAAATTTTAGAATACTAGCATAAGAACCTAAATTGATAATTTTATCATAATAACAGATCTTTATTAGTTTTAACTGCTTACATGTACGATTAAAGTTTAATTTTAACAATTTCTGCAACTGAGTTTTATAAAAATAGTATTTTGTTAATTTGACGTTAAATATCGTTTGTTTAAGAGTTAAACTTACCAATATAAAATGCATTTTTTTACTATAACTAATTTTGTAGGTTTATTATAAATCAATAAACTGTTCGTTTTTAAACATTTTCTTTCGGCGAAAATCGACTGGTTCTACCTCGTGCTTTTAAAAAGAATGTGTATTTAGTCACAGTTGTCAATTTAATGTTCTCCATTTCTGAAAATTAAAACTAGCAGCGTAATTTGGATAATTGTAATAAATTTTACTCTTAACAGAAAACACTTGTTGATTGAAAAGAAAAAGTCGGTCAAATAGAAAAACATTAAACATATAATCAACAAATTCTTCCCCCCCCCCAAAAAAAAACGGAAATTTATCCTGTAAACTGAAATTATGTACTACTTTGATTATGTTAATAATAATGATAATAATACAGAATTTTGGGTCTTCTTCCACGGAAATTTTCAATAAAAACACCTAATTTTTACATCATACTGCAGTTTTATGGTTGGCTTTGTCTTAATTTAATAACAAAATGTCTTAGTGATTTTTTTAAAATTAATATTAACATTTGGATAATTTTAATATGGTTGAAAAATTATAGCTCTTTAAAATTCTTTTGTAAAGAAATTAAATATATCTAATAAATGTATAACATATATTTTGTTACTTAAAAATAAATAATTTTGATTTAAATAATATTAAATACTTTGAAACATCATAAAAAAATTGTTCATTGTTAAAAAAATGCTTTTAATTAAGAATTATTGCAATTCCGAAAAAGTATCATTTATAAAGATTTTTTTAAGCAACAAGATTGAATTCTGTTAGATAAGACAACAAGATAGAGCTTCCAATAAAAAATATTGAGAAATTTGCATTATTCTAAAAATCGAACAAACATAATGATTTTTGGAACAATCACGTGTTATTTTTTTACACATTAGCTTCTCTAAAATGCAACATAGCTTTGTTTGAAACCTAAAATTATACATCTATTTTCAGAATCATTGAAGTTTTCTGATTAAAATTAATTGTTTATAATTACATAATTTTTAAAGAATGAGATAATGAGTTTACGTCTAGCGTTCAACGTCGTTTATTTAAATTACCTTTATGAATAAATAATAAACGGTTGTTTATGGGCGATATTTAAATAATCAATAACACTTAGCTGAAAAAGGAGAGCCGTACAAAATTAACTTCTGCAATTAAAAGTAAAACGAATTCATACCTTTTATGGCGAATATTAAATGTCAATTTTTATTTAAAACATCATAAAGCATTACCGTAGTGACCATTTCCAGTTATAATATTTTTCTCTTTAAATGAAAATATTTAACAAGAAACTTTGTAATATTTTAGAAATACAGTGTATGCTTTTAAGATATGTAAATATGTTTATGATAATTAGTTTCTTTTTTAATACTTAATAAAAAAGAAAATTGAATAATGCGTTTCTTGGGACAGAAAATATTAAAACTTCGTAGAATTCAAAGTACAATAATATGTTAAAATTTACTTGTAAAATAATGGCATTCTTCTATTATCTTTCTTAAACGACATGTTACATTTTGCGCATTAGTCATACGTCGGTATAGTGCATTAGTCACGTATTATTTTTATTGTCAATGTTACTCTTTATGTGCCTTTACAGAATGTATAACAAATGAATGTTAAACATTAGAAAGCTTTTGATAAGGCGTCTGACGCACAACACTGACACTTTGTTTAAGTACGTTCTTTTAAATTTGAAAACTATTACTATTGATTGAAAAGCTATCCCAAAAAAATTTTTCTACTAAATTAAAATACTCCACTATGACATGCTTCAGCAGAGATTTTAACGAATTATCTAGAAAATCAAAGGTTAAAATTTGGACGTCAAAGCGTAGTTTGTTTCCTATTTATTGTTACGAAGCAAAATTTAAATTAAAATGTTTTAAAGTAATAGACACAATTGAGCGTCCAATCAGTGTATTGCAGGTGTAGTTTAAAATAGTTACTTTTTTATATTAGATGGAATTTTATTTTATATAAAGTATTTATTTCATTGTCTGATATAAATTATTTTTTTTCATTGCTTCTTTCTAAGTAAATCAGATAGTTCTGTGATGCATCAGGTAATCCATAGAGTAAGTTCCGTTAGGCAATTAAGCAAAAAGAAACTATTCATATTAACCGTTTAAACGCCAATGTTCCCAAATGGGAACATTGCATTATTTGTAATACAAAACATATATTTTCCAACATAATAACGATGTCCTTATTTTTCTTATAAAATATAAGGTTGATTTAAACTTTTGAAAAAAAAATATTTATATTTAAGCATTTATCACAGATATTAAAGAATATGTAAATTCATGAATATGCATAAAGAATATACTATTTGCTTTTATCGTTTTCTCTATATTACTTACATTTGACGGCTAGGAATCTAAATATCTTTGGAATTCGAGAAAATATTCAAGAACAATATACAATAGCATATAGCGGGAAATAATTTGTTACATTTGCATAAGCTGTCAATCAATAATGATGTTCCAAAATGCGAACACTGAAATGAAAACAGCCAAAAAATATGCAGAAATATTTCTTTTGTTATTTTCCAAATTTGTATACATAAATGAAAACATTTGAAGCTGTAATATAGGAAAAACGAAATTATAATTACTATGCGATACTAATTCGGCGTGTAAACGGTTTAAAAAAAATTCTTGCAGAGAGAAGTGCAATTATAACGTTATATTTCAGCACGCTTTCAAGCATGGATGAATATTTTATTATATCGTGGCACGAGCTTTTGTACATTCTTGTTGTAGAGGAGATGACGCAAGTTACGCCAATTGTCTTGAAACAGCGTTGAAAGATGTGAGCGTCAAATTCGATGAAAGTGCTTTGACAGTGTCTTAATGGAAATTAATCAGTTGTTCAGCGTTTGTAAACAAATCATTGCCAGTCAGAGATGGTTGCAAACGCCCTTCTTTATCGTGAATATTTTCACGCTCGGCGTCATTCAATAAAAATTCGCACCCAAGTTCATACCATGGAATCACTCATCGCATTTTGTTGGTGAACTTAGCAAATTTATACACGGCTTTGATTTGGTTTCAGAGCTCCCAGCATTCAAATAAGGGATGATAGACCATAACTCTCATACGGCGAGATTTACATTTTATTTTAAATTCTTAACATGTAGCGTGCGCAATACTCAGCAATATAAAAATAACTTCATTTGTTTGGCACTTATTTGTTGTATGAGTCCTAGAAGCCGATGCGCATACGTGAAATCACGATTGCACCACTTTCGTGCGAAAAATTGAAAACGAAATCTACTTTTTACATTACCTAAAAGTTTAAATACGATTGCGAAGTGTTCACCGTAATTTTGTTATGGTAAATAAAATGATATTCTAGCTTCACTAATGTCTTGCAGATATGTTTATTCATCGTTTTTCTTAGAAGTTTAATATATTAGATATTGTTAAAAACTGCTGTACAGTGCACGGGTCTACCAGTTTAATCTTACATTTCTTTGTTTTCCAAATTCCATACCGAAAACCTATATTAGTATACCTTGTGAATTCATAAACATGCTTCTATCATAATATTTGACATATAATTGTGTTAACTGATATTCGGTACAGCTAATCCAGCAAAAAATATATTGCGGGTTTTATCTTTCAAAGAAAATGCTATAAAATTTTATACTGATAGTAATTGATTTGAGTAAGTTTCATAGGTTACGAATTACTATCAGAATCAAGATTTTGTAGATTTACCCCCACTCATTAAATCAGTTAATTACATTTAATGAATATTAAATGGTACACTCTTTGTTAAAAATGAAAAGTAAAATTGAATTCAAATAGAGTTTAATTTACTGTACACATATTAAAATATACGTATAAATATGTATTTTTTAAAGAAAACTTTTATTAAAAAAGACGTCTGAGAAACAAAACAGAATAATAAAACACAAAGCTTTTTTTTGTCTTATCAATATTAGAATATTTTAAATGCATTAATTTTATATTTTCTTTTAATTGCTTTTACCTAATTGCATTCAGCAATAGAGTAATTAATTATTATGTTCTTCATAATTTTAATATATATTAATTAAAAAATTAATACGTACACATATATCTATATCTATATATAAATATACATACATATTAGAGAATTTCCAACTTGTTCGAAAGTTTATTAATATTTTACTCAACTCAAAATTAATTACTCATATCTGGTTTTAAACAGTTTATTCTCATGAGTAAACTCAATTCAGGTTCTTTCGAACATTAATAATTTCACAAAACACAACTCCAATAAAAAACTGTAACATTTTTTTTTCACATAACTCATAAAAACATTCTTATCAAACTCAAAAACAAAAAGAATATTGTTTCACACAGCTAACGTAAAAGCTGAAGAAATAAAACAGATAATGTATTTATCACAAAAAATCGTTTGCACAGAAAACTTTTTACATTTTGAAATAATTAGGTATATCTTGGTTGCTAGGTGACAAAGTCAGTAGAAATTAAATAGCATTTTATCAAACATACCGCCCCTCTTGAAACCTCTGAGGGGGGTTTCAAACTAAAACACTGCAATTACAACCATTGTAAAAAATATAAAGAACAATACAATTAAATACAATATAAAGGAGTCACAGTTAAGTTAAATTTAAGCAAATATTTAAAAAAAATTACATAATACATAATAAATAAAGAAATTTTACAATAATGTACACTTTCTTATAAAAACTGAATTACTTTTCAAGAGGTAATACAGCAATTTTGGATACTGCTCTTTTATATATTCCATTTGGGGTTTTTATATTTACAACTCTTATTCTATTATCATTACCAAAAAATACTTCTACAATTCTCCCTAATAACCATTTAGACACTGGAAGATCATCTTCCTTTATTACAACCATATCTCCTATTTTGAGGTTGTTTTTTGATATCATCCACTTATGCCTTTGCTGCAATGTACTTAAATAACTATTTTTCCACTTTTTCCAGATGGTCTGAACCATTTTAGTGGTCTTTTGCCATAAGTTTAGTCTATTATCTTCAATATTACTCAGGTCAGATTCAGCAATGGCATTAAGTGGGCGACCAATAAGAAAATGTCCCGGGGTCAAGACCTCCAAGTCATCAATATCTGTACTCAAGGGAGTAAGCGGGCGCGAATTTAAGATACCTTCAATTTGGACAATTATAGTTAACATTTCTTCATAAGTTAATTTAGAGTTGCCCACAACACGTTTAAAGTGATACTTGAAGGACTTGACTCCCGATTCCCATAAACCTCCAAAATTTGGAGCTTTAGGGGGAATAAATTCCCAAGCAATACCTTCAGATATCAAGTAATTAGTAAGGTTCTGTTCTGGTTTGTTTACCAATTCATGCAACCTTTTAAGCTCTACATTAGTCTTCACAAAATTGCCTGCATTATCACTGAAAATTTTTCGAGGTTTGCCTCGTCTGGCAAAAAACCTCTTTAATGTGGCAATAAAAGCCTCAGATGTTAAATCATTGACTAATTCCAAATGCACTGCCTTTGTTACCATACAAATAAAAATACAAACATAAACTTTATGATAAATGCCTTTACGTTGACCTCTACAGGGTGTCCCCTCTCAACGGTGGCCAATGGCTAATTTCTAAACCGTTGGTCATAGACATATAGTTCCAATTGCAAAAATGCTTTAAAAAAGGTAAAGAATTATTTTTAAGCGATTTAGGTCAAAAAAATGTTTTACTAAAAAATTACGAAAATTAATTTTTTATACGGTCCCCCGGTCCTATAAGTGATATTTAGAAAATTTTTACCACTACTCTAACAAGTAAGGCAAAAAAAGTCCCATTCCTCTGCGATCAAAATTGACCGAGTTATAGCTGTTCAAAGTTGAAGCATATTTTTTGCTGCAAAATAGGGGTCAGTCACAAATTTACTGGAAATAAAAATAAACATCAGATAGAAAATTTAACTTTAAACATTGAGAGTAAAAAATTTTTAGAATGTTGTTTCTGAATTTATGCTGACGTTTACATGTTAAAGTAAAATATGCAACTTGTGCTAAAAATATAAGTAAAAAAATAACAGAAATTTTGTTAAATTAAACTATGAAAAGCAACAGTCACAAATCGTTACAAAATGATACATATTTAAAGCTCTATTAGATTACTCAACCTAATAGAATTTGATGTAGTCCTATAAAATAAATAAATGGAACGCACCTAAAATCGTATTAATATTACATTGTCATCAGGTTTAAATAAGTATGGGAATTGAACCTCAATCAGATATTTGGAAGTGAGTTAAAATTTGAATATAAGTTTTGAACTAGGAAAATTTACATACGAAAACTATGAATAAAATAAAAGCTTATCAAAATAACATACCTTTTAAAATAAAATCACGAAAAGAATCAGCTTGATTTGCTTAGAAAATAAAACATACGTAAAAATACAATTGAGGATATTAATTTCAAAATTCGTCTTACAGCTTTTTGATTTCTCTATCAGTCTATACAAACCTGCACTATTGTAACAATGCAATCTCAAAATTTATAATGAAAACCAATAGATGCATTTAAAGTTTTTTCGCTATTTCCCAAAATTTGATTTTTTCGATAAAGAGAATTTTGAAATTCATGTCTTCAGTTATTTTAATAACCAATCTAGAAGTTAATTAATTATAATTAACACTACCGTAAAACTTTATACGGTGACAGCGCCTTTAGTTAAATCGCTCATTTAAATCATTTTGTAATTGGAACTATATGTCTGTGACAAATAGTTTAGGAAGTAGCCTTTGAACAGCGTTGGAAATCGATTCCCTTCATAATACTTTAAGCACTTAGTGTACGTTCCCTTAAACCTCAGTCGGACTCATCCGTTTTCAGCTGTAGAAAAGTGGTTTAAGTCATGAAATTTAAAGTTTCATAACTCGGTCAATTTTAATGTTACATGAATGGGACCTTTTCTGTATTACTTGCTAGAGTGTTGAGAAAATTTTACTAAATATCACTTATAGGACCGGGGGACCGTATAAAAATTTAATTTTCGTAATTTTTTAGTAAAACATTTTTTTGACCAAAATCGCTTAAAAAACAATTCTTTGCCCTTTTTAAAGCATTTTTGCAATTGGAACTATATTTCTATGTCTAACGGTTTAGAAATTAGCCATTGGCCACCCTTGAGAGGGGACACCCTGTATATCTAATCAAAAATGGACCACAGAAATCAGTTCCTGTGCAATTAAAAACAAAGTCTACATTTATTCTTTCTTTTGGGAGCTCGCCCATAATTTGCTCTAACAATTTAGGTTTGGCCCTAAAGCATGTAATACATTTATGTACAATTTTTCTACAAATAGCCCTACCGTTTAAAGGCCAAAATTCTCTTCGAACACAATAAAGTAAATTTTGTGGTCCTATATGTAGATATTTTTTGTGATAAAACTCGATAATTAATTCTGTTAATTTGTGTTTAGAGGGCAGTACAATTGGGTGTTTTTGGGCATAATTTACCGTGCTATTTTGGAGACGACCTCCAACTCTGATTAAATTATTTTTATCCAAGAAAGGATTTAATGAAAGTAATCTACTATTTTTTGGTAACTCCTTACCCTTAGATTACAATGTGAATTCAGAACTAAACTCTTTTTCTTGAACAGATTTTATGATAAACTGCTCAGCCTTCTTCAATTCAGCAGATGTTAACTTACCTGAATACCTTTCTTTTGGCTTCTTGACATTCTGAATGAACCTGAAAACATAGCTAAGAATTCTTATTAATTTAGCATAATTATTACTCAATTGCAAAAAATAGTCAATAAAAAATGAACAGTCTGATATTAAAAGTGAAGTCTCTGAAAAAGTCTTTTTAAGTTCACTTCTGTATAGATCCTTATCATTTTGCTCAAGTTCGACAGTATTTAAAGAAGGTTCAGTTTGTTGTGTTAGGAATAGTGGACCCTTCCACCATAAGTTACTCTGGAGAAGTTTGTCTGGATCTACACCTCGTGACACAAGATCAGCAGGATTATCAGAAGAAGCCACATGTCCGCAATGAATAATATCAGAAAGATTCTGAATCGTAGCCACACGTGATGACACAAAGTTTTTTAAGTCACACGGCTGTTTTCGAATCCAACATAATACAATAGTACTATCTGAATAATAGTAAACAGATTCTTTAGGAACTTTTAAGGTTTTGGCAACCTTATTCATCAATTTGGCTAATAAAACTGCACCACAGAGCTCCAAGCGAGGAATAGTGATTGTTTTGATTGGTGCAACTCGACTTTTACTGCAAAGCAACTGAGAAATTTGCTCTCTTGAAGAATTTGAAGACACAGCATACAATGCCACACCGTAGGCTTTCTCCGAAGCATCTGAAAAGCCACAAATTTTAATTTGCACTGGATTATTTGTAAAAATGTATCTAACAGCACTTATATTATTGATGGCTCTTAATGATTCTAAAAACTGCAACCAATCATCAAGCTCAGCTGTAGGGAGATTTTCATCCCAATCAATTTGCAGTCTCCACAGTCTTTGTAGGAAAATTTTTGCTTTCGTCACAACTGGTCCAAGTAGACCCAAGGGGTCGAAAATGCGAGCAATATTTGACAGCACACTTCTTTTAGTTACCTTGGTTTGCTCACTGAATGATACACTAAAAGTAAAAGTATCATCATTGGCATTCCAGCAAAGTCCGAGTGCCTTAGTTTCATTCACATTTTCAAAAGTGTAATTCTCATTTTTGAAGGCTGGCTCCATTAATTCTGGATGGTTACTAAACCATTTATGTAAGTTCATGCCACACGTATTTAATAGTTGAATAAGCTCAATTTGCAGTCTCTTAGCCGATTTTAGGTCAGCTGCTCCAGTCAGGACATCGTCCATGTAAAAGTCTGATTGTACCACACCAGAGGCATACGGAAATTGAGATTCACCATTTATACCAAGCTGTTTAAGGCAGCGCATGGCTAAATAAGGGGCACTAGTTGTGCCATATGTGACTGTACATAGTCTAATATTTCATCTCACCATTTACAGAATCTTTCCAAACTATGCGCTGTAAATCACGTTGACTTTTATCGATAAGTATCATGCGATACATCATTTTTACATCTGCTGTAAATGCATAGCGGTGTGTACGAAATCTAAGTATTATGCTAAACAAATCATCTTGAATGACACCTCCATTCAGCTGTATGGAATTTAGGGATTCTCCTGATGAAGTTGCATGTGAACCATTAAAGACAACTCTCAATTTTGTAGAACTTTTATCTGGGCGATAAACAGCATGATGAGGTAGATAATTCGCATGTATTGGATCATCTGTTTTCTCTACTTCCTCCATATGGCCTAACTCTCTATACTCTGCCATAAATGCGCAATATAACTCTAAAAGATTTGGATTTTTGACTAGCCTATTCCAAAGTGAATTTAATCTATTTTCCGCAAATTGTTTTGATTCTCCCAAAGAACTAGGATCTTTTTTCAACGGCATTTGTACTATGAATTTGCCCGATATATCTCTCTGATGTGTGTTTATAAAGTGGGATTTGCATGCTAATTCTTCTGTATTTCTCAATGGTGTACTTTCTTCTACTCTTTCAATTTCCCAAAATTTTTTCATTTCGAAATTTAAATCTGTTTCAGTAATTAACCCACAATGTATTTGTTCCTGATCGTTACAATCGTAAACACTCCCACTTACTATGCAACCAAACACCGTATTTTGCAGTATTAATTTAGAATTTGGTAGCTTCATACGACCCACCTTTATCAATTCTAGAAATACTTCAGCTCCTTGCAAAAGATCTATTTTCCCTGGTCTATTAAATTCAGGATCAGCAAGAATAATAGACTCTGGAATTCCTAGCTCTGAAATATTAATATATTTCGAGGGCATAATTTGCGAAATCTTTGGTATGATAAGGAAATCTAACTCCCGACTATAATCTCAAGAATTATTACTTATCAAAGCAGTAGTTTTATTTTTTACCGCTACAGAGGATCCACTTAAACACGATACCGAAATAGTACTTTTTTCTTTTCGAATTCCTAATCTTTCAACTAACTGCAATGTTAAAAAATTGCTCATTGAACCATTGTCCAATAAAGCACGCACCGGAACTTTATTTCCGAATTTATCTCTCATATAAACAATAGCAGTGGAAAGAAGAACTGTTTTAACATTATTCGATCTCACATTTGAAGTACCAGTGAAATTTTGAATTTGGTTATTTAACTCAAATGGTATGGCGTCAACATTTAATGTTGATTTACTTTCATTCGTCGACAATGCATTTGGCACTTCCTTATCACTATAATTTTTTGTGTTTCCCACCGCATTGGAATTTCTCTCACGCCTATCAAAACAAAGAAGTATATTGTGGCGTTTATGGCATTTTGAACACGAGAATGTTGAGTTACATTTTTTGACGCAGTGGAATTCTGAAAGACAGTTAAAGCACATATTGTTTTTTTTCACGAAATCTACTCTTTCCTGTATATTAAATTTGTGAAATTTGGGACATTTAAAAACACTGTGATTTTCCTGGTTACATACAACACATTTGCGCATATTTTTCTCCTTTAAACTCGCAACCATGGATGTTACCTTTGACAAGCTCTGCTTTATTTGGCTTTCGTTTTGAAAATTTCGCTTTGTATTTACTTGTTTGGACGCACTTAGTGTACGCGCGTGGTCTCTCAAGAATTCTAGCAATTCTGTTAAACTCGGTAAATTATCCCGCTTAAGATGTCTTTCCCACCACATTTTTGTATTTACATCTAATTTTTGAGCCAAAATATAAGCAAACATAGTAGTAGAAAACCCCTCAACTTTTTGTTCTAAAATCTCTAACGACCTAATACATTCATTTGTTATATCTATTAGATTTAATAATGCTGCTGGGGACTCATTCTGAATAACAGGAATATTTAAAAAACGTTTTAAATGCGCGTAAACTTGTTCTCTCGAATTTGAAAACCGTTCTTCCAAAAGCGACCATGCAACTTCATAATTAGAATCCACGATTGAAATAGATTGAATTATACGAAAGGCATCTCCTCTCAATGAAGACTTCAAATATTGTAATTTCATTGCCCCTGACAAATTAGAATTTTCATGTACAGTAGCCTTAAATATATCTTTGAAAGAAAGCCACTCATGCAAATTACCCGTAAATACAGGAAGAGTTAACTTTGGCAATTTAATGTTATTATCAGCCTTTGTGGCGTTTTCTAAATTAACAGTTTGCACTTTCATTTTTGATAACTTTTTTGTAAGTTCAAATTCCATTATTTCTAAAATTTCATTAATTTCTTCGTTTTCCTTAATAAAAACCTCAATTTCATCTTCTTTACTTATCTTATAAATAGACTCAAATAACTCAGAAAAGTTTTTCTCTAATTTATTCCGTTTCTCCTTTATGAGAATTAATTCATTTAATTCTAGCTCAGTATTCGATAATTTTTCTTTTAATTTTGTCAAGTTTGTTTTGAAAATTTTCTTTTTTGCTTTTAATTCTTTCATACTCATTTTTAATGAATAAAAATTAAATGGGTGCACTTACCCCTCTTGGCTCTTTAAAAGATGAGTTCTAACATCGAAGAAATAGCAAAACAGCACAAAATATTCACCAGTTATCCTTCAATCATTGACGTAGAACAACTCGCTGATTTTTCTCCGGTTCGACGGACCATATAGAGAATTTCCAATTTGTTCGAAAGTTTATTAATATTTTACTCAACTCAAAATTAATTACTCATATCTGGTTTTAAACAGTTTATTCTCATGAGTAAACTCAATTCAGGTTCTTTCGAACATTAATAATTTCACAAAACACAACTCCAATAAAAAACCGTAACATTTTTTTTTTTTTTCACATAACTCATAAAAACATTCTTATCAAACTCAAAAACAAAAAGAATATTGTTTCACACAGCTTAGGTAAAAGCTGAAGAAATAAAACAGATAATGTATTTATCACAAAAAATCGTTTGCACAGAAAACTTTTTACATTTTGAAATAATTAGGTATATCTTGGTTGCTAGGTGACAAAGTCAGTAGAAATTAAATAGCATTTTATCAAACACATATATTACGTATATCTTATTACAGAAAACACAAGCTTGTGTTAGACTACATTATATAATATTCGCGGTTTGAAGAGAGCCATTGCCCGTTAAATCAAATAAACGAAATGTGTAAAAATGTATGAAAAGAATGATTTTAAAACACTTGTAAATAAAAAAAAGAATTATTCTTTAAAAATGTATTGGTTTATATTGATAAAAGTCAACAATAATTTAAATTGTCATTAAAAAGAATATAAAAACCGTTATGGAGATTAATTATGTTTATAAATTTAATGAAATGCAATTTTAATTTTCAATTTAATAACTTTTTTACATTTTTATGCACTAGGCAAATATTTTTTCTCGCATTATAAGTCGTTAAACATTTATTTTCGTTATGATTGAATAATAATCTTATTTTCCGAAAACGAAATGTCATATTCAATAGAAATATTTTTAGAAAAAATAAAATCCGAATTATTTTTTTAAATAAACACAATATCTAATGATTTTTTTTTTTCTAAAATGAAATTCGCATGAAAATATTTGTAATCTGGACTTATTAAATGTAAATCTGATGGAAAATTAATATCAATTTCTGTGTTTGGAAGGGAATATTAGTTTAAATTCTAAATCAATGCATGCTATTTTTTTTTTGTTTTATTATTTTAAAACTTTAGGTTTCATTTAATTTAAAACAAAAAAGTGTTCTTACGCAATAGAAAAACAAATACAATACTAGCGAGCTACGCCCGCTAGCTGGTCCAGTTTTTCCAAACGAACACCGATATTAAGCAATATTTAATAAACAAAAAAATTCATTTAATAAGCAAGTCTTGGTGTTCGAATCCTCAAGCACAAAAAAGTAAATTAAAGAGCTATGGTTGTTATGCGCCCATTATCCCGTTAAAAATATATGATTTCGCACAGTGGGCTCTACGCTCCATGGTCGCCATCGTCCCATTAAAAATATTTGGTTTTGTACGGTTGGCTCTGCGCGCCCATAAGACATTTTCTCGTATTTTTTGGTTCATCAGAAGCAGACTTTTACGCAGATTCTGAATATGTAATCAGTTTTTTTCTACTTTAAAAACTGTCTGCATGATGGTTTAAGAAAAAACGCGCAAAAAAGGGAGAAAAAGAGGTTTTCGACTGCTTCTTCTTTTAGCCAAAGGAGAAAAGTTCTTTTCCTTCACGGCAAGGTGGCGCAGTTTTCTGCCTCAGAGTTCCGTTTGAGCGCCGTTTGGGATTTGAGACATTTTTCGTTCCGATTCCCAAGGGGTTTATATTCATAACATTTTTAATTTTGGTCCCACGGTCTCGAAAATGCCCGAAATGACTTCCCCGGAATTTTTCGAATCGAAAGACACCTCTGGCGACTTCCAACTCGCCCGCGTTGCGAACTGTAATCGGCTTCAAGCAGACAGACAGACAGAGGCGCACGGATTTTATTAGTATAGATCTTATTCAAAATGAAAACTGAAAAAAATCGTAACTTAAATATTTTGGAGTATAATATGTATATATGTATCGTTTTATTTAATTAAAATGAACCGGTAAACATATTTCATGCGCATGCTAGAGCAAAACAAAATAAAACAAAATAAATAAAGTAGAAAAACATTTAGTTTTTATCTTTAAGAATTATTTTTATTTGAACACAGATATCTTTTTTAATAAATATTCATATTCTGTATTACTTTTGACATCTTGTAAAAACTCGTTCACAGCTGTTAGTTTTAAACAAAGGAGATGGCACGAAATTTGGAAAACACAACGATTTGATTTCAACTAGAAGTATGAATTATAAGTAGTAAAGTGGTAAGATTTGTTTCATACGAAACAGAAAAGACACTTGGATTTGTTAGTTTGTTACATTATGTTTATTTTTCAAATTAAATTGGCTGCTTAAATGTATTCATAAGAAACGGTAATAATTCAATTTTTTTTTCTTATTGTGAATTTAAGATTTCAGAGATTTTTCATAGAATTTCCTAAATACCTTTATATTAAAAAAAAAGCAATAGCCAGCAATGAGAACGTTGGAAAAACGGTGGGAAAAAATCGTGAATTTTTTATATATACGACTTTTAAAAACTGGAAAATATAGCTCGAAGTAAGTCCACGGCCCCTGCATCTGCAAAAAATTTTATTATTAAAAGTCACGCCCACAATTTAATACAAAACTTAATTTGCTAAATAGCTTGCTTCATTTTGGCCACAGTCTGTGAAAATTGATTTTACAAACTTTTTAAAATCCTTTGACAGTCTTGCAAACGGGGAAAGTGTTAATGTTGTTTTCCTTTACTTTGCTTTAAATGCCAAAAAAAAGATGATTTTTTCAACTTTAAATTAAAATATAAGTATATTCGTATGGATATGAATATAAATGCAATGAGTAAATTTATTAATAATTGCTCAGTCTGCAAGATTGCAAGAAAATGCATTAATTCAACATAGTTATGTAATTTTCAATAATGCTTATACTGGAGTATAATTAATTAATTAACAGGGGGTTGTCAGTGAGAGGTTCGACAGTTGTAACATTGAGTACTCGACTGTTGTACTTTCGAGTACAACAAACTATAAATATACAATAGAGAGAAATTATATTTTTAACACTGCTTAAAAAGTTTTCTTTTTTTTAGAATTGCAACTAAGTTATTTAAATAAGTTTTTTGAAAATGGTAAATACAAATATGAGAAGTATGTTTGTAAATTTTGAAAATGAATTTGTTTTAGATTTCATGGGGGGAAATTCTATGATCATGTTTCAGTAAAAAACACATATTTTTTTTCAGCCTATCAGTTATAAAAGCCTCAACAAATAACTTCATCATAATAGCTTATCTTTTTTATATTTTGATGGTAAAGTATCTATATTAAATTTGAAAAACGTGTTTGTGCTCAACGCTCACGGCATTTTTGGTTTGTCAACACTTCATACTCAAATTTTAGTTTTACATTTTCACTACTGCATTTTTTTTATGTTAGTATAGCTTATATTTATAGAGTGCGGTATAGGGAGCAAATTTACTTTCAAAAATAACTTGTTAGAACGCTTTATCGTAATTGACTGATATATAATATTTAAATAAAATTTTTTAAGCATAATTTTTTTGTAATTTATCTTACAACGTGGCGGCATCAATACATAATTATAATGAACATTTTGCACATAAGGCAATAAAAATTGTTCAGCATTGATTTCTAATTAATTTCCCAAAACGGAATTAATACTTCTTTTATAAGTAAATAAAAGAATAATATTAAAAAACATATTTGTAATAGAAGAATTAAACATTTTAGATGGCCAAAAAGGAAAAAAAAAAGGTAATGGAGTTTGTTTGCAGAGTGCATCTCAATTTATTTTTTGTCCATTTATTAAAAATATTTGTAATTAAAAATATTTATTTATTTCAATCAAGTGGGGGGATTATTCACAACAGTTTGTTTCGTTTCCTTAAAACAACATAAAAGATTTCATCATATTTTACATCATATTTTACCGATGATATAATTTTTTTTATGTATTAAAAAGTAAAATAATAGAAATAGAAACAAATTTAACAGACAATTGTAACAGATGTAATTTAATTATGCCCCTAAACCTCTGACATTATCGGAATATAATAAAATTTGTAAGTAGCAAAATTTCGGGCTAATAACTCTTAGCATACGACTAATAATTATATAACGCTTTTGATAGATTTTGAATATCTGTAAAATTCATATTTTTCATTTACAGAATGCGTTCTTGCAGTTAGTGAGTAATATACATATATATGTATGTATTGATTTTAATTTTAAAATAAGGTTTTCACTTATTTTCTGTAATCCAGGAAATCCGAGTACAAACCTCTGTAAATATAAATTTAATAGTAACAAGGGTATTCCCCACTTTGGTTCAATTTCCTGGCACTCAATGACAGTTATACTTAAAAATTCATAATTACAAATGCTTATAACATTCCAAGAAATACGGTGATAGAGAAATGCTACATTTTTAAAATATAATTTCTATTTGTAACATTTTCAGGATTATTAGTTTTATCTCAAGCTTAATAAAATGTCAATAAAATGACAATCACAATAATTAAAATCAACGTTTAACACACAATACACAAACACACACCACATACGTATACGTTTCGCGAGCACCAGGGCTCGCTTCCTCAGTGTATAAAAGTTAAAATGTTAAAAACAGAAAAAAACCCCAACTGACAGCAAGTCAGAGACTCAAATGATCGCAAACATAATACCAAAATACACACAAGCTTCAGCAACCAATAAGATTAAACCGGAAATGAGGTGTTATGACATAATAAATCTAACCAGAAAGTTGAGATATACGGTACACTTGAAAGATCATTAACCAAGGAGTTTTTTGCTTTATGTATATGGAGTGCTTCGAAAAAGTCTAAGCCTAGCGGAGTAGTGCATTTTTGGATAATAGTAGCAGAGGTAAAATTAAAATTATGGCCCTCCTCCCAACAATGAGAAGCAATAGAGGAATTCTTTAACTCTTTTCTTTTAACATAACTTATATGTTCAGCGACTCTTTTTCTGAGTTTACGTTTTTTTTGTCCAATATAGGACAAACCACACTGACATTGTATATTGTAAATACCCCAATGATCCAGAGGAGAAATATGATCTTTTAATTGAGAAAAGGTTAATTTATTGACTGGTTTAAATACTACTTTCAAATCATAATGTTTCAAAATATTTGCAACTTTAAAGCTAATGCTTTGATGAAACGGTAAAATAATTAAACTAGAATAAGAAACAGGTGTAACAGAAGAATCAGGATCATCGAGATGTTTATTAAAACTATGAGAAATTAATTTATTGATATATGATAAACTGAAGCCACGATCTATAGCAACTGATCTTATGTAATTTAACTCATCCGTAATAGAACTGTTATCTGAACAAATTAAGTGAGGCCTATTAATTAAATACAGAAAAGCAGAAGCTTTCTGAGAAGGGGGGTGACGCAAAGGGTTTGCGGTAAACACGGGTGTCAAAAGAGGTTAATTGACGAGTGACTAAAACGTCAAGAAATAGCAATTGTGTATTGTGTGTTATACGTTGATTTTAAAATGACAATAATTAGAAAAAAACTCTAATGTTTTTCTTTCTCTTAATATCGAAAAATCAATTTGATAATTCGAATTATATGTATATTTTTAGATTTTATAACTATTAAGGCATTAGTTCAACATTTCTTACAAACTAAAATATGAACTATTTTGAATATTTAATTAATTATATTGTCATATAATACAAAAAAAAGAAAAATCATTAATCAACAATTACTGATAAACATTATCTTATGCGTATTTTATTACTCTTCTTTTAATACTTTATTAGAAGTGACAGTACTTAAGAAAGCTTTTATCTCAAACACAAAAGTAAATGCCGTAGAAATTAAGTCTTGTTCACGAAGACATTTAAATGTATTACTTTTTTGGAATTTGCTACTTTACATGCGATTTTTTTATCTAGTTATGTGCAGAGTACATATTTCCTTTGCATCAAGAGTTATAAGAATATTTGACATTGAATGTTTCTTCATAAATTTAAATAGATATATATACATATATAACCTCTTTAAAGCACATTTTGTTCATAGATTTTCTACAATACGATTAATCTTAGAAAAAATGCCATCATATTGATAAAAGCTTTTAGAAAATAATAAAATACCATTTAATTTTACAGATTCAGTCTTAAAGCTTTTATTTACTGAAATTTATTTTGAAAAATTCCATCTGCTTTTATTTCCTCTGGTAAAAAACGTTTTTGTGTTTTTTCAGTAGCGTATATATATATATTTACGTTAATTGCACTTAAAAAATATTGATGCTACTGTAAAAATATGAAACGATATTTTTTTTAATTTCCAAAATTAATACCTTTATCAAAAAAAGGAATACTCTTTCTTACTAATATGAGCTTAAAAGATTTTCACGTCTAATAGAAAACAAAATATATTTTTTTATAGATTATGTTTTTTATAAGTTAGTTTTTTTTATTCCAAAATAAAAATAATTACACCTATTGAATATAATATTTGTCTTTCTTATTGAGATCGCTGTTTTACAAAAAAGAAAAAAAAAAGTTTTTTTTACTAGACTAATTTAATAAAAAAGAATGAGACCTGTCAAGACACAATGTTCTGATTTTGAAATATGTTTACAAAGAGAGATAAGACTACTTGGTTTTACTAATAATCTTTTAGTTATAAATAAACATTTGATTTATTTGTTCTTTGTAATTAACATAAATTTAAGATATTCTTTATAGATAAGCAGAAAGTTCTTTATTTTAAATAAATATTTGAAATAATATAAGTTTGCATGTTTTATTTAAAGCTCCAAAGAAAAGGCATCAGGCTTCTCTAATACTTTTGTTGGAAATAGAATTTTTTATAGATTCATTCATTAGTGTATTTTTAGGAAATAAATTCGTTTTAGCTTCAATGTGCCACTTTAATTTTAAAATAAATTTTAAACAAGTTGGAAATTGCACGTGAACGTAGCAAATGAGGTGCGTTCGTACGATAACGAAGTTTTAAAAATATTCAGATCTTGCTGATATAGTAGAGCGTACTTCGGATACAATATAGTAGTCGAAATCTTTGTGTTTCGGTAAATATGCAGGAAGTAATTTTTATTACACCTCAGAAACCTATATCTTATTCATAAAATGTGAAATAGTTGAATATAATTAAAACACGCCCCAAACAATGTTTCCCCGTATAGCATTATGCAGGGGAATAATTTTGTGTGGCCCTGTAATTAAATAAGAAAAATTCTTTGCATCACAGATTGTACAGAATGCATATTTTAGTATATATTTCATAGATTCATGCCAATTCTATTATGTTCGAATGAGTGTAACATAATAAAAATGCATTTGAATCTTTTTTCCCATTGACCGTAATGTTACGGAATACCTTTGATTGTCTCTGTAAATGATCTATGCATCCGACTTTCATAACATTTGAAATGACTCGATAAAATTACGCAATAATTATATGTTTTAACTTTCAAACGATTAAAATGCATTTGAAATTTTTTTCCCATTGACCGTAATGTAACGGAATCCTTTTGATTGTCCCTGTAATTGATCTATCCATCCGATTTTCATAAAATTTGAAATGGCTCGACAAAATTATGTTATAATTATGTATTTTAAATTTCAAACGATTCGGTAGGGTAGTTTTTGCGTTGTTATATGCGGACAGACAGACAGACGGACAGACAGACGGACGGAGTGAGCGACAACAATAGGTGCTACGTATTTACTACGAACGCACCTAAAAAGTGTCAAGTATTTGGACCGAATACAAATTTTTATCTCTGATATGTGAATATCTTGACACTTAAGTTTAATCCGTAAATGTCACGCTAGAGCCAGTTTCTTGTAAAAATAAATGCTATGATTCAAATAAATGCCCTTATTTAAATAAAAAAAAAGTCGTAAATTCGCGTCTCATATTGACATTTAAGAATAAAAGGGAAGTGAAAAAAATTACTAATCGTATCATAAAGCGTTAGATCTAATGTTACGTACGTCTTTATTGACCCCCCCCCCCCCCCAAAAAAAAAAAAAAGACAAGATATTTTCAAAAAATGATAAATCAATATATTTAGCAAATTCACTTAGAAGTGAGTTTGATTATAAATTGATAATTGCGAATCCATCGCATGATTTATAATTATTCCACTATTTACTAATAGTGTCCCATTTAATCTCAAAATTTTAATTATTAACAGCTCGATATATTATTATTCTTAACTGTTGCAATTAAAATCGAATGACGGTACCAATTTTGTTTCATTTCATTCACGTAAGAATTGTAAATAAATCTAACAAAAGTTATATTTTCTGCTAGCTGACCCGCCCGGCGTTGCCCGGGTCCGTATTAACAATATTAAACGAACTTTAAATTTGTATGATTTTATCATTAACTCGTTACATGCAGAAATCCATTGTCTGAAATACGTAGCCACTGACTGTGTGAAAAATCGGTTTTAAAAACAACTAATATTAAGCTCTAAAAATACTCAAAATGAGCAATGAAAAACGCGGGAGGGTATATGTATCCAACGATTGCATGATTTTCGTGTAAAAAAGTTGATATTTACCCGTAAAAATCACTGTTAAGTCACGTAACTAATTATTATTTTCACATGCAAATCCCAAGTGAAATATTTTGAATTTCAAACTAGATATAGCACTCTTAAATCCGACTATACCATGAATGAAATCGATACACGATGGTTGCTAAAAGGTTGGTATATAGTACTATAATTTCAGAGCTATTTAACAAAAGTAAGTGTTATTTTTAATCAAATCTTGCGCATAGGTTCACTCTGTGTATAAATTCCTAACCTTAAACTTTTATACCCTAACCAGAACCTGTCTGTAACCTAACAGCGACTTAACAGTACCCTACTGTAAATTAAATATAACAGAAATGTAACCTAGCCTAAATGTATTCACTTTATTGTAACATATCCTTATTCTAACCGTAACATAAATGCAATTTAACTTTAACCTAACTTTAACCTAAATAATATAATAGAAAAAAACCATTTTAAAAAATTACTATTTCTTCGTAAAATATGCTTCAGCTGTAATTCGTTTCTTTCAATTCGTTTTATTAATACAAAATTCATTCCTCGTGCTTTTGTTTGAGACATTAAAATTTCAGCGATAAATGGTTTAATATTGCAAACCACGGAGTAAGACACTTCTTACTCCGTGTTGCAAACCTTTTTTCGGTTTCTTCGCCTCCACCTATTTTTTCCTCCATGGCGTACAGCAGCTGTGATTAAAAAAAAAAATCCTCATTTAAACTGACAGTTTGCCAGTCTATGAATTTTAAAGGTCTGTCCCAGCTTTTTAAATTATTTCTGCGAAAATTTTATGCAACCAATCAACCATAAGAAAATGAAATGGAAAAAAGCGAAAAAAAGCGTTTTTTTATGAGAGTGAGCTTTGGAACTTAATTAATTACTCAGTTAATAAATAGAATTTTGAAATTCTGAGCCTCAGGTGCATCAGGAGAGACATTGGGCTACTCTCAAAAAAATTTTGAGCTTCGTACGTGCTGTAGATTTTGCTAGCCATCGCAGACACACAGACACACACACACAGACACACACACAGACAGACAGAGCATTTTGTTCTTTTATTAGTATAGATTAACAAATGTAGTGAGCAAAAGCTAAATTTTATAGCATTTTAATTAGATTATGCAAGCATTTAATTTAAAGTGCTTTCTTAAAATATGCTATTGAACTATTTAATATTTGAAATATTTATTGTAAAGTTATCCCAATCTGTATATTTCCTACATACATGGCAAAGAGTTAAACAAATCAATATTGATCTGCAGTATTAGAAAAAGCTATAAATCAATTCTCTATTTCTCGACCGTTACTTAAAGATATGAACATTGTAAAGTAATGTCACTTTTAATATTATGGCTGAATAGAAAGGCAAATAAGAGTTTCTAATCTTTTAGATTGTACTCCATAAACTTGTCAGAACTTATAATAATAAAGATCTATATTCTCAAAAGAATGATATTTTACTCTCTAAATAGTTGCTGAAGTGTAATGCAGTAAATTTATGTGTTCAAAGGAGCATTTTTTATTTCTCAGTTATTTATCTTATTGTTTCATTTTTAATGAGCATTTAGGATATCTATTAGGCTTTGTTACATTACTTTTTTTTTAAATGGATATAATATGTACCCATAGACAACAGAAATACTTTTTCTGGCAAACATGATAAATTAAAATTAATAATGCTTAAAATTAATTACAATTTTTTGTAAAAAATCATTTTACAAAGTTTAAAATTATGTTTAACTGAATCAGTTCAAAATTTCAAAACAGACAATTCAGTATGGAAAAAAAAATGCATAATATGTTATTTAAATTATTCGCAAATAATCACCCGACCCAGAAAAAATCATCTTAAAAATTCTTAATTATATCTCAATTATGTATATACATATAATTTCAAAATATATGTGGGACTGATGAATCTACATTGGTTCTACAAAGTTCAGTTATACTCCATTTATTTATATATATACATACATTCATAAATTAACATATCCACACACACACACACACACACACACACACACACACATATATATATATATATATATATATATATATATATATACGCAAAATACATTATATATACATTCATACTATAAAGAAGAGTTTCTTGAGGGATTTTGGTAGTTGCATATATTTGTTAGAAGGTTTAGAAGAGGTATGATCACGTATATTAGTAGCTGTTATTCCGTTGGAATACTTAGAAGAGGCATGATCAGTATAGAATCAGTCCAGGTTCGGATGCTCGAAAAAAACCCCACGATGATTGCTAAGTTACAATTTATTTAGACATATATTACTGAGGGGGGCACACTTACAGCACTCGGAGAAAATCTCCGAACCAAAAATTAGCACGTTGACAAGACAAGCGCAGAGTGTCAAGTGACCTCGTACATAGCAACAAACTGCCACCTTTGGCATCATAGAAAATCGCCAACATACACAAGTTCGCCCATGCACAATGGATAGTATACGCCAAATACAGTTAAAATGCAGCCGGCAAGATAAGAATTCAATATGGTTTCCAAGCTGGGATGGGAAAGGAAAGGTTGCCAAACGATAAAATGTTACACGTGTTGTTTTGTCTAAACACAGAGGCACACCGAAGGGACATCAGATTTTACTGCGCAGATGTTAAATTCTTTTTAGGGTTTTGTCGAGAAAGGAAAAGAAGCGTAAGCATAAATTTTAACTGTGAAACAGAGATGATGTCCATATAAGGTAATGCAGAATTGCCTCGATCGGAAATAGCAGACATCTGGAAATAGCTTTAAACGGTTGATTAATATGTGAGTGTATTTCTCACAGACAAAGTTAAGCAGCTGCCGATTTTTCGGTTAGAGAATTAATAAGCAAAGAAAATGGAAAAGGAATGAAGGACAACTTAAAACTAATTTTGAATTGAACAGAGACGGGGGGTGTAAAGGAATAATTTAAGAAAATAACCAATATATAACGAAATAATCGTTATATATATCACCCGGTGCACCACAAAAAAAACTTTTGCTGTCCAATGTGCATAGGCTAGCATAAAATATTATAACATAAAAACATACATAAATGCAAAAGTTTTTTTTTTTTTTTTATATATATATATGTAGAAATTTAACGTCATGATAATGGAGACTTTTGTATTCAAAAACAGTCAGCAGTTCTAAAGTCTCTATATTTTTTTATATTTGTATTTCATGGATCCAAGGTAGTACTGTATTTTATATGTATAAGTTGAGTCGACTCAGACAGTACAAAAATATTACTGCAGCTTTGATTGTTATCATGACACAAGTAAAAATTTTGAAAGATATATACAAAACATGAAACTAATACTAAATGAATATAAAATGGCAATACACAAAAATAACATAAGAGTACTATATTTTTCAAAAAATTAAAAAGAGTAATATGATGTATATTAAAAAAAATAAAAATGTTTTTGTAAAAAGTGTTTCATGCCGAAGCATAGGATGACAAAAAAAAAGAGGTGCTCCAAGCACGCCCATAAAAATATGCGTCACCCTGAATCTTGTGTAGAACACAAGTATTATGGCATCGGCTTAGGGCCTAGCCTTAGATGAGGAGGGAATTGTGATGCTCCCCCGAAGGCACTAACGGTCTTCTGAAGGAGCCCACGTCGAATTACAAGAAAAAAATTTGAGTTGTTGTGAATTGGAATCACAATTCAAAAATTTGAATCGAAACTCCAACTCCAAAAATTTTGTCTCTCAACACAATGAAGCTTGAACCCTTAGGGCCTTAATTTTGAACGGGAACAAGACTTCAAAGGGAAGAATTCAAAAAGAAAAAAAACAAAAAAAAATGTATATCATATAATAACGAATATGGGCAGACAATCCTAGAGTGAAGAGAGACGAAAAATATGTCACAATCGAGTGGGGTGATGAACAAGTCATATATGAAAACTGTGTTTTATTTAACTACATGAATCATTTGTTTACTTTTCTAGACTACAGTACCTGTTTATCTAACTATAATATGTTTGACTTATAGTACAGGAATTGTTAAGTGGGAGGTTAGTGGAAAAATACTGAATTAATGAGTATTGTCAAAGAAATTTTAAGTGTACTGCAAAAAGAAAACAAAATAAAAGTAAATAAAATTTTAGTGAGTATGAAGACATATCTAAGTGTTAAAGGATAACAATGATACCAATATTGTTCCTAAGAGATCTTCAGAGAAACAGTGATGGACCAGCCATGATATTGTTAAAGATCAGTCAAAAACAACATACACACAACCATGAGCTCTTTGGTTGGATATGTGGTATCATAAACATGACTTAAAAAAATAATAAATAGTGTTTTTACATTAGCTTCTGTTTCTTAGATTGTATGTGTGAGGTTGATAAAACGTATTAAAGTTAGTGTTGTTTATATGACTTGACGCATCAAATAAATGTCCATAACGAGGAGGTGCTAGTAAAAGTCTATCAATATGTACCCGAAATGCTGTGTTATCAGGAGTATACAACCTTTTAATTGAGAATGACACAGGGGAATGTTTACAAGTGACAATATATGGACCAGTATACTTTGTTTTAAACTTGTCATTTGATTTTAGATATACAATATCTTTTAAGAAAATGGATCTTAATTTAGCTTTCTGACCGTAATATTTATATCTTTTATCTTGAGCAGATTTAATGTTGTTATAAGCTTTGTGATATATCTTACTCAAATCATCAAGTAATTTGTGTACTTCAATATGTTTATCAAGAAAGGGTTGGTTGCACGACTGATCAAAAGTGTCAAAAATTAGAGAAAGTTCGCGTCCAAAATGAAGAAAATTAGGAGAGTACAATGTAGTTGCATGTTTGGAGCCGTTATAAAGTGACTTGTGTATAAATACAGCATTTTCGAATGAATGACCTTCTTGTAAAAGAATATTAACTGAATATTTGATTGACTTATTGATTCGCTCTGCAATCGCATTTGATTGTGGTCTTGAGGCAGAACTGTGTAATACCTTAATGCCCATTGTATCATTAAAAATGTTATATACCTGAGAAGTGTACTGGGGTCCTAAGTCTGATAAGACAACCGAAGGTCTCCCAAAGGTGGTTATGTAAGAGAATAAGCATTTAACAACCTTACTCGCAGATATGTCATTAAGTGGAAAGAGTTCAATATGTCTCGAGAAATGATCAGTGATAGTTAAAACATATTTTCCATTAGCAAACGGTCCAAGGAGATCTGTACTAATAGTGTGACCAGGGTACCTGGGAGTGTATGTGGGCTGCAAAGGTGCGGGTGGAGTTTGGTGATGTTTAGTTTGAAGACATTTGATACAGGATGCAACAAAGTTTAAAGTGTCTACATACATACCCTTCCAAAAATATCTACCTGACAAGAATTCATAAGTTTTATTAAAGCCAAAATGAGATAAATGTGAAATTGTTAAGACTTTGCTTTTAAGTGAATTTGGAACAATAATGTGATACGAAAAAGTGTTATTAAAAATATTTTCCTTCTTTAACATTAATACTTTCGAATCAGGATGAATGAAGTAGTTAGGAAATTTTTGAGAAGATCCTTTCCTTAAGATTTCTTTATAAACAACAGACAAAGTAGGGTCATTTTGTTGTTCAGTAGCAAATGTTTCATTCGAAATTTCTAATAAAGGGTCAGGATTTGTTTGTGTACCAGAAATAAGGCAGTTAACATGCATATTAGAATCACTCGAGCTGGAGTGTGGAGTATCACATTCTACAATAGGTAAGGGTTGAGTGTCATGAATAAGTTCAGGGTTTGTAGCTAAAGTCTGTTGATTATTTTCAAAGTTACAGCGAGATAAATAGTCAGCGAGTACATTCTTTTTACCTGGAATATGTTGAAATTTGTATGTGTATTCTGAGAGATCCATGAGCCAGCGAGAGATAATATCAGCCGGATTTGTAGTTTTGTTGTACTTTTCTAATGGTTTACTATCTGAAAGGATTACAAATTCTCTGTTGTATAAATATTATTTGAAAGCAGTAACTGATTTATGAATCGCCATGAGTTCTAATTTAAGTGCAGGATATTTTTTTTCTGATGCTTTTAAAGATTTTGAAAAGTATGCAACAGGTAATAGTTGTTTATCATGTTCTTGTAGTAAGACACCAGAAATAGCAATATTTGACGCATCAGTATTTAAATAGAACTTTTTGTTCCAGTCAGGTAATCTAACCATGGGTGGATTAAAGAATATCTTCTGTATGGTGTCCATAATTTTTTGATGTTTGCTTGTCCACTTAAATTTGGCTTTTGGAGTAGTTAAGTTTATGAGAGGCTGCACAAGTTCAGAAAAGGATGGAACCAGAGATTTGTAAAATGTAATGACACCTATGAGTGCTTTTAATTGACGTTTTGTTGTAGGTGTTGGAAAAGATGTTATTTTTACAATGTTCGACTGAACAGGAGAAATAGTTTGATTTTCTATGTGAAATCCAAGATAATCTAAACTGGTTTTGTGAAAAGTGCATTTGTTAGGGGACAGCGTTAAATTATATTTTACTAGTATTGCAAGAATTTTATCCAACTTATCACACATTTCTTGATATGAATTGGCACCAACAATGAGATCATCTTGGTAGGTATAGACACCTTCTAACTGTAAATCATCAAGTAACGAGTCCATTAAAGCTTGATAAATTGAGGCGCTTGTTTTTAAGCCGAATACTAATCTCTTATACCGAAAAGAACCGAACATTGTAGTGAATGTGAGCTGATTTTGAAATTTTGCAGGCAAATCAATCTGATGATATGCCTGATGAAAGTCGAGAGAAGAAAAAAAACGATATTGTGAAAGATTTGAAATAATAGTTTGAATTTTTGGAAGTGGATAGGACGAACCTTGAATTATAGTATTAACCATTCTGAGATCTAATGCGAGTCTATATTTCTGTATACCTGTACCGTCTGGTTTCTTTTTAACAAGGAGCATGGGGCAGGCCCATTCGGAACAATGACGTTCAATGATTTTGGCATCAAGCAACTGTTTGATTTGATTTAAAACATCCTTTTGCACAGCTTGGGGAAGAGGGAAAGGGAGTGTCTTTATGGGGTAGTCATTAATGAATTTCAAATCAGGTACAATTTTATCAGTATGACCAAGTGTGTCTAATGATTTGGAAAAGGCAGGATAATAATTAAGTAACAATTTAGTTAGGTTCTTTGCTTCGTCAGATTTTAAGTGAGAAAGTTTAAAATCATTAGCCGATAACTCCTGCTTTCTTTTTTGTAAGATTTCATTAGACGCCTGAATAAAATTTACAAAGTGCTGTTCTGAGTTATTTTGCTTGTCAGACATTTCAGAAGTATAGTCGCGAATTTCCTCAATCTCAGATAATTGACCTATTTTTGTGTGTTTAGGGAGATGAATGGTTTTTTTAGAAGTGTTTTTAAGTGTTATTGAGAAGAAATGATGTATTTGTGAAGTTTTCTTTCTTTTATTGAATAATTTATTCATTTGAATAATGGCATCATTTCCTATTAATTCTTTTGTTTGTGCCAAATATTCAAATAGATAATTTCTGTCATTGTTGATGTTATTGGAGGTGTAAACAGAGCACCATATTTGTTGTTGAGGTTCTACTATAATTTTTCGAGTTAAGAACACCGCTTGATTCATTACAACATCACTCAAAGAATTGCATGATTTTGATTGTTTCTCTCCAGAAGATTCTTTACTGGTTTTTAAAGGAACAGCGAAATTATTGTTGACATGGAGACACTTGTTAAAAGTATCGATGACAACATTGTATCTAGTTATGAAATCGAAACCTAAAATGCCTTCAAAACTGGAAGACTCGGGTATGTCAACAATATAAAAGTGGTGTGAAAACGCTTTTTGTTTTAGCTTAATGGATGTTCTGATGCAGGCGGAAAATGAGACATCAGAATTGACAGTTTTAATATTGACGTCAGTGGACAGTCTTTTATATTTTAAGACAGTTTTAAGTTGATTAAATAATTTTTGTGAAAGTAAAGATATACTACTACCAGAATCAGCCAACAAAGTAATATCATGGTTTGCTATAGTGGCTTCAACAAGAGGGAGGGATGGTGACATAGTGTTTACACTACAAATTATCTGAACATTATCACTTTCTGTTTGTGTACTGATGTTATTTGCTATTTTAATGGAGTCAAAAGTTTGGGAACCTACTGAATTAACTAGTCTCGAACTTGAAATTTTAGGTAATACAGGGTCAAAAGGAAAAGTTGCTGATGTAGAAGTATTAGACTGAGACACAACACCATCAGCATAAAAATTGTATCTCTGTTTCAGTTTTCCTGAAATTGGGGCGTGGAGTTTGTGTAATTGTTTTTCCTTTGAGTATTTGCTCTTTTCCATTTAAAACAAGAGAGAGCGTCATGATTGTTTCGTCCACATAACTGACAAACAACTGGTTTTTTTTTGTGAAAACTTGTGTGGGGAATAACGTCTAGTGTAGTTTCGATTTTTGTAATTTGTTTTGAAGCGTGAAACACCTGCGGAATGTTTTGGTCTAGTCTGGAAATTTTTCTGCTCAGTTTCGGTTTTAGTATCAGGAGGGACAAAAGATAATGCATTTATTTTCTCAGAGATTTCTTTTAATTGCGATTCAATAAGATTTTCTGGTCTGTGTACCGAAGGTAAGGAATGTAAGATTTTTTCATTCCTTAAAATTTCATGAAGAGTTTGCGCTCTTTCAACTGCTGTTTTATAATCATTAATGCCTTCTTCCTGTAATTTTATTCTAATATTTGAAGGAAGGGCTTCTAGAAATTTCATAAGTTTAATAGTGTTGCGTGCACTTTCGTCGTTGATATCTGCATAAACAGTCGCCGCAAGAACATTTAGTCTATGGGCTAAATTTTTTATCGTCTCAGAAGGCATAAGTGCTAAACTGGACAGCTCAACAGAGGCAACACATTTACTAGGGGGGGCGAAAAATGACGCAAATTCCTTTTCCAGCAAATCGAGGTCTGTTATTTTTTGCAGGTCAGGATTTTGGGCTAGAAATTTTTGTGCAGGCCCAACTAACTTTCCCTTTAAGATTGCAATTGTTGTTTGTGGATTATATTTATTAATTTCTGCACAGACGCGAATTTGATCAAAGAAAAATTTAAGTAAATCTGGATCTCCATCAAATTGAATGATATTTATCGGAATTTGTTTTGCCGCCATGATTAGTTTTTTTTTGTTTGTTTACGCTCACAAGTTTTAGAGAAATTGTTACACAGACCGAACTTATACCCTAAAGCACATTGAAAACAAGTAAATTTCCTAGCAAGTAAACTACGTAAACTAGCAAAATAAATAGATCTTAAAAAAATATACCTCACTTTAAAGATATCTTATTTGAACCTTTTATGACAGTAAAGCAAGGAAGCACATACAAAATTAACACATTTAGAAAATAAATTAAATAAAATGGCAAAATAATTACACTTTGAAACATATATCTATATATTCCTTCACTTTAACAAAGTACTTACTTTAGATAATAAAGTAAAGAAAACTCTATAGAAAACCGCAAAAACTGTTAGCAAGCAAGAAAAAAAAAATCCTTTAACTTCTTTACTCAAGGAAAAAAAATTCCTTTTTTTGTAACTTAAAACCTTCTGATTTATTTATATTTTTTGGATGAAAAAGAATGTTCTTATTTTAACCTTGTAATTAAAGTTCAAAACTGGTTAAACACATTTAAGCATATTAGAGAATCTAAATACAAATTAAAAAAAAACGAAGGGGTGTTGGACGTAAAATATGAAACACTAGCACATAAATGTAATAACTGATAAAAACTGCATAAAATGTCATAAAAATAATAACTAGAAATGACAACAGTTACCGTGCTTTCGCAATTTAAAAAAAATTTTGCAAAAACACAATAACAGGATTATAATAGTTATTGAATTAAATATGATTTAAAAACACCAAACTGCAATATCGACTATGGTGTACTGACTGTGGAAGCAGAACATAAAATAAACAAAATACTTGGGGTAACTTACAGATTGAGTTTTTTTTTTTTTTAAATAATTAAATGATTACTAATTTAATAAGACAAAGCTTAGGGAACTGGGGCACGATCTGCTCCCACATTCAAAATGTAGATTTTTTTGAGGTTGCATTTTCGTTGTTGTGCACTTTTTTTTCTTTTTTTTTATCACTGGAGACTAGCAGTAAACTTATCAAAGGTGGTGACATCTCATTTAGAGAATTTTTGTAATTCTCTTATTTATTTATTTATTACTTTGTGCACTGTTAACTGATATCTACGATGAATTATTTCTGATGGATTTTCTCAGAATTGAAGACAATCACTATTTTTTGCACGATGAACGATTTTACGATGCATCACACCACAGGAATACTGTTATTCACTAAATTTTCTATGAGGCTATATGAACTTTCTGTAGACTACGTTCACAAAAGACACAAAACACACTGGAAGACACAAAGCACAAGATGAGGACATGCAGCCCTCGATGATATCTGGCTGCGATGAACACGTCAATCACACAGACGATGGAGATGACAAAAGGGGCACCCAGCGCTCAGGTGACAATCAGCCGCAGATTTCTTTTGAAGATGGAATTTCAAGGGGAGACCCTCCGAAGCAGTTGAGATGGAGCACACAGGGGAGGAAACGGGGGTGTCCAGCAAAGGAATTTCAGGACGGGAACAGCTCTGTACTTTTTCGGTTGACACTTAGCAGGCCAGACTAATAGCATTTTCTACCGGGGAATGCAGAGAAGAAAAAGAAGAACCGAAATGCATCACATCCACGGGAAAGTCGCAGTTGATTGTACCCCCCTCCATATTTTTTTTTTTTTTTTTTTTTTTTATGTGGGGAAAAACGAAACCGTCAGGCACCAGTTATTTATATAAAGAGGAGTTTCTTGAGGGATTTTGGTAGTTGCATATATTTGTTAGAAGGTTTAGAAGAGGTATGATCACGTATATTAGTAGCTGTTATTCCGTTGGAATACTTAGAAGAGGCATGATCAGTATAGAATCAGTCCAGGTTCGGATGCTCGAAAAAAACCCCACGATGATTGCTAAGTTACAATTTATTTAGACATATATTACTGAGGGGGGCACACTTACAGCACTCGGAGAAAATCTCCGAACCAAAAATTAGCACGTTGACAAGACAAGCGCAGAGAGTCAAGTGACCTCGTACATAGCAACAAACTGCCACCTTTGGCATCATAGAAAATCGCCAACATACACAAGTTCGCCCATGCACAATGGATAGTATACGCCAAATACAGTTAAAATGCAGCCGGCAAGATAAGAATTCAATATGGTTTCCAAGCTGGGATGGGAAAGGAAAGGTTGCCAAACGATAAAATGTTACACGTGTTGTTTTGTCTAAACACAGAGGCACACCGAAGGGACATCAGATTTTACTGCGCAGATGTTAAATTCTTTTTAGGGTTTTGTCGAGAAAGGAAAAGAAGCGTAAGCATAAATTTTAACTGTGAAACAGAGATGATGTCCATATAAGGTAATGCAGAATTGCCTCGATCGGAAATAGCAGACATCTGGAAATAGCTTTAAACGGTTGATTAATATGTGAGTGTATTTCTCACAGACAAAGTTAAGCAGCTGCCGATTTTTCGGTTAGAGAATTAATAAGCAAAGAAAATGGAAAAGGAATGAAGGACAACTTAAAACTAATTTTGAATTGAAAAGAGACGGGGGGTGTAAAGGAATAATTTAAGAAAATAACCAATATATAACGAAATAATCGTTATACATACAGACAGACAAAAAAATTATATATGTATATAAATGTGGGTGTGTATTTCTGGGATTTTTTAAAGATTAGAAATTCTTTTCGGGATACTGAGTGATTTGGAAGAAATATTTATACATTTTTTTAACCAAATATATTTAATTTTTATAGAGATTTAAAAATGTCATTAGTATTAACTATAACCAAGTTTGGTAAAATTCAAACTAATAGGCTGCGTTTAATTGTACACCTGCAATTACGATTCTGGAACCGTTAACCTGCGAGGTAAAAGGGCATTTTCATTGCATTTATTGAACAGTTTCTCTTTGGAAATTAATTTCCAAATTAAATTGATTAATTATGTCTAAGAATGTTTCTTGACAATGTACTGGCTCTTGCTATTAGTCTTGACTACGGTTACGTATTCATTAATGTGTGTATGAAATATCATATTTATACTTTTTATTACACTCCTACGCGGTCCACATATACACTGAAAAAAAGCAAAACACACACACACACACACACACACACACACACACACACACACAAAAAAAAAAAACACAAAACGCTTTTCTCCTCAAATTCACATCACATTATTGTGTTGTGAAACGTGGTTTGTAGTGTTATTGTGTTCTTAATATGTTGCAAAAGTGTTGCTTTCTTGAAATGTTTTCTAAATATGTTGCAAAAGTATTGCTGTCCAGAAACGTGTTCTAAAAATAGTTTTATTAATTGTGTTGAAATAGTATTGTAAATAGTGTTTATGAAAATAATTTCTTAATATAGTGTTGTGCTACACAAAACTTTGTCCCCAAATCAACTACACATTGTAAAATTTTACAATTTAGAAAAGTATAAAACAACAAATGTAAAACATTTAAAAAATATTTTCAAAGTGGTGCCGTTAAAATTACGCAATTTTAATAATGAACACAACCATGCATAATCGAAACAGCACAATCGAAAATGATTTTAGTCAGAAGTGTTTATTCTTGTGTTTAGTTAGTATATAAAGTAAAACACTTTGTAAAATCACCATAAAATGAAAAATAAAGCAGGACGCGTTTCGAGCTACAACAATAACAGCTCCTCATCGGCTAAACCAACACGTGTCTGTAAGCGCACAGGTTGAGAAGGGCACAGAGTTCTCGACTCTGCACCCTTACGGACACGTATTGGTTTAGACGATGACGAGCTGTTATTGCTGTAGCTCGAAACGCGTCTTACTTTATTTTTCACTTTATGGTGATTTTACAAAGTGTTTTACTTTATTTATTATTTATCGCCAGTGTTTACAGTGTGCTGTTGAGTTAGTGTTGCAAACGTATTTCATGCGCTTGCAGTGTATATGAAAAAGGGATATCAGCTCTATTAAAATCCAAGTGCTCATATCCCTTACTCGTATAGATCTATATAAAACCTGTTTTTCATTACAAGGTATATTTGTTATGAGAAATCTTACGACTTAACTATACACTTTCGCTTTTAATGAATCGCCGGAGACATCTATATGCAATATTTTTAAGACTCCCTTTTCAATAAATTCTCTTTCCCTCTCTGGATTTGCTATGCTGATAACACATTCACCTTAATTTATTCTTCCTTCACACTATTGATGATATTCTTAACATTATGAATTTTTTTATAGCAATAGTTAATTCAGTTATGAAAAAGAAAATAACTAGCAAAAGCCGTGCTTTGTTTGGATTCGCGAAGCATTATTTCATAAGATAAATATTTGAAAGGAACATTACTTTTTTATATTATTTTTGCATCTTTATTAAGCAAAAACGTTATGTCATGTTTTGGCGCATTTAAATTTTAGAAATGCAAATTTAACCAAATAACTAAGAGTTTCCTCGGAATTTTTTATTTATGATATAAGGCTGGTATAAATAAAAATATTTTCGAAGCAGAATTTTACAAAATATTTTTTTTAATTTTTAACTAAAAGTTTTAAAGATGTATTTACATTTTCCAATGGCCACACTGTAAAAAAAATCTGTAACCTTAGTAATCTAAATTAACCGAAATCTCTTACGCTTACTAAAATTTTATGTGTACACTGTACAAGAAAATGATGTCAATCTACAAAACTTGTAAGCAAAACTAAAACCATCTGTAACTTTACAAAAGAATTTACTAAAATTTTGGTAACTTTACTAAAATTTTATCTATAATGCTCGTTATCGTCACTTAAAAAGTTCTTGGAATACGATTTCCCAAAGAAATTCTTAGTAACCTTAAAATTTGTTTGATTCAAAGTGCAAATCTGTATCTGTTACATGAATTTTTATTGTTTCCGTTACATAAAAAGTTCTTGGAATACAATTCTACTAGAAAAATTTTTGTAACTTTCCCAATTTTTTTTTACAGTGCAGTAACGGCGTTCGTTCTGACCAATAAGTGTTCCTTTTCTCGACATTTTTAACCTTCCAGAAATTATTTATAAACGTAGTTAATATATTTAATTTGGTTGAATTAAATTATTCTTCAATCAATTAAAATAGTCTTAAATTATTTTTTAATCTTTCATTTCGAATACCAGACTTAAGAAACTTACCAAATTTAACAAAATATTCACATTAAATACTAAATATAAGAATTAATTTTACTTGTTTACGATTCTTTTTGTTGCCACTTTACCAAAGTAAGTACCTAAATAAATAAATCATAATGTAATTCTTTTAAAATCCGTAAGTATAAACTGCGTAAATAATTTTGGCAGAATAATGAAAATATATTTTATTTAATATATTAATCATGGTTCTATCTATAATTACTGACCCCATAGTTTATTTTCCTTCTTAAAATAAAAAGATGCGGGTTCAATTTTTTTTTTTGCAAACGATTTTGGAGGAATAATGAAAATATATTTTATTTAATTAATTAATCATGATTCTATCTATAATTACTAACCCCATGGTATATTTTCATTATGAAAATAAAAAGATACGCGTTCAATTTTTTATTTGCAAAAATGCATCCATAATAGAAAAACATGTAGAATAAATTAATTATTAAAATAATATTTTTTAAAGGTTATTCTGTAAAAAAATAACATTCTGCAAATCTACATATCATAATTTATTCTTATGTTTAATTTCAAGTCAAAATACTGAATAGATTTTTTATAAAGTGTACGACAAAATGTAACTTGAGTGGCCTAGTAGAGTGTTATTAAGTGATTAACATTATCGTTCAATAATCCTTTTCTCAAAATCCATTCAATGCTCAGCCAATGTTTAAATCTGCGGTCCTGATTCATCATATCGAAGTCCAACCAAGCTCATCAGAATATGTTGCAAGCACAAATGTGAAATAAAGTCGCTACACACATTTTAACACACAATTAAAAAAATAATCTGATCCCTGTTACTGTTGCTACATTACATGTTATCAAAAACTGTTATTTTTTATCATCAAAAGTTGGCAATTAAACTTCTGAAACATCGTCACACGATTTAAAGAACCTGTAAATTTAAATGGCCCAGATCGTCCGCGTTATATTAATTTTAATTATTTTTCTTATTTATTACTTTATACAACATTGTATTGTATTAAAGTAGGATAACACTGAAAGTTGTTATTTAGGCTAAAAAATTCACTGTGTCATTGTATGGGTCTCCCGATTTTTTTTTTCTGCGTGGTGTTTGAAAACAACGTATCAGAAATGTAAAGGTAATCGATATAGGTACAGAGGATCTGAATAAACAGATTTCTTTTAGGAATATAGGAGCACAAATTCAGCGTTTAATGTGTAGAAGACGCTATTGAGTTCCTCGTATGAAAGTGCTTCGCTAGCTATAATCGTCATTTCCCGCACAAATTTCGAGCAATATGTACCATTGTACAAATGCAGAGACAGTAGACATGACTTTCTTGCATGGCCTAAACAAGAAAATGTGTTTCCGTTAAACATATCACATCTTGAAGGTTAAAATTATTCGATCGGGTACAACGCACGATGAAAACACTCAAATATTGATTACCCACGAAGATTCCTACCGTGGTATATTTGAAGCAGCCATTCATTTTCTCGCACAATCTCATACATGAAAATGATATAAAAAAAACTTCGCATTCGGGTAATAATACGTGTTTTACAAAATCTGTGCAGGGAATGGCTAATCAATCCCGTCATGCGCTTTCATTCGCCGAGCTCAGGAGTTAACACTATTTTTAACTGGTGCATTTTCCCACATTCCTACATTCCTGTTTAAAATCAGCATATTTTGGTCCCCTCTACCTGCCTTTGTATTTTTGACACGTAATTTTAAATTATCTAGTGTAAGAAAACCTTGTGACCCACTTTATGTGAGGATTACAAAAACTGCATGCGTTATTAAAGATAAAAAATTAAACTGAATTCAAAAGTTCTTCTAAAAAAAGTAGTTTTACAAAATTTCAAACAAGAAAGTATTTTAAGATATACCATTCGCAAACTTTTTAAAATTTATCTGAAATTGTAAAGTCAAAAAAGAAAACTTTACGATTTTTGTAGGAACTTTTTACAATATTCTTTTTGTGGTATATAATTTCAGAGCACCGATTTGATAATTAAATTTCCATTTTAAATCTAAATATTTTAAAAATCTGAATTAAAAACTTGTTTGATCGATAACATTTGCACATGAGTTGAAAATTGGAATTATTCTAAAGTGTATTTATAATTCTTTTTAGTATATGGCAATGATAACACTCGATGATTATATTTAGTAGTTTATTTGTGTTCCCAAACTGTACATCACTGAGTTAATCATTACAAATAATTACCATAGCCTAGAAAAAAAATTCTAATAATGATGTGATGTCTGTTATAATTTTCATAAATATTTTTAAATTCATAAATATTTGTAAAAGTAAAAAAAAAAAAAAAAAAAATCGAATGTCAGATTTTTATTAAGTTAATATTATAATATTTTTTATAAAAATACATAATATTAATAATTTGAATAATTCTAATTATTTTCATTATTTTAATCTCATACTAAGATACAGATTTTAAACTGTATGTCAGATTGCACACTAAAGGAATTCTTTCGGCTGCATACAATAAAATAAAAGTTTATTAAAGCACATGGAATACTATAATGCAGATTTAGTGACAAAACCAAACTATTTTTTTAACCTAAGTTAATCTGTTGTTCTAGAATGACATATAATATTATATTCTACATTTAAAAATCTCTTAAATTCAAAAATCTTTTAAATTTCATTGTTTATGTAACATAATGTTATGTAACGTAATGCACTATGGTAGAAAATAAATCGGTCGGAAATCGATGAATGAACTTTAAAGCAAGCAATACGAGGAGATTCAGACAGTTATTTTAAAGTAAATGATATCAGGATTTTTTTTGAAAAATAATATGATTTTTATAATGACCAAAAAGCACTTTCTCATATAAGAATTGACTCTTTTTTTTCAGGGTCTATACACTGTTAAAAATCTTGTTCTAGTTTGAACGAAAAAAGTTTGTTTTTTGGTGCTCAATATGTGCCACCGTAAGATGGTGAAATCTTGAACCAAAATTTGGAACTCCCATTGAAGCATAGTTCCAATACTTGGAACGAGGTTAAACTAGGAAGCTCCAAATGTTGGTACGAGGTTTCACCATCTTATGGTGGCACATATTGAGCACCAAAAAACAAACTTTTTTGCTTCAAACTAGAACAAGATTTTTAACAGTGTAGCATTCAACTATTTTCAATATCTTTTTGAATATTTTTTAAAAAATCCTCCTGTCGTGTTTAAAATAAATATTTCTAGAATGGAAATTATTTTAATAAAAAGGCTTATAAAACATGTTCAATGATGGGATGTATACACTGCTCAAAACAATTAAAGCATATTGCAGTTTTAGGTGGATTTTGTATCTGGGAAACTTTTTAGCTGATTGATACATAGTCGACAGACATAGTAGGTTATATGAGAATAAATTACACATGTTCGGCAGAAAAAAATGCATTTTATTGAGCATTTGTGTACAAAAGGAAAAAAACACAATTTGTGCATATGAGAAAAAAAGAATAAGAAAAGGTGTTTTCTTCGAAGAAAATCATTTTCAGTAGGGGGTATGGTTTCCACGGGCGGCCAGCAACGTTGAACACCTTTGAGGCATGGACTCAATGAGGCTATTAATGACGAGTTGGGGTATTCTGCCCCACTCTTCCAGAAGAGCTCTTTCCAGTTCTTGGAGAGTTTGTGGGGTTGTTGGCGGCCAGAAACTCGTCTTCCTAGAACGTCCCAAACGTGCTCGATTGGATTCATGTCTGGAGAACACGCTGGCCATTCCATTCGAACGATTCCTTCCTCGAAAAGGAAATCCTCCACCAGGTTTGCACGATGTGGCCTGCAGTTATCGTCCATTAAAATGAAGTTATCTCCAATTGCTGCAGCGTAAGGGACTACAATAGGTCTGAGGATCTCGTCTCTATATCGGCGACCAGTCGGAGTTCCATCTCGAATGATGTAGAGGTAAGTGCGCCCGTCAATGGAGATGCCACCATACACCAACACTCCTCCACCGCCAAATCTGACACTTTCGTGCACGAACGCAGGATTATTCCTACTGCCACGGTCCCTCCAGATGAAAATACGCCTATTATCCGGATACACAGAAAAACGGGACTCGTCAGAAAACAGAATATTGCTCCATTCATTTCTCTCCAGTTGACATGCTCGGTTGCCCACTCCCTGCGATCGCGACGATGCCTTGATGTTAATCTAACACATACCATCGGTCGGCGAGCATACAGATTTACAGCATGGAGTCGGTTTCGGACAGTCTGAGTTGAAATCGTGGTGCCTGTAGCCGAGCGAAGGTGTTGTTGGAGAAGAGTAGCGTTCATGTTTCGGTGTCTCCGAGCTGTTAACGCTAAATACCGATCTTCATTGGGCGTCGTTGCCCGTCTACGACCTTGCCCTGGTCTTCGGCCTGCACATCCACTCTCCAAAAAACAGTTCCAGATCCTGGAAATGACACTTTGTGACACTCCAATGGCTTGCGCTACTTCGGCTTGAGTTTGGCCCCTTTCTAACCGACTACAAATTCTCCAAGCTTCTGAATCTGTCAAATGACTTCGCTGAGACATCGTACTCATCGAAACAAAGCAATCACTGAAAGCCGATCATCTTTGTCTTCATTCTCTTTTATCCAGTTGAAAGTCAAATTTCATTCGCTGCCGCTGAAGCGACGTTTTTGACGTTGAACTCATAATTTGCATACTTCACAGTTTGAAAACCAGAAAAATTTGCATTTGTGATTCTCTTCTTCTATTTTCGGCAAAAAAAATTTCGTTTATATCTTTATTTTACATAAAACTTCAAATATCCTTTAATTGTTTTGAGCAGTGTATATTAAAATAAAATTCATTTACTATTTATAGTTTTCAGCATGAAAGCCTGTAAGACAAAGAGTCTATTTAATATAATGTTAAACAGTTAAGAAGTTTTAAGAACATTTAATTAAATAGACACATAATATAGAAGAATTACATTACACAGTACAAGTAAAATTTCGAAAATAAATATCAGTAAAATAGCACGTTAAAAATCTACAGAAAACTGTCTAGACATTCCATTGCTTTCATAGCTCTATTGTAAAACCGTATGTTATATCCATTGTGACCAATGTTGAACGGTGAAATCTATGTTCAACTAACTGTTATCTATAAAAAAGGTTTTGATAGCTAACTGCTTTGTTGCAGAAAAATAACAGGAAGTATCAAGAAAAATGTATTATATTGTATTAAAAAGGATATAACATTCATTTAATTTAACCCGTGAGTTTTTTGCTTTGCAAAGCTCTAATTTTTGATGTAGAACAAACTTTGCCAAGTTATTTAACCATTTTTAACAAAAACGGATACATACTTATAATTTTACTGCATAATGCTCTGGTTATTACCCATTGTTTGGTCAGATTGATAATTAATAAGAGATCTGTGAAAGGTAGAGGTATATTATTGATGAGATATAATTTTATGAAATTTATAATTAATGTTTCAGCTAATTAGAAGAGTTTTAAAAGACTTAGCTCAATATGCAAAAACACACACTTTGTGCAGGCTTCGTAGAACTTTTTAGCATTGTACACATTGTGGATTTTGTTCGAAACCGCGCACAGACACACCATTTTTTTATTAGTATAGATCCCATACTAATTTATATAAAACAAAAAACTCCTGTTATTAGTTTTTCGTAATTTATGTATGTAAAAGAATTTTTTCCTTTACCTGTTTTTATAGAATGTGTTCATTACTAGAAAAAGTTATCTATTTAGAATCAACAAATTATTTTCTTTGCTATAAAAAATTATAAATGACGTTGCTTTTCCGTCACTACTGAAATAATTCAAAGAATACTAAAAGATGAAAATAATGAAATACCTATATGAAAATTTTTCTAAGCCGGATTCCATTTATAACAATCTAAAAGATTAAAACTGTATCATAAAAACTCTTTATTTTGAATCGAAATAATAAACAAAGTACACATCCTTTTAAAATAAAACACAGTATAAGAATATAGTAAATACACTTCATGCAATATAAATAACTTTATGTAATATATCATCAGCAGAAAATAATCTGTTCTTTTCAAGAACATAGTTCTTTGCATTATTAGTGATACTAATGTTTCAGACATTAACAGATTTATTTTAGCAGTTCTATTTTGACAAGGATCTATAAACAATTATTACATCCTTCTTATTAATGCCTTGAATTTTTCTACATGTTAGTCCAATCTTGTTTTCACATATTTGTTTAAATATAGGATTAAAGAATTTTGCAGCTGTAATAAAGCTTTTTTATTAGCTTTCTATTAAGATTTATATACAAGAATAGTTAAACAATATTAATGATAAATTATTAATTTTTAAAATGAAAATATTCGTGTATTAAACATATTTTTCTATTCTGTATTAGTCTGTATTAAACATATTTTTCTAATATACCCCATGTTTTTTTTATATTCTATAAAAGTATTATATAGTAAGATTATCTATAATTTATATAATGTAACTTGTTATTTCTACAATGTACAATGATTGTTTTACTTCAAAGAATGATATGTATTCCGGTAATAATTTTCGAAAATTGCTCATGTAGATAATTGTACACGAGAATCTTACCGGAACACTTGTATAGACAGACATTTTGTATACTGTAAGACTGTCATTACTTTGTGACACATTTTGAAATTTTTCTCACACTAGTCGATCTGTTTGATAACAAACCCAAAACTGACCATTCGCAAATATTGAAAAAAATCATTTTGCAGCATATTGATGTATTGCACCAGCCTCAATCTTTAATTTCAATTGAGCAATTTCGGTTTAAAAATATTACAAAGTTGCCCAATCGTAAGTTAATGCCTCACTTTTCCTTTTATAAAACAGACAAATTTAATTCAGATAACATAAAGTGAGTAAATATGGCTATAAGAATTCTCTTTTTAAAGCAACATTATGTTTAATATGTATAGTTCTCTGCAAAAACTTAATACTGTTAAGATAATTCTTGAAATTTGCATTTAAGAAGAAATCTGGCTATTGTCCAAATACAGACAAAATTTAAAAGAATATTAATATGAAAGAATAGAATAACTATTTAACTACTATAAAAGTGATAAGAAAAATTATTATCTGCAAAATAGATCTTTCTTTATTTTTTTCTTTTACTTTTTTCAATTTTATTTGTGTTGATTATTGCCGTTTATTAACCCTCTGACAGTCTTGCAATAGGGCAAAATTGTAATGTTGTTTTCTCAGCATTTTGTTTTAATTGCTAAAAAAATATGATTCTTTCAAAATTATAGAAAAATCTTATTTACGAATACGAATGTTACCCTTGAGTGTGTTAATCATTGCACAATGTATTAAAAATCCATTAAATCAACTGAGTTATATCATTTTAATTATTGCTTGTATTGCAGTGAAACCTGGAACTTAGGGAACGTTTATAGACGGGCTTGTCAGTGAGAGGGTTAATGCATATAGTACCCAAAAGTTTACCAATTTTATCAAAACTCCTATTTATGCTACGCCATTAAAATCAGAAAACAATAATTACGTGAGAGTAAATCTTAAAAATATTAGATATTTAGAAAAATTTGCAGACTTTGCGTTAAACTAAGAAATGCTATTTTAATAAAGAGAAAAAAAAAATCAAAAAATCAAATTATAAAAAATCAGTAAGTTTTTCTCAGAAAGGGAATTTATTCTCTTAGTATTCACAAAATCAGTACTGTATTGATATACATAGAGGAAGGTCAGATATTATACAAAACAATTTATCTTTGAATTTGTACCCCAATATAAACGAGTTGGGAGATATTAAAATATATTAAAGAGTTACGTTTGACTTTTTCTTAACACATTTTAATACATTTATCCCTATTATGCATACATTAAATTTCCTTAATGTCTTTTTTTATTTATTTATATTTTTTATTTGTTATTATTATTGTAATTATTATTAATATTTTGATAAATGAGAATCCATTATATAAATATTTCTTTACTGTGCTGCATTCCCATAAAAAATGTAGAAAATCTATAGATTTTTGGCCCAAAAATATGTGGAAAATCCGTCGGTATTTGGCCCATTATACAGATATTTTTAAGAATATCTTTAAAAATTCCGTAGATATTTTAATGATAAACTATATCTACAAATTTTTACAAAAATTGCAAATCTAGACTGTTGCTTAACTGTACGCCACAGGATACATAGCACATACACTGTATAAGTAAATCCATTAAATTTAAAGAAAAAACTGTAGTATAATTAGATGTAATAATTAAATTAACATCTAAGTTTACTGCAATTTTTATGACAAAAAGTACTGGCAAAATCGCTTCCAGCAGTTTTTGCCTTAAATTTTACCTTTTTTTTTTCTTTTGTATGAGGCATTTTATCCACTCCTTCCTTTTTCTTGCATCTGAATATTTCCATTTTGAAAGAACCACATCGAATTTTCCTCATCTTGTGCAAAGTATTCGTTGTAAAGTATTTGTCTCAAATAATACGAAGTAATTGAATGATGGTTCGTCTTCACCAGACTCGTTTTGAATTATTTGTCAAGCCGAAACACCATAATCCAAAAAAAAAAAAAAAAAAATGTTTCATCATCAACAAGTTAGCATGGAAGAAAATTGTCCAACGCTAAATGTAACTGTTTAACATTATACTGAAATTCTTTAACATAGCTGAGAATGATAATTGATAAAATTGTCCTAAAAAAACCTGTAAAATCCATGAGTAATATTTTATGTCAAGGGTCTCTCCTAAAACAGAACTGCAACTCGAGGAGTCTTAAAAAGTTGTTCGGCAGATTTACACTTTGGTGTAACAGCGTACATGGCATATGTCCTAGTACGCGAATTTCCACTGTATTCAAGTTACTAAGAAAACCACAGGCTATACACGAATAGCAATTGAAATATAACTGTTAGTATTTCTGAACCTTTACAGCTAGAACAATTTATATTGCTATGGCTTAAAAATTACTAAATATTGTTACGAATTTTGTAAATAGTTAGTGTTTGTACTGTAAAATAATGTAAATAATCTTATTAAGCTCCATTCCTTTACTTATATTAGTTTTTTTTACATTGTCTCTGTTATCAAGCAAACAATGTAATTCAATGTAAAAAAAACTAATATAAGTAAAGGAATGGAGCTTAATAAGATTATTTACATTATTTTACAGTACAAACACTAACTATTTACAAAATTCGTAACAATATGTAATATTTTTAATAGTATCATTTTTGAAATATGTTAAATTAATATGAAAGATATATCAGTGCTGAAACCTTCATCTCAACAAATTTCCAGCCACTCTTTTCTAACAACAAATTTAATTAGATTTGCTTGAATAATCTATTACTTATAGTTCAAAAAAATATTTTTTTCTAATTGCAGTCTGTTCAGTAGTTTCAGCGTCTGTCATAAACAAATAAAAAATGTCTTTTTTTCAGATTTAATACAGTTTCAATTACCACAGGAATTAAATTATCTTTTAGTGAAATAATTGGTATATTACCGCCACATTTTGTTGCAAATGACTGCAGTACATAATTACATACTTAAACCTCTAATATTTTTTATTTTATTTTTAGGCATAATATAAGAAACTACTGAGAATACCCCACGTTTACGTCCTAGTTATTCAGTATATGTTACGTCCTCTAAAAAAGAAAAAAAAATCGAAGAAGTTTCTTTTTTGCTCTATTAATACATTTCTTATTCCAGACATTAGCAGATTTATTACAGCAGTTTTATTTAGCAAATACAAACAAAAAATAAATCCTGTTTATTAATACCCTGAATCTGTCAGATGTTTCTTTGCTGCAATATTGCGAGAAAATATTTTTCTGTTGGGATAAATAATCACTGCATTTTTTAATAATTAAATAATTATAATTAATAATTATCATTTTTCTGCTGGTTAATTGGCTTGGATAGAAAAAATATATCCAAAATTATATCAAATATATCCAACATCAATAATAAATGAACTATTACGAATAAAACAAATGTCACAAAATAAAGTTGTTGTGGTGCTAATCATGGCATGAAAAAAATATATCAATATTTTCATTCCGTTATTTGCGGGAAATTGCAACAGCATTTTTATTACGGTCATCAACTGTTTTTCCCCTGATACATCTCTCCAAAAATAGACATTTTCCTGAGTCTCCAGCACGCCAGGAGGTCCTGAAGACCATGGTCACATTTACATAATTTTTAAATATCGTTTACAGTCGGTTTCCTGTTGGATGACTTGCCAACACTATCTCGATAAGGTTGGGCCTTTAGCGACAAACCAATCACTCATTTGTGAACATTAATTCTTGAATTTTTCATTTTTGTATTTACACTATGCTATTCACTTTGATTATTCACAAACATGACTAAAAACACTTTATCGATAGATAAAACTAAGGAATGATGAGTGGCCGGAAACTTTTGCACACAGGAATTTCAAATTCTGCCAGTTTCCATGAAGTGTCTTCAGCATCTAATCAAAATGATCAAGTGGTCAGAGGGCATGCACATATTCTTAACTTTTGAAGCAACTGTACTTCGTCTTCGCTGAAATCTTCTGATAAATAAATCAAAGAAACTAACTGGGGGGAAACTTTTGACCGCCACTGTATATATATATATATATATATATATATATATATATATATATATATATATATATAGATAGATAGAGATAGAGATAGAGATAGATAGATATATAATATAAAAATAATACTCAAATAAATAAGTAATTTTATCTAAATCTGTTCATTATATTTTATTTGGAAAAATAATCAAAAAAATTAAACTTTTGATTACACTTTAATCAGATATTAAATTAATCTATTCTCTATAGATCTACTTTCAATGATTAATATCCATAACTATATGTGTGTAGTACATTTCATGGAAGGTAAATAGCTACATAGATGAAACTAACACTAATGCGAAAAGGAAATATGTTCTGAAAAGAATAAGTTAACGGAAATAGCTTTAAACTGCAGAACTTTGATGAAAGCAGAGTTTTTATATGTTAAGTACAGAAAGTGCAATGGTAAATATCTGAAATCAAATGCTTGCATATTCATGAATCATACATGAAGTTCATACATAAAGCATGAAATATTTTCCAACAGATACAGTTTCATCAGTCAATTATACAGTAAACTTAATGATATAAACATTAGTGATACTGAATATCTAACTTATAATAATAGTGCATATTTTAATCAAATTCTTGTAATTAATTTTTGTTATTACAATGCATTGCACGTTTCAGCTTCAATCATTACAAGATTTCAAAAGCACGCTTTTCAAATGCAAGTGCCAATTAAAACGCATTACATAGCATTATCATCAATGATTACAGCAAGATTTTTTTACAAGACTGTTCAAGTGTACTGATTGCGGTAGATCTAACCTGAAAAATATAAAAATAAAATTGAATAAGTTATAGAAATACATTATGCGAAAAATATAATTCATAGTTTTTGAACTTCCGTACGCCAGAAGAAAATTATAACATATATTGTTGGAATGAGGTGCAAAAGAAACTTTTTTTACGCTCATCATACCTGCACAGTAGCATCCTATTCCTCCCACACATTTATGCTGTTATGCACCCTTCACCTGAAGCTAGAAACCCTGGATCGATTGCGAAACTTTATTCATTATTAAACTGATTGGACATCTACCGCTATCAGATCTAATCTGGTTAATCGGGAATATCATTTGAGCGCTCAAACCAGATTTGTCTAGGATGAGGCACATGGTGATAATGAGTATCAGTCTGCGGACAAAGGGCTGTTCTGTCTGAAGGAAGACATGAATGGAAACCTCTGAGTGAGAATTAAGTAATTTATCTTTAAATTAAATGTTTTGAGTTCGTGCAAAGAGTTCGTCCAATAAATATTTGTTCAGTTAACATCTATTGTCTTAATGATAAATAAAGCTAATAACAGGGCAACATATTTTATTAAATAAACGGTCACGTGCGAGTATTAATCGTGGTCTTGTACAATAAATATGTAAATCATCCATTGTATTTTTTTAAAGCCCTGTTTGAGAAATAAAAAGACTTTGTATAAGATTAAACAAAGTGTTGGGTATAGCAGTATACACAAGAAGTGTATGAATGGTATCGTTTGTGAATCAACTGCGACTACGGCAGGCGGAGATCATAAACTGCGCCCTCAGCTTTGAATCTACCTGTGTGAACTGCGTCCGTAGGGGTGAAATAAACAATCCATCATTGTATTGAAGGTTGCCTTAAAGAATTATTTTTCCACAAAAAGTCTTCTGTATGCAAATTCAGCCATGGTAAATCTTGGCGACAATAATCACAATACTTATATTTACATAATCTAGCATTGAATAACACCTTATAAAATATTTAACGTAATAAATACAAATAAAATATTAAAACGAACTATAATACCTAATGTAGAGCATATTATACAGTATTTACTGCAAAAAAAAAATATTCGAAAAAAATTAAAAATACAAAAATAAAAAGTAAAAAATATTTTTATTATTTGAATTTGAATTATTTATACAGTTATTTATATTTTTAATTAAAAAATATTTTTAATTTTTTTTCTAAGCCAGCAATTACAATTAAATATCACGATAGCTACATAGTTCATATTTCTAGCAAACAAGTATATTAGAAATCACAATTTTAAACTGTTTGCTGTAGTAGCACCTTGTGTGCAAAGGTATGAAAGAAAAAAAAATCTATGTTGGAGCGGTTTATATAATCACCATTGTTTTGTCAACTGAAATTGGCAATTTCGAAAATGATTCGATTTACTTATCTATTACGGATGGAAATTAATAATTTTTTCGGTAGTATTAGTATCTATTGTACATTTATAAGTTTATGAGAAGCTTTAGTTGATATGCCAATGGCATGAAAAATGATAGTTTAAAAAAATATATATCCTTCTAATGTAGAAAAATACCTACTTTTTCTTTAAATTCGTTATTCGTTCGCAACCTCAATGGAGTAAATCAAAAGAATATAAATATTATTTTAAAAATTATTTTACTGCTTTTCTATCGTATCATTTAGACTTCTTTTCGTATTTGCTTTGGCCATGAATATTATTAAGTATGCACAACTTCTTCTGTAAACGTTTCCCTGTACACTTGAACATACTCACAAACTTCATTACTTGGTAATCTTTTGCTAAAGTAGAAAAAAAGGTTTTATTATAATATATCAGTGCGACATGTATTTATGAAACTTATTTTTTTATTGTGACTTAGATAAAGAACAGCTTTACTAACTAACTAACTAACTTATACTAACAATTATTATCGTAGTGAAAAACAGTTAACGCATTGTAATTAAAATTTCCATTCGAAACAGATTAATATGAATTTATTTATTTTCTATAATCTGTAATATTTTACATATTTCTTTGAAAATAGAAATTTTTTAACTTCGAAAAATCTCTGTTTTGCCGTATAGATTTGCACTTAAAGTGGTTTATATTGCAAAAGTGACAAGATAAAATCGTGTGAATAAAGAATTCCAATATCGGATACTAAAAGTATGAAGAACAGATAAAGTTTTTTCTTATGTGGTCCTTTTTTTTATTGTTTTTGAATAAACAACAGGACACACTACTTTCCGTTCGATTGTATCTGTTATTTCCTTTTTCAAGAATGCGATACTATTAATGGTTTAAAGAGATTCCTGCAATATATTTTTACATGTCTCGTATCGTTGAAAGAACTTTTTTATATAAAAATCGTCTTTTTTTGTAGAAAAAACACTCTGTATAAATTCTAATGTTAAGATTTTTATTTTTTTAATTTTTAATTTCAATATGCATATTACAATCTTAGAAAAAAGTTTAAATCTCCTATTAACTCTACAAAAAATAAATAAATAAATAAACAATCATTGATAAAGGGATAATGAGACTTTTTAAAAAACTGTAGAACGTAGAGTTGTTTATAGTGAATGGGTGCATTTTAAATGTTAAAATATATGAAAACTAAATCATAAAAAATAAAGTTTTCAACACAACTGCTTTTTAAATCTCTTATTAATAAGTTTTTTGATAAACGTATTTCGGTACTGATAGTAAAAGTGGTGCATATTATAATTTTATTTGGCTTATCATAAAATTAAATTCAGCGTAGTAATAACATTTTCTTTTTACAGTGCAACAAAATTCGTATTCAAAGTTTAAACTTTACATTATGCTAAACGGGCTTTGAAAAGTAGTCGCAAAAATGAAATGCCGCCTTCATTCTTGCCTCGTTTTTTCACAATATCACACTATTCACAATATACTTTTTATATTATACTTTAAAATATTATACTTTTTCGCAATCGTTTTTAATTAACATTTAAAGATATGCGAGTCATACTTAGAGGTATATTTAATGCTAACTCTTCACGAATTCCATAGTATTTATGTTATTAATTCTAATTAAATAAGTTTAATTTTAAGAATTTAAAGTTTATTGCTTTTATACTGCTACTAGGTATTGCATTATACAAATACATCATTAAAAGTAGTTATCTAGGCTTTTAAAAGCCGATGATGCATAGGGAACGCAGTCCCTCTCTTTATATATGTTCAAATCCTCCGTGTCTTTAAGATTTAATACCTCTAGTAATTAAGAAAGTAAAAAAAATAATGCTTTTATACTTTCATGTCGAATAGTACCTACATAATTCTCAACAACTGTTTTGAATTCCCGCAAACCCAAATTTGTGTGGAACGGGAAAAGGCGTTTTTCTAAAAAAATGTGTGATTTAAGATAATCTCTGTAGATTCATTGTATGGTTGATATTAACGTCTATTACCTCTACGTTTTCTATAATTTTAATTTCTGTACAAATAAAAATGGAAGTGGCGAAGTAATATTTTTGTACTATATTTTCAACGTAACCACTGTAATTATTAGTCCTGAAGAGAATATTATACCTAAAAAGAAATTTATTTTTTAGTTCAGGATTACGAAAGCTGTCACATGATACTCCACTCGATTATAAATATTTATTTCTTAACATAATTACGCCCTCAAGATTTTTTAATGTAGTTTTGAATGATTACTAATTGGTAAATATGCATAATTTGTTAATTTATTGTTACATAATTGGCCACTTAAAAAAGTAGCTTTTTTTTGTTTATCCTTTATTGTCTGGTGTACTATTAATAATACATGTCTATTAAAAGAGTATTATTTTGTTTTTAGAAATACTTTTAGAGATATTTACATGCAGTTATTTTTGTACATGTCTGTGCATTTACTATGTGAATCCATTTATGTTTAGGCATTTAGAAATAATATTAATAATTATTATTTTCTTAATTCTCTTTGCTCAAATTGCGATTCTTTGATTTTAAATATGTATTTCACGCTTTAAATCTAAAATAAAATTCATTTTCCTAAAAGAATCATGTGTAATAAAGCACAAAAAATGTTAGAAAGATGTATCATCAGTTAAATCTTATTGTAATAGTATGTTTTCTAAACATCTCAAAAAAATTTTCTTTAACCTACTCTCATATAAACATCTCTAAAAATTTTCTTTATCCTACTGTCATATAAAAATCTCTAAAAAATTTTCTTTAGCCTACTGTCATATAAATATCAATTGAATAATACGCAAAACAACAACTTTTCTTATGTTTCAGGCTGTGAAATATTCGTCAAACACCAAATAATCTATTTTTATAACTAGCAAGAATGTTATTAACGTAAAAGTAAATTTGTTTTAAAAATTGAAAAAAAATTGGACCCGGAAGGATTAATTAAATTTAAATATTACTCATCATACAAAAATTGTTTGTGCTATCTCATTTTAACTTGTCACCACAATAATTAAATATACTGGATATCTATTATTTGGCCCCCTCATAGCATGTATGGTCACAGTAACGTCACTGTGAGTCACTGTGGTCACATTACACCTGTGACCAAAATGCCATCACTCAGTGACGTCACATTGTGTCTGAGATGTGACTTTCTTACTTACAAAAATTCTTCAAAACATTTTATTTACTTTAAAAACACTTTTGTCATAGCTTCGTCACGATGTTAATGTCAAAGTAGTAAAAAATGACAAATTTTTCACAAATTTGCCACACTGTGACTTCACAAAGTGGTCACAATGTGACGTCAAAAACGAGCTCTAAACGGTCATAATGACTTCACTTCACATTTTAGTCGCTGTCACTTCACATCGACGCCACGTGACGTCACATCGACGATTGATGGTCATAAAAGTGACAGTGTGGCGTCACATTGACGATTGATGGTCACAAAATCACAGTGTGACTTCACAACAATGTCGCAGTCACCCTGCCTTAAGGGCATGTATATTGAATTCTATATTAATAAATATAAATGTTTTATGTGTTTAAAGAAATAAGATTATTAAACACACTGTTGTATAATTTAATTAACGGCACTGCTCGCATATTATTGAAAAATTCTTATCCATATTATAAAAAAGGCACAAACAAACTTACATAAAAAGAATAATAATAAAAACACACTATTTGAACATGAAAAATCGTGTATTGGTTTTCAGATAGAATTTCGAAATAGAAAAATCCAATAACCAATAAATTTAGAAACATGGCATAGAAGAAGCAATCGGGAAGAACTTGTTGAGATTTATCTTAAAAGCGTGTCATCAATTTCAAAAGAACTATTCAAAATTATTTGCTCAAAAAATGTAAAGAAAATAAATTAGTTTCCAAGGTGCAAATAAATCTTTTTCTCCTTTTAAAAATTGAAATACTCTTTTCAAAGACGAGGACAAAATATCTTTTTTTTTCTGGAATTAAATTATGTCATATATTAGCAATACCATTATATATATATATGTATTTTTATTTTTATTTTTTTAAGCGTTAAATACTTTTTTAAATATTTATTTATTATTTAATGAAACAAAAATAAACAAATGGGATAAAATCTACTGAGGAAATTATTTTTTTTTCTTTTTAAAGTTATAAATACTCTGATATAATACTGTATAATGTAAAAGATGCAATGAAATATTTACTACTGATATTAAAATGTTATAATCAATTTAGTATTAATTCAGTCTGCTATTTTAACTTAAAAAAGGAATTGTAAAATAAAACTATATTTATAACAGAATATTTAGAATGTGGTGTTTCTGCATTTAATATATTTGATGATTTTAATAATAAGGAGTATACGTATGAAGTTATACTTTATAGGTTAGGTATTTTTTCTTTCGTTGAAGTAAAGAATGGATACTATATTTGTAAACAGGGCATGCCACCCTGTGCATGCCACACCAGCATGCCAGTTAATTTTGTATTAGTTAGATGTTAAAATTCCTTTTAAATCGCTACATTTTTCATAATTAATGTACATTTAAACTACTGAATACAAACTACAGAATGTTGAATATATGTAATTCATGTACAAAAAGAGTGCTGTAGAAAATTTATTTAATGATTCTAATCTCTACAAATTTATCAAGTATCAATCATTTTATGAAATATAATTTATCATTTATAAATATTTTAATCGAAAAATATGTTAGGATTAACTGTTTTGTACAAAATTATAAAAACTGGAAATTTATGAAATATCAATCAATTCATGACATTCATTTATCATTTATAAATACTAATTGAAAAATATATAAAGATAAACTGTTCTGTACAAAATTATAAAAACACCACATCAATAGAAATATATAGAAAAATATTTGTCACGTACAAGATTTATTTTTAATTTTATTTATATTTATTTATTTATTTTTGTATGTTATGAAATTAGATAAAAATGTTAAAACTTTCCTTTGTATTTTCTTCTTTTTTTCCAGTTTTAAACACGATAACTCATATTATAATAAAAACAAGAAAGAAAATTTCTGGCTGAAACATAGTCTATGAATCATTTTCCAACACAATCAAATTATTTTAACAAACTTTAACCATTTAATAAGTTAAAACATTATATCTAATTCAACTATATGGAAACGTTATTTCCATAAAAACGCTATTTTCTATTACAAAGGAATTAACTTGAAGTAAACCTACGCAAGGTATATCAATTTTGTTGTATGAGAAATAATTTAATATAATTAAAATTTGCCACAAATTTTGCCCACTCCCTCCTACACCATTATAAAACGTAATTAAATCGTGGTGCCCTATAAATGAATAACAAATATTGTTTGTGTGGCATATTCTACAAAAATATAGATTAGTGCCCTTCATAAATGCCCTACATTTCATCATGTTTTGACGGGTGTAATATCTTTAAAAAACATTTGAAACTCTTTTATCCCATCGACTGTAATGTAAAGGAATACTTTTGTCTATCTCTGTATTTAAACTATGCACAAAATTTTACTAAAATTGGCTCAACAAATTTTTTTAACAAATACACAGGGTGAGCAAAAAGTACTGAGCATATTTGAAAGCTCTAAAAAAACAAAAACAAATTATTGTAATTAAATGTTTAATATTTTATTTACAAGCACATTTCAAAAGGTTATATTTACATCGAAATTGTGCAAGAGATCAATGTATCACACGTAAAATATCAAGTCTATACGTTTCGCGGCATCTCAGCAGTAATTCCTCCTATAACTTCAGTGATGTGCCGTTTTAGTTCATCAATATCGCGAAAATTTGTTGCGTATACCTTGTCTTTGACAAATCCAAAAGAAAAAGGGTACTACGTGGTCTCGTCGACCAAAAATCTATCGCTAAACTATAAGATTAAATGCCAAAAATGGATGATACATGTTACATTCAATGACATTAAATACGATACACGTGTTACAAACGTCATTAAATGATTTTTATTTCGACTTTTTATTTGTATTTTGTTTAATATTCTACTAATTCTTTGTTTTTTGAAATAAAATTACACCAATATGTATAATTTGCTCTTAGTTTGTCGATTGTATAATTTAGCGAAATTGGTTGACTGGATAACAAAGTAGTGCGGAAGAAAGTTGTGCTAGGTGACCTTGGAGACCAAGGAATTGGTCTACCTCTATCATTCCATCGTCTTGAAAATACTTCCTGCAGGTAGAATTTAACAATCAAATCCCAATGTGGTGATGCACCATCTTGCGGGCTGAAAAACAAATTGTTTAAATGAATTTCGCATTTGACCTACAGTAATGCATATTACATTCATTTGTTTTTGTTTTATAGAACTTCGAAATGCGCTCAATGTGTTATGCTCATCCTTAGAGTGTTTCATTTTGCAAGGTAAAAAATAAAATGCAAAATTTGTGCAGATTTCACTTACGCTCCGAATCTAAGTGATGTAAGAGATATCCATATCAAATTTCAAGAGGATTGGATAATATATAGGGGTTGCACATTTTGCTCACTTTTCGAAAAGGAAGCAAAAAAAAAAAAAAAAAAAAAAACGATTTTTTAAAGTTAATTGATTTTTTGGGGAAACAAAAAACACAAATTTAAAAGAATACTAATGCTCGACGTTAAGTTTAATAGGTACTATGGAACGCAAAACATGAGTTATATCAATGAACTCTGAAAGATGCAATCCCTTCTTTTGTTCATTTCAGTTGTAAAAAATTTTCCGTGATGCTTGACTACCTTCAACAAGAATGTTTTTCCCCTTCCCGGACTAATTCGTTCACTGTAAAAAAATTGACACTTTTGCTGCATCGTCATTCCATCGCTTTTATAGAATATCTTTGTTTTGACCAATGAGAATGCTCAATATACAGCGAAGTAATCGTTTCCTATAAAATCGATGGAGTGACGATGCAGCAAAAGGGTAAAATTGTTTACAGTGTTAAATATTATTTATCTGTGCAATTTCTCTTTCTAAGATATCATTGACCAGTTTAGAAGCGTTCACATATATTCCTATAATATCACTGATATATTTGACCACGTCGTGAATCCAAAACAATTAAAAATATGTTTTTGTTTCATTAGTAATGAAATGGTTCAGGTCATTTCCTACAAAAACAAGATTTTTACCCTCCAATCGTTTCAATTCGATTTTCTTTGCATGCTTGGTTACTTAATTTTTTATAATATTTTCCTTATCAAAATGAACTTCAATACATTCATACATAATGCATTCTTCCTGCATAATACATTTGTCCAAAAAAGCCAATCTCACGTTTGTTTCTGACAAGGACCAAACGTGTCTCTTAGCAATTGTGAGAGCTCTGTTTTGGACATCTACATCTGGTAAAGAGTTTAGAAGCTCTAATGTATTCGAATTACTCCTTTGGACTTACAAATGCTTCATGCCAAAACTGAACGCATATGAGGCTGACAAAACATGCAACCAGTTTCATTCCTTTCATTTCTCGTTGAGGGATGTTATATTGTTTGGTAAAGAGGTCAATTTCGTAAGGACTTTTTTATCCGCCTTGCTCGATACAGAGCCGCTGGTATCCTGAAATTGAAGTTACTTTCAGACCAACCTCATAGCTGCAGGAGAGAGAGTTTTTAAAACTCTTTGAAGTCTTCTCTTGTATGGTTTCCGTCATTCAGAGCATTTTGGAGGTTACTAACCATTTTCACTCATTGCTCTTCTTGAAAGCCTTAAACAATAGTTTCTCCATCCAGCATTATCGCATCTGATTACTTATCAAATATAGCCCACAAACTGTATAGAGTTCCTGGGGGAAATCGCACTTTTTGATTATTGAAAGAACAAAATCTCAAATCTTCCGGAAAGTATATCTTATTTCTCAGGGGGAAACGTCCCCCACCGGCCATCCACTGAATTTATCACTGATTTCCTTTACAATTCCTGTGGTTTAATATTAATAGATATAGCAGCATCTGAATGTGTTACTTTCGTTTCCTTGTAAAGGGAAATAAAAAATAAAAGTACTAGATGAAACGAGCTCCTAATAACTCATCTCTAGGCACCTATTCTAGCAACAAAGTTCACGTTTGGTTCTCATTTTAAAGTTCAATTATCTCAAAAGAAAGAAATACATAGATAGCCCTTTAGTACAAAACACTTCAATATTAGATAATACGGTACTACTCGGTTTACCCGTCGAATTTAATCTTATAGTTTAGCAATAATTTTTTGGTCGACGGGATGACCTAGTAGTACCGATATTTCACTACTTTGAGATAAAATGAACAAACTGTGCAATCCCTAAATATTATACAATCTTCTTAAAATTTAGTATGCATACCTTTTACAACAGTCAGACTCGTGGCGTAATCAAAGACATATGAAAATCATACCTTTGGATAAAAAACTCTACTCATCCTATATGTTTACAATTTAAAAGATTCAGTTGGGTAATGTTTGTACTGTTATATGCGGCAGACATATAAGCAGACACATAGACAGACGGATAGATCAGTTGACGACTGTAGGTGCTACGTATTTACGTAATGACGAACGCACCTAAAAACAGTTAAATATTTAAGCGTACTCCGAAATTGAAAACGCATTTTAAGTAATTATTAATCAAAAACAGTATTGTATCCTATTTATTTTGTGTGTCCCTGTAAGCAGATTAAAAATGTTATGAATTTCCTGTTCTAACGCAATGAACGTAGTAAAATTCCATGATTTACACCAGTTTCAATTTATTTGCAATAACGTATTATCATTGAAATACACTGCAAACGATTTTCCCGCATGTTTCACAACATAGTGGAATTGTTTTGTATGCCCTTAAAATTGAACTCTTTCATACTTCATATACAATACCAAACATGCTTAGAGGACCATAAATAAGGTTTAACTTATTTTTTTTATTATTAAAATCAGAGTATATTTACGGGATTTAGAATGTGGGTAGACGTACAGACAACCCGAATGTATAAACATTGTTTAACTTTGTTGGAAAATCTTAAATAGAGCCTTTATTGCTAGTATTTAAATAAACTCTATTTTTCATTAAAATAACTCGCAAATGAGAAGCAGACTACAACTTTGACACTTAATAAAATCTTAAAATATTAGTTTACATATCGAAGTTTTTTTATTAAAAAAAAATATTTTTTGGCGCTGAGCTTTTCAAATAACAAATTCAGAGTTTATGTAACTGCAATTACATCTAACTATGCTTATGTATATATATGTATGTGTGTTTGCCCAAGGCTTGCTATTTAATCTTTGATGAGAAATATTTAATACTATCCACAGTGGTTCGAGACACGCCTATGAAATACATTTAGACATAAAATGGAGTGGGGATTCTTCGAGAAAATAGAGAATGCTCTGTGACGCATGGTCTGTGTTACGAAGTTTAAATGTATCGCTGTGTCCGTAAACAGCAGTTTCGCCTCCTAATAACAGAGTTCCGTTCCAACCTATTATCATTCCCCGAAGCTCCATCACCGCTCTTGTTTAATCTGGTATGTGAATCCTTAAAACCTTCTCTTTCGTTGTTGTATAGAATTTTAGATCCAATGTATGCTAAAGCCTGTGACGTGCGAGTGTCACATAATACCAGTAATTATTTTTGGTATTGTGTTTGTTAGACTGTTGAGTATCATAATCTTTGTCAAAGGATATTTCTAGGAGATATAGAAAATTTATCAAAATATAAACATTTGATGGGTCTATACTGTAACGCAGAGACACCGTTTCAGATGCACACCGATTGGTTTTCAATTGAATATTCTGCATTTTTAGTAACAAAATAATGGGTCCATATCCCAAGTATTAATAATTGCCGTCATAAATACAATCAAACAAACCACTAGTGACAAAATAGACGAAAAGTTTTATGAAAATTATAAATGTAAGCCAAATTATGGTTCCTACCAAAGTTACACGAATGGTTCTTTAAAAAGAAGAAGTACAAATGACTCGTGACAGTCATCTCTGTAGAAAGCATGCGAAAGGTTTGTTACTAAAGTTTTTTGTGTTCAGGATTTCACTGTACGTTGGCCTTAGTAATACTAGTAAGCTAATTTTCTAATAAATGCATGGTTTACTTAGCTTTTAAATTCCATCTGCATCCAAAAAAGCTGTGGTTTTGACAAGCATGGCAGCTAAAATCCCAGAATAATAACATATATTCATTGACAAGTTAAAAAAAGGATAAATTGATTGTGCAATTCATATAGTTTCCTATTAAATATACTGAATAGATACTGTATACTAAAATCTTACCTTGATAGAAAGATAATAAAATATGTTTGCTTCAAGAACGAAATATTCCTGGAAAGATTGGGCTGTGTCTTTTATGGAAGTCCGCATCTCCAGTTCTCTCTCAGCGAAGGCCAAATGTATTAAGTTCTGCAGTACTAAAGTTCTTAAAGAAATAATAGGATTTTTTTTTTCAAACTTGAAAAAGTAAGTGAAGGATATCTCACAACAAAAGAAATTACTAAGAGAATTGAAGACTAACGAAATAAAAAAAAAAACTCTGAACAGATTCGAAACACTTTAAATCTTACATTATAATCATTGTATATGAAATCTGTTCGGGAGAAACTGATATCGATTTATGTCAATTACAATCTGAATATCAATGACACTTTTAAGAAAGCGAAATACAGGCTTCTTTGATCATAAAATTTTTAGGTCTGGCTTATATCACTTGCGATTTCTATTCTAAAACGTAAAGTTGTCTAAAAGACAATGCATGGAGAAATTTAATAAGTGCTAAATGACTGAAGAATATTACCACAATGTTCACTGCACTGCTACCAAGTCTGACTGATCTTTCGAAGTGGAATTTTTCTGTCTTCTACAATCCCACTGTATAGAAGTTGCATCATGTTGAAAACATCCAATCGCGGGTATCATATGCACAAAAGTACTAAAGTGCGAATTTCCGCTTCGTCTAAAAGATATCATGATTGACCCGTGGGCGGACGTCAAGAACAAATAGAATACGGGATTTCTGGGTGCCAGAACGTAGGTGTCAAGACTTTAGTTGTTGCCTATTTTTTAAATTATTCACCCATGCGCCGAAAGCCTGACTGTCTACGGAACACTACTCCGCGTTTGGTCATAATAGGCTCCTAAGCGTTTGATGCATCACAGTTTGCCGCAAAATCGGAAGCGAAAATGTAAAATGGAATTAAAATTTTTTAATTCCTTTGAAGAAAGTTAGGATCGATGACCTATGAAATTGGGGAAATATTAATAGAACAGAAGAAAAAAAAAGGAAGACGTCTCAAAAATCCAGGTCACTGAGCGACATTAAAAGTTGAAATTCCAGAACACAGTGTTTGAAAAAAAATCATGTCCAAATCATTTTTCATAAGATTTGGAATTTACTTACTAATTGTAAATATGCCCAATTGTGTTTATATACACATAAAAGTGTGCATTGAATTAAAAATAAAGACAAGTAACAGAAATATACGACTTTGCCCGTGTTATATATGGGGGCCTACCAGACACAATAAAGTAAAATGAAACACTATCACAATAATGAAACTTTATTCATTCTCTTCAACAAATGATTAAAACGTAATATGAAAATATCAGGTAGTCATTGAAGCAACCATAGTAAAATTCTTCAGCTTTAAATATCAGAATATGCGTTTTCTTTTGTGGGTGTAACAGAAATATATCTCATTTTAAAAGAAATATGAAAAAATTAATATTAATAATTATATAATTAACCATTAAGTTTTTGTTACAATTTAGTGATAACAGATTCGGGAAATTCTTTTTAGCATGCAATCTATTATATTATACGTTGGAAATTACCTTACCTATATTTTTTTTCTCTCTACTGCAATTTGTTAGCACATTCAAATTCTCCAGTTGTTTTTTTTTTTTTTTTTTTTTGAAAACTCGCCCCATACAGTCGCTTTCGTATCATGCAATGGTTTGTGTGTACCCGGTGGGGATTTTCACGCCCAGATGTGACAATTATGGGTATTTACATTAAGACAGAATTGGGCTTCGACAGTCCAAAGAATTTTCTATGACCAGGAATTACAGTTCTCCATACTCGAGAGAAATTGTTACACGTATGTTTTGCGAGTGACCGGATCGTGCCTCTGACTAAACTGCTTGAATGCATAGACAGAAGTACAGAATTCTACGCATGATATGTATGACTCTGTAGTAGGCCATATCAAGGGTGCGTTAAATAGTCGATACAATAACGCAACCGTGAGGCGATTCAGTGCTTGCTCCTGCAACCGCTATTACAATGGTCTCTACAACAGCAGTGGAGACCACTTTAATTCCTCTTCCCATCAAAAAACTTAGCGGTCTTCATTGTTCGAATTTTAACATCATTTGTACGACAACACGCTCCGACATCTGCCCTCACCGTTGTTTCTTGAACTGTCATACCTCTTTCACAGATACAGTGCATTCTCACTGTTACTGTTGCACAGTTTCACTAGCAGTGTTCTGTTCGGCTACTTCGACATTCTGCAAGACTCATCTCATTGATGTATGGACATCTTCTTGACTTTTATTGTGTAAGAAATTTGCATATGTTGCTGCAATGTGCCTCGCTATGCCATCAGGAAGTGACATTTTAACTTTCGGAAATCTCTAACGCATACAATTAATTCTCTGTTTTCCAAATATTTTTTCACTTCGGACTAGTAAAACGGCCTCCAGCAACCTTTGAGTGGCAGAAGTTCAATTTCGCCTAGAATATACATATACATATGTATATGTGCATGTGTGTGTGTTTTTTTTTCATCAAAACATTGTTTGCAAGATACAAAATCTCTACATATCAGCATCTAAATCTTTATATGTCTCTCTCTTCTATGTATATATAGTATATGGAAGAAAAAAATCAATCCTCCGCTAAGAAACCCGTGTAATAAAAGCATGATGTAAAGATTTCCGATATCTGATGCAGAAAGGATGAAGAAAGAAAATATTTTTATCGTTCTATCATGAATTTTTATTTCTGTTGCTTTTGAACAAATACTGGAATAAATTTATGTTCATTGGACCGTTTTTTTTCTTTTAAGAAATTTGCATATTCTTACGTAAATTTATAGATACATTAAAAAATATATATTTCTGACATCAATAACACATTTCATGTAAAAGCTATTACATATTAATTAATTAATTAGTACTCAAGATAATTATGTTTTAGAATACATATCACTATCACTTATACTAACATGTTGAATGTGTAAATGAATTTAATGTATATTTCTCATACTATTATTATTAATTTTAATATTATTAAAATTAAAGTTACAGTGAGTTACAGTATTCGTTTATACAATATATTTATAATAGTTACAATTGAATTTTTAGAGAAACACATTATTTAAAATTTATTTTTCTTAATATATATACTAATAAAAAGGAATCTAGAACAGTCTCAAACGGTTGCTATATTTACGTATAAAAACATTTCATATTTATTTACTTAGAACAGATGTCACAAATAAAAAAATTAAAAAAATAAAAAGTTTACTTGTTTCGGTTCATTTATAAGAACCGTATTCATAACACATAAAATCAGTAGAAAACTAAATGACACTGGATATAAATATAATTTAAAAACCCAAAACACAAAACATTGCGCTCCCTATGATCGTGAATAGCCATTGCCACCGCGGCATATAAATATAAATATATTAATAAATTGGTTAAAAATTATAGGGGTAAAAATAATTCTCAGGTTAATTGTAATTTGGTTGATAATGCATGTGAGAAGGGAGAAGAGATTGGGGTTAAAAGACTATCGTTTTCTTATATAAAGGGTAATTTTGAGAGACTTAAAGCTAAATTAAAAAAGTTTAAAATAGAATTAGTTGCTAAGCCACCTCCTAAGTTAAAACATCTTCTATACAGAGCTTTTGATCCGGTTCCACAGGATGATCTAGCGGGGGTGTATGAAATTCCATATGAGAATAAAGGGGGGGGGGGATATTAATTTTTATATCGGTATGACAGGTAGAAAGTTTGGGGTTAGAAAGAAAGAGCATGAATGTGACATAAAATTTGGTAGGGATAAGACTGCGTTATCAAGATTGTTTTTAAAGAGGGGGGGGGTTAAAATTTGTTTTAAAGATAGTAGATTAGTGTTCATTTCTAGTTTATTCCGCAAATTAATCATCCGTGAATCCATAGAGATATATTCTAGGAGGGATAGGGTTTGTAATGATTCTTATTCTTATGACATTCCGAGTTTGTGGTTAGAATTAATAAATATTTAAAGGGTGAGTCTAATAATCGGAGCCGCGGTGGCATTGGCTATTCACGATCATAGAGGGCGCAATATTCTGTGTTTTGGATTTTTAAATTACCTTTATATCCTGTGTCATTTAGTTTTCTACTTTTATTAATATTAATTTTATACATATTAAATTTAATATATGATCAAAATTTATTATATTTATATGCCGCGGTGGCAATGGCTATTCACGATCATAGGGGGCGCAATGTTTTGTGTTTTGGGTTTTTAAATTATATTTATATCCAGTGTCATTTAGTTTTCTACTTTTATTAATATTAATTTTATACATATTAATTTTAATATTTGATCAAAATTTATTATATTTATATGCCGCGGTGGCAATGGCTATTCACGATCATAGGGGGCGCAATGTTTTGTGTTTTGGGTTTTTAAATTATATTTATATCCAGTGTCATTTAGTTTTCTACTGATTTTATGTGTTATGAATACGGTTCTTATGAATGAACCGAAACATGTCAACTTTTAATTTTTTAATTTTTTATTTGTTACACCTGTTCTAAGTAAATAAATATGAAATGTTTTTATACGTAATTGAAAAAAGGTGAAGTGATTTTGTTTTAGTTTTTAGTTTTGAAAAAACGAAAGCTAACAACAGTTTTAAGGTTGCTATATTATTTTTGTAAAATAAATAACATCCCATATTCATTTATTATACAGTTGAATTTATCGTTATTCAATTTTTTTCTGCATAAAAATTTAAACTAAATTTACAAAGTAAACGCAAATAGGGAAATGTCTAATCGAATCTCTGAAAGTGATTTTTTGTGTCCGATATCGTTATTGTTATTTTTTTTCTATTTTTATCATTTTTGTTAAATTATACTACTGATATTAAATTCTTAAATAAAAAACACAAACAAGTTTATTTTCTTATAAAAATTGTGAGGATTGTACGTTTTTACTCATTCAAAATGCTTTGTAAATATACAGTACCAACAAAAAAATCTTGAAACTTACGATTTTAGACGTTTTGCTAAATATCTAAAAATATACATAAAGAATGACTCCGAAGCTCTAGATGTGTAAACAAAATAGTACATGTCGCACATTTTCGTGAAGAGTTGTTCCCGAAATCACTTAAGGGACCGTTAACAAACTGGAAAAGAACGAAGATCGTTTGGAACTAATGTAGCAAAAGCATTCAAACTGCAACTTATGATTAAGTGTCTTATTGTTGCAAACTGTGTTATTTTTATGAATATAGCATGAATACTCGTAGAGAAATTAAGGTTTTTATAAAAAAGTCCTAAATTTTGCCTTTTTTGCATATTTTTTAATAGAAAACAATGTTCTTTTCAGAAAATACGACAAACAACATTGTACATAACACACCGTAATATTATTTTTTTTTCATGAAGCAAAAAGATGAGGAGTTGGAATTAAATATAGTAGTACGAACAATATTGTGTAGACACTAATCAATAGAATATGGAGACAGCCCCTCATCTTTTTGCTTCATTTTGGGAGTAACGGATTTCGATTTTATTCTATCGATGATAATTTTCAGAATTTTCAAGCTATGTTTTTAATTTTTTTTACAAAAGTTGCTGTATACATTTATCCAACACATTATGTAAATTTTATTTGAATGAGTTCACACACGCGCATTAAATCTTTATAGAGTAAACCTGTTCATTTTTCATTCAATTATTAATATTTTTTAATTTTAATTACAAAGTGTTATGTACAATTTATTTCTCATATTTTCGGAAAAGAACATTGTTTTTATTAAGAAATCTGCAAATTATAAGCAAAAAACTTTCCATAAACCTTTAATTTCTCTTCGACTATACATGCTATATTCATAAAAATGAACACAGTTTATTACAATAAGCCACTTAATCATAATCTGCAGTTTAAACACTTTTGCTACATTAGTTTTGACAGGGTTATTCAAAAGATCTTCGGTATTTTTCTATTTGTTGATGGTCCCCTATGGGATTTCGAGAAAAAAAAAACTTTAGAAAATGTATGACCTGTATTTTTTTCTGTTTACATGCCTGGAGTCAGAATTATTCCTTATATATATTTCTAGATATTCAGCAAGACGTCTAAAATCGCAAGTGTCAAAATTTTTTATACTACTTGTTTTTTTTTGTATACTAACGTATCATTTGATGAAGTTTGAAAAGCATGCGAATTGGTATATTCGAAAATTGGAAAGACAATTATTATGTTCGTAAAGATATTAAAACTAAAATGTACTGTAATTTTACCAAAAAAGATAGTGGTGAGTTGCGATACATATATTTTTTTATTTTAATTAGGTATTTAAATAGTTATATATATATATAAATTAAATAATTTAAGAAACTTATTGATATTTGATTAGGTAATTTTCCAATACAGTTACCGTTTAATGATTTCTAAAACCTCTATATAAAGCAATTTAGCAGTTTTTTGCGTGAAAATTTGTATTTATTCGTACAATTGTGTTTTAATATTGTTCTTAGCTATTTATGTCCAGAAAATAAATATTGCGCTCTGTATTACTTTTGCTTCTCTCAGACAAATGGATATAACATTAAAATATATATACATATAACCGAAATAAAAATAATTTAATGTGCCAGTTTGATGTGCCAATTCTAAACTTTCTTCTGTCTCATACGTACATTTTCTTATTTCAAAAAGTAGTTACACGTGTTAATTCTTCAATATTATTATTTTAATACGATACCAACTTTAATTATCATTTTACTGATATACCAGCTTTGTAAGGTCCTCACTTGGCAGAATGTCAAGCCGATTCCATTCAGACTTTGGGGGTAATAGCCTATGAGGCCGAGATTGCTTCTACGTATTCATGGAAATGATATTAAATATTGTTTTCTATTTTTTGTTCCGAGTAAAATTTTATTTTAAAATAAATAGATTGTGGACCTGTTATTAGTTCTCGGAATAACCTTTCCAATATATGTATTTTCTCCTGCATTTTTGTAAATTTTAATAAAAGCATGTCTGTTTTTTTTTTAAATTTATATTTATGGCTAAAATGCAGTTTTAACGATTGCTTGGCATCTGACTTGGCGGCTATGCAAGAAATTCGCCAATTCTAACAACCTAAATATTCAGGGCACTTGTGTGTCACATACTCACTAGGATTTACTTGGCGCCAAAATGGCATTATTTTGCCTAATATGGCAACCCTGATATTGTTGTTTATTTTTTGATAAATTGTTTATTTACCTTTATTTTTTTTAATTATATAAAATGTTTTTTGCTCTATTGTTATTAGTTTTTAAAATTTAATATATTTAAAAATTGTTTTATTTATTGTTATTTTTTTAATAATAGAAAATAATTTAAAAATGTATATTTAACCAGCATTCGAGAATGAGGTTTTCGCCAAATTGACGTTAGAATTTTTTTTTACCAAACCTTGCGCGTATATGATATCTGCGTCATTTCATTTTCATATCCAATGCATGCAAATATTATAAATAAATAATATACACAATAATGTAGCGAAATAATTTTAAAAAATTGCTATTCTGGCAAGTTTTAAAATCACGCCATTCAGGCGTTAATTCTAAAAAGATTAAGTTACGCTATATTGCGAGGGAAAAAGTTATAACCATACCTTTAAATCATCTTTTTTATTATATTTGTCTTTTTAAAATTTATTTTAGTGTAACAGAATAAAAATGTAATGTTTAAAAACAGATAATTGAATTAGAGAAACAAAAATGTATTCGCCAAAAAAATTCGACATATCTAGGATGTTTAATAAATAAACTCATCCTCGAGATGGTACGAACTCTCCCATTTTCGCATTGGACTCGCTCTTTTCGCCCATGCGCAGTTCTATCCAGGTTCCTATCAAACGTGGTTCATCAGTAAATTAGTGCTTCAGCCAAAAAATCGGGGCAAAAAAGATTTAATGTAGATCATTATATTACTTACACATCATACGTAGTATAGGGTGAGTCTTGCAATCGTTTTGAAAATCGAAAAAAAATTTTTGACGGATTTACACGTTTCGGACACTGGAGATTCCGAAAAACATATTTTTAGAGAAAAAAAAATTGCCGTCCGTCTGTCTGTCTGTCTGTCTGTCTGTCTGTAACCGCTCTATCTCCCAAACAAATTGAGATAGAGACTTGAAATTTTGTATGTGCTTGGTATGTAAGAATGGGACGAAGCCTATTTAATATCAGTAACCTCGATTATCCGGAACTATTTTTTTCGGACTCTCGAAAAATTCGTTCTGATGAAAGGTATATAAAAATTTTCGAATTTTTTTACTTTAAGGAGTGGACATAAAAGGCAATAAAGTAACACAAATTTTGCGCATAAAACAAAGTCGATCGGATTATTAGTTGTCGAAATATTTCTAATCCTGTTTTCCACATTCTTTGATTTTTCATGACCCTGTATTTCATTCAAATTTCTATTCAAAGATATCTTTTAATTGGAAATGATACACTTAATTTGATGCAAGAAACCGTTAGTGAATATGATTAATATTTTTGGAGTTATAAGGATGTTTCTTTTATGCAATTCCGTGCTACTTGAATTGTTTGGCGTTTCATACAATTTATCGAAATTGGTTCATCAGAAATTCATTAATAGAGCATGATTATGTGTTAAAAATACTTAATTATACGTTTATGTATATTTTTTGGAATTGTAATGCATTTTATAAATTGTTTACATATGTTATGTTTTCATATATTATGTTATGCATATCCATGATGGGTAAGTATTACGGTGGCCTCCAACGACTAGTTTATTATATACAGTAGTTTTCCTTATTCTGTTATCATCAGCTGTTTGCTAATAGCCTGCTTAGCAGGATGTGAGATCCGGCCGCTTCAAGAGCCTATGGACCATAAAACGGCGAAGAATCGAGAAAATGATACAAAAAGACCCGTTAGGCATGGTGACGTCACTGTGAAGTCACATTGTGACTTTGTAACCATCGATCGTCGATGTGACATCACGTGACGTCGATGTGAAGTCACAGTGACTGAAATGTGAAGTCGTTATGGCCGTTTTAGAGCTCTTTTGTGACCACTTCACAAAGTGGTCACAATGTGACAAATTTGTGAAAAATGTGTCATTTGTGACTGACATTGAAATTGTGACGGAACTGTGACAAAAGCGACGATATTTAAATTGCCAGAAACATGTTTTTTAAAGTAAATAACATGTTTCGAGGAATTTTTTGTAATTTTCTAAAAATTTTTAAGAAAGTCACATCTCAGTCACAATGTGACGTCACTGAATGGTGGTTTTTTGGTCACAGATGTGATGTGACCAAAGTGACTCACAGTGAGGTCATTGTGACGTCACTATGACCATACATGCTATGAGGGGAGCTATCGCAATGCTCCTTTTCCACAGAACATTTACAAATTCAAGAAAAGGCAATTATATATACAAACTAGTCAGATGGTGGCAATACGAAAATTTTCTTCTATCTTATACATGTAATTACTCCCTGAAAATACAGCATAGCAGCGTCACCAGTTAGGTGGTTTAAACCAAAAATTAATTAGGAACAACTTATGTCAACTTTTGACTAATTCTGAAGTTTGACGAAAATCCGTGTATTTGTTTTTTTCAGATAGAATTATTGCAAAATCTTTAAAAATATTCTGTACAATAGCGCCACATGTTGTTAAACCAAAAACTAATCATGATAAGTTTTTATCAGGTAAATTGAATCTGAAGTTTGATGAAAATACTTGCAACATTTATTTCGAAATCGTGATAAAGACAGCAAAGAAGCGTCATCTGAAGGCAATTTACATCAAAACTAAACAGCATTAATTTATATTAGGGACTAGCTGAATCTGAAATTTTAGAATTTCGTGCGTTAGTTCTTGAGATAGGTGGATTGCGATAATCATGAATAATGCACTGTGGCAGCGCCACCTATCAAGCAGTTTGCACCAAAATGTAATTAGCGCAATGATATATCATGTACTAACAAAATATAATTTTTTTTGAAAATCCATGCACTAGTTCTTGAGATATGGCTATTGTGGAAATTGTAAATAATGCAGCATAAAACCGCCAACTTTTGAGCGATATTAACCAAAAGCTTATCGAATCTAGTTTATATCAAGGTATAACAGAATCTAAAGTTTTGTGAAATTTCGTGCATTAGTTCTTGAGACAGTGCTATTGAGATAATCACAAATAATGCATCATGGCATTGCCACCTTTTAAACGATAACCACGAAAACGTAATCAGCATCATGTTGTGTCAAGTATCGACTAAATCTAAAGTTTCATGATAATCCATGCGCTAGTTCTTGAGATATGGCTTTTATGGAAATTGTGAATAAAGACCCATAGCAAAGCCACATGTTGAGCAATATTCACCAAATCCTAATCCGATCTAGTTTATATAAAGTCTAATAGAATTCAAAGTTTTGTGATTCATTTCATTCATGAGATAAAGCTGCCACAAAATTTTTGTCACATACACACACACAGAGTCACAGACAGACATTTTGTAAAAACATGTTTTTCAGGTTCTCTGTCCCCTAAACGTATAATATCGACGAAAACTGGATTTCAAAAATTTTCATGAATCCAATACTGCCTTCTGGTAAAGATAGATAAAAAATAAAAATACTATGATGTTCAAAAATTTGCATTTTATCAAAGCTTCAAGCCTTATTTTGTCATAATTTAAGGAATTTGAACTAATCATTTCAATTATATTGTGTACAATTAGTGCTATTAGTGGCAGATTTTCTGCACTATCCGTCATTGAAAAAAAAAAGTTTTTTTTTTTTTTTTTTTTTTTTTTTTTTTTTTTTTTTTGTCAGTACCATTCTGATGTGTATATCAATATGTTTTTACCTTGCCACTCGTGGTATACTAGATAATTTATAAATAAGTATCTATTTATTTTTTAAAAGCTGTAATTACAAGAATTAAATTATATTATGGAATGCAAATAAATAAATTTTACACAAATATCGCATTAAATTATATTACAACGCCTGGCTTTGAGTATTAACTTATAAGAAGTATGATATTTTATACGAAATTTCAACCACATTTTCCAAATTTGGGTATGGCATCTGCACAAGTAATTGCATATAATTAAAGAAGTCGTTAGAACTTTGAATAAAATTTTGTAGTTTTTTTTTAATATAATAATTTGCAAAATGTGAAAAAAGAAGTTAAATCGCATAAGTAAGTTTTTTAATGAGTTTGCAACATGAGTAATAAATATCCGGTAAATATTTGTTTTTAATCGTAAATGTATTCATATAGTATTTTTTATAAAACGTTCATGATTTTAAGAAAAATTATTGTTAAGAGAAGCTTGTTTGCAGAAAAAATAGCACAAAACAATAATTTAGCGAAAGAAATGTTTTCTGTATAAATATTAAAATTTAAAAATTTTATGCTAATTAATAACGAATCCTTAAAAAATTAGAAAATAGCTTTTTCTCTAATACATAAAATATAGCATTCCGTATGGAACGAAAAAAATCTTTATCTTTATCTATCCTATTTAACTATTAGTTACAATTTATGCAACTTTCACTTCTAAATGTTTTGAAAATATTTCGATGTAGATAAAAATTTAATGCTTTTTTTCTGAATATAAGAACAGAAAATTCGGAAAATTGTTAAGTAAAGAAGTAGATTCGTTGTTCCACGAGACAATCTAAAGGTTCCCCTGAGCAACATTAATGTTGCTAATGGACTGTGCCACAAAACGTAACCAGATAAACTATCTTTTACTATGTGTAATTCCTTGCGCAGGACATTAATTTTAATACTAGAAAAGATAATGAAACTTTAAATTTGGGAGAAAACACTTTTAGCTAAAGAGTGAAACATTTCAGAATTTCTGACGCTTTTAGAGATAACTGTTACTAAACTTTGTCTTTATTTTGTACCGAAACAATGAGAACGCCAAAAAAGTATTAAAAAACAAAAAAATGTACTGCAACTTTTTTTTTTCATATCATCTATATTTTTCTAAAAACGATTACTTCGTAATAATATAGTTGTACATAAATACTTTACTTTTTATATTTATTTACAAATAGAAACTATATTTCTGTGTTGAATCATGCGTTATTAGTCACAGATTTTATTCATATTTAAAAAATAATCATCTGAAAAATATCAAAATAATAATACATGTATACATTTATTTAATTCCATATTCGATTACTACTATCGAATGTAGTTTAAAAGATAAAATATATTAAAAATGCGCATGTAAATTAAACAGTATTTTAAATGTTCCATATAATGTTTTCGGAATTTATAATTTGCGTTTCTTACATCAACAATGCAATATACTTCAAATATATTAATTGATGTCAGTTTTTTTTTAAGAGGAAGTGATAGTTTTGAAAAAAAAAATATATTGTATAATACTTTAACGTATGTTGTGGCACATTACTCAACATTAAAATTTAAATAAAAGCAAATAAATATTTTATGAGTAAATAAACAAATAAAAAAAATAATTGTAATTTAAGAAATTACCCCAACCATTTGAAAAATGTTTCACTCGATACATTCATCTATCATTTTAAGCTAAATACCAGTTGTTTTATTGTGTATTATCCGTGCCACTGCTATAAATGACTTTATACATGCTGCAATTTGAAGGTACGGTTCGTTTAAGTTATATCACTCTATTGTCGCCAAGCATAAAAGTTGGCGACGAAAGAAACATTTCAAACTATTTAACATTGTTGGTGCAAAAGTAATCATTATTAAAATACAGCTTTGGCATATACTGTTATACTTGTAAGACTTTGGCATATATTGTTTGATCTTACAGAGCAGAATTTTGGTGATGGAGGTTTTAAACCAAAATCGATCGCAGCACATGCATCTGTGAATGGGTCCATCAGACATCGAATCAAAAAAGTTTTTTCCCAGTTTTTCCCAAGCCGATTGCTTTTTAGTTTTCTTTTTAGGTGGTGGAAAATCAAGAGTAATAGCTATAACATTTTCCGGCTTGTTAGAATCACTATTGGCACTCAAATTTTCCTGGTTAGAACCGACCGATAGTAAAACGCCATGGCTAGTGGATTGGTCGCCCTGGCGACATGATGTTTTACAATTAATCGGTTCGGCATTAAATTGCTTCCTTTTTCGTGATCGCCTTTCAACACGTAATTGGTTTTCAGCGGCTCAATAATCTTTTGATTTTATCATTTTCTGCATTGAAAGACGTTTTTGCGCCAAACCAAATACAGTATTACTCAGTTATCCCGTCGACCAATTTCGCCAAATGATACGAATCGCCAAACTAATAAGCAACTTATACATGTTGACTGTGTTTAATATCATTGAATGCGATATTCACGTTCATTCATTTCTTTGGCTTCGGCTTTTTCCGTATCTGTTAATTTCCGTCTACCCATTTTTAAATTTGTTAGTTTTCTCCTTTATTACAATGATTTTAACCATTTTAATTTACTATTCAAATAAAAATTCTTCTAAAAGTAAAGAATTTAATTTAAATTCAAATAAAAATTCTTCTAAAAATAAAGAATTTAATTTAAATTCAAAAGTGGTAACATCATTCAAAAGTGGTAACATCATTCAAAAGTGGTAACATCATCGGGTCCATTCTCCCGAAAACAACAACCATTTTTCAAATGGTTAAAAAAAATCTTGTGGGAAAACTTTTTTAAATAAAATTTAACTTAAAATAAAATAACTGCTTTAGAAATCTGTACTACTTTTATAAATATAAACATTTTTGCTTCGATTTTTTTCCCACACTCATTAGAATATATTACATAATACACTGCATGGAGTTTAAGATATAGGGGATTTTACATATAATGTCATTTTTTCGCTCTCGTGTATGCTAAAAGTGAAGAAAATTCAAGAAACTCTCAATTTAAATATCAAAACAATAATAACTATAAATTTGAATGTTAAATATCGGCATGAAAATATTAAATACTCCATGGCGAACACTTTAAAAAAAGTTCAAAACTCTATCTAAATTAGCAAAAAATCCTTAGTATTTCATCAATTCCAAGGTACTGAGTCCCTTTAACCAACTTTTCATCTTACACTGTTTTATAAAATACTATCACAATAAAAAACTAGTCGTTGGGGGGCACCGTAATACTTACCCATCATGTATATGAAAATAAAACTATTTGTGAAAACTATTTATACAATGCATCGCAATTCATAAACAAAATTTAATTAATGTTAATAAATATTGTTATAAACACAGAATTCTATATTAAAGAACAGCTGATTACTAATTTCGACAAATTATATAAAACGCCAAACTAATCAAGTAGTACCGAACTGCCTAAAAGAAACATCCTTATAACTCCAAAAATAATAATTCTATCAACTAACAATTAACTGTGTAAAATTAAGCGTCTCATTTCCAATTAAAATATACCTCTGAATTGAAATTTGGATGAAATACAGGGTTATGAAAAATCGAAGAATGTTTAAAACAGGATTATAAATATCTCGGCAACTAATAATCCGATTGACTTCGTTCTATATGCAAAATGTGTGTTATTTTATTGCCTTTTACTTCCATGCCTTAGAACAGAAAAATTCAAAAAATTTTATGTACCTTTCATCAGGACGAATTATTCGAGAGTCCGAAAAAAATAGTTCCGGATAATCGAAGTTGCTGATATTAAATAGGTTTCGTCCCATTCATACATTCTAACTACATACAAAATTTGAAGTCTCTATCTCAATTTGTTCGGGAAATAGAGCGTTTATAGACAGACTGACAGACAGACAGACAGACGGACGGCAAATTTTTTTTTCTAAAAATATGTTTTTCGAAATCTCCAGTGTCTAAAACGTGTAAATCCGTCAAAAAATTTTTTTCGATTTTCAAAACCATTGCAAGACTTACCCTATACTACGTATGATGGGTAAGTAATATTAAAGCGAAATACGATTTACAAATTGCTTCGCATAAAAGAGAATATTTAAAAACTTTTTAACACAAAAAGTAACATATTTAAAAAATTCAGGATTTAGACATGGGAATAAAAGAAATTAAAAGATTTCAAATCTTGAAAAAGAATTGACCATCATAGAAGACAACGAATTTATGACTGTGCTCGAAAATTACAATAATCAGCGGGTTTGTTACACTTTTTTTAGGTGCGTTCCTAATTATGAAAATACGTAGCTCCTATTGTTGTCGTTCAGTCCGTCCGTCTGTCCATCTGTCTGTCTGTCTGTCCGCATATAACAACGCAAAAACTACCCAACCGAATCGTTTGAAATTTAAAATACATAATACTTACATAATTTTGTCGAGTCATTTCAAGTTTTATAAAAATCGGATGCATTGATCAATTACAGGGACAATCAAAAGTATTCCGCTACATTACGGTCAATAGGGAAAAAAGTTTCAAATGCATTCTAATCGTTTCAAATTAGATTTGATAGATGTTATACATATTTATTACCCAATTTTGTCGAGTTATTTCAAATTTTATCAAAATCGGATGCGTAGTTCAGTTACAGGGGCAATCAAAAGTATTCCGTTACATTACGGTCAATGGAGGAAAATGTATCAAATGCGTTTTAAAGGTGTTATACTCATTCGAATGTAATAAAATGCATATGTATCTATAAAGTACATATTACAATATACATTTTGCATAAAATGTAGTGCAAAGAACATTTGTTATTGATTTACAAGGCCACACAAAAGTATTCCATTACATAATGGTATAGGGAGAACATTGTTTGGTGCGCATTTTAATTGTAATAAACTATTTACAATTTTATGAGATTGATATATGAGTGTCATATTTTAAAACTTTGTTATCATACGAACGCATCTCATTTGCTACGCTTTGCGTGGAATTTCCAACTTGTTTGTTTTAGCTCCCTTATGTTTTTTTAGTCGAACTCTGTAGACATGAAATATACATTGCGTAAAAAATAAAATATATTATTAAGAATTCAGGGGTACATGGGGACAAAATGGCCTATAGTCAATTCGATTCACGAAATCTCTTGAGATGACAGGGTTTTCATAGGGACTTGTCCTCTAATATTTTCGGTTATCTTTTTTTCGGTTTTTAGGTGCGTTCGTAATTATGTTAATACGTAGCACCTATTGTTACCGTTCAGTCCGTCCGCATATAACAACGCAAAAGCTAACCAACCGAATCATTTGAAATCTAAAATATAAACTTATTACATACGTTTGTCGATTAATTTCAAATTTTATGAAAATCGGTTGCATAGATCAATTGCAAGGACAATCAAAATTACTCCGTTGCATTATGGTCAATGGGGGGGGGGGGGGGGTTAAAGTTTCAAATGCATTTTAATCGTTTGAAATTTAAAATATGTAATTATTACAAATATTACAATCAAAAAAGTACAATATTACAATCAAAAGTATTTCGTTACATTGCTGTCAATTTGGAAGAATGTTTCAAATGCAATTTAATGGTGTTACACTCATTCGATCGTAATAAACTTTATATGAATCGATTAAGTTATAATATACATTTTGCACAAACTGTGGTGCAAAGAAGAATTGTTACTGATTTATAAGGCCACACAAATGTATTTCCTCACATAATGGTACAGGAAGAAAATTGTTTGGTGCGCGTTTTAATTATATTAAACTATTTCACATTTTATGAATATGATATACGTTGCTGAGATGTAATAAGAGTTACTATTACTGTATATCTGCAGGGACACACAAAAAAAGATTTCGACCACTACACTGTATCCGAAGTACTGTGTATTATAACAGCAAAATCTGAATAATTTTAAAGCTTCGTTATCGTACGAACGCACCACATTTGCTGCGCTTTACGTGCAATTTCCAACTTGTTTGTTTGATCATAAAATCCGCTTAAATATTCAGCCAATGGATGTTTTCTTTCAATGATGAAAATGAATGTCATTAACATGAATGAAGATGCTTTTGTCCTATATCTAAAGGCACTAGATGACTTCCTGTGTGCTTTGATTTATATCTGATCACAATATTAATCCATTTTCACAATAAAATTATGAGCTTATCGATATATTCCATTGTTTTCGGGAAAGCAAAATTTTTTGGCAATAATCGTAAAAAGATTTTGGTGGTCTTTGCGTTTGTGGACACAATTTCACGTGACTTGTTGCAAACGTAAACATTTTATTCAAGTAAAAGTTTCCCTATTCCCAGTCAAGAACTTGATATAACAGTTGTAATTAATATTCATTTTTTGCAGACTCACTTACGAATAGTAAATTGTTATTGATCTTAATATTAGTATTTGTCATGATTTTCTTATAAGAAATAATCTGAATAAAAATCGAAACGTGCGGGAACTCAGATTTCAACCATTGTCATCAGTACACTGTTAAAACTAATGGTGACACATTGCACCTTTTAAGGGTGAAAGGCTTGTCTCACTGGTGACACCCCTAGAGGAGCTAAAATGGCACCTTTAACTAGGGTGAAAGGATGGCACCCCTAATCCAAGGTGTTTCAGGGGGTGAAAGGACGGCACCTCTGGGAAGAATAATGGCACCACTTATCAACAGTGTTCAATAGGGTGAAAAGATGGCACCACAGGGGAGAATAATGACACCCCTTATCCAGGGTGCCCCAGGATGTGAAAGGATGGCATCTCAGGGGAGAGTAATGGCACCCCTTAACCAGGGTGCCCCAGGGGGTGAAAAGATTGCACCTCAGGGGAGAGTAATGGCACCCCTTATCCAGGGTGCCCCAGAGGGTGAAAGGATCGCATCTGAGGGGAGAGTAATGGCACCCCTCATCCAGGATACCTTAAGGGGTCAAAGAATGGTATCTCAGGGGAAAATAATGATACCACTTATCCAGGGTTCCCCAGAGGGTGAACGGATGACACACATAATCCAGTGTGCCCTGTGGCATCCTACAACAAATAGCACTCACAATCTATGGCCCACAGTTGCAACCCCCTCTCCCCACCCCGCTTGTCAAGAAATTGTATTGGTTTGAATCATGAAATGCAAAGTGTTTACGAATTTTTAAATTGAATTCTGCAGAGAAAATTATCATGATCAGTCAATACTTTGAGTCTTTTTTTTCTTTTAGATTGATGGAATATTATATTTTTAAACTTATTATCAGGTGTCCAAAGAAAAATTGTAGCATATTTTTGTAACTCAGAGAGGGATAATATGAACTACAAAAATAATCATAGAAAGGCAGAGAATTCAAATTGTACTTTCATTTACATGGAGAGTATTTTAAGAAAAATTCAAAAATTTTAACTTTTATACATTCTTTGCATTTCAAAATCACCAATCATAAGTCATCACTATTGCATTGTTAGTCTTACCCAAAAGGTTTTGTTAGAATAAATCACAAAATTTACACAACCTCTACGCCTATTTTCTGCCTCTAAAAATCACTGAGTTAGAGTCAAATATTGTGACTTTGTCATGCAATTTGAAGCCTGATTTTCAATTTTATGTTTTGAATTTCTTGTAAAATGAAATAAATCATGATTTTTGACTGTCTCTAACTCACATATTTGGATCAAACTTTTTGGGTATGTTTAAGAAAGGGCCAGTAACTATTTTTGTGATTGGGCATTTTTAGATGCAGGAACATTATAAAAAATTGATGCTTTTTTACTCTAAAGTAAGAGAAAGTACAAATTGAATTATCTATCTTCATATGAATATTTTTATAATTTTCTTATAGATTCAGAAGTAATCCGTAAAAATCTTTTTTGACACATAGTATATTGCTTGACATGAATTTTCATTATTTTATATACAGGGCAACTGAAAAGTATGGGGACACAGAAAAATGCTATATCCTGTAAAATATATGCCATATTTTAATAAAAAAAAAAAGAAAAGAAATAACAATATTTTAACAAATTGTTCACTGGCTTGATATTTATTTTTTACACAAGTTTGAAAACGAAAGATCACAGAATTGGCAGTCCGCTGCAGATAATTCTGATTTAAATCATTCTATGCCTTGATAATTTCGCATCACATACAATACAAACTGGGAATTTTCTGTTTCTAACTTTTCTACAGAAGTCAAGTGAGTTAAGATTGTTCGAAGCAATACACCTGTTATTAAATGTCCACGCAGATGAGTGTTGAAGATCAATGTTGTTTTTGCTCCATGTGAAGGCCCCAATACTGGTGGATGTTCCATTAAAATTATTTTGCTTCCATGAGGCCAACACTTCGTTGAACATATTAGTTGCTGATCATTTTGACGGTTGTGAACTTTTCGGAGGATTAAGATTTTCATATAATAGAAGAAATGCTACAAAATTTTAAAATAAGCATGTCTCAGATTTTAGTTGTGAAATGTCAAACAACGCACCAATATTTTTTAGATACCTTGCTGCATCTAATTAAAAAAAATGTAAAACGCAAATTAGAAAAGAATATGTAATAAATGCTGTGTAACTTTTAAATTAGTAAGAATATTTCATATTCTTTAAAATTCTTCCAGAAAGTTAGCCATCAAGCTATGAAATGAATTATAGAAAATAAGTATATTTTATAGTTGTGGTAAAATCAGAGATGAAATTGAGTAAAAAAAAAAAAAAAACATTTTTACAATATATGTAGTGCTTACCTTTATAGTGAACTTATGCAAATCCATATTTTATAGCATATATCCACACAGGATTAGAAATTAAGAACTGTATGTAAGGTGTCAAAATAATGCCTACAAATTTTTTTCGATGTGCCAACTGCATTTCATATTTTCTTATTTCTTTTCACAACCATGTTAATAGTAATAATATTGCATTGCATATTTAATTTTAATGTATTGAAGGGAAGGGGAGAGGAAACTTTATATATTAAACATTTTTTCTTACTAAACAAAATAAAAACTGACTTTGCATAAGTATGAAACCTGATTAAACTACAATATTTGGATTCTGGAAAAACTTATTCTTTTTATAAAGCTAATATGCATACAAAACAGATAATCAAGAAAATATGTCCACAGAAAGAAAATATGAGATTTAGATATAACTAGGGATAAGCTAATTTTTAAAAAATCTGAGACTAACATTACATGAGAAAATAAAAAGTTAGCAAATAAATGAATCTTTGATTGTCAATTATGGTGTGGCATTTAAAACATTTCCAAATCACACATATTTTTTTTGTTTGTTTGAGGAAGGGAGTACAAAAATTTTAAAACAATTTTAATACAGTTTCTTATTATAGGCAGAAATATCTCATAATAAAAGAAAATCTTGTTTACAGGGGTGTGATAGCCAAGGACCAGTTTTATCAGTCATTGGTTAAAGTGAAGTTAACTTAGAGGTTATTGACAGGTTCAAAATTCTTAAGACAAGTGCTGATGTTATGGTGCAGAGGGGGGGGGGGTATGCTAAAATACAAATGAAAGCATTTTCTAAACAAAAATTAAAGTTAAAGAAATCTAGCTATCAAGATTTGACGACTAGGAATATTTTTTCTATAATTTAGTTTCATTTGTCGACTAACGACTGCTGATTTCTAGTCCTGTATCACATCAAAACACTTTCTGCCAAATTGTTTTTGTGTTTTGACTTATTGCATCTGAAATTTTAATCCAAAGAGTAATTATAATGAAAGAAATAAAACACTGAATTAAAAAACAACCTTTTAGTTCAAATAATCTTTTTATTGTAAATACCAAGAATGTATTAAATAATATTAAACAAAGACGTGACACTATGTGGAACTGATGCAACTAAGAAAGTTTTGAAGACATAAGTATCTAATAAAAATGATAAAAATTTAAATTGGCTTTTGCTATCGTTAACGTTAAACAACCAAAATAATGCATACCACAAAGTAACTAAGCTTATAAAATTATCAGTTTTTGTAATTAACTGTTTATATAAAATTAACACATAGCATGAGTAATTTAACAAGTTGCTTGAGTTGTGGAGCACAATAACAGGTTGAAACACAGAAATTTCTGCATCTTCTTCATGATAAAGAGTCGGAAACTTTTCTTGTATCAAACATGGTAATGTAAGTACTGTAAATGTAAGTTCACTATCTGAAATAATAATAATAACACATTAAGGAAAACACACAACAAGACAGCCCAATTAAAATGTATCATCAAAGTACAGCAAAAATGGTAGATGAACAAAAAAAAATGAATAAAATTTAAATAAAATTTAAATTATAGCTCACAAGGCTATCAAAGCCAGGCAGCTAATGTGTCCGCAGGTTCTGTATGTAACGTGATAACTCTTTATATAAATATCAGATTTGGTTCAAATTTTATATGTATGTTCATTTTGATAAGTTCTGATTAGCATTGGAGGTTCATTGGTTAAATATGAAGGGCGGAGAAGAGAGTGCTATCCCCCCTTAATTTATAAAAATATGCAGAAATCATGCAGAATTATCAAATTTTCTTCAAATTTTGTTAATAGGTTCACTCTGATAAGGCACTTCCCTGATTAGTTTTAGGCGCTCATTGGTTAAGTATAAAGAGGGGTGGTAGTTAATCCACTGTCCAATAACTTACAGTTGATTTCTTTTATTTTTGGAAGGGCATTATTCTGTGAAATAAGAGTATAATATACAGTTGTATGTATAGCCTGCGAGCTCAATGCCATCAGTTTAACTGGGCACTTTCCTCTTTATTGCTTATTTTCGGACAGCACGAGAAAATTACATGAGTAACTCATACTTGTCATTCAGTTATTCTTTTCCTGTGCTATCATTAAGAGTTACAAATTAATTACATTATTAACCATATTTACAAAACATATTTTGCAACAAAGTGTCTATTCCAAATTAGCAACGAATTTCTTTAATATGTCCAAGTATTCCATACCATTAATAATAATAATAAAATAAGGAATTTTATTCAAATTTATTAGTACGCCCCTATTATGTATCCTATATTGGCACTAATCAATGAATATATGGACACAACCCCTCGTGTTTTTCCTTCATTTTGGGAATAACGAATTTTCAACGTATTCTATTGACAATTATTTTCAAAATTTTCAAGATGTGATTTTGCGACTTTTACAGAAGTTGCTCTATACATTTAGCTAACACAATATGTAAATGAAATTTCGATATCGTTGACGCATGCGCAGTGAAAAATTATTTAGTAAACCTACTCAATATTCGAACAATTTTTATTATTTTTTAATTCTGATTACAGAGTATTGTGTGCAATGTTGTTTGTCACATTTTCTGAAAAAAATGTTACTTTATATTAAGAAGTCTTCAAATTATAAGCAAAAATCTTGGGTAAATTTGAGACTGTTTTTCGGATTAGTAGAAAACCTGAATTTTTCTACGACTATACATGCTATCAACATACAAATGAACACAGTTTATTACAATAACCACTTAATCGTAATCTACAGTTTGAGCGCTTTTGCTACATTAGTTTTGACAGGGTTATCCAAAAGATATCCAAAAGGCATTCATTCTATTTTAATTTGTTGACGGTCCCCAATTGGAGTTTCGGAATAAAACCTTCAGGGAAATATATGACTTGTACTACACTACCTGACCATTGATTATCATCCACTTGCGATTTTAGGAATTTTGTTAAATATCTATAAAAATACATGAGGATTTATCCTGAAACTCTCAGTGTATAAACATAATAGGACAGGTCAGATATATCCGTGAAGATTTTTTCCAGAAACCTTACAGGAGACCGTCAACAAATTAAAAAAGAATGAATATCTTTCGGATAACCCTGTCGAAACAAATGCAGCAGAAGCTCTCAAACTGTAGATTATGATTAAGTGACTTATTGTAATAAACTGTGTTCATTTTTATGTCGATAGCATGTATACTCGTAGAGAAATTAAGGTTTTTATAAAAATAGTCCCAAATTTTTCCAAGATTTTTGCTTATAATTTGCAGAGTTCTTAATATAAAATAATAATATTTTCTGAAAATCTGACAAACAACATTGCACATAATACCCTGTAATCAGAATTAAAAAATAATACAAATTGTATGAAAGATGAGTAGGTTTACCAAATAATTTTTCGCTACGCATGCGTCAACGATATCAAAATTTCATTTGCATATTATGTTGGCTAAATGTATAGACCAACTTTTGTGAAAGTCGCAAAATCATAGCTTGTAAATTCTAAAAATAATGGTCAATATAATAAGTTGAATATCCGTTGTTCTCATAATGAAGCAAAAAAAAAAAAAAAAAAAAAAAAAAAAAAAAAAAAAAAAAAAAAAAAGAGGGATTTTATCCAAATGTAGTAGTAATTTCCGTATCGTGTATTCTATATTGACACTAAACAATGAATATATGGATACAACCGCTCTTGTTTTTGCTTCATTATGGAAATAACGGATTTTTAAGTGATTCTATTGACGATTATTTTCAGAATTTTCAAGCTATGATTTTGCAACTTTCACAGAAATTGCTCTATATATTTAGCAAACATGATATGCAAATAGAATTTTGATATCGTTGACGCATGCGCAGTGAAAAATTATTTAGTAAACCTACTCATTTTTCATACAATTTTTATTATTTTTTAATTCTGATTACAGGGTTTTATGTGCAATGTTGTTTGTCACATTTTCAGAAAATATTATTATTTTATATTAAAAACTCTGCAAATTATAAGCAAAAATCTTGGAAAAATTGGGGAGTATTTTTATAAAAACCTTAATTTCTCTACGAGTATACATGCTATCGACATAAAAATAAACACATTTTATAACAATAAGCCACTTAATCACAATCTACAGTTTGAGCGCTTTTGATGCATTAGTTTTGACAGAGTTACATTCATACTTTGTTTAATTTGTTGGCGGTCCCCTATAAAGTTTCTGGAAAAAATCTTCACGGAAATATATGACCTGTACTATATTGTTTATACACTGATAGTTTCAGGATAATTCCTCATGTATTTTTCTAGATATTTTGCAAAATGTCTAAAATCGCAAGTGGACGATAATCAATGGCCAGGTAGTGTTTTATATTTATACACAAAGATTTTCAGGATAATTCCTCATACATTTTTCTAGATATTTAACAAAATGTCTAAAATCGCAAGTGGACGATAATCAATGGCGAGGCAGTGTATTATATTTATACACTAAGATTTTCAGGATAATTCCTCATACATTTTTCTAGATATTTAACAAAATGTCTAAAATCGCAAGTGGACGGTCATCTCTGGCCATATAGTGTATAACAGGAGCTTTAGGGAACTTGCTAATTCTTTATTTCCCCTTTTGCTATATGGGGGAAAGTCGGGTGGAATGGGACAGTAGGTTTTTCTTTTTGTGCATTATTCCAAACATTTCATCGATCGCACACAAGATGAAGCAATTGTAATCCATTCTTCAGTTTACAAAAAATATTGTTATGCATAGACTTGCAAATGTATGAAAGAAAAAATATTTCAAAAATCCAATTTAAGTTTGATTTATTTGCTTTCAATATATTATATGCTTGTTTATGTATAAATGTAATAGTTTTCCTATTTATGGAACATTATACTGTATATTATCCATAATTTAAACTAAGCCTAAAGCAGCATTTTTGTTTGAACAAGAAGTTTAACACAAATAAGGAAGTGGCGAGGAATGGGACATGATAGAAAAGGGAGGAATGGGACGCGCCCAGTTCCTTTTTTAAATTAATAATAATGCGAATTGCTAACATGCAAATATTTTTAGAGGATAATATACCAATTATAACATTGATAATATATATATTCATACTTCAAAATGTAAATAAATTGGTGATTATTTAAGGTGCAACGCTAGGTACAGAAAAAGACCCGAATGATAATGCAAAGTCTATGGGGGCGTTCTTTTCAAATATGTCGCCCAAATTTTAATATTTTTACGTGATTGTTTTGCACAAGATTGCTCAGGGCGATCCGCAACCGGCGTAGTTTTTACTTTTTCAGTTTTGGTTTCAGATTTTTTTTAAAAATTACTTTAACTTACGAAATCGGTTTAAACTGGTTCTGAAATTGAAACTATCGTTATACAAAAAATATAAAAGCGAAATCGAAAAAAATAAAATCTAGGCCAGTTATGGATCATCCTCAGCTGTCTTGTTCAAAAAAAGCATGTAAAAATATTAAAATTTGAGTTAGGTATTTGAAAAGAACGCTCCTATAGACTTTTACATTATCATCCGGTCTCTTTCTGTGCCTAGTGTGGGGCCTTAATGACACCTATGACAGATAAACCTGAATTTTCATTCCAGTCATGAAGATACTGGAGTTTTATATTGTGGCATATACATTATCAACTTACAAACTTTGTTTGATTGTTTATCTTACCGACACTATAGGTTATTTTGTGCCTTATAGCTTTTTTTTATTATTGCTGTTCCATAACTCTCAATGAGGAGGTATGAAACACATTTTGAAACTTACGTTCTCTTTAAAATAAAATAGTATTTGCACGTTATGTTTCTATATTGTTCAGGGGGATTAAAAAGTTTTTTACCTTGCATCCTATAAATTGAAATTTTTCTTTTTGTATATAAAAAAAAATCTTATTTTTGTAAAAAGAGTCCCACACCACCCCACTCTCCCCTATATAGATATTATATATTAATACACCAATTACATGAAAATAGAATTTTTATCAATAGTATTAAAATACAGTTTAAGGGCTAACAGTTTATTGTATATCCTTAGGTTTTTACCACCTTCTCACCAGGTTTTTACCGGTAAAAAGCCAACCTTGTTTATTGGTCTTGTTTCAGAACGGGTGGAATGAAAGATTGTTAGATTGTGATTTAAGATTTATAAATGACAGTGCAAAAATCGCCTTTAAAACACGAGATCTTTATCACCTGTGGAAAAATTTCACATTTGTGTAAAATTACGATATAAGTTTTTATTCATTGTTATATTTTTTGAACACAGACTATTTCTGTAAACTATTCTGAAAGATCAGTGGAGTAAATACAGATTGTTTTCCTTTTATAATTTGAATGTTCATGACTAAAAATTTGTCATATCGGATGATGCTGATGATTGAGAAAGGGGGGGGGGGACTGATTACGGTCTAATCAAACTTAAATTACTATTATTGAAAAAATAAATATTTTATTTTATTTAACCATAAAATTCTGCTTCTAAATAAGGTTTAATGCGAAAGAATACTTTCGAAAAAAAAAAATGGGTGTAAATCTGCATAGTCGATAATCAGATCATAAGGTATATTCATTTCAATTCCTTAACATTTTCTCACCTTTTTGAAAGAAAAAGAAACCAAAAGTATGAAAATATGACGAATTGGGAGTAAGAAAACATAATGATAAACCGAAGATACCGCTAAATACGGGTTTTTAGGCATTTCCCACCAAGGTATGACTTGGCTGACTAATAACGTTTTAATATGCAAATCGAGGTTTTATCCGTGATTTTTATTTTTAAATGAGACTAAGTGATTGTCCGTGCTACCGCCCCCCCCCCCGATCTAATCTTATTATGAAGATTATTTTGGAAATAATGGTGGTTAATAAGGAATATATTAATAATGAAAACCCTGTAAATAAGTTTTGATTACTTTAAGATTTGCAAGTATTCAATTGTCTTAAATGAAAAAGTTACCCCCCCCCCTCTCAAATAAAGACAAATCAGGTATACTGAAACAATATTAGAGAAGTTACGCGAGGCTGCAATATGGTGTGAATTAGCCTTTACAGGAGGGGTTTGGATAGCATCTATCCGACAATATAGGCAAAGCCGGCCAGATGCTGTCCGAGATCCCGTGTAAAGTTTAAAATTAAACTTCGCGAATAAAATTAATTGCTTTTAACTGTATATAGACGCAAAAACATATTTTAGCTTTAACTGCTCTGACAAAAATTGTTACATAACTACTGTGACCTGTCTGTCAGACCATTTAATTTGAAGATGAATAAAATGTTTCATTAATTCTCAGAATACTATTTATGTATTAAACTTTATGTACAAGAATATTATAAATCAAATTCAGCTATTCAAATGTATTTAGAGGTAGTAATAAGACTCCAAACTAAAACAATTTGACCAGTATCTATAGTTAAACTAAAAATTACAAGTTAAACTGTGAAACTTGAAAAACTCACGGTGTCTGAGACCACTAACAACAGTTAAGGGTTAAATCTAAACAGTTGAGTTTAAACACAAGGTAAAATGGTCATAGAATATTCCGATTGGAACAAGATTCGTCTATAATAACTGATTTGTAATGAAAAAATATGTAAATATTTTTACAATCTTTCATTTCGCTCTTTCTAATTGTGCGTCCTTAGGATTCCCGTGCCTAGGGCAGTTTGCTCCAATTTCTCCTCGGTAGCTAAGGCCTCGATAAATCATTTAAAAATATTGACATGTAAACGAGAAATTGTAAAATAACTGCCTCATAGGTTTAACATTAGCAAGCGGGTATTTTGGTGAGAGTGTAGCTTGTAGCTTCACATAATAAACTTACCAATCAATCATACTAACAAAAAAATCTAATTTATTGTTTTCTTATGACATTACATATAGGGATGTAAGATAGATTAACGTAATAATAAAATAAAATAAAATAAAGTTAAATCTTACCTTTAATCAGACTTTTCCCAAATCACTGGTCGCGCAAATCGGATCATTAAGTCCTCATTTTTGTTTTATTGTAGTTCAGTGGTTAGTCCTCAATTAATATAGCCAGTTTACACACCGCCATGTTTTGCTTTGCTCACACCCGTAAACTTTACTTGCCGACACCGAAAGTAGAAAGACACACGTCATAGCGCATGGGCAAGTTGCCAGTCACCCCATGAGGTGGTACATTGCTACCAATACGAAGTGCATTGCACCTTATTTAGCTCCCATCATCCAGGAACAGATCTGTCGTCACCCCAACCACATATTCAAGCTCATATGACACCCTAGGGTTCCAAATGGCACCGCCTTTTCACCTCCGGGTCCCAAATGGCACCGGTTTGTCACCTTTATTTTTAACAGTGTATTATTCAAATTCTTTCAAATACAATCATTCCCCTGCAAATAAAATTTATTCCTTTCAATTTATTAAAAGGAAATCAAAAATGCATGCATAAGAATACATTCGAGAAAAATAGCGATTTTTTTTTTTTTTTTTTTTTTTTAATTATTGAAATCATGATATTATATTATAAATTATATAAACTATTATATTTAAACAATTCATCATAAAAATTCACATTTTACAAATACATAAATTATATGAATATATAGTGCAAAATGGAAAATATTTTCTGAGAGATTCGTCGAATCACGGTCCTGCGTCCAAAGTCTTCGTAAATTATTAATATATATACATATATATATATATATATTGTATTGTTCTTTGTAACATAACTATGCTTTGTTTTATATGCTATATATTTGTTCAATTTTAGTTTGTTTACTGTTTAATAATAACTTATAATTCTCAAATTCATATATTTTATGACAATTTTTAAAGGTTATTTAATTTCGTTTTTAAGGTAATTTTATCGTTTTGAATGCAAGACAGGCGTGAGTCCAGAAACTTGCCAGTTTTTAACAATGAGAGTGGAACTAGATCTGTAGGTCCAGTCATTGAGGAAGAACAAACAGTAATTCACCTGTGTTGTTTAAAATTGGTATGCTTCTGGAATTTCATAGTTAAATTTTATAAATATTTTTCATATACACCTTCCTTCTAAATTTATACTGTATTTGCAGGTTTTATAATTGATGATATATATATGTATATAAACATACAGGATACCCCAGGATTATTGGGAAAAAATTTAAAGGAGGTTGAGAACATAACAAGCATTCAGATTTGCATAGCCACCCCTTATCTTCCTGGCTTTCCTAGCGCGGTAGTGACACACAAAACACAGGAAAGACAAGACACGAATAACAGAAGAAAATATGTTTATTATCTTTAGAATAGCAAAAAAACAAAGAAAAAATAACATTAAAGAGTTAACGATTGTCCTCAAAGAAAGTGTTCGAAATTAATTCCCTAGAAAACAATGTATGGAAGATCTAATGTTTGCAAAAATACCGGGAATGTCCCAGACTTCCCCAGCAATTGTTATAATGCATGAAACAGCTTTTGCGGTACTTTTTGGTATTCTCCTGTAATTTTTGCAGATTTAAGAATAATAAGAATGTTTTCTATCCCTGTTCTTGTGGTTTTTTTCTTGGGTTTTGTGTCGTTGCTACCACACCAAAAAAGCGTTTCCGATCGTAGGTTGCAATGCAAATCTGAATCTTTGGGATGTCTTCTACCTCTACAGAAAGTTTTTCACAATAACCCTTTGACACCCTGTTCATATGTGTGGAAAGTGAGGAAGTTGGAGAGTAAGAGAAAGGTACCCAGGTCAAAATTTATGCTTGTACCAGCAACAAAAATATGCTAGTTATTGCTAAGGTATTGCTATGTCTGCTAGATTTCTATGCTATTATATGCTAGCTAGCCTCACATGCTATATCGCTAGCTTGCACAACAAAAGCATGACAACCCATATGCAAGCATTTCATGCTTATTTCCAGCAAAGTGGGCCAATACACACCATGAATTGCTGGAAATTCTGCTGGAACCAGCAATGTGTAATGCTGTTTAGTTAGTTTGACGTGTAATGTATAAAACTGTTGTTAGTTTTCGTTTTTCCAAAAACTAAAACAAAATCACTTCACCTTTTTTTTTTTTTTTTTCATTCACGTATAAAAACATTTCATATTTATTTACTTAGAAGGTGTCACAAATAAAAATTAAATTAAAGAGTTGACATGTTTCGGTTCATTAATAAGAACCGTATTCATAACATATAAAATCAGTAGAAAATTAAATGACACTGGATATAAATATAATTTAAAAATCAAAACAAAACATTGCGCCCGCTATGATCGCGAATATAGCCATTGCCAACGCGGCATGCAAATATATTAAATTTTGACCATTTTGACCATTTTTGACCATTTTATGCTCAAAATTTAATATACACTATATTGCCATTGATTATGGGACACTTGCGATTTTAGATATTTTACTAAATATCTAGAAAAATACATGAGGAATCATCTCGAAACTCTTAGTGTATAAATATAATAGTATAAGTCATACATCTCCGTGAATATTTTTTCCCGAAACTCTAAAGGGGGCCGTCAACAAATTAAAAAAGAATGAATATCTTTTGAATAACCCTGTCAAAATTAATGTAGCAAAAGCGCTCAAACTCTAGATTATGATTGCATGCCTTATTGTAATGCACTGTGTTCATTTTTATGCAAATAGCATGAACACTCGCAGAGTAATTAAGGTTTTTATAAAAATGGTCCCAAATTTGTCCAAGTTTTTCCATTATAATTTTCAGAGTTCTTAATATAAAATAATATTTTTTTCAGAAAATATGACAAACAACATTACACACAGCACCCTGTAATCAGAATTAAAAAATAATGAAAATTGTATAAAAAATGAGTTGATTTATTAAATAATTTTTTACTGCGCATGCGTGAACGATATCAAAATTTCATTTGCATATTATGTTAGATAAATGTATAGAGCAACTTTTGTGAAAGTCACAAAATCATAACTTAAAAATTCTGACAATAATCGTCAATTGAATAAGTCGAAAATCCGTTATTCTCAAAATGAAGCAAAAACAAGAGGGGTTGTATCCATATATTCATTGATTAGTGTCAATATAGAATACACAATATGGGATGTACTACTGCATTTGGATAAAATCCCTCATTTTTTTGCTTCATTTTGGAAACAACGGATTTTGTCTTTTTTCTATAGACGATTACTTTCAGAATTTTCAAGCTATGATTTTGAGACTTTTACAAAAGTTGCTCTATACATTTAGCTAACATAATATGCAAATGAAATTTTGATATCTTTGACGCATGCGCAGTAAAAAATTATATAGTAAATCTACTCATTTTTCATACAATTTTTATTATTTTTTAATTCTGATTACAGGGTACTGTGTGTAATGTTGTTTGTCATATTTTCTGAAAAAAATATTATTTTATATTAAGAACTCTGAAAATTATAATGGAAAAACTTGGAAAAATTTGGGACCATTTTCATAAAAACCTTAATTACTCTGCGAGTGTGCATGCTATTTGCATAAAAATGAACACAATGTATTACAATAAGGCATTCAATCATAATCTAGAGTTTGAGCGCTTTTGCTACATTAGTTTTGACAGGGTTATTCAAAAGATATTCATTATTTTTTAATTTGTTGACGGTCCCCTATGGCGTTTCGGTAAAAAATCTTCACCGATATGTATGACGTATACTATTATATTTATACACTAAGAGTTTCGAGATGATTCCTCATGTATTTTTCTAGATATTTAGTAAAATGTCTAAAATCGCAAGTGTCCCATAATCAATGGCAATATAGTGTATTTACATGCCGCGTTGGCAATGGCTATATTCGCGATCATAGCGGGCGCAATGTTTTGTTTTGATTTTTAAATTATATTTATATCCAGTGTCATTTAATTTTCTACTGATTTTATATGTTATGAATACGGTTCTTATTAATGAACCGAAACATGTCAACTCTTTAATTTAATTTTTATTGGTCAAAATTTAATATATTTACATGCCGCGTTGGCAATGGCTATATTCGCGATCATAGCGGGCGCAATGTTTTGTTTTGATTTTTAAATTATATTTATATCCAGTGTCATTTAATTTTCTACTGATTTTATATGTTATGAATACGGTTCTTATTAATGAACCGAAACATGTCAACTCTTTAATTTAATTTTTATTTGTGACACCTTCTAAGTAAATAAATATGAAATGTTTTTATACGTGAGTGTAATGTATAGTTTATGCTATTTTACAGGTTGGGTTATAGCACTTGGTGCTTGTCTAGCAAACAAATACCAGCATGAATTTCGACCTGGGTACAGAGGGAGCACTTCGAGTATTATAGAATTGTCGAAAAATGTAGAACACTCCAATATCTGGCGCATACAGCGTAGTAACAAGCAAACCTATCATATGGATTCCCAATACTCCGATCACGCACTGGGATCAGTTATGTTTGTGTACCTGTACCTGGAGGGACACAGGGAAAGAAAGCCTTATTTTCTGTTCTTGCAATTTTAAAAAATTATTATTTATAAAATCCGTATTTATTTTGAAAATTTATTATGAATGACGTTGGTCAAATTCACTATAAAGCTAAAAAATGTTGTTTAATGCTATGATTGTGAGTTTTCATTAATGCAAATTTGCTCTCAAGAGAATAACTTATGTTTTTGCGCGATGAGAATTCCGGAACACTTTAAAGACGACGAGTGAAGTTTAATACAAGAGTTGAACAGAGAAGTGAATTTTCTTTAAAGGTAAGCTATTTAAACGTTGAAAAATTAATTAAAAATTCGTCAGGATATGAATTTTAATAGTAAGTAAACAAACAACCTAAATTTCATGTATAATTTTTATATATTAATAACTTTTTTTGAAATAAGAACTTCAATTGAATAAAAGTATTCAAAATTATTTTTCTCAAAAAAAAAAAGTACCGAAAATTGATTTAAGAATTACAAAACTTAAACTTTATTATATTTGCCTACATAAATTATTATACACTCTAAGCGTTTGACACGTAATATCCCGTTCACTAAGCTTCAGTTTTCACTTCAATATAATCATTTTTAAAAATAATATAAATCGATAGATGTAATGAAATTTCAATACGTTGAAGAATGATTAATGCCCTCAAGGATTACATTCATATTTGTAATTAAAGTTTGTAATTAAGGTTCAAAGAATTATATTTTGTGAGCATTTAAAACAAAATACAGAGGAAAGAACATTATAATTTTGCAAGACGCTCAGAGGTTTAATACATTAATCCGCGCACTATAAAAACTGTGGTGATATTTATTCCAAGCATTTTTGTGTTTGCTGCATTGATTTTATAATTATACAATACAAAAAAGAAAGTTTATAATATTCTAAACAAAAATTTATGCTGATGAAAAATTTTTCAAGGCAATGGAAAATAAATTAATGAATAATAATCATAATTTTGTTCTTTCATTTACAGCTAATTATTATCCATTTTAGAATCATTTTTGCATGGAGTGATTCGAAGATTCCAATTTCTTAAATAATTATTTCTAAAGCGATTAGGATAGATCTAATAGCATTTAGAATTTCACAAACGTAACACTAATTTCAGAATAACGCTACAGTCTGAAAAAGTAAATTTAATGAGAGAAACATTATGCACTAATGACGTTTAAATTCTTAAATAGTATTAGTTAAAACGGTAATTAAAGCTTCATTAAATAAAATTTTCTTAAAGAACTTTGTTCATTATAAATAGTCTTCGTTATTTATTTAATAGTAATTATGACAGTTAAATTTATTCAATGTACAGCATAAATAATTAATTTTTGAAATCATTTTATATTCATTAAAATGCATTGAAACAGAAATATAAATGGATAGCAAATTAAAACCGAAGAACAACAGTAGAACTTTTAAATGTAGTTTTCAGTTTGAAAAGGCGATTTATATTCAATATATACATGTATGAAATTGTATTAATAATCACAAAAAAGCATATAATGGAAAAGAATAGGATAATATACGTTATTTTTAAGAAATCAATTTCATAATAACTTAATTAATCCTGAAAATTCACTTTATTACTTAATTCCTTTATATTATTATTATTATTAATAATAGTATTTGCATTTTCATGAAATTTTTGCATTAATTTAAAACAGTAAATTAAAATGAAGCATATATATATAGCAAAATATTAAATAACCTAAAATAGCCTGTTACTTTTTGTGTGCCTAAATTAGATGTTTCTTTGATAAAATGCCGTTACCTCTCATAAACATATTTTCGTGATTAATATCTTCAATCATAATTAAAAATGTTATCAGCTCGGTTTATCTGTACTGCACTGGGTTTCAAAACTTTATGAACACCCTGTCTTTAAATCATAAAAATGAAAAAAAAATACAAAACAAACTGAAGTATAATCAGTGTCAGAAATAGAACAAATAGCATTGGTTGATAATAAAATATAATTGATACACCGATTTATACTTAAAATAAACAAAATTTTCCCATTTTGAGCTGTTTCATAATTTCATGAACGCTGGCGAAAAATGCTTATTAATTGTCAGTAATATGCACCATATCTTTTAATTAATGTAAAAACGTGATCAGGCCTGGAGTGGACCAAGGTTATATATTGATCGATATCATTCCAGTGTAAAATGATAGCGGCTTTTAATCCTGAAATTTTTACATAGTGTTTTCCATTTGCGTAAGCAGATCTAACCAGAGGTTTTCATCATTTCCCTTTGGATTTCAATAACGAGATAAAGATGGCTATGGAATTATTTGTAAATCATTATTAAGAAACCACTCCCAAGTACAAATTTGTCATCTGGATTGATGCATTTTGTTGTTAGAACATCCATAAAGTTACGCCAATTTTCTCTGCAAATGACAGCGATTTTTCTTCAAGTTAATCCTGGTAGGTTAATGCACTCATTCTCCGAGAGGGAAACACAACGTTGATCTTACTATGAAATTCAAACAAAGCCCAAACCATGAGTGAACTTTTACTCTACTGCCGTTTTGAAAGCGTTCTGGTTTCTTGTGCAGATTGTGCGAGTAATAGAAAAGCCGGACTATTAATTTTTTTTTTCATCGGAAAATGTCACTCTTTGATATTCTAACTTCTATGACATCCAGGCGATTCTTCTGATGAATTTCAATAATACAATGTTGGGACTTACTTTCTTGTACCTAATTATCTTAGAACTCTTAATTACTCTGGACAAGGTACATTTTGACAGTGCTGATGATTAGTGGATCCCTTGAACATTCGCCTAAATTTGTTTTCCCATCGCCTATTATTATTATGTTCTTATAATGGCTTTTTTATCCCTTTTAGACGTCTTTGGCGGACGTCCCGTTTTTTGTTCCATAATCTTGTTTTAATCAAATAAAATTTAATATTACCCATAGAGATCTTTTCAGTTTTTTTTTTTTTTTTTTTTTTTTTTTTTTGATAGCTCTACTGAAAGATCTTGATCCTTAAAAGCCACAGTTTTCCCTTTCTTAAAACCACTTAAAGCGCTTTTACGACCCATACTTCTAGAACTCACTTTGTCATCAGGTTTGGAAGTTTTCCTATCCTGCGAATTATCTTTATATGATATAATAACTCACATATTTTGGATTCTTCTTCTCGGAGAGGTATACAATAAAAATTTACAATTTTCATGCTCATTTAGTGATGATTTCGATCTCTGTTCATATCATTTTGCAGCACCATTTTTTTTGGGTAATTCATATTTTTAATGAATTTAAGATTCCATATGTCTTTTACAGCTATTATACAAAATTAATGTATTTGTTTCGAAAATGGTGTTTTCTGATAATTGTTTATGATTTTTTGCTAGGATATCACAAGATAACTAGATGTTCATATCATTATGAAACCCACTTTTTTTTTTTTTTTTTTTTTTTTTTTTTTTTTTTGCATTGGTTATTTGAAATAGATTTCTACAAAATCCGTTATTGATTTTTGTCTTTTTCGATTTTGCTTACAGGTATTTTTAATGAGAACACTTGCAAATTACATCGAAAAAAGTAAAAAACAACCTTTGTACAGATCGACCTCAGCTGTTCAATGTAAAGAAAATCATATAAAAATATTGAAATGCAAATAAGAGATATCTGTACATTTGTTCCATAGAGTTAGCAATAGCGAGCGGGTCTTTTCGCTTCATTGAAGTAACCCCATAAATTTAAAACTGAAGCAAACAGTGTTGAATTCAGACAATTTTCTCCGGGAGGGACTTTAGTGGCACCGAAGGGTGAATTATAGAGTTCCGGGGGTGATTTTACTTTTTGACAATTAAAAACGCAAAAATTCAAAATTTCCGGGGGGGGGGGACATTTTATTGCTACGGGAGACGAGGAATGTCCCTCCCGGGCCACCCCCTTAATTCAACACTGGAAGCAAATAATTACGATAGTAGAATTATTGAGCAAGCCCTACCATTACCATGAAGTTTTCTGCAAGAATAATAACTAAGAATCGCAACAACTACTTTTAGCTTCTCTGTGTTACAATCGATTGTAAAACATCTCAATTGTAGATTCTAGGAAATAATCGATGATTTATCGATTGTGATTTTTTACGATGACGATTTTTCTCGATTGTTGAATTTTTGAGAATCGCCCATCACTAGTCTACATATTTAGATTACTATATATCTGATAAATTTGCTTATAGAACTTCTATGACATGTTCTGCTTTGAATATGAAGCGATAGTTCATTTACAGCGATACTCTTCCTTCGCATTACTGTCATCGAGAAAAATTTCTTTTCTATTAGTTTCGTATTGGATTTAGGGTAAACATCAATTAAAATTTTAAGATTCTGATCAGTGTGTGAGGTGGAAAATTATTTTGATATTCTTCGATCGGATTCAGGTGTATGGATTATCGGGGCGGTTCGGATCGGTTATCGGGTTGAGTTTAAATGGAATTTTCAGTTTCTAGTCGGACCTCGAGTTGTTTTTTTTCTTTTATCCTCCTCTAATTCACTTATGGTTCATTGGACTTGAAGCATGTGATTTCCATTATAATTTTTTTTATTTCAAAAAGAACAAATCATTGTTCGTACTAGGACTTTTTATATAGTATTTGCGCATATGGTTTTTCATTTTTCCATCTTTGTGTAGCTAAAAAAATGAGCTCTTATCTAAAAGTTAAGCTGTCATCTGACACAAAAATATTTCCTGGAGAATAATGCAATTAAACTCAAAATTACGAGTGAATTAAAGTTTTCTAAATTGGTAGGAATAATATTGATTTACGGGTAAGTCCAAATTGAACAGTAATACCAGTTTTACCAATGGCTGTATTCAAATGAAGTAGTACGTCCCATATTGTGTGATCTATATTGACTCTAATCAATGGATATATGGATACAACACCTCATCTTTTTGTTTCAATTTGGGAATAACGGATTTTTAGCCTATTCAATTGACGATTATTTTCAGAATTTTCAAGCTATGATTTTGAGACTTTCACAAAACTTGCTCTATACAATTAGCCAACACAATATGGAAATGAAATTTTGATATCCTTTACGCATGCGTAGTAAAAAATTATTTAATAAACCTACTCATTTTCATACATTTTTTTATAATTATTTAATTTTTATTACAGAGTGGTATTGCGATGTTGTTTGTCATATTTTCAGAAAAAAATATTATTTTTTATTAGGAACTCTGCAAATTATAAGCAAAAATATTGTAAAAATTTGGGACTGTTTTTAGAAAAATTTTAATTTCTCTATGAGTATACATGCTAAAAATGAACACAGTTCATTACAATAAGCCATTTAATCATAATCATTTGTTAAAATAGAAAATATAGCCTTTGTGCAAAAATGTTAAAGAATAGAAAACCAACGATTATAAATGCACAAATAAAGTATGAGTATACAAATTAAGTATACTCATACATTATTTGTGCATTTATAATCGTTGGTTTTCTATCCTTTAACATAATCATTTGAGCGCTTTTGATACATTAGTTTTGACAGGACTATCCAAGAGACATTCATTCTTTTTTAATTTGTTGACGGCCCCCTTTAAAGTTACGGGAAATTTTTTTCACAGAAATGTATAACTTGTACTAATATATTTACACTGTTTGAGTTTCAGTATAATTCTTCATGTATTTTTCTAGATAATTAACAAAATGTCTAAAGTCGCAAGTGGACGGTCATCTTTGGCCATATAGTGTACAAGAAACAATATGCCATTTGCTATGCCCATTATATGGCTAAAATATCATATAAATGACTGCTATTTTTGTAATGCAAAGTTATAGAATTCTCAGCAAATATATTGAAATATATAAGTATACGAACTTATATTCAACGATGTTACTACTATTTCATAATTATGAGTTAGCAGTACTGAAACCTCCAAAGAATTTTTCACATGACAATGCAGTAGTAAAAATGGAAAGCGATGAAGTTGAAACTTCTTATTCTCTTGTAAATTATTCTTCTAACGTAAAAGAAGATCCACATCCCATTTTAGAGAAGCTTTTTAAATTATGTTGTTAAAATAGTGAATTTATTTTTTAAAAAACCCTCAGAAGTACTTGGATTCAGATTGCACGGTTGGAATCACCTTCAAAACAACGATAACAACTATTTTTACCGATATCAACATAAGTAATATTTAATTTATTTTTCCGAAAATCTGATTTTGCATTATAATCATATAAGTGGTTTAACTTTGCTTTAAATTATCATTATAATTTAAAACAATATTGTTTGCTTATCAATGGATCGCACTGTAAAAAAAAAATCTGCAAAGGTACTAAACCTTTTCTAGGAAACTGGGATTCCAAGAACTTTTTCTGTAACGGTAACAGCAAAAATTCACGTTTCAGAATCGATTACATGAATTTTTCTTGTTATCGTTAAATGAAAATTTTTTGGGAATCCCAGTTTCCTAGAAAATGTTTAGTACCTTCACAGATTTTTTTTTTTTTTTTTTTTTTTTTTTTTTTTTTTTTTTTTTTTTTACAGTGCGAAAATCAGCTTAAAGTTTACGCCACTTCAATAAGAATCTTCCGCTTAATATTTAATGTCACGCTTAAATAATATGTTTTTGAATAATGAAAAATTCTTATGAAAAAAATAAAGAAACTGCTTTATGAATTTGATAGCTCACATTACAAATGGGTCATATGTGCAAATTTTAAAATATTTGTCATTCAAAATACCAATTTTTCCGATTCCAGTGACACGTAAAATACACCATAAGCATTATATTATATCAAAAGGTAGTAACCAACAATAATCAGGCACAATAGTTGTGAGAAACAATATATTTCAGATGAAAAAAAATATCTAACCCGTAACTTCAATTTAAAAAAAAGAAAGATATTCTCCCACCTTTGCACATAAAGTGGCGATAAAAAAATTCATTAAAGCGATAAACAAAGAAAAGCCTAGATTTCAATATATGCAAAACAGTTTTCATCACTAAGCTACGCAGAAGTTAACTAGGATGTTTTAGACGGCTCGTAAATCAAACGAATTATAAAGGACAAAAATTCTGACGGTACATTGTTTTAAAATAAAAGTATTTAAATATTTTCTGATATATTTTTTAGGAAATAATCGAATTCTTAACTATGACAATTTAATTAAAACATGCTAATACGTTTCGAAAATTTGAAATGTTTAATGTCATTGAAAATTCTTCTTTTATCGACTCATTTAAAATTTCATCTGGATGTGCCGAATCTGAGTGTGAAACAAATATAAAGAGTATTTCTAACAGGATATTTCTGTAATTAAAAACCGATATCAAAGCAGCTGATCCTTTATATGCTCTGCTGTTACTGTTGGAACTGTATTTGAGCAACTAGTCATTGTATTTATAAGAAAGCACCATTGGTAAAATATTTAGCGCTGCATAAAGCATGGAATTTTGTAAATGCCTAACGAATTTCTTTTCTTTTCGTAAAAAAGTCTTTATATTTTTCTAAAAATTTATAAACAATGTATATTTTCAGTTATTTAAATGTTACTTTGCAGTTTTATAAGTCTTTATTTTACTGTTTAATATTACTGACATAACAAATGCCAAAATTTAAACAGTATACAGAGGAGACCGTCCATAGGCACTTCCAGGCCCATAAAACTCGCCCGACAGGGGACTTCGACATGGGTCCCGGTGCGCATACTGCTAAGCAGCTACTATTCGGGTGCACCGATTGGTCTCCCCCCCCCCCCCACACCGTCAGATGTCAACGGTCTAACGGCCAACGCACATCGTGATGTCCGCCATTTCTAAGCAAAGGAATGAACGGTCGATAACGACAGTTCCCTACTCATGGAAAGAACCGAATGGTTTCTTCGCTAGGAATCCCCCCCCCGAGAACCCATGATGAGCTGCTGAGGCCCATAGCCCATGTGCCATTGATCCCGGAAAGGATATGCTTTTCGATTGACTTTAAGATCAACTTCTTTAAAAGGAAAGACATACGTTGGGGCCAGCCGGAAAGTAGCAGGAGCCCCTAGGCAGACCCACGGGAGACGGGGAAGGCCTACCTGCCCGCATATTCACGGACTCGCTTATGAGTTTTGCGACCCCAATCGCCGCACGTACCAATTTACGTACACTGCTTAGGTTGCACATGGCACATACCGCACAGGAGCTTTGGCTAGATGCTCGTAGTTGAACCTCTAGGCACCGGGAAAACCCCTCGCGACGGCACAGACAGCGCATAGCCTAGATCAAGGCGTGAAATTTCCACTCGTCAGCTCGCCATTGGCGAGTAAATATTTAAGGTTGGCGAGTAAATTTCGTTAGTAAGCAATGTTGTCCATCAAATCAAATTATGCACAGCAACACACGGAATTATTTCAAAATAATGTGATGATATTTATTTTCCATGAGAAGTACAAATACTCCGTCGCCTATTTTTTTCGTATTTCTTGCTGAGGAATGCAATTCCGCTGTCTGCATTCATCTATCCCCTCCCCACTTCCGTACCGCGCACGAGCGAATACCGAATCAGATCGCTCATACTCTTGCACGAAGCATTCAGATACATCAGCATTCTAGTTGATGGTTCTTCAGATCGATCATCTTTCAGCATACAAATGTTTATGTTCGATAAGTGGATGCAAAAGATAACCATATCAAAGATTACACATTAGGATAAATAGAGCTGCCAAATTGTACTTCATGCAGTTATTTCACAGCCATAACTAATTTTCTAGATAAGATTATAGGTCCAAATGAATATAGAAACAGGTGCTATATTGTAGGCTTTAGTACTGATGGTGCTCCAAATATAATTGGATACAAATCAGGTTTAGATATGAAAATGAAATCTGTTTGTCCTAAATTGATAAACATTCATTCCCTTGCACACCGTTTGCAAATAGCTGTTTTGAATGTATGTGGTAAATCTGGATATCTTAAAAATTTGACTCAATTGTTAGAAGTACTTTTAAAATTTACCATGCCTCTCTAAATGACTGCATATGTTAAAAGAAAGAGCAGAAATTCTAGGAGAAGTAACTCTTAAACTGAGTAATATTCTCACTATTAGATGGTTATCCAGCAAAGAAAGTGCAATAAAAGCTATCTTGCAATCTTGGAACACTGTCGTAAGCCATCTTGAACAAGTGGCCCATGGAAAAGACAATAACAGTTCTATAGCTAAGGATTTGCGGAAAAATTTGAAGGATTATAAATTTCTTAAAGTTCTGTTCTTCCTCTTGGGTTTCTACGAGAAACTGACCCCTTTAAGTGTTGCAGTACAAAACAAGGAACATCTCCTTTCATCTTTGAAAATAGAAATTGAACATTGCATCTTAGTCCTAACAGATCTCGAATCTAGTGTTAGACCAAGCAAACAGGAGTTTTCAGACCAATTATCCATTTAAAGGACAATCAAGGATGTGCTGCTGACAAATACAGACAATGGAGAGGAAGAGTTTCAAACTTTAAGAGTTATATAAATTAAACATACAAAGATATACGTTACAGAAAGACTGCAATATATGTTATCAGAATCAGATGTAGCATATGATGTCTGCGTATTTTTGACACTGTGGGTTGACCTCCCAAAGAAAAAAATCTTGAATTTGGGATAGAAGAAATAACGAAGACCTTTCTGTATTTGAATCCAAATATCTTTAATAAAAGAGTAGATATTGTATTGGCAGAGAAGGCAGAATTTAAATTTATGTTCCCATAACTGATACTGAAAGAGGTGCTGGAAAAAGTTTACACTGACAAATGTTCAGCACGATTTCCCAATTCTCTCCAGATCTTAACGGTTTGTGCTGTTTTACCAGTAAGCACAGCTTTATGTAAGAGAGGGTTCAGCTGTCACAACAGACTCCAGACAGCACACAGGAACTCTCTGAAGACTGAGACAATGAATGATTTGCTCAGAATTTCCGTTAATGAAACCAGCCTGTCAGAGTTTGACTCTACAGCTGCAATTGATAAGTGGTATTTTAGTGCAGAAAGACAGCGCTAGACAAACCTGAAGTGCTAATAGTACAGGAACGTATCATTGGTATGTATTTCTGTAATCACTGAAACCTTATGCAAGCTTATTTTGAGTTAATGTTATTTTTTTTTATTTTGCAGTAAATATGTTTCGTTTTATCGATTTCTGCATTTTTTTTGATCAATCGAAAGTTTTTCATACTACATTTGTTAATACTTTAAGAATATCCAATATTTTTCATAAATATAAAATATTTTGAATTTAACAAACAGCTCCCATTAAAAATCGTCAATTTAAATTAAATTTGTCATAACTATTTTATTTTCTGCGCAGCTGTGGGGCTTACGTTATTGTCTGAATGAATGTAAAATAGTGGCAAGTAAAAATTTTAGTCTGGAGAGTACCTTATAAGCTGAAACTTCATGCCCTGGCCTAGATAGATGCGCCCAAGACGCCCCCCGCTCCCTCGGATCCGAAGCTCCGAGGTGGGGGGGGGGTCCGGTGTCAAGGTCTAGTTATAAGATATATCTAATTAATAGATACAACAAATTGAGATTTTTAAGATTTTATGTTTTTGAAAAAAATTGTAAGTGATGGAATACTTTTAATGGCAATATAAAATTCAATTTTTTAATGATGAACAGAAATCTTGTTTATCATGCAGTGGTCGATAAAAAAAAAAGATGATCATAACAAAATAGTTATTTTCTAATTTTTAGTAAATGTTATTTTTTAAATTTTATTTATGTACAGTTTTTAGCAGTTAATGAGTATTTAAATTTACTTTTCTTTGTGCTTCAGTATCTTTTTTTTTCTATAAATAATTTATTCTTTATGTTACCGAAATTTTGTAAAATAAGTTCAATGTTTCACGCGAAAAGAAAGGTTTCTAGTATAAAACTCTAATATGTCTAGTAAGCCTAGCATGCAAATGCGAGAAACTGTTTAAAACCCATCATGAAGAAAAATTTATTTTTACAAGAAATTATTTCTATGACAGTCGTTGCTTGTAAGATTCATTTTAATTATATTTTTTTCTCCAATTAGCAAACGAAACATGATTTAAATGCCATTTTAAACAGGCTAATATTTTTTGCTTCAGTTAGCAAAAGAAACATGATTAAAATGCCATTTTAAGCAGGAAATAACAACAAAAAAAATAATGCAATAAATTTTGTTAAAATATTTAAAGACTTTTGTTTCCAAGAAAAGAGAGCTAAAAATAATCATGTAAGGTACCCTGGGGTAATAACGCCACGTTAAGGTTCTACCAATTTTCACGGCTCAGTTTTAGTTTGTATTTTTCAAACAAATATATGATTTGATTCAGCAACTCATTGACTATCTATATAAAATTTTTTTTAACAGATATGTATTTATAAAATGTAATGGTGTGATTTCTTGACCAATGCTATTTGGCGTTATTACCCACCTATATGGGTAATAACGCCATGCAAACAAAACTATGAAATAAGATGGAATAATTGCATGTAGATTGCCCAAATCTAAAAATACAAACTAAAAACTTAGAAATTGACAAATTGCATTCTAAGCTATTGAAAATGTTCAATTTTTTGTGAAAGTGTAAGAAAAATAAAGGTGTGGTGTGAGGGGGAGAGGATGAAGCAAAAGAATATCAGACCGTGAGCTTCTTTTTGCTTAAAAAAGACCGCTTAAATAGAATTATTAGAAACATTGCGCAGTTTTAACTGTATTTATTTGAATCAGTATTTAGAATGTAGCTCGGCCACTGTAGGGAATCAACCGAGGTGTTAATGTCAAGGATTGGCGTTATTACCCCGTTATAGTTATTGCGCTGTACATTTTAAATTACAAATTATCTCGGGAAGATATCCAAAATCTTCAACAGCACTTTGAATGTCCATGAAATGTACTACAAATTTATGTAATTAACAAAGCCTTTCCGGATAAAAAAAGTAGTCTTCACATCATAAAACGTATCTCGCAAATTTTAGATCAAGCGTTAATTTTAGTTGCTTGTAAAAACAATAAGACCTAAAAATGAAACAAATTAACTTGAAGCTGTTTTTTGCGATTTATATGACTCAAAACCCTTCTGCGCAGAGCACATAGGTGTCATTTACCAAATTGTTTGATAATTATGAAAAATTTTAGCACTTGGCGTTATTAACCCGCCTGGCGTTATTACCCCAGACCACCTTACATCATTCTTGACTCTAAAATTTCTATTGCAGATTTTTTTAATACTCTTTCATATACTTTTTTAATATCACAGAAACAATTCTATCACATAATGAGTAAAAATTCCCACACAATAGAAATTCCGGAAGGCACGCATGTGTGTTTCTAAAACATAAGTTATTGTGCAGCATATGAATAGAAACTCTTTCCCTAAAACTTATTTTCTCTCCAACCGAAGATTGATTTTCTTAGAATAGTTTAATTATATTTAATCTTATTATCGCTGTGAATTAAAGTTTCCTGAATTGAGCAGAATGACATTAATGTATGTAAAACTCCAATTTAAGACGTATAACCCTAATTAGGCCTGACGTAATTTCGCAATTAATTTTAAGTACTTCGCCTTCGACTACCTAAATGAGGTAGTTAAATGTTTAAAATTTTTGTTTGAAAAGTTTTCAAATTTTTAGATTTAAGAAGAAATTCTTTTGAAATAAAAATATAAGTTGTTATTTTTACTTATCTTTTTCCTTTAATGTTTATAACCAAATTCCATTACTTCAATATTCAGCTGTCAATTTAAACTTTATAAAATGCCCGGTAACTGTATTATATATCTTAGAAAATATTTTTTTTCTTTGAGATTTTCGATTTCTTATTGTTTATGTTATCTTTTGAATTAAAGGTTCGTTTCCTCAGTTATATATTTTGCATGATTAATGTTGATGAACAAAAAAGAAAGTAATAAATCTGTAGCTCATGACAAAATCCAAATTGAAAGAAGTTTTTGTCTCAAAAACTAAACGATACTATTTTTTTAAAGTTAAATCGCAAGTTTATAACAGCTGATAACTTAGCACTTTTGGGGACGGTGTGACTTTTTAAAACACCATTAAGATTGTTCAAAATTTGTACCAGAAATTTGTAATTTAATTTTACTTTCATTACTATGGTGGAAAAAATTTTGTAAAATTCTTTTTACTTAGTTTAAAGTATTTTTTCTTTAATTCTTGATTTAAATTCTCTATTATAGAAATACAATTACTTCCCCTAAAAGAATTACACTATTTCTAAATGATACACATTTAGAATACGTAATGATGACGTGTCGAAAGTCATATATGTATTATTGAATAGTTTTGGATATCATAAATATTTCTATTGTAATAACACATTTGGAAATTTTCTGTGGTCAAAACAAAGTTTTAAAATATTATACTTTATTTTCTTTCAAGTATGTTTTACAAATCTATATATAATTGAATGAATTCTAATTTCGTTACTTGAGCACTGCGAGAAAAAAGACAGCAATGCTGTGAAACATTTATTATTCGCCATTCTTATGCCCTTTTATACCGCAGTAACAATTCTTTTAAAACACATTCAATTCTACCTCAACATATTTTTATAAATATCTAACAGCAGTCAACAATCAAACTATTAATAATCGAATTCATTGAAAATAAAAACTGGAAATTTCGGAACATTTTTTGATAACTAAATTTTGTTTATTTTTTGTCTAATTATTTAAATAATGTTTCTTTTGATTAATCATAAAGTATTTTCACTGAATAACGTGCTAAGCATAGATCAAAGAATGTTGAATAAAAGTAATTTTAAAAATACTTAATTTTTCAAACCTGACAATTCTTTCGGACGATGTCAGAAATGGTGATTTAAATGTTTTTTTTTTTTTTTTTTTTTTTTTTTACCCTGTTGATATATTTTTTTCATTACAAAATAAATCATCTAATATTATATACAGTACCTGGCCAAATATTAGACGTATTTTTTCTTGTGGAGAATCATATTATTAGCATCATAGAGATGATATTATTGCGTTAACAGGTGCAATTTATTATATACTTCATCTGTAGAGTTATAATAAAAAACAAGCATGCCCATAGGTTTATTTTTTTCTAATTAAATTAAATTTTGCTAAAATTACAAAAATTAAAACTTGAGTCTAAAAACATATGTCTATACTTTGAGGAATCTCCTTTATTTTTTGTGACGTGCTGTTAATACAAAATTAAATTGTTTATTGCATGTTTGAGTGACGGTTACAGGCGTAGGTGAATTTTTCAATGCGCCGGGATTTCTTTCTTATAGGGTTATAAAAACAAGCATAACCATGACTTTAAAATTACTTTTTTTTATTAAATTAAAAGTTGCTAAAATTGCGACACTTAAAACTTGAGACTAAAAAAAATATGTCAATAGTTTGAAGAATCCCCTGAGTCTTCATCAGTGCCTTCTTCTTTGTGATATGTTGGTAATACAATATTGAATTGTTTCTTGAATGTGTGAGTGATGTTTACAGGCATACACTGTAAAAAAAAGGTAGATCTACTAAAAAAACTTTAGTGATCCTTGTAATTATTAAAAATTTTTTAGTAATCTTAGTCGGTTACAAGAAAATCTGTAAGAATTAGTAGAAGAAAGTTAGCAACGAAGAGAGTTAATAGTTTTATATTTTTAATAGCTATTACTAAAAGTCATTTGGTGTGGCCTTGATAGCATAGTGGTTATAGTAACGGACTCCAGACTAAAAGGTCCCGGGTTCGATACTGGCCGCCGCCAAATACACCCCGAATGTATGTAGTGTAAGTACTCGTTAGTAAAGGGATTATGAAAATCCTGTCGGAGCAGTTAGCTAGGCTTTGTGCTGCCATCTATTGCAGTTTTGCCGAAAATCTTCCGCTTCAGAAGTCTGGATACAGTTCGAAGGAACCTCCTGCCTTTCGGGCGCACGTAATGGTTATTAAAAATAATTTTGCAGCTACTACTAAAATTTGCTTGGTGGCTCATACTAAAAATTTTTAAGTTAGTTATACAAAAAATTCTTTTGTTCAGTTTACAAAAGAAATGCTTGTTTCACTTGCAAAAAAATGTTTGTAATGGTTACTAAAAAATTCTGTGGAATACAAATTTACTAAAAATTTTTTAGTAACCTCTTGAATTTTTTTTTTACAGTGTAGGTAAATTTTCCAATAAGCCGGGGTTTGTTTCTTCCGATCTCTTTTGCCAATACTTTCTTCGTCAGCTCCCAAACATTTTTTATAGAATTCATGTCCTGAGAATCACATGACACGTCCAGCGCAGGGATATTTTTTGTTGTAAGTAGGTCGTGAATGATCGTGGTATATGACAAGAAGCTTCATCTTCATAAATACAAAACCATCTCCATATGAAAATCATTTTTACTACCAGACATGTATCCCATTGAAATAGTTTGGAAGCTGATGAGGGGAGAATTTTTGGCCAAAGGGGTCATTATAAACAATCCCCAGCTTATAGGAAAAAATATCCATACATGGAATCACCATATATACATGCAAGAAACAATAAATTTTGTATTAACAGCATCCCTTGAAGAAACAAGTTGGAAATTGCACGTGAACGTAGCAAATGAAGTGCGTTCATACGATAACGAAGTTTTAAAAATATTCAGATCTTGCTGATACAGTAGAGCGTTCTTCGGATACAGTATAGTAGTCGAAATCTTTGTGCTTCTGTAAATATGGAGAAAATAATTTTTATTATACCCCAGCAACGTATATCTTATTCATAAAATGTGAAATATTTTAATATAATTAAAACACGTCCCAAACAATGTTTCCCCATATAGCATTATGTAGTGGAATACTTTTGTATGACCCTGTAATTTAATAATAAAAATTCTTTGCATCACAGATTGTACAGAATGCATATTTTAGTATATATTTCATACATTCTTGCCAATTCTATTATGTTCGAAGGAGTGTAACATCATAAAAATGCATTTGAATTTTTTCCCCATTGACCGTAACGTAAAAGCATACCTTTGATTGTCCCTGTAAATGGTCTATGCATCCGACTTTCATAACATTTGAAATGACTCGATAAAATTTCGCAATAATTATATATTTTAAATTTCAAACGATTAAAATGCATTTGAAACTTTTTTCCCCATTGACCGTAATGTAACGGAATCCTTTTGATTGTCCCTGTAATTGATCTATCCATCCGATTTTCATAAAATTTGATATGACTCGAGAAAATTATAGTATAATTATGTACTTTAAATTTCAAACGATTCGGTTGGATAGTTTTTGCGTTGTTATATGCGGACGGACAGATAGACGGACAGACAGACAGACAGACGGACGGACTGAGCGACAACAATAGGTGCTACATATTTACATAATTACGGAAAATTTTAAAGTCATTGTGTTTGTGTCTTTTTATAAACCTACAGATAATGTATATAGTCAATTGTAACTATTGACACAGTAATATCATCTCTGTAAAACTAATAATATGATTCTACACCAGAAAAAAAATGAGTGCGTCTATTAATTTAGACAAGGATTTGAGATGTAACACATATTTTTAACTTATATCTTTCTATTAATATTTCAAAAATTAGCTTTTTCTCTCTTTTAAAATTGAATTTCAAAAGAAAAAAAACATTTCTTATAGATTTTTTTTTCTTATTAAGTGTTGGTATCCTAATTGCATATGCATGAAAACCAAATAATATATTAATTTTAAAATATCATTTCACTTCTAGTTTTTTCTTTCCTACTTTTCAGTTGATTAAATATCAAAAGAATTAACAGCAGTTATAACATTAAGCAGAATATTTTTTTCTGCTTTGAATAACTGTTATATTTATTGCGTATCATGTTATTTTCTTCTACAAAGAACTTAAATTTTCACTGCGGTTTACCACAATATCGCAGGTGTTTATGCACTGTAAAAAAAATATTAATGTCAGTTTATGCCAAAAATGGTGGCAACTAATTATTAACGAAAAGTGGTAAAAAGATACACCACAAGTAAATTGGTGTAACAAATTATCAGCAATCAAATGGCTTAAACAAACACTACTTTTTTATGGTAGCTTAGTTGCCACCATTTTTCGAGCAACGTCCCACTACCACTTGTTTGGTGTAACAGTAATTTAAAAAATAATTTAAAGAAAACATTTTAAATCTAACAAACATAATTTAAAATCAATAGTTTCTCTAAAAGAGATTTTGATAAACTTTCTTTTAAGTGAACTTATTTTTCACAGCATACATTTTAAATATATTAATTGCTTACAACGAAATTTTCTATTTGTTTCATGTTGTTTGCTTAAGAATATCCTTTTCCTAAATCCCGTTTAGAGGGAGAATTTCTCTTTAAATATATGTGTGTCCTTGATGTTTTTAAGTACCGAAATTTTTTTTTCCAAGCACCTTCGTCGTTCCAAGCCCAAGCTCGCACTTTGCTTGGTTGTTGCTCTCGGCACTGTTTTCACGTAACTTGGCGATAACCATACTTGGCGAAAAATACTTCGTTCGTAAGTGAACGAGTAAAACTAAAACCTAACCTACTCATTCTTATCCTCGTAATCTTGTGCTCTTGTGTGTAAAAACTTTTAAAGAGTACAGACGAGTTTTAAGACATGTTCCATCCAATCCAATGCTGCAAGAGAAAAGTTATTTTGTACTCGGTTCGGAAGGAAATCAAACTCTCGACGGAAGCATCTATCGCTACGCCAAGTATGATTATCGCCAAGTTACATGAAAACAGTGCCGATAGCAACAACCAATCAGAGTGCGAGCTTGGAAAAAAATTACACTTTTAAGTACATTTTACCAATGTAAACACAAGATTAAAAGTATGGCAATCGCTTTCACATTTTCAATATCAACACTTAAAAAATGAAATAAAAAATATGAAAATTTCTCACATTTTTTATGATGGTCTCAATAAGCTAAAAATATCTAATTGTAAATTCTTGGTGAAAATATTTTTTTGTTAGAGAACGGACAGACGTCATAATCACATATTTTAAAATAATTTTGTTTTGGTTTTAACAAACCTCATGATTACTTATCACTAACTCAATAAATTTAATGCGGCGTTTTTAGTTTTGTTAACAAATATTAGCTACATTTGATTATACGAACATATTATGTAATTATTTTAACTTCATCCGTTATTTTAGAAATCCAAATTAAGTGTAATAATACTCCCTTTTTTATAGTGTAGGATTGCTGTATGATGTGCACTTTCCGCCAAAGCAAGAAGTGTTTTATTCTTGCCAGCCCTCATTAAAAAAATTTCTCAATGTTTTCTAACTAATGGCCATTTTTTGCTTTTTACCTGTACGCTTTGAACCCGGTTTGGGAATCTATTTTATGCCAAGAAAATTAATTCCTCTTGACGATTGTATAATACAAAAAATATTCAAATTTCAAACTGGTGGTGGTCGGATACCTAATGCAAAAAAAAAAAAAAAAAAAAAATACATGTGGCACTCGGGGACTGCCGCGGTAAAGCTATTGCATAGCATTTTTTATCAACTTATGCAATTATAATTATTTATTTATTTTCTATTTATGCAGTTTTTTTTTTTTTTTTTTTTTTTTTTTTTTTTTTTTTTTTTTTTTGTCTTTGATATTAATTCAAGTTACACTTTTTGAGCGTGATGACCGATAACAATTTTTTTTTCTTTTATTGAATAAATGAGAAGTTAATATCGTTTAAAATATTTTTATCATCTTACAATACATGCAGGTTAATCAGGAATTTTTATCATTGAAATTATACGTTTATGGTAGCTGAAATAAAAAACATAAGTTTGAGACTTGATATTCTCAAAATATCTGAAAAATACCGCGTCAATGTCTGCCGAAGTCTACCGAAGGATACCGTGCCGAAGTCTGCCAAACTGAAGCGACGTTTGCCGGAGTGTTAGGTTTTTTTCTCGTTACGGAATTTCTAGATTCTTAAGCCGCTCTCAAAGCCCGCGATGAAAGCTATGCAATACCTTAATAAATTACCAAACAAAATTTGGCCGCGCTACGAAAATTAGATCGCGAGTTATAAGCATTTTAAATTTTCCGAACCTCACCGTGGGGGTCTCCTGTCACCAAAAATTAAGACTGTCTCATAATAAATTACCAAACAAAATTTGGCCGCACTAAGAAAATTAGATCGCGAGTTATAAGCATTTTAAATTTTTCTACCCTCACCATGGGGATCTCCTGTCACCAAAAATTAACACTGTATCAAAATAAATTACCAAAAAAAATTGGCCGCGCTACGAAAATTAGATCGCGAGTTATAAGCATTTTAACTTTTTCGACCCTCACCGTGAGGGGGGGGGGTCTCCTGTCACCAAAAATTAACACTGTTTCATAATAAATCACCAAACAAAATTTGGCCGCGCTACGAAAATTAGATCGCCAGTTATAAGCATTTTAAATTTTTCGACCCTCAACGTGGGGATCACCTGTCACCAAAAGTAACACTGACTCATAATAAATTACCAAACAAAATTTGGCCGCGCTACGAAAATTAGATCGCGAGTTATAAGCATTTTAAATTTTTCGACCTTCAACGTGGGGGGTCATCTGTCACCAAAAATTAACACTGTCTCATAATAAATTACCAAACAAAATTTGGCCGCGCTACGAAAATTAGATCGCGAGTTATAAGCATTTTAAATTTTTCGACACTCACCGTGGAGGGGGGGGGGGAGTCTCCTGTCACCAAAAGTAACACTGTCTCATAATAAATTACCAAACAAAATTTGGCCGCACTACGAAAATTAGATCGCGAATTATAAGCATTTTAAATTTTTCGACCCTCACCGTGGGGTGGTCTCGTGTCACCAAAAATTAACACTGTTTCATAATAAATCACCAAACAAAATTTGGCCGCGGTACGAAAATTAGATAGCGAGTTATAAGCATTTTAAATTTTTCGACACTCAACGTGGGGGTCACCTGTCACCAAAAGTAACACTGTCTCATAATAAATTGCTAAGCAAAATTTGGCTGCGCTACGAAAATTAGACCGAGAGTTATAAGCATTTTAACTTTTTCGACCCTCACCGTGGGGGTCTCCTGTCACCAAAAATTAACACTGTCTCATAATAAATTGCCAAACAAAATTTGGCCGCGGTACGAAAATTAAATCGCGAGTTATAAGCATTTTAAATTTTTCGATCCTCACCATTGGGCGGGTCTCCAATCACCAAAAGCTACATTATCCTACCTTATTTTATCTTAAGACGATTCTTTTCTATACACATTCTATCAGGAATTTTTATTATTTAAACTATAGATTTATAGTAACTGAAATAAGAAATATAAGTTTGAGACTTGATATCCTCTAAATATCTGAAAAATACCGCGTCAATGTCTGCCGAAATCTACCGAAGGATACCATGCCGAAGTCTGCCGAGCTGAAACGACGTTAGCCGAGTGTTAGGTTTTTTTCGTTAAGGATGTGTTAGGATTTTTCTCTTTACGGAATTTTTGGATTCGGTAGCCGCGCTCAAAGTCTGCGATAAAAGCTATGCAATAGCTTAAAAAAAGATGTAAAAATGATAAAATATTCTATATACTTTTTTACATCGTTTATATATTTTTCTGCATTCAGGTGCTGTATTTGTTTTCAGTTCCTCTTATTATGCAAAAATAAATTATTCAGTTAAGAATGTATTTTAAGAAAGAAGTTTTCTTATCAAAATGGCATCAGTTATTTTCCAGAAGAAAATGGATAAATGGACATGGGTATATTTTCACTGTATAAAAAAACAGCAAAGATTGCCAGTCACATTATAGTGCCCAGTGATACTATAGGACAGTATTTAATTAAAACATTCCGTCATAACATATTAAACTAAAATCATTAGAGAGAAAACGGATTTAATATACATACGAAGGCACTGTTAATTTTCTTTAATGAGCATTACTTAGTTGATGTTACGTTAGTCAAAATATTTCTTCCTAATTGCGTATTTGTATATTTCTGAGTACTAAAAATGAAAAAAAAATATTAATTTTACAATATACCATAATACAAGTGCCAAACATCTCCATTGTCAGTCTTTTGTATCTAAAATTTCTGGACCTTCAATGACATTTTAGGATAAGTAATATGATAATTATACTTATTAAAAAAAGTCAAAGATATTTTGCACTTATCTTTTGAAATATTTTTTTGATTCTGCTTACTAACCAAACTGAAGCATACACATAAACATTACTATTTTAAACAGATAGCACTTTAATAATAATTGGATGTGTTTACGAATCCTTATATCGAAAATCAAAAATTCATACTAAATGAAATATAATTAGAAACAGTTTCCTACATTAATACCACTCTCCAATTAACCAAACTCACTCACACATACAAGAATCATTACTTTAAATTTGTATCAGTGCAATAATAATTGCGTGTATTTAAGAATCCTTATATTGAAAATGAGAATTTCATTTTAAATGAAATATAATTACAAATCGTTTCGATACATTAATCCCCTATTACTCGAGCAAAACAGCAAAACTGCATGTTTTTCAAATAATAGAAAAAGATGTTCCGATAACACATGATAGAATGTGTTTTGTTACGTATATGTATGTAAATCTTAAAATTATTAAGCATAACTTAATTTTTTAAAACTTTGTTTTATTCGTAGAATTATTTTATTATAAATGTTGCTTCTGTTATAGTAAAACCTACAGCTTAGGGAATAGATTTATCTGTTTATTAGAAGATTTAAAAAAATATATTATTTTTACTATACAATCTTTAATATATATTCGCAAAACTGCAAATCTTTATAAACTGATATAACACACACTTTTTTTAAATAGTACTACAAAAAATTCTATATATAAATATATATGAGCTGGAAGCAGTATATTCGCCGGTAAAGACAAAACGAAAGATCGTGAGCAAAACATTTCCAATATCCGAATCTAAGAGCATGATAAAGAGAGAAGTTCCACTTTATATCGTCTATCTTAAATTTTCTAGTTTTATTGCTTTAGAGCAAACAGGACAAACTACTTTCTGTAGTGTATCTATTCTTTTTCTTTTCAAAAATGCCATACTATTTATTGGCGTTATATATTTAAAAGAAATTATTTTTATGTGAATCTTTTCGTTGCATCGAATTTATTAAAAAATAATAGAAAAGCATGTTCTGATCCCAGATGATACAATGTGTTTTGTTACGTATATGTATGTAAATCTTAAAATTATTAAGCATAACTTAATTTTTTTAATCTGGGTTTTATTCGTAGAATTATTTTAATATCAATATTGCTTCTGTTATAGTGAAACCTACAGCTTAGGGAATAGATATATCTGTTTATTAAAAGATTTAAAAAATTATTATTTTTATCATTTATACAAACTATACAATTTTTAATACATATTCGCAAAACTGAGAATCTTTAATATATATTCGCAAAACTGCGAATCTTTATAAACTGATATAACACACACTTTTTTTAAATAGTACTACATAAAATTCTATATATAAATATATATGAGCTGGAAGCAGTGTATTCGCCAGTAAAGACAAAACGAAAGATCGTGAGCAAAACATTTCCAATATCCGAATCTGAGAGCTTGCTAAAGATAGAAGTTCCACTTTATATCGTCTATCGTGATTTTTCTAGTTTTATTGCTTTAGAGCAAACAAAACAAACTACTTTCTGTTTGAGTGTATCAATCCTTTTTCTCTTCAAAAATGCCATACTATTTTTGGCGTTATATATTTAAAAGGAACTATTTTTATGTGATTATTTTCGTTGGAGTTTGAAGAATATATTTATATATATATATTGTGATTATATGTCTATCAAATTAATGTTTCTTATAAAAGTATATAGAAATAAATCTTTTAAAACTTTAGTATGTTTTTTATTTAGTAGATTTTTTTGTATTAAGAGGAAAATGTGCACAATAAGAGAGAGAGAAATTCAAAACTAGATATTATCAAATGAAACTTTTTTATTTATTTATTTTTTTGCATTTGAATACATAAATTTGCTTATTAAGAGCACTTTTCAAACCTTGTTTACTAATACTCATTAATAGAAAAAAGGAAACGTCTCTCTAAATAAAACTAGAATTACTTTTGTTTACTGCTGCATTTTTCGTAGGTGCGTCACGGGTAATTTCTTCCAGGTTTAGAATAACATATTTATGGTTGAGCTTTTAACATTCCATGTATCACTGTATGCAGTATAGAACATTCTAAAATATACCAAAACTGATAAAACACTAGACTGCAAATCTTAATATTTCTGTGGCGGTAATTTGAGAAAAACACACACAATATAAATGCCTTTCTATAAAAGTAGCGCGATATTTTTACTAAGCATGTCTAAAGACATACAAATCATGTTAAACTGAAAAATGGGTCACATACAGTATGTAATAATAAGAAAAAATAAACATAAATACTATGCCTAAAGCTTTTAGTAAGGGGAGACCCTAAATCGTACATCTCTTGATATAATATAATTAAAATATAATTATCCAATAAAAATGTTTGTAGCTTTTTTAATCGGTCCCTTCTAATATAATTTTAAAGTATTACAAGTGCGGGAATTTTGTTCTTAGAAGTTTGAATCATTATCAGAAACTTTATAATAATATTAAAAGAATAGCATGCCTTATTTTTTACCAACCAAACTACTACATATACATAGATACATATACATATATAAATATATATGAAATTAAAGGTATTATATGTTTAGTAAAATTATATGTCATCTTTAATTTAGAGATTAAATTAAGCATTGTTATAAGATCTTGATTGTGGTGATACGAAGTTGTTTATATCCACCAAAAAACAACTTTTAAAAAGTAAAAATAAGCCAAGCAATATACTAAAAAAAAGATTAAAGTTGTGGCTAAAAATGGTGTGATATCAAATTTCCAAGCTTATATTATGGTTTTTATTTAACATTTTCCATTTAATAAAATTACCATTTGTAAGTCGAGTGCTTTCATATATGTTGATCGAAATCCTTTTCTCCCATACAAATACATAATAACGTGCTTCTGAAAATTCAACTTTTTTTAAATTATACATGATTGGCTTGGCGGCTATCTTTTCATATTTCACACAAATTTCTATCTACCCGAATCCATAGTCAAAATCCGAAATTTAAAATTGTTACTTAAGTAGATATTTTAAGCTTTTCCTTTAAGGACAATTATTCGCGGAATTTTATCTTACAAAACAATAATGATTTATCTAAGCGATTAACCTTGTAATTTATTTCACAAACTAACAAGTTATTTTAAAGCAATGGAAATCAATTTCTTTTCTCACACTGTCAGTCTTTTTGTATTTATCAGTTTGCAGTTGAAAATCTAAGTTCGACATTTCACTAAAGAAAACATTTTATGCCTTTTCTTTGCGAAATTGTATGCTCAAAAATTTGTGTGTTAAAATAATTGTGGCATATTTTTGCGATTTTTCGATGAAATATTTTTAGAGTAATTATTCATTTAAAAGCAGTAACAATCAAATTCCTCTCTAAAACCAAGAAACTTTTATAATTTATTTCTCCGTAGCTAAAATCAAAAGTTCTAAATTGTTGTTAATGCAAACTTATTAAGCTTTTCTTTACACTTTTTCTGTGTGTTAAAATAATTGTGGCGTATTTTTTGCGATTTTTCGATGAAATTTTTTTAGAGTAATTATTTATTTAATAGCAGTAACAATCAATTTCCTTTCTCCAAGAAACTTTTATAATTTATTTCTCCGTAGCTAAAATCAAAAGTTCTAAATTGTTGTTAATGCAAACTTATTAAGCTTTTCTTTACACTTTTTCTGCGCGTTAAAATAATTGTGGCATATTTTTGCGATTTTTCGATGAAATATTTTTTAGAGTAATTATTCATTTAAAAGCAGTAACAATCAAATTCCTTTCTAAAACCAAGAATCTTTTATAATTTATTTCTCCGTAGCTAAAATCAAAAGTTCTAAATTGTTGTTAATGCAAACTTATTAAGCTTTTCTTTACACTTTTTCTGTGTGTCAAAATAATTGTGACATATTTTTGCGATTTTTCGATGAAATATTTTTTAGAGTAATTATTCATTTAAAAGCAGTAACAATCAAATTCCTTTCTAAAACCAAGAATCTTTTTTAATTTATTTCTCCGTAGCTAAAATCAAAAGTTCTAAATTGTTGTTAATGCAAACTTATTAAGCTTTTCTTTACACTTTTTCTGCGCGTTAAAATAATTGTGGCATATTTTTGCGATTTTTCGATGAAATATTTTTTAGAGTAATTATTCATTTAAAAGCAGTAACAATTAAATTCCTTTCTAAAACCAAGAATCTTTTTTAATTTATTTCTCCGTAGCTAAAATCAAAAGTTCTAAATTGTTGTTGATCCAAACTTAATAAGCTTTTCTTTACGAATTTTGAAGCTTAGACATTTGAGTAAAATATTAGGTGACGGCCGCCAAGCCCATCATGCATAATTTTAAAACATTTGAATTTTCAGAAGCATGTTATGATGTATTTGTATGAGAGAAAGGATTTCTATCAAGATATAATAAGGCACTCGACTTATAAATGGTAATTTTATTAAATGGAAAATGCTAAATAAGAACCATAATATGTATAAGCTTGGAAATTTGATATCACACCATTTTTTAGCCACAACTTTAATCTTTTATTAAGCTTGGCCTTTTTTTTTTACTTTTTAAAAGTTGTTTTTTTGGTGGATACCTTTTTTTTAAACAGATTATATATAATTTAAAGAGTTCTAATTAAAATGACTTTTCGTATAGCCTCTGTATACAGTGAGCAAACACAAAAATCATTACTTTTCTTTATTTTATTATTTTATTTCTTTTTTTTTTTTTTTTGTCAGTCTCTTAATTGTCCTGCTTATCAAACGGACATTGATAAATATGACGTTTAGTATAGTCTTTATAATTTTGAAGTTCTAGAAGAGTCCGACAAGTATATATTTTTAAATATTTGACAAAATGTCTAAAATTGAAAGCGTCCGGTCATTCAAACCCATATAGTGTAATTGAGGTTCATAGAATTAAATATAGCATTCAGTTAAAATATTATAACTCTATCATAAGTTTATTTTTTCTTTTAACCTTATAAGAACGTATGAAACGGGAAATTTAGGTAATGAAGTTTAAATATCTGTGGCTTCCGGAAATAGCCAGGTAAAGGCACATTTTTAGTATTTTGAGTAATTAACGTTTAAAGTTTTCAAAAATGTCTTTTTATCATTACTTTTATAAAATAGATTAGAACTTAATAATTTTCACTACATTCAATTAAGATATAAGAAGCTTTTTTTTGCCAAAATAGTTATATAAAAATGGTTTTTATTAATTGAGAACCAATTATTTTTTTTTTCCAATTTTTAAATGAAAATTTATAGTCGCCATATGACGGGCAATATTCGATTTTCATTTTTCAGTACTATGGCAGATGAAAGCACTCTTTTAAAGTTACATTTTTCCTAATCATCCCAATTTTTTCAAAAATGTGCCTTACCTGCTTATTATGCAATAGCAACAATTTTTGTCAGATACCGATGCGGTGTTTTAAAATCTTTCAATATTTTCACGATATTTTTAATGGTGTACATACAGCCATGTCACATTTTATATTTCTAACCTTAACAATATTTAATAACTTGTAATTTATTCGCCTTTAAAAATTATGATTTTTTTAGAATCAATTACTAACTAACATTTACTTCTTAAGGGTGTTCTTAACTGCTCCGCTCAACAAGCGAAAAACGTTTTGACACATTTACAAGTTCATTTTTTAACAGAAATATATAAAATTGGAATGCCTGGCTATGGAAGCTATTTCAAATCGAACTTATTTTTCCATTTTATGATAATTAAATTACCTATCCAGTTCTAAGCTATTTCGATGACGCAATCACCCGTTTTTCTCCTGCTTTTCGACCGGTTTTTCTGCTTTCGTCGGAAAATGTGCTCCGAAGTGTTATTCAGAAGCTGTTTAATTGCAATCAATTTTCTGTTTTTTAAAAAACACAATAGAAGTTTCATAACAAGCCTTCAAATTTGATGTTACTGAGCAAATTTCCCAACGAAAGCAGAAAAACCGATCGAAAAGCAGGAGAAAAAAAGGTGATAACGTCATCGAAATAGCTTAGAATTGGATAGATAATTTAATTATCTTAAAATAGAAAATTAGGTTCAATTCGAAATCTTTTCCATAGTCAGGCATTCCAATTTCATATATTTCTGTTAAAAATTGAATTTGTAAATGTGTCAAAACGTTTTGCTCTTGTTGAGCGGAGCAGTTAAGCACTCTTAAGATGCGAATAGACCGTCATTCCATTGTTATAAGTATCGACATTATTTATTTATTTTTCTTTCTTCATATTTATTTTTTTTGTGGCCAAGCGGTGTTTTTTTTTTTAATCTTTAATGGTTTTTAAAGCAAACCGACTGATGTCTGGCAAAAGAGAAAACTTTCCGTCAAGTAGGGGTAAACCCTTATTTCTTGACCCATTTTTGATTCCCCACATGATTTTGTGAATGAATGTCAAAAGGGTTAAAAGGGTTTGGCGGGCATATTATTTTTTTTTATAGCTTGGCTTGGCAGGACGACGGTCCTGCTTGATATGTACACAAATGACACTCACATCATTAGAAATATATTAATTAATAAACATATTTTTGATAAATCAATGAATAATTTTGCTTGCATGCTTAAATAGGATGTAACTCGTTACCAAAAATATAACATCAATTACAGATTTTAAATTCACAAATAAAACAAAATTTCAGGACACCAAGTGGCTATTTTCAAATTGAACAGTTTGACATAGTACCGACTACGATACGTTCATAATTTATACATTTAATGCTTTAGAGCAATATGCGTAAGTCATATATACATATCCTTTCTTTAAACTGAATGTAATTACCTGTAAAATTAGTTATACTTTATTGATATACCAGGATTTGATATTTATACCAGGATAATTCATTGTAAATATAAAACATTTTAGCTACTTAAATTTAAAATAACTTTATATCGAAATTTAAATGAATACTTATAGAAGCTTCATTATGTTTCTCGAATAAATGTATTAAAACTTATTAATTGTCTAAGTTAGAGAGAGTTTAACAAAGCATATTTCATAATAAAAGCTTTACTTCTCGTACGCGTATTTAAATTAATAAAATTTTGCCTTTTTATTTAAATCTCTAATTATTGTATGCTTTCTTTTAATCCTTCACGTTTCTCATTACACTGATAATATTTCACTCCTTGCGTGACATTTCTCAAATGAGAATTTGATACTTAACTGATTTAAACCAATTTAGAAGATGTAGTACAAGATAATTAATCAAAAGGGAATGTTTTGTTCGTCACAAAATGAACTCCTGAGAGGATTTCTTTAATTTCAGTTATACATTTATTTTCGTTGTACTTTTGAAATATTTGAATGAGTTTTAAATAAGAAAGAAACATAATGTTACAAATTTACATTTTCAAATCCATATTCATTTCGAAAAATAAACGTTTTAACTATAGAATGCAATATTTTTATTTTGTATGCGGTATAAATAAAAAGAGCGCATTTCGTTCTTTATAGATGACTTTCTTTCGTTCCTGCTCATACAAAAGTGGCTTTATATTATACTATTTTTTACATCTTCTTTTTGTTGTTGTTTATAAAATTTATTTAAATGATTATTTGCAAATTATAAAGTGGTTTTTCCCCAACCTATAAAATATTCGAAACTAAATGTGCATAGAATCAAATAGTAACAGTTTCTCTGAACTTTCCAGTGACTGCATTCGATCATATTTTTTTTTATTTATTACATAAACAATTTTTTAAACTTTTATCTTAATATCGATACATATAAATATAAAAGAACTTATATAAATTATACTTTTATGCCTTTAACCCCTTAAATACTTAATTTTTTTTTACCAGAAATGTTCCCAAAAAAGTCATATTTTTTATTGCATTTAATCAAGCATCATAATTGGTAGAATACAAAAATGCAAGGTTTATTTTTATTATTACCATTATTAATGACATAAAACGATTTTTTATTTCAGAATTTAGAAACACAACAGAAATTTCCTAAATGTTTGCTTTTTGCAACCATCTCTGTATGCAATGAAGACTGTTTTGCAGATTTTACAAAATAAATAAATAAATAAATAAATAAATAAAAATAAATGAAAATAAATAAATGAAAATAAATAAAACTTAGCAGAAATTTAAACTTTTCAGTTTCGAATGATGTTTTTATTCAGAAATATTTTTTGTGTGGTACAATTTCAAGCAATGTGTGAAGTAAGGTCCCACATCGTAATCAGGACAGAAATACCGAGATTCTTTTCGGTTTTTCTTCCCATTATTGTTTCTTCTATAGCAGCAAACTACACATTGTCTTGCATGTCTAAATTTTTTATTTGTGGGAGGAATAATTTCAAGAAAATGTCTCTCTGTCAATCTAGGAGAATCAGATTCAGACCCCAGTCGTCCACATCCGAAATTTATTTCAAAATTATATTTTTCGACAATTCGATCAACGAGATCAAGTCTCTACTCTAATTGAGTGCGCTTTCCTCTATTTTTACAGTAGACAACATATGAATTCCATATAGCTACATCAAATATGTAGAAATTAAATCTTTCTATAATATTTTCCCCTCTTTTTCTTAGATTTCAATATTTTTCAAATTTTGATCCATGCGGTTTGCATCTGTCATAGTATTTTTTCATTTTATTATTATTCTACATTAACCCCCCTGACTGGCCAGCCAAAGGGTAATATTGTAATGTTGTTTTCTCTTTAATTTATAAAAAATATATAAAAAAAAGTTTTTTTCAACCTGTTATTAGTATCGGTGTACAATCTTTGATAGCATCAATACTAACTTAATTATTCAGAACTGGGTTTTATTTGTGGAATTATACTAATTTAATTATTGCTTATGTTGCACTGAAACCTGCAGCTTAGTGTGTGAAAAAATCAGCCGGCGGCAGTCAGGAGTTTAAAACCATTATTTTCACCAATATGTATCATATATCACCAGTATCTAAAGATTTGCTGAGCACTGTACATATCTATTTAAAAATGAAATGTTCAAGTTTCCTATGTTTACTTTTAAAAATGAGTTTGAAAATATATCAAAAAATTTCGAATTGTTGTAACCATTTTTTTTTTTTTTTTTTTTTTTTTTTTTTTTTTTGAGTAAACTCTTAAAAAGTTCAAAAATAAAATTGTGAAAAAATACAACTCTGCTAAAACTTTATTAAGGGTGTTCTTAACTGCTCCGCTCAACAAGAGCAACATGTTTTGACACATTTTCAAATTCATTTTTTAACAGAAAGTTATAAAATTGGAATGCCTGACTATGAAAGCGATTTTGAATCGAATTTTTCCATTTTATGATAATTAAATTATCTATCCAGTTCTAAGCTATTTCCATTAAATGATCACTCCTTTTCTCTACTTTTCGACCGGTTTTTCTGCTTTCGTCAGGAAATGTGCTCAAAAACGTCAACTTTGAAAGCTTGTTATAAAACATCTATTGTAATTATAAAAAAAAAAAAAACAGAAAATTAAGTGTAATTAGACAGTTTCAGAATAATAAAACCTGCTATTGTCATGCATTTCCTAACAAAAATAAATTAAAATACATGTCCCGAAATTCCCTTTTTTGATTTAAGTAAATATATTAATTGATTCATTATAAGGACCGCTTCTAAGTACACAAGAGTTCCCTGGTTCAAAATCGTCGTAAGTGTTGTGTTTTCACTAGTAATACTGATTACTGCAATAATATTGAAATAATACTGATTCAGTGTACCTGACTTAGAAGGAAAGTGGGAGATGACATATTGACAATTCTTAAATTAAATAACTTTTTATTTTTTAAATACAGAAAAGAAAAGGATTTTTTTTCTTGGATTTGCGGCACGAATTTTGCATTAAAAATATATAAGTACTGTTGGAGTCTATAGTGGCAGTACAATTTCCATACTTTAAAACGGACATTTACCAATAAATGTACCTGAATAATGTTTACCATCCTCCTTAAAAAAAGTTTAAAAACAGGCTATCATAGCCTGAGAGCTTATGCGCCCGCCCGTTCTGTATGTATGTATGTACGTGCGTACGTAGCGCGATAACTCATGATAAAAATATCCAATTCACTTGAAATTTTGTATATAGGTATACCCTGACAAGGCGCTTCCCTGATTAGTTTTTGGAGTTCATTCGATATGTAAAAGAGAGGAAACGAGGGGGGGCTCACGTCCCTACCCTTAATTTATATCAATGGGTTTTTCATGCAGAATTAAATTTTCGTTCAAAATTTAGGTATAGGATCATTCTGATGTGGCAATTCCGTGACTGTTATTAGGTGTTCATTGAATAAGTATAAACAGGGAGAACAGGGGTTCTAATACCCCTCCCCTTAATTTATATAAATGGGTTTTTCAGGCAGAATTGTTAGATTTCGTTCAAATCTCTGAATAGTTTTAGAAGTTTAATGGCTAATTATAAAAGAGGGGGATAACTCCTCTTAAATTATATAAATGCTAAATGTGTTTTTATTAAGAATTATCCGATTTGCTCTGAATTTTAGATATAGATTTTTCATATGATAAAACATGTCCTTGATAGTTTAGGAGGTTCAATGATTAAGTATAAAAAAAGGGAAAAGGGAAGAGCTGTTTCCCCTTATTAGTTTTTTTTGCGAACAGAATTAACCCTTGAAAATATAAGACTGCAATGTACAATTATTATGCGTAGCCTGTGAGCCTAATGTCATCAGTTTAACTTTGCAATATTCTTTTTATTAACCTATGAGAAGTAGTTAAGCCTGGATGTCATTCGGACATTTGAGACACATAATGTGTCTGAAAAAAAATAAAGCGTCGGAAAATCGAACCCTCCGTTTTGGACACTTAAATGTCTGAATTTTAGACATTTTCATTGGCAATGTACATAAAAACAAATTGGCCTTTTGAATTACAACATATGCCGATTTCGATCGAAAGACATGTAAAGAACTCAGAGTTCTATCTATCAGAACCGATCTAAAGAACTCAGAATCGCAACTAAAGTGTGTCCCCTGGTAGTTATTACGTAGTAGGATCAGATTAAACAAAGCGTCTTATATCAAGACACGTTTGAAGTACAGATGTGTGTTAAAATATATCGTCTTATGATATTTTAAATATTATTCTCAGCTCGTTTATGTCATGGTTATAACAAAATATGTGTGTTTTTAATCAAGACACACTTGAAATTAAAATTAATCATATGATGATATTTTATATACTATTTTCAGTTCTTTTATACCATGATCATAGTAAAACGCATATGTGTTTTTACTAAATCATACACTGTAAAAAAAAAATTCAAGAGGTTACTAAAAATTTCTAAGTAAATTTGTATTCCACAGAATTTTTTAGTAACCATTACAAACTTTTTTTTTGTAAGTGAAACAAACATTTCTTTTGTAAACTGAACAAAAGAATTTTTTGTATAACTAACTTAAAAATTTTTAGTATGAGCCACCAAGCAAATCTTAGTAATAGCTCCAAAATTATTTTTAATAGCCATTACGTGCGCCCGAAGGGCAGGAGCTTCCTTCGAGCTGCATCCAGACTTCTGAAGCGGCAAAAACCTTCTTTTCGGCAAAACTGCAAAAGATGGCAGCACCAAACACTGCTACCTGCTTCGACAGGATTTTCATAATCCCTTTATTAACGAGTACTTAAACTACATCCATTCGGGGCGTATTTGGCGGTGGCCAGTTTTGAACCCGGGACCTTTTAGTCTGGAGTCCGTTACTATAACCACTATGCTATCAAGGCCACACCAACTGAGTTTTAGTAAGAGCTATTAAAAATATAAAACTATTAACTCTATTCGTTGCTAACTTTTTTCTAGTAATTCTTACAGATTTTTTTGTAACCGACTAAGATTACTAAAAATTTTTTAGTAATTACAAGGATCACTAAAGTTACTTTAGTAGATTGACCATTTTTTTACAGTGTATATGGTGTCGTAAGGATCTGAAATAATTTTTTAATCACGTGTTTGTCTAAATGTAATACACCACTATTTGCTGAGTACTTTTTATTATATAGAAAACCCTTCATATCTTTTTTACTTCTAATTTACTTCGTGACATTTTCCAGATTAGAATTTGATACTTAACAGATTTAAAACAATTTACAATGTGTGATAAATAGTATTTAATTTAAGGACAAATCTTTATTTCTTTAGATAGCTGGCTTCTGATAAAGTTTCTTCAGTTTGATATATGAGGACCCCAGAAGCCAAGGGGTATAAGTGACAAAATTGAAAAAAATAAACTAAATACACAGACGACCTAAAAATATGCTTTTTTCATTTCAGGTAAAGAAATATAAGTGATTTTCTTATCATTTGCTGAGTTATAGAGGCAAACCACTTTTTCCGAAAAGCAATCAATATTGATGAATTATACATTTAAAGATAATTGTTTTTTATTTTTTAACAGTTATTGAAATATGAGTTCAAAGATCAGAATGAAACAAGCAGAAATTTCCTATTTCAATCCACTCAATTGTTATTGATGTTCCAATTTAACATCAATTATCTTTAAACTCAATTTACTCCAAATCGAAATTTTGTCACTTGCACCCCTTGGCTTCTGGGGTCCTCATATGTTATTGCATTTAGATATATGTGTAAAATGTGTTTGGAAACTCATAGATGAAATTCAGGCAGTACGTTTTAAAAAAGAACTGCAGTGAGAAAAATCTCCATTTAGGTATTAATGATTCAGGTATTTCAGGTATTAAACTCAATTTACTCCAAATCGAGATTTTGTCACTTGTACCCCTTGGCTTCTGGGGTCCTCATATACATTTTGTTCTTGGAATTTTTTAATTAAAATGTGATTTCCTGTTGCAAAAAACGTCTTTACGCATATAATGTATAAATTAGAAAAAGTTATTGTTTTTTTTCGACATGTGTATTTTTTATTTAGTTTTGTGTATCTTAATCATTAAAGGGAGAATGTAGAATTGTACGTAAAATTTAAGCAGAAAAAATCATTCTAAAATTGAAAGGTTGAAATTTAGATTTCTTTTAGATTGCTAATAAAAAATAATTGATACTACTCTGTTATCCCGTCGATCAATTCCGCCAAATTATACAAATCGCCAAACTAATAGCCAAATTATACATATTTACTTAATTTTTATTTTCAATAACGAAAAAAAAAATAATTAGTAGAATATTAATAAGATTATTAATAAAAAGTCGAAATAAAATTCACCTAATGACATTTTAAACACATGTATCGTACATAATGTCATTGAATGTGACATTCACGATAATCCATTATTGGCATTTAATCTTATAGTTTAGCGATAATTTTTTAACCCTTTGGTGGTTATAAGCGCGCACACGCGCCCGAAGTATTGTAGTTGTAAATGGTTAAGAGCGTCTGTGAACGCCCAGACTCATATGCTCCTAAATGGTTATAAGCGCTTGTAGACGGTTGAGTTTTTCTACCTGGAAAAGGTTAAGAGCGCGTGAGCGCGGTTGTGCTTTTCCCCCCATTGCCCCATTGTTCCTGCCGGGGAGTAGAGTAGGCGTGTAGCTGCTCCTCCTTCTTTTCACTGCACAATAGCTGTTCTTAGGTAAATTACCTGTCAAGTAGTTTATTGTAGTTGAAAGAATTTGTGCTTTGGAAATTTTGTTAAAAAATGCTTAGAGTATGATGTTTTCTGTGTATGGTTAAAAATGGCATTGTACCTCAAAACAAATATTAAGGTGAATCTAAAGATTATATGTAGATGAGGTGTTATAAATTCGTTCTAAGCAAATTCATGAAATATTATTTTAATGTTTGCTTATTTTATTTTATCATTCTTTTCCAGAACATTATATTTCATTATAATAAGTATCATTATTTTAAGACATTTGCACGTTTCATTTCTTTACTATATTGTTTCAAAGAATAAATATTTATTTTCTTTTAATTTTTTTTCTTAAAATTTTTCAGTGTTTTTCACTTAATTATATTACTAAATACTTAAAACTTTTTTTCTTACATCACTTTTGCTGTATCACTTTTGTTAGTATCAGGAGTGCCATTTCAGAACTTTCTTTGGGGCGAAGGGGGGGGGGAGATTTTATAAGGATAGGTTCTGGGGTATAACTCCCTCTCCCCTTCTGAACAGAAAACGTTTACTGAATCATATTTACAAAAAAAAAGTCAAAACTACAAGAAACAAATACAAGAAACAGAAGAACCGTTAAAATATTTCATTTTAAACAGGATTCCGTCTTAGCACGTGAAATTTAACATATTGAATATTAAAAAAAAAATTCCTTTTTTAGGCAATTTCCATTTTTACAGGTATCTTCAGATGTTGTTAAACCGTTCACTTTGTAGTATAGCACTGTATTACTGTAAAACTTGTGTAAACGAAACTTGCCTATAACAGAATTTTTCAATAAAAGTAAAAAAAATCAAATTTCGACAACAAAATATATACAGTGAAACTTCTGAATAAGGGACACCCATGGGACCGGAGCTTTTGTCTCTTAAATAGAGATGTCTCTTATTCAGAGTTTTGGTTGTTGTTTATAATTAATCGTTCAGAAGGATATAAAAATAACAAGTCATTAAAGGTGAAGCTTAAATGTGTAAATTACGTTAATAAGACACACAAGGAATAGAGAATAGAATTGGAGGCACAAAAGGAACAGAAATTAAAATTTTCAATTGATTACTAAATCTTTAAATTATTTGTACAATTATTGTTTTTTAATTTATATGCAAATATATATGCAAAAAATATTAAAACATTTAAAAATTTGTTTAAGTAATTCATGAAAAGTAATCGTTTTGCAAATTTCAATTTTTCGTTCAAACCTTTCAAGTGTTCATTTACCATACTTATAAATATTAGTTCTTCATTATTAGCAGCATTTACGAAAAAGTATTCAACTACTGTGCTCAGCTAGCATATTGGCTAGCTAGCATATATAAATATTTTGACACATTTAAAAATTAACAGAAAGGTATATAACTGGAATGCTTGATTGTGGAAACAATTTGGAATCGAGCTGTGTTTTCACTTATTTAGTAAATAAATTACCAATTGAATTACAAGTGATTTTGATCATGTGACAAATAGGTTTTTTACACTTATGAGTAGTTATTCTACTTTCAAGTAGAAATTCGGTTTAAAACGTCCACTTTGACAATATTTTCTGCATGATCTATTGCGTTTGCCCTCCCTCCTTAAAAAATAATAATAAATAAAACAATTCGATTACATAGTTTCTGAACAATAGCTAGTTTCAGGCATTTCCGAATAAAAAATAAATTAAAACTTATGTCTTAATAGTTGAAGTGACCACAAGCACTAATTTTCCTTTGAGACTTGGAGTTAAAGCAAATTACAACTTTGATATAGCTTTTTCGTGACTGTTTATAAAATAACATCCCCCCCCCCCCCGTCAAAAAAAAAAAAAGCTTGCAATACAACATGAAATTTTCGGGACAAACGTAACGACATAAAACCACGGTACTTGGAAATATAACTGCTGTTTTTTTTTTGGTTAACTTATTGATAGATGAATTGCATCTTTAATAATAAACGATTGTTTTCTCAAGGTGGATATTTTTTTCTTTTTTAGTCCTGTTTCAAAGGATTAACTTCGACAGAGTTCACTGAAAAAATATTCTACTTACACCTAAAAAATGAAAAAAAATGTTCGACTTCATTTTTATCAAAAGCATCTACGCATTTTCCATCAGTTGCTCTTTTTCGTCCTGGATTTTACTCATTTAAACACAAACAAGATAATGACTGAATATAATATCTTCTGATCTATTTATCTGTGACCGGAAAAAAGTGAAAAAAAAAGAGAAAAAAGGTGGCAAGGAATTGATTTTTTTTTTTTTTTTTTGTATTTAAGTACTAAGAAGTGACGAAACACCAAATATTTGGTTTGTATAATTTTCGTAGATGAATATTTCTTTAAAATCGCTTGAATAATCACATACGAGAACGCTCGTTTTTATCAATACTCAATTTCTGGCATTAATAAATTAATTCTTAGGCATCATTTTTTGTACCATGTCAGAAATAAATAAATTAATTTTTAAGTATGATCTTTATGTCATTAAAAAATAGGATAAAACTTTACTAACCCTGTTACATATTCTAAATTCCACAAGCAAAACTTTATCTTTTCTGTTATGTATACTATTAAATAAATGCGATATTTCTCTTTTTTGGGAGTATATGTGTGTGTGTGTGTAAGAGGGGGGGGGGTGCTCGCTTTTATCCATTATTCTAGTATCTTATAGGAGCGTTTATTTTATTTCATATTTTAATATTTAGAATAATATATCTGGAAATTTCATAATCTATAACCAAAAAAAAAAATAATAATAATAATAAATTGCTTTTATAACGCGTCAAAAAAAGGGGGGGGGATAACAAACTTTGCAAATTTCCTTATTTTAGGTGTAATCTCAACAAAGGCCTTGTTCAAGACCATACATAAGGCGATTCTGAAGGTGACTCATCCCCCCCGCCCCCCCGCCCTAGCATCACTGATATTTTGAGCCTTTCCTGGAAAAAATTCCAAAGTTACCCAATAAATTTCTGTTCCGAAAATCCAAATGAAATTCTGTTCAAAAACCAACTTAGTTTTGAGGCCCTTTCACAATTTTGCAGAAATACTAAATTGTAACTAAAATACGCGTTTCAAAACTAGCTCATCCTATTTCACTAATATGATGTTTAATATTGCACTAGTTATACACTCTATTTTTTAATCATCCTATTATTTTCTTTGCATGAAATTAAGTTATTACAACAGTTGAATAGGAAACATAGTATCTAGAGAATGAATATGCATTAATTTATCTTTCTGCTTCGGAGAGAGAGAGAAAAAGAAAATATGAGCCGTCCCCCCCCCCCTATTATTCCCTTCTAATTACGGCCTCTAATCTTGTCCCTAGCTTATTATCATTTTTTTTTTTTTTTTTTTTTTTTTTTTTTTTTTTTGTCTGTTTGTTCAATTAGCAATTAAAAATACTAATGCTATTGATCAAAAAATTTTATTATTTTTAAAAATACAATTTTAAGCTAATAAACAAGCATTTCAAATAATTTAAGTTTTTAAAAACCCTCATTTTTATTTTAATTAATTTCTTTAAAATTATATATGTAAATAAATAAAAAATAAACAGAAAATAAATAAATAAGTGAATTTATACACGCACAAGCTTAAAATGAAGTAGTTATGTAAAGAGCATTCTTGTATGCAAACATTCGCACATTTTCCAGTTTTTGCATTAGTAGACATTGACTTAAAATAAACATTTCTACATATAAAATACATATAAAATATATGACGGAATAAAATTTCGCCTTGCTTTTAATATAAAATGAATAATGCTTACTTAAAAGGCGATTAAATAAACAATTATAGATGTTAATAATTATAGTATTAATCTTGTATAGTTATAGACGATTTTTAAATAAAATAAAATAAATAAAATAAAATTTTAACACCTATTATTGTTTATTTAATCGCCTTTTAAGTAAGCATTATTCATTTTATGTTAAACATTTCTATTCACATAACTGTGTTATAATGCCTTTAATATGTGTTATAATGCTGAATTAAATATAAGCATAGCATTTTTTTTCTTTCGTGTCCTGTTTTTTCCTTGTCCCCTCTTTTTCGGTCACATTTTTTCTTTCTATTTTTCTCCGCCCTTCTTTTTTTCTGTCTTTTTTCCCTTTAAATAACACGTTTTTTTCAGATACACTTTTCAGATGTGTGTTCTCCCCCCCCCCCCCTGTCCAATTTATTTAGAATTGAGAATTATATACTCTAGAGGTCTGCACAGGCCCAGACTTGGCCCGCGGGCCGGCCGGGCTGATAAAAAAAAAAAATCGGGCCTGCTGGTCCGTTCTGAAGATTTCAGCAAAAACAATAAAATATGAGGTATTTTCAACGAAAATGGTTTTAACGAGAATAAGTGTAAATGTGCGTCACGAGCTATACTAGTTCGACTACATCAATGTAAAAATGTAGAGTGTAGACATCGGTATCAGAGAGTTACATTGTGTGTAACCCGTTTTAATATTTTTTTAGCTGACTCATGCCGGGCCGAGATCAAGCTTGTATTACTTTTCTATACATAGACTGGTCGGACCGGAACTACACTTAATTGTCCTCAAGATCTGTAGGGCAGAAAACATGATTTGTAAAATTATTAACAGTGATAAAGAACTTATGTTAGCTTAATCTTTGGATATATACCTCTTGATGGTTTCTAAATTAATTTCTCAATAATGTGAAAGTTTGACACATTTTCTGATTAATTTTAAATTGTAAAAGTATGAAAGTGATAAGCCTAACTATTGAAGGGATTTGGAATCGAATAGCGTTTTTCATTTTTAAAGTAAATAAAATACTTGTATAACCTTGTTGAGATATAATAGTTACTCAATGATTGCAGGATTTTCTCCCTTTCCATGCTATCGCTTCCAGAAACTCTATTCAAAACGCTAATTATGACAGTATTTTATTTGCTTACAGTATTTTTAAAATGCTTGTATCAAAAAATGGATAACACCATTTGATTATATCGTTTCTCAATATAGATACCTGCTAATCTTATGCGTTTCTGAGAAAAAATGAATTCATAAATGTGTCAGAAAGGAGCTTCTTTGAATTTAAGAATGGATTTGGATTTAAAATCTTTAATAAAATTACATAGAAATATTTTTATAAATTTTCTTTTATTAAAGAGCTTCAAACGTAACGATGTTTTTAGATTTATTTCCTTTTTCTTTTATTGTAAGCCTTATTAATTTTTTAATGAATTTTCATTCGAATGTTGAAAACCTAAGAATCTAAGTAATCATTAATGTTGTTAATGTGTATTTCCTGTAAAATATACTGTAAAATCCTTCCATATATATGTATGCAGTAATCCTTAAAGGAATCTTAATTTTATGATAAAAATATCAATTTTTTAGAAATCGTAGAAATTGTAACAGGCCAAAACGGACCGGACCGGGCCTAAAATATAAACATTTAAACGGGCCGGGCCCGGAAATTCCGGCCCGTGCAGATCTCTAATATACTCATGTGTACATATTATCTTGATGTGATGGAAAAAAAATAAAGTTTTAGATCACTCATTTTATTGTAAAATTTCCATTCTTGAAATTTAAAATTCAAGATATAATTTCAAACTTATGGGGTTTTTTGTGTGTGTTTTACTTTATATCAGAATTATTTAATTTCAAAGCTTTGTATGAATTCAAATTTTTAAATTTTACTCCAGGGAAATGCATGAGAAAGTGTGTTCATTATGTCTCGAATTTGACACCATCGCCCCACCCCTTCTTAAAACAAAATCATGTCTGTGCTGCTGTATGCAAAATTCAGTAATAATAATAAAAAAAACTGTTAAAATTAGTTCAAAGAACACTCCCAGTTGAGTTTCCTTTTCTATAAATACAGAAATATAAATTCTGTCTTTGTCATTTATTAAATACTTAATAGAAATATTAGTATGATTAATTAGATTTAATATTAGTAAATTTAAACGAAAAAAAAAATCATAGTCGAAAATAAAATAACCGTTAACTTAAAACTATTTTAAATTTGAGAATTCCTTTATTAAGGCATTTTTTTTATAAATGTAATTATTTGTAACGTATTGCAATAAGAGAAATATTCTACATTCGAAGTATTCCTATAAACCAAGCTTTCTTATAAAACATTTCAAGCAAATATTTGTGTAAAAATATCACACCTTGTTACTTTAAAGGAAATGGCTAGTAAAAAATCCTGAATATCATTTTAATAGCAGTTAAAATATTCTTCTGCATCAGATGGAAAAAATAGAGTTTGCATTCGCTTATATTCCTTTATTTTTTGTTTCGGTGAACACAACCCCGATTTTTTCACCTGATGAAAGGAGCTGTTTTAACTATCCTGGAAACTACATACATGTATATATATTTTATTTTTTTCTGAAGTATCACGAAGTTCTTTTACATAGTTTATAAGATCTTAAGGTTTATATTTAATGAAGTTTTGTGTACATTGGTACCGCTAAAAATAATTTTTATCCCGACAAAAAAAAAAAAAAAAAAAAAAAAAAAATACTTTGTTTTAAAATGTTTTTTCAAATCACATTTGAAAAAATTATTCCTATATTTTGCGATACAAAAATTTAAAAAAACAAATTTATCATCATTTTAGTATCGATTTCCAAACTTCTGCAAGAGAATAACATTACATCCTTTTGTAATCTTAACTAAATCCGATATTATGTTGTAAATTGTAATTAAAAACATTAGTTAATGATTTTTAGTTGGTTATTAGTTCAAACATTTTTCATTTTATAAATTTTGAAATCTAAAAATACATTCTAAAATCATATTTAATTATTATCTAATATTGTTACATTCTTTGTCTGATATTTTAATCGACAAAACAGTATAGGGTTTTCTTTCGTTGTTTTGTTATTTTCTATTTTTCATAGAATTTTTTAAAGCATGAGTTTCTTTGATAAATTTATCTATGGCGCCTCATCTAGTTCAAAAATCTATTCTTTAGAGGCTTGATTTAGTAAAGAAGTGAAACCATATATGAATTTAAATATGAAGTTAAAAATTCATTTTATCTTATACGTTTATAATAGATCTGAATCAATATTTAAAAATCTTAAATTAATTTTGCTACATTCTTGGGTTTTGATAAAATATTCTTGAAATCCTGCTTTTCCTTTTTAATTAATTATATATTTTTTAACCTTCTAAAATTATACTTTGCAGAAAGTCTTTAATCTAAGGTATCTTGTATGAAGAATAATTCCTAATAATTTTGTGTAATTAAAAATATTAATAAGTTATATCTGAATTTAACTGCATGTTATATCAAATTAAAAAAATCTGCTTGGTTAGGTTATTAAAAGTGATGTTTTTAGCTAATTAAATTAAATTTACTTATACTTGTAAAAAGCATAGCAATGTTTAATTATATCTTTTTTTACTGCAGTAAAAATAAATAAAACTATATTAAGACATGTATATTAGCTACAACTAATTTATATCAAGAGAGTTTTTTACAAAATAGTTCATAAGCTATAACTCTTAAAATCAGTGAGAAAATATCACGTTTTCTATTTGTCTTTTTTTTTTTCTTTACTTCAATGCGATTTACCTGTTTTCAAGAATGCTTGCAATCAACACATGTTCCCTATTACAAAAAGATTCCCCAATTTCTTCTAGAGGAGATTATACAGGGATTAGTTTCTTCAGGTGTCCAAGGGTGGGAGACCGGTTGTCAGGGGAAGTAGAAATTGAGTGTCCTTGCTAGACACACACAATGGTCTTGAATAGATTATTGATTACCCGCAAATATTGCAGGGGGAAAAGCAGTTTTTTGAGAAACACATATAATGACTTAGCTTTCTCAAAGAATGAACATTTACAGAAACACAAAATATATTTTCAGTAAACCTTTCTGAAAGGTTTTGAATGCAGAGAGCTTGACTGCCAATGGGTTAATCGACGGGATAACCTAGTAGTACCAAATAATTTGATTTTGATAAATATCGTTTTTTAACCTAGTATTTTATATATTACATGAATTACTACTATTATACATTATGAAAAAGTAATGGAACTTTTAATATGTTTGAAGAAATTATAAAACCTACTACGTATTTATTCATTTATTTCAAGGTCAATCATACTATTTTTAATCCAAATTTTTTTAAGAATACAAAGACAGTGCATATGATCTAAGACTACATTCATCTCGCATTGCAATGTGATCCATTGCATATAATGCAACTTGCGTGTGTATAAAGTTATATTATATTACTTTTTTTCTTAATGTTATGAATGAAAATTTGTGATAGGATAATGGATCCCCTAAAGAATCGCCCATTTCATTCTAAATATACAGATTTAAAATATCAGAAAATTTCAAAATGTAAAGATACAAAACCGCTTGCTCATTCAAAAAACATTTAATTGATAAAATTTCCATCTCAACTTACTGTTATGTGTCTTACTTTTTAACATTATTGCTCTCATTTTCCGAGAATTCGATAAGCCTATGTACAGTTTCAAAATGAACAGAAGAAAGTTTCAAATGCATTTTAATGGTGTTACACTCATTAGAACGTAATACAATGTGTATGCATATATGAAGTACATATTATGATATACATTTTGCACAATCTGTCGTGCAAAGAACATTTTTATTGATTTAGAAGGCCACACGAAAATATCCCATTAAATAATGGTACAGGGAGAATATTGTTTGGTGCGCGTTTTAATTGTAATTAACTATTTAACATTTTATGAGATTGGTATACGTTGCTGAGGTGCAATAAAAGTTACTTCCTGGATATTTACAGGAAAATAAAAAGAATTTAGACCATTATACTATATCCTGAGTACTATCAACTATAACAGTAACAACTGAATATTTTAAAAACTCCGTTATTGTAAGAAAGCACCTTATTTGCTATGCTTCACGTGCAATTTCCAACTTGCTATTATTTCGTAACTATGTGTGGTTTTTCAAACAAAAAATAAATAAAAACTTTTTTCCTCATTTCTTTGAAAATATTTAGCAAGATAACAAAAAAAGTATTAATGCGCTTACAATTTTTGTGGATTCTATAAAATACTGAACAGTGATTTTCAAAAGAACAATAAAATTTTAATTTTTGAAATAGCCTGTATTTAAACACGTTTAGATTTCTTTACGCGTTGAAATTAGTCTGTTAATTATAAATATGTTCTCTCAATAAAATGAAGAAACTTTTAATGGCTTTCTATGCAAAATTATTCTCTGCATGCCGCTCTTTAAATTACAAACGATAATTGAAGAGATCACATTTATCCGTACACTCTAATTAGTAAAAAGATCAATTTATGTGGTACATAAATAAGCTTTTAAAACTTCTAAAAATATTTTTAATAGAAAAGCCATCTTTCATACACATTTAATATTTTTTATTAAACCAAAAAATCTCTGTAAGGAATACTATATATGTGCGCGTCCCATTGTTTAAAATATTCTACATTTGAAATTAGATCATGATTTTAATTTGGTGTTAGGTTAGCTACCTCTCATATAAATAATTATTTTAAACTATTATTATATACTTTTTTTAAATATTTAAATAAAATCATTTATATAAATTGTTAAAATGCTGAAAAAAAAATAAGAGCAAATAAACACTGTGATTATTAATAGAGTAATTTTATACCATAAGCAATATGCATAAAATATATTAATTTATTTACTTAATAATAGATTACTAAAATATTTAACATTATTCTTAATTTTACTTTATTTTTTATTTGATATGTTCAATTAGTTTATTAAAAACTTGTCAAATAATTATTCGCAGAAAAATATATTGTTTCAGGGACTAAAGTTTAATAAAACATTCAATTGTATTTTTAAATTAAATTAAAAAGATATTTTCCGCTTCTTTTCAATATAATGTTTTCAAATATTATTGAACTTTTAAGCATTTCAAGCCGTTCAGAGACAATAGTCAGAGGAAAAACGAAGTTAATGTCGCTTACGTATGAAAATATCTATCAAGGGGCAAAATGATACGTAGGATACAAAAACAATAAAAAGAATATTGCCCAGTTAAACTGATGGCATTGAGCTCACAGGCTACGCATACTAATTGTACATTAGAGTCTTGTATTTTCGTTAATTATGTTCGAAAAAAAAATAAGAAGGGGAAACAGCTCTCCCCTTTCTCCTTTTTTATACTTAATCATTGAACCTCCTAAACTATCAAGTACATGCTTTATCATATTAAAAAATCTATATCCAAAATTCAGAGCAAATCCGATAATTCTTAATAAAAACCCATTTAGCATTTATATAATTTAAGAGGAGATATTCCCCTCTTTTATACTTAACCATTAAACTTCCAAAACTATTCAGAGATTTGTATGAAATCTGACAATTCTGATTGAAAAATCCATTTATACAAGTTAAGGGGAGGGGCATTAGAACCCCCGTCCCCCCCTGTTTATACTTATTCAATGAACACCTAATAACAGCCACGGACTCGCCTCATCAAAATGATCCTATATCTAAATTTTGAACGAAAACTGTGAATTCTGCATGAAAATCCAGTTTATATCAATTAAGGGGAGGGGGCATGAGCCCCCCGTTCCCCCTGTTTATACTTATTCAATGAACATTTAATAACAGTCACGGAATCGCCTCATCAGAATGATCCTATATCTAAATTTTGAACGATAACTGTTAATTCTGTATAAAAATCTCGTTTATATCAATTAAGGGGAGGGGCATGAGCCCCCCGTTACCCCTCTTATACATATCGAATGAACTCCAAAAAATAAATAGGGAAGCGCCTTATCAGGATATACCTATATACAAAATTTCAAGTGGATCCGATATTTTTATCATGAGTTATCGCGTTACGCACGTACGAACGTACGAACGTACATATAGAACGGACAGGCACATAAGCTCTCAGGCTATGATAGCCTGTGAGCTAAAAACAAAAAAAATGGTCATGTTCGCTATGCAAATGCATAAATCTTTGTGTTAAAATTAAATAATACTACAATTAATATTAAAGTAATCGTTTACAAAAATTACACATATATTTTTAAATATTTTTAGAATATATATTTTGCTAAACTTACGAAGGAGCAAAATGATAAGAACGCAGTCGATATTTCTAAAACTGACGAATGTACGAATCGATGTCCGATCGAATGTACGATGTGACGAACTGACGAATTGACAGATATTTTGACATATCATTTAAAAACGCAATTAAAAGAGATTCTGAGCACTTTCCTTTAGTTTCCAAAATCCTTTGTAATTTTGAAACAGGGCAAATTGTTGTTTATAAGAATATAGGAATGTAGTTTCAAAGAACTGCTGATGAAATTAAACTTTCATTTTTAACTTTTTACAGAATCCAACTATTCATTTTACTACATAAACTACAGGGAAGCCGAAAATGCTTTTGAAACGATCAGAAAGTTTGGATATTCGCAGGACTCTATGTAAAATAACGTCAGCAAAAGGTTTTGAACGCCAGGTAAAAAAGTTAGCATGAATATCTACCATACGAAGAACAATAAAATTGTCGGGAGTTATTAAAAGAGTAAAATCAAGTCAATGTTTGCATTTAACATCTGGCAATAAAAAAGGCCGCTTTCTGTTTTCAAAAAAACCCCTGAAGTACCTAACGAATTGGTTTAAAATCATTTTTAATGCTGTTAATAAGTTTAATTTCGACTCTCCAGATAGTATACCTCCATATGTGCGTGGTTTTCAAAATGGAAAAAGATGTATTTTCCATGTGTCAATTAAGTGGAGACTCGTTATTGGTTCGGGTTACCTTTTCTCCGAATAATGCTTATAATTGCTTTTCCAGATGAATAAAGAAAACAGACATACCTTTATTTGCATGTTAATATACCATTTGTTGGACCTGAAGTAAAACATTAACATTTTTTACGAAATTTTCAACAAGACACGTAAATTCACTCACGTAAATTCGTAAATTCACTCAGAAATAGGTTAATCAATGGTCCTAATCTAAATCTCATGAACAACGTTTGGGGCACTATAGGGCACAATATATAATGAAAGATGGTCAAATTTTATAATATAACACAAAAGCAGAATTAAAATCTGAAATATGGAACATATGGCGTATTTTGTCACCTTAACAAATTCCAAACTATGTAATATCTACGTTATAATGTTGCATTGAAATAATTAAACATAAAGAAAGTCCAGTTGACATGTAATTTTTCTATAATTTTGAAAACTGTGTTTCGTTCTTATAATTTTGTTCCCAGTGCATATCGAGTAAAAAAGCTTTCTATTACATTACATTTATAACAATCATTTTAGAATGTTTTATTTATATTTATATTGATTACTTAGTATGATACAATAAATTTGTATGGTTTAAATGAAGATTAATATGCTTATATTTTTTTAGGCAACAGCATTGTTCCTATAATTTTGCACCCTTGTATACATCCTGCCCGGCCAACATATATAGATTTCTTTAACAGCCACACTTGAACGATATACAATTTAAAGTTATGAGGGCTAAAATTTTGAAAATACTCTTAATCGGTAAGTCTTGTTTTATGTAACTAAAATTAATTCAAGTAATATAGAAACAATATGAAAAATGCAAATTTTAATCTGAATCTAATATTTGAACTATGGAACTTACTCACCTGCAATTTTTGATTAATATTTTAAGAACTTTATTATGAGCCTACCTTTGTGAAAACTTTAAATTCCTTTTAGACCTTGATGAGTTATTTTAACAATTTCTCGTCAGTAAGTTAGCATAAGTCAATAATTGTTAAAGACATATTTTTTAAATAGATATTTTGTATCGGCAAATTAAAAAAAATACTAAATAGATGCATAAGTTATTTATTTATAATTTTAATATTTAAAAAGTATTTTTAAAAAAATCCTGAAGCAAAGCTAAAATTATCTGAAAAAAAGTCGAAATTCGATAAATTATCTTCCGAGTTCTAACAATTTTGAAATTACTGTAGTTTAAAAAAATCAATACAAATTATATATATATATATATATATATTTTAAACGTTATAAGAGGTATAAATAACAATCGCAAAAAATAAAAACATCTAAATTACAACTTAATAAATACATTTTTAAATATTTTTTGGAACTCTTAATTCTGGAACGAATAAGGGAATTTTTCTCTTAATTGAAAATTTCACAGTACAGGTGCTGCATTATGTACTAAATTTTCGCATTTTCTCAAGTTCCCCCCCCCCCCCCCGCGTATAGAATTAGACAACGTATCTCATAAAATGTTGCATTTATTTATTTTTATTATGAACCTTTGCAACTGGATGTATGTGTTCAAACGCAATATTTGTGTAAAAACCCTGAATTATGAATAACCCTGTATAATGCAAAAATAAATAATTAAATAAAATATGCATTATACCAAACTAAATTACAACAAATCAAACAATAATAATTTTTTATTCTGTATTAATTAAATTAAAAGATAGGATGTCTGAAACCAGTGAAGTAAAACCTTTTTTAAACTTAGACATTTTAAACAAATATATATATATATATATATATATATATATATTTATCTTAATTTCGAATGATTGAAAGTTTACATTTATAGATATTTTTTAATTGACTTCAAGGGCTGACAAGATATTAAGTGAAATAGATATTCCGGAGAATTGATTTTTTTGAACAAGAAAGTCACTTTGAAACTGAATATGCAATGTTCGAACTCAAGACCACAGATTCAAGATTTAAATAAAATAAGACGGTAAAGTAATTCCGTTACGTTTCAAAGTTTTTCTCAATCGCACATAATTTAAATAGAATGAAGTTCATAGCTACTTTGTTTCACGTTTACACAGTTCTATCGTTTAATACCATATTCCTTTAAGAATTAGAAGTGCTCCTGTAATATGAAACCTTTATTTGTCTGTCTCTGTATCCACCTATCTACATGATTATGATTTCTAAACATTTTAGAAATCAATGCAAAAATTATTTTTAAAAATGCATGCATTACATTTTAAATGAATATAAAAAAGAAAAAAAAATGACAAAAAGAAAAAAGAAAAAAGAAAAAATCGAAACAAAGTATATACAGTGTAAAATTGAACTTCCAAATTTCAAGAGATTAAAATCATACAATAGTAGTATTGGAAAAATGTTATATTCAGATCCAGACCTAACACGAGTTTGAAACTTTATAATTTAACTTTGGAGAATATTAAAGACATTCCTTTGAAACCTGACATATGTTAAAATTCTAGTAACTAGTAAAAGGAGCTTTAATTAAATGTCACTTTTAGAATTAAATCTTTGAGGCATCCCAGATTAAATTTCACTGATAACTTTTCTTCGCACAGAGATCGGACCAAATAACTTTACAAAGATGCATGTATGTAAATACCAGTATAAAGTATATATGTACCATAAATTCGGTTGTATAATACGCTTTCGTATATAACACGAGCTTATTTGTTGCAATTTCTTAATAAAAGGTTACAAAATATATAATATGGGGTAGAAATCATTTTAATTATTTTTGTTTCTATTGTCAATGAATAATATGTCTATATTCTATTCTCTGATTTAACGTAAGTATTGTAATATTAGAATAGAGAGGATAGAGAAATCATATTATGGAAGAATGTGCTCACATTGGGCGACTTAGGTAAGTAATTTTTTTTCTTTGAAGTTTATTTAATTTTTGTTTTTTTTCGAATATATCCCAAGTAAAATACTTAACTATAGATAAAAATTTAGTTTATTTCACGGTATGTCTCACAATTAAAATATAATGGATTACAAAAATTGCGTTGAAGATGTTTATTTAACTATTAGCTAAAAAAATGCATACACGTAAGTTTGCTTCTTTTTTAATTTTAGTACTCAAAATTGCCCTAGGAATTTGCTTAATCACCCTCAGAATTAAAAAAAATTAAATAGATATATTAAAAATTTAATAGTTATCAATATTAAAAATAAAAATTGCTAGCCAATTTATTTTCCATTGGAAAACTCTTATTGCGTGAATAAATAACCTATACAAGTTTTATTCAACTTGAAATAAAATTTCTAAATACAAACAATTAAGCATCCAAATTTCTTATGTGTCCCTGTAAAAAAAATACACCTGCTACGCAGTTTATTTTCAATTTCAATAATGCCGTTGTGTATCTTAATAATCTAAAGCAATTTTATTTGAAATTTAATTATTTTTTCTGATATTTACAACAAACTTAGCACGATCTTTTGTTTGCCCTATAAAAAAATGCATGATTTCTACGTTTGTAAAATTATAATTTAATAGATTTATCATTGTAAATACTCATGCATGCAAAGTTTCAGCTGTATCGGTAGATTTAAAGTGTTTTAAAATTTTCTTGCAAGATTTAAACTAATCTTTTATGCGGTATGTAAAAAAAGCGCAACTGCTACGTTCCGTAAATTAAAATATCCTTGAATTGTAATCGGAACTACATATATAAATAACTTATCAGCTCAATCGGAAAATTTAAATAGGTTTAAAACGTGGAGAATATGCCAGATCACATAGATGAAATTTTCCTCAGCAATGATTAACGATAGTTTCTTAATTGCATAACAACACCACATGGCAAATGAGTTTCTGACCTGACAAATAAAAAAACGCTGGTTGAGTTATTTACTTATGATGGGTAACAGCTTCTGTTGCATATGGATATTTAACATTGTATATGACCAGAGAAAATCCACCTGAGAATGGGGTTATTCTTAAAATGAATACTATGTTATATGCGGATCTTAAGACTCCATGCTGTATGGCAGCCCTCCTTAATTGATTGTGTACGCAATATATGAAAGCTTATCTTTTATTTCTAAATATTTGGAATTCAACATGGATGTTGTTTCCCGACAAAATAACGTTTTTTATAGTTTGAAAATTTGTTATGGTGAATGTTCCCATGTAAATGTCAGCAAGCATATCAGGTTTTTGAACAATATGGAAGTTAACTTATGTTGAGATAGATAAGTAAATATTACGAGAATTATGAGTCATTCAATTATCAAAAATATACCTTAAAGCAAAGAATCATTATGAACTTCTTACCTAGAACTGATTTGAGTATTTTGAACCACATCTTTTGATAAATGTGCATGTATAGATTTTGAAATAAAGGTAAAAGTAGAAAAAAAACAGAAAAATCTCACTAAATTTGCTAAATGGAAAAAAAATTCCCATTCAAATTTTCAATTAAAGCTCCTTTTTTGTTCTTTTAATCCAACATTTATTGTAAACTTGTATTTCTGAATTTTTGCTTTAATTTTAACTTAATAAACTAATGTGTTTATTAAGTTTCTATTTTCTTTATTTAACTGTCAAAAATTTATAACAACGATTTCCGATATATCATGTATCAGCTTATATCACTCATATCATCTATAAACTATTTCTGATATATTCACCTCTTTATTTTCTGGATCATTTTGCATTTATTATAGATGGTCATTTAATTAACCAATTCATAAAACTTTTAATGAATAGTTAACAGTTAAACCAAAAAATCTCTCTGGGGAATATATATATATATATATATATATATATATATATATATATATATATAATTGTCCAAATCTTATAAAAGTGAGATTAAAAAATTTTATATCATTTTTGATTGGTTTGGTTTATTTTTGTCGTCCGATTATCTACACTAATGGGATATAGGACCAGGGGGAGTGCCCTTCGTGGGGGTCATTCTAAGGGAACCTAACCCGTATTTACGCAAGGTTCGAAGAAAACCACGAAAACTCCGAACGGTTAGGCCGACAGCCGCGATTGGGTTCGAACCCAGCACCTGCCGTCTACCAGTTGAGAGGTCTGAACCTCTCGGCCACTGGTGGGGCTCTATATCATTTTTGAAATATTTCATCAGTTTAAGGTAAATTTATTTTAATTAAACGAATTTAGCAACGTCTTTAAATAGAAAAAAATCACTCGTTTCTTCCCCTGGATGACACAGATTACATTTGCATACATTTACAGACATTCTAAAGTAAACTAATGATACATTGTATTCTTCAACAACAGTTTATGATTTCACGAAAGATTCATAGAATACTATTAGCATGACCAGTAATTCCTATGTTATCTCAAGGCTTAATAATAATGTATTATTTTAAAGTAAGACAAAATAAGATTATTACAACTTTAAAGTTTTTTTTTTTTTTACATTAAACATTTTAAAAGATAGCCGATATTTTCTATGTTTATCTTACAAATATTTGAAAATCGAGTAGTTTTTATTATTAGAAACATAATTATATTAAATTGCTAAGACCCATATAATAAAACTCAAATTATAACATAAACATTCTCGAAAAAGAATTTTAAATATATATTTTTTTAAGATATGACAAGCATCTATGGTAGATTCGTAGTTGCAAACTAACATTCTTGTTTTTATTGAAATTGCTCGATCAATGAAGATTAAAATGATAATTTCGTAGAGGAAAACATCAGATTTAAATGTGCGTCTTAATGAAAAAAACATTTTTTTTAAATTCAAAGTAGTTCAAATTTTTTTAAAGATTTATCAAATTATTCACAGCAGTAGAAATGTAAATTTCGATTACCAAAACCCGAGATACAAATTTAATTAATCTTAGTTATAGTAGTAACTAACGTTATGCGATATTAATTCCGCACTAGAAAAAAATGAAGTGCTTATAATTTCATAACTGTTAATTTAGTTAATTAAAATTACATTTTCATTGCTCGTTTAAGTGCAGTTTATATTTTTAGAATATTTAAGAATTCGAAAATATATGGACGATGAATGAATGTATATTTGTGGCACTAAATATCAAATGAAATAAATATAATTAAAATAAATGGCAAATATAACTAAAATAAATCAATGTAATTGAAATAAAACAATTGCTTCGAAATAATAAGTTAACAAACATTTTAAGCTACGTGCCTTTGAGACAGTTTTTGTTTAAAAAAAATATATAAAATTTATGTCAAATATTTATTTTTAGTTAAAAACAGCGAATAAAGATATGAACTTATATAAATCATAATCATTGAATTCTAAAAAGACCATTTCAAGTTTAAGTGATATGTAGATAAATTTTAGGAAAGGTCTTTATTTATGCTAAACCTTCGGTAACGAAATCGATTCAATATATTTTGCCTTAGTTTTTTCAAACATATTTTAGAAAATCACTTATCTGTAGTATAAAGCAAACAATTTTCAATATCTTTTACGTTTACTAACATATACCAAATATTTTAAACAAAGCATGATTTTTAAACGTTTTTTTTCAATAAAAATAATTTTTAAATTAATAGATGCATATGTAAAAGCTACATTTTTCTTTATAATATAGCAACAGATGAGCAGAACTTTTTTAAATATAAAATTTCATTTTATATCATAAAAATAGTTTAAAAAATAATAATCTTTTCAAACGTACATAATAAAAAAAGCAACTTTCCAATAACCGTAAATTAAGAATTTGACACAGAAAAAAAAATATATATGTGCGTGTTTGTCTGCTTCTTTGTATATATGAATAAGTTTTATAACATTAAAATCCATCTAATTTGTATATGTTTATATAAGGTATTTGTACCCTATATGGACAGGGCTTTCAATATGGACACCCCTAATATTTTTAAAGGTAATAATTTTGATCGAGGGATGGCTCAACATTTTCGCGAAGAAAAGCAGTTGAAAAGATAATTAAGGCTGGAAAGTGCAAAAAAGCGCGCTGTTCGCCATTTAGGAGGAATCTCATTGTTTCGAGATGAGCTCATCTTAATTACTCGTAAGCTTAAATTCTTATTAGATAAGGTAAAATTACATTAAATGTTGAAAAGTGGAGTATTTCGGAAAGCTAATAAAACATATTTTCGATTGCTATTGCATATTTTGCTTAAAAATATTTACCTTATTCATTTGCTACAAGATTTAGTAAAACTACGCCCGGTTCCCAATATGGACAGCTTATATCCCAATCGACTACAATTGTTAGAAAGAAAATTCTTCGTTGCCAAGCAATAAATTGAAAAGGCATCAATGTGGTAAAATCATTTTTCAACAAGATGCCATTTGAACAATCTCCCAAAAACCTTCCTCCAAAAAAACCTTACATAAAAATAAAAAGAAGCTCCTCCCCCAGTAGGATATATGCTGGCAAAATCGTAGGTATCAATGGTATGACTTCCTCAACAAAGGAGAGCTGGTACTCCTTCTTTTGCGGTATTGATGCTTTTTCAAACATGCGACCATGCATCACATGTGACAGATATGTTCATGAGGATTATATGGGACTTACTGCCCATGGTGAAAAAGTTTCTATTTGTCCATGCTGTCAGGACTGAGTAATAACAGATTTAAATTCGCAGACAGATGCAATAAAGCTAAGCAAAACCAACAATATTATTTCATAATATTTACTCGTAACTAAGGGACTTTGCATGGGTCTTTAACGGGTAAAAACCGAAAATGAACTGCCACCCCTTCTAAAATGCATGTTCTGAAGATATTTACTGTCCCCCTCCTCCTCCGAATACTTTAAGATACATTTTTTTATTCCCTCTCCTCTAAAGTCCCTTGGAAAAGTGGCTCTTCGATACACACTATGTAGAAAGTCAATAAGAAACACCTGGCCGTAATAGGGACAGGTAGTTCTTATATGGACACTTGTAAACATTTTTTTTTGTTTTTATCATTTAAATTAAACCAGAATAATTACAAGGTCGCTAATTTTAATAATGATAGTCAATAGTCCAAGGATAGTGGTCACATATTTTTGGAGTCCTATGACTTGTAGATAGGGATGAAAAAAATACATTTTACTTAGGGTTCCTTATTGGGTACAGGTACCTTATTTGTGTATTTATTGTATGTTTTGTGTCTTTATTTATTTATTTTACTATATGAACTTTTACAAATGCTCATACATTTGCATAATGTTTCGGATTTTGCCTTAAGTTCTTCCGCACTCCAATTCCAAAATTGTTGCTACGGGCGTATATATGGTTTATGTATATTTAATTTTATGAAGTTAAAAAATATTATCTTTGCTAATTCTGAAGTCTAAAGAAAGTTTGGGATTAAATATACTTTAAAAAATTACAGTATTATCTAAAAAGAATCCCACTAATTAATGATGTAAATTATTTTTATTATTGTTAATCCTCATGAAGTATGAAGTACCATAATGCGCAAAATATTCTGTTATATTTATTTACTAAATATTACTATATAATATTTACTTTCTGTATATACTTGTGTTGTTTTCCTCTAATTAGTTGCATAATTAAATATTTATTTGAACTATAACACATTTTACTGAATTTGTAAAACTTTTAAACGTTCTAAGAAACTTTTGTAATTTCACTTTCATAAATTTAGAGATGTGTATTAAAACTCAATTTTAGAAATTAGACTTTTAATTTTAAAAGTTCCCAATGTGTTGTTGACAGTTTTAATTTGTTTCTACTCAAAAAGATTTCTTTAAATTAGAAGCTGGGAGTTAAATAATTAGAAATGTATTCAGTATGTTCTAACTCGTTAAATAATTTAAAGAGCGTTTTGTTTACTTCTGAAGTCATTAAAAAATTTAACTAGTAAGCGCAATTTTCATTATTTTTGACCGACCTTATATGATAGTTAAATTTATGTAGATATGGTATTTTAAACTATGCCGTACATGTTAATATTCAGATAGAGCTTGGTGCAATGCAATGGAAGTACAAAAAAAAAGCGACGTTAAATGATACGATCACATTAATTGTGGTATGTTGATCATACGTTCACATTAATTCACAGCTCTCTTCACAATATTGAAAATATTTTGAACAATATTTTCTATTGATAACAATATTCAATTTACTTATGAAACTGAAAATAATGGTTCTCTTCCATTTCTTCATACTTTTGTGACTCGCACGGTAACTGTTTTTTCTGCACCCGTTTATCGAGAAAGTTTTGCCGTTTGTCTACCCGTTTGTCTGTTTGATTTTAAATCAAAGTTATTTCAAAATAGATAAAAGCTTTTTTCCACGTACTTGATGAAATTAAAATTTTCATTTCAAAATTCTGGTGTTGATGTGACGTTTTTCAATTAAAATTAAGCGGTATATATTTTATACCACCGCCCTTCAACGGGTTAATAAGGAAATTCAATACATTAAAGCCATAGCGATTGATAGAGGTGACAATCCTTCTGCAATTGATGCTGTCGTATTTAAACTGCGGCGCCCTCGTTCCTCAAACTCACCGCAATCTTCTACTCTATCTAATATTAGTATTGTGTTATCCTTCTTTCCTAAATCAAGCTTTACCATTGCTAAAATTCTCAAACAACGTGACATCAAAATAATTTTTGCCCCTATTAACAAACTCACCCTCTTCAAGTTAAAATATCCAATAGATTTGTCTAACTCATGGGGAATATTCAGTATTAATTGTCAGTGCGGTCATTCCTACATTAGACAAAAAAAAAAAAAAAAAAAAAAGTGTTAATGAACATACAAATTATATTAAGAAACAAGAAATCAATAAATCCTCTATTGCAAAACAATGCTGGGAGATGAACCATACTTTCGATTTCAGTTCAGCGAAAATTATTTCCAAACCTACTTCCATTCATGAACTTAACTTCCTTAAAGCATTTCACATTTATAAAAATTTTGACAAAATTGTCAATTGTGAATTCGCTACCCGCCCCCTTCTATCGAATTGCCGGAAATATTGCATTCAAACCTCTATTTCGTGATTATTTTTTTTTTTTCCCGCTCCATTTGACCTTTTTCTCTCTCCTTCGGTCCCTTTCCACATACGTTCTTCTATTGGCCCTTACTTGCAGTCCTCTGCCATCCTATTGGTCGCCTTCAAGCCTTCGTCTCTACTATATAGGGGAGAGTGGGGATACTTGAGCATAGGGGATACTTGAGCCACCCTTATTATCTCAACAGTTAGTTAATTTTTCTTTCTAAAACTGCCAATATGATAACATATTTATAGTTCTGAACATGTAAAAAAGAAATCACACATCTTGGTACCATTTTGAAAATATAGTGATTAATAGTTGTCTTTTCCCTATCTGAAGTAAATATTTGGGTGCATAGCTTTTTTGTTTTTTTGTAATCAAAGTTTTGTTTAAAGTTGCAACTATATACATACATTCAATAAGCATAATTTCAATTGTATTTTGAGTCTAAAATAGTTCTAATAGCTGCATGCTTTATTTAGTAAAACTCTGGGAAACAAAAATAGTGATAGTGGGGATACTTGAGCCAATGAGAGTGGGGATACTTGAGCCATATCTCAACCATCCCCATTAGAAATTAAACATGGGTGAAACAAACAAAAAATAAATTTCCATCCTTATATTCACTAATAGATATTTTTCTGGATAAAAGGGGGAATAATTTTTCATTTTATTTTTTTTTTCTTAAAAAAATAACGACCTAAAAATGTTTAAAAATGTATATTTTTTAAAATGAAAATATCTATTTTATTTTTCATTTTGACTAACAAAATAGCCTGTCTAGGTAAATGTAAACATACTTTTCAATTTAACTTTCATTAAATTAAAATAACTTTTTAAAACGGTTTTACAAGCTATAATCTCTAATACTTTAATTAGTTAGGTCCAACATATCAAAATATTTATTTTTTAATATAACATATTAAGATTAATATTTTATATTGAAATCGTAACTTCTGTTGCTGTAACCTTTTTTTTTTTAACTATCAAAAATGAAGAAAAATTGGTAAAAAGAGCGCACAAAAAACAAGAAAAGCAACAAAAATCCCAGTTCAAACTTACCTGCATGGAGCCAAAGAGGAAGACAAAATTTTTTCCTGTGAAATAAAAAAAGTGTTTGAAATAGTAGAATGATACATCTGGCTTAAATTCCGACAGCTACTAAATTAAAAGCATGAGTTCGACAATATCATTAGAGGAAAATTCTGTCAATGATGGTGATGATGTGAAAAGAAAATCTTCTATTGATGGTTGGTTACTAATAAAATATGCAAGAAAGAAAACTGTAAAAATATTTGTTGGATAAGTGCTGAATATTTTGAAAATGAAATTTGCCCGAAGAATTGCAGATTCCAAATTTAAATGGCTCTGAACTGAGGATGTTTCTACCGTCGTTATAACTCAAGTTGAAATTGTCCTCCGACAACCAGTTTTAGCGACAAAAAATGATCGTATTACTAGCTTTGTTTTCTCAATTGGTTTTGAATGACTTTGCGTTTCATAATTTATCATTCTGTAAAATGTTTGTGCAAAAATAAAGCGAAAAAAATTACTTTTGTAGATATTTTTCCTTAGTGGCTCAAGTATCCCTTCACTATGTCTCAAGTATCCCCGCCATGGGGATACTTGAGCCACGATGTAAAACAAAAAATAAACATTTATTATGCATAGAAAAATAGTTCAAAATTAATTGAAAGTGGTTTTTAGTTGAAGAAAAAATATCAAATTTTCATTTTCAATATTTTATTTTATTCTAAAAAAATATAAAAAAATTAAAAAAATTAAAATTCAAAAAATGGCTCAAGTATCCCCATCTTCCCCTATACGAGCGAATTTCTACCTCCTCTAGCACTGACGACGGTAAGCTAAATGCTACCGAAACCGATCTGCCGCTTTTATAATATATTTGGTGCTTTTTAACGTCGCTGATTTTTGTATTCTATATGCTATACGTGGATTTAAAATTTGTATTTTTTTTAAAATGAAAATCCCCCAATAAAATCAGTTTTATTAAACAAGTTTTTTTTTAAAAAGGACAAACTTAATAAAATAAAATACGTAATAAATTAATTTTTTTTTTTTTTTTTTTTTTTTTTTATGAAAATGTGACTAATATTTGTTGGAAATAGCCAAACAAAGAAACAGATGAAGTGTTCTAATTCAATAATATGCATATGCATGTTTTTCCCCTTAACAATTGGTACTATCTGATTTTTATTTGAATTGCACAGATTAATGAATAAAATACAGTTTAATACTATGCTGCTTCATAAAAATATTACTTTATATTTAATAAAAGATGTCAATGGAGACTACCAAGCAAATAGTATCAAGAGTTTAAATTTGCAAGTGTGTCAACAATATTTTTCGGTTTTATATACTTTTTAATCATTAAACCGTTATAAATGTTTATTCATATTGATAAAGCTAAACTAATTTAGGGACATTATTTAAAATTTTAGTATTTTTTATTACAATTAGTTAATAAAAGATTAGCAAAAAAAAAAAAAAAAAATCAATATTAAAAGTAAATAATATATTATTTGAATAGTAATATATAGATATACTTTAAATAGTAGATAAAATGGAATAAAATAAAGCGAAGAATATACAAGATATAACAAAATATTAAATTGAATGTAAGGTTATGTTAAGTGTAACTGTTTGAAATAATAAAAATAATTTGAAATATTTTATCAGAGTTTTTTATTTAAAGCTGTTTTATCAATCTATATGAAATAGTACGTGAAATGAAATGATCTATATGAAATAGTAAATATAACGTGTAGCATTTTCTTTCTGATTATAACAAGAAATATTTTGAAGAATGCTCACTAAAGAAGAAAATTCGCAGTTTCTTCTGACAATTTTAAAGCTCTCGTGGGCAACATTATATTCATATATGAACGAAGCTGTAATGTTTAATCTTGATGAATTATTCCTTTGTAAATTGATATTTTGAATGCATGTTGAATACTATTTTTCTAAATAGGAAAATTTCATTAAATATTATTTTTATATTAATTTAAAATTATTAAACATTAATATTATTAAATATAATTTAATGAATATGTACCAACTTCAAGCACATATTTAATACACAATTTTTTTTTTTTTTTTTTTATTTAACCATTACGTTAATATTGGTTAAATATTAGTAATATTTTAAATTCATTGACCTTCATTATATTAGAAATGTTACATTATACGTTTTAGTAAATAGTTGGACATGGTTTATTTCCAAGGGTTATATATTTATTTACAGTTTAGCTATATGAATTGTGAATATACATTGATTCAATAAACATAAACACTTAAAGATTTAATTTGCAAATTCGTGGTAGAAATCTATAAAAACTAAACAAAAAAATATAGCATGAATATGCTCAAATACTGCAATATATTGTTATAAAAATTTTAAGCTATAATTTCTTGAAAAATAAATATTATTTATTTATTTATTTGAGGGCAAAACCAAATTATGGAAACTTCTTATCCAGGAGCAGGAGATTTATAGTTATAATCATCAGACATTTTTCATTGAACCAAAACTCAAGCAGGATTAGATAATTTCTAGATATTTTGGATACCTTAATAGATCCTAGTATATGTTATAGGTTATCAGTATTTTTTTATTCTGTATTGTTTTTAATGATGTATTCTTAATATGTTTGATACATTTTAAAGGTAATTAAAAATCAACATAAAATTTCAAATTTTGATTTAATACATATCTATATCTTTTTTTTATTTATAAACAATATATTTTTGCTATTGATTTAGCCAGATTACACTTTTAAATACATTATCAAAAATCCGATTTTTTTTTCACAGAATTTGGCCATTTTTGAAATTAAATGGCTCTCTGTTATTTATTTATTTATTTTTACTCCAAAAGTCATAATGCTCATCAGAACATTTGTATGGATTATTATAAAATCTAATATGAATAATTTTTCAAATATGTAGTTTTAAACTAAAATACTTTTAAATATTTACAATAATAGCATATTTAGCTATGGTTATTTTTATTCTTAAAAAATCTATATATTATTTTTCAACAAACATTTTTAATATACAATTAAAAATTAAATATTCACCTAAGAGTTGATCGTTTCAAATACACATTTATGCTTATTATCTGTTTCAAGTTTCACAATATTTCATACATGTACTAAATGGTACCCGTCAAGATTTAACTATAAACATGTTAAAATATTAATTAGTATAATGTTTGATTTTCTTTGTTAGTTACCTTTACATAAAGCTTAGAAAACTTTATTTTTTTGTATGTTATCTATGTGATTCCCATAGATTCAAAGCATTTAGTGATTCTGTCAGTATAGCCTATTCAAGTCATCAGCTAAAATAATTTTAGGCAGAATTTTAACAGAGCTTGCTTTTTAGCAGAATGATAATTAAAATTAATTGGACTGCTATTTATTTTGGTGAATTTTATCAGTGTTTCGAAAACATAACAATGTTTAGTATTTTTAATTTTTTTAAATTATATTGAAAAGTTTTTATTAATTTTATTTTTATCAGTCTCATTTGAATCCCGAAACTTAAAATTTCATGTTACCAAGTAACTATTTATAGTATATTTGAATTATTTGAATTTTTCATAACGTTTTCATACATTATTTAATTATTAAACCATGAGTATCACAAAGAAGTTCAAATGTAATTCTTATATGACTATTTTTCTTTCCCCCTTGTTTTCTCTTCTTTAATTTAATCCCCCCCCGGAAAATAATTAATACTTTTCCTTATATGCAAACAAACATAAATATTCCTTGGAATGCTCATACAAAATATAACAAAAATTATAGATTAGTTTAAATTAAATGAAAAATAATTTAGCTTAAATATTTTAAGTTAAAAATGTTAAACTATTTCTAAAATATCTTAACAGACTTCACAATTTTAAAGATTCAGACATTACTTCAAAACGGCACTTGGGGATTTAGTTAAAAATCATTTAATATATAGTGTAAATGATGTATAACATTTATTTATTTATATAATTGCGGTATATTGCAGTTTACAAATGGTTTACTTTTTCTAAGCTTCCACGCACATGACAGGAAAGGGAAAATTGCTGTTACTACTGACCGACAAAATAATGTTTAAACATTTACATTTTTTAGAAAATTAGAATAATTTCTTTTAATATTGCAATATGTTAAATTACATTTTACGACATTTTTGCAATTTTCATTTGTGTGTTTTGTATTTATTGTAGTTTTTTTTTTTTTTTTTTTTTTTTTTTTTTTTTTTTTTTTTTTAAGAATGCGATATGTAAAGATTTTCAATAATTTTATTCTTACAAATATATCGCTAAAGCCCTGAATTGGAAATTGGCTGTTTATATCTAATAATTACTATGTTTTGATTACTTGAAATATTTTAAAAATAAAATTGTTACTTAAAAAACATTGTTGTGTGTTAAATTTTATTTCATCATAAAGCATCAAAAAAATAATGATAACAAAAGAATAAAAATCATATAACTTTTCCTCGTAGTAAAATGTATCATTATTCAAATAAATTGTTTTGCGGAGCGCTGGGATCGAACCCTAGTCCTCTACAAAGGTTCAGAGCTTTAAATTCGTGCCTTAAACTACTGAGTTAACCAGACTTGCTTCGGCATTCTTTTAACTGTAAGGGATAATAAATTCAACTTCACGCATGCACAAATGCCTAAATTTTGTTGATCTTAAAGAATTAAACCTACCGTTTTAATATATATGACGTACAGTGATAAACGGATAAAAAAAACGAGTTCTTCTTTACTTTTTAAAATGCACAAATTATTTTAAAAATCAAATTATAGCATACTAAAAAATTTAATCTGATTATAGATTGTTGTATTTTACAATTAATCCATACAAATGGTCATGGTTATATAGAAAAGCGTTTGAAGATACATCATTTACAACATTCATTTTTACATTTAGACAAATACCAGTCATCTTATTTTTTTTATGTTTTTCATACTGTCTCGGTGTAAAATAACTGAAAGTTGTATAGCCATTTTCGCAGAATATTTTTTATTAAAAATATTTTATTTATTTTAGATATCAATCATATTACCCAATATAATGTACAAAGGAACTTATCAACATATATTTATTTTAAATTTCTTTTTTTTTTATATATATATACTATCTTATAGAAATATCATAATTTGTTATACTGAAACCAAGATAGTAACAAGAATATGAAAGTTTTCAAATAAAGTGTAAGAAGCATTATCACCATTTCACACAAATATAGAATATCAAAATTCTCAAGTGATAGTAAATGTAAATTTAATTAAATGTCACTTTTAGAATTCAATCTCTGACACGTGTAAATTTAACTTCTAGTAAAATAGTTTCTAATTCTATAATCTAGACTAAATAGAAATACATTTTATAACAAAAGAATTTCACATATATATACACATTTTGCATGTACATATATATATATATATATATATATATATGCATGTAACCATACTATAATACACACATATACATACATATATCAACATTTATTCGCAATTTATTATTAATAGTTGGATATATAGTTAGTTTATAAATTATATAAAATAGAGAAAAGTGCATATAAAAACTCGTGCAAATTTATTTGAAAAATATTAATCTATGTAACATTCTCAAGAGTTTTTCATTAATTGCAACATAAGTAAATCATTTTAGTAAAAATCCAATCTACTGATTTTCAGCTTTGTACTAAAGAATATATTAAATTATTCGCATTTTAATTAGAAGTTTTCAATATTGTAAGCTATTATATGTATAGATTCAATAAATGTTTTATGTTGCTACAAATATACAAGGAAAATAAATTAATTTAATTTTTATAAGAAATAAACTTCTAGAGAATATGCATTTCCATTTTAATGGTATTTTGTTTCATATATAAGAATTTGTATTAGTTTCGCATACTACATTTGCACAAAAGTGGTGAATCAAGTGAATTATACTCATGAAACAGCAATGCATCCCTGTAGCAAAAAGTATATTTGGCACAAGTACCTGACAGATCTATACCTTTAAATACCTAAATTATATTTTTTTCTCATGTGTTATAGATGCAAAGTGCATCATTCATAAGAGGCTATGGATAAATATTAGCGTAGTAAAAAGGTATGTCTTGTATAAATAAATAAATATATATATATATTAGAGACAATTAAATGTGTATTTTATATTCAAAAACCACCATAAGCGTACTATTAATAGAACCCAAAACACGTAGTATTTTATGGCAAATGCCAAATTAGTATATATATATATGTATATAAGCATAGCCATTTAAGCATGTTCAACGTTTCCAATGACGCAATCGTCCTTAACATAAGTTATCCAATGATCGCACACACTGATCTACAATCATACATTGTTTAAGGTACACGGGAAATGTCTTTATCTTTGAAATAAATTCACGCGCTGATACTCAGGAAAAAAATAGGAAGAGTATTCTAAATATGCAAATATTTAATAAAACAGTTTGTTGCTTTGTTATTAAGTTATATGTGGGTTCAAAATCGCATCGCTGAGACTCTCAAAATGAGAGAGATTTAAAAAAAAAAAATCATTATTTAACTACTAAAATAAAAAAGAGAGATTGTATATCTACTATACGTAACGTCATTCTAATCTGTTTCAGCATATATCTATCCCACGGACACCTCATAAAGTTATCTCTCTATTCTAAAAAAATTTAACTTACGCTGCCACTGCCGCTGACGTTGATTTTTTTGTGACCGAGAGTCTTTCTTCGCAATATTAAGGAAACTATTGTCTACAAAAGTATGAAATCAAGCTGTATTATTGAAAAATATTTGATAAATACACCAATGAAGGCAGTTTTGAGATCGAAAAATTATTTAAAGGGATATTTAACGTTAATGTTCTTCAAAATCTTTCCATTAAAAAAAATTATAGTAGCAAAAACTATACACAGGAATTTAATAATCTTTAGATCATTTTATAAACAATAACTTCCTGCTGTGCAGTCTTCAATTATTTTTTTTTCAATTTGACTTATTCTTTGACGCTTTATTTTAATCATAAATTCAAATTTTCAGCCGTAGAATTAGCGTATCATACGTAGAATTCAAAATATAATTCTACGTATTTTAGCAAAGATTAATAATTTAAGTTGTTTCCAGTTTTTAAAAAGAACGCAAAAATAATATTTCTTACAAAATATATATATATATATATTTGCCCGTGATTGTTGTACACGGATAAATCTTACAAATTTGAATTAAAATATCACATGTTAAAAATATGTAAATATAAGCCTAAATGTTATTAGTCTGTAATTAATTAAGTCTAAAGTTATTTATAAGTGTAAAATTTTAGTCTTTGAATATATCATTTTCCAAATGATCGTTGTGATTTTTTAAACAATACATAAAAAATTATATATTGTTATGTTGCTAACTTACTAAATCCCCCCCCCCCCCAATGAAAATAAACTTAATATCATTCAGATGATATTGTTTATAAAAAAAATGCAAAGCAACATGTACCCAGTAAAGACAGAAAAATATTGTAACTATTGTACTTCGCGTAAAATACTGTTTCTTCACGAATTTAAAAAATAAATAAATAAATAAAACTAGAATATTTATTAAATCGCAGTAAATCATCGGTATAATTTAAATTTGCACACATAAAGCACAAATTTTTAAATTAAGTTTTTTTCTTTTTTTGGTCAACGTTTTCGCCTTTCTCTTTTCTAAACATTCCCCTCCATTTACTTCAAATTCACATCCCATTTTAACTAGCAGTTTACCGACACAGTTTTTACCGTAAAAAAATGCAGTAAAACTAGATGCAAGGAAAACATTTATATTTAATATTATTTCAGTTATTGCGGCAAAAACTTCTGGCAACATTTCTGCTAGCAGTTTTAACCTTAAATGTAACTTTTTTAGGTAGATTTCGTAAGAAATACTACCGATTGCAATCGCACCAGTTTATATATCTATCTATTTATCTATACATATATATATCTCCCTTTTTATGGACACGATAACTTCTATAATTCTTCACCAATCTCCACCAAACTGGTACATAAAATCAAAGGGGATAAAATCTTGGATAAGTTCGTTATTGGGCAAAATCGGACCAAGGGGGTCGGAATAGGGGGCGTTTTTGTGAAAACCGAAAAAACGCCATAACTTCTTAATTAAAGTAGATATCGAATCGGTTTAAAGTTTATATTACTTCTTAAAAATGGACCGAAAGTATATGCATGACAGATTTTTGATAAATTTAGAAGTGGGCTCAAGGGACGAAAAAAACAGGGATTTTGAGAGAAAAAAATTCATAACTTTGTCAATTTTCAAGATATCAAGTCCAACTAAATTTTTTGTAAATGTTCTTAAAATTATCTAAAACTTTTGTATTTACAAGTTTTTGATAGGACCAACTTTTACCAATGAAAAAAATTAAAAACGAAAAGAAAAAGGGCGCTGGAAAAAGAGAAAAATCCATAACTCCGTCAATTTTTAAGATATCAAATCTGATTAAATTTATTTTACATCTTCTTAAAAATGTCTACAACTTTTATATTGACCAGTTTTTCATAGAACCAATTCGTATAGCAAAAAGAAATTAAACAAAAATAGGAGTTGTAGAAAAAACCTCAAATCCAAACTGCTTATATTCTGACTCATTTTTAAATTCATTTTTGATTTTAAACGCATCCAAATGGTAGATCCTCTTATTTAGAAACCGTATAAAGTGACGCATTGGTCAATTTTCTGATAAAGACAGAATATATTTCAAAAAAGGCTACCAAAAAGGGTATTTTGAACAGAATTTCTGAAAGTCATCGGGACTGAAAATTGAAGGAAGTATTCAAATAAGAAATTGCGTTTTTTTTCTGATTCGTTTTTAAATCCATTTTTGTTCTCAAACGCATCCAATTTGCAGATCCTCTTATTTAGGAACTATATAATGTGATGCATTGATCGGTTTTTTGATAAAGACAGAATATATTTCGAAAAAGGCTACCAAAAAGGGTATTTTGAACAGAATTTTCCGAAATCATCGTGACAGAAAATTTAAGAAAGTGTTCAAATAAAAAATTGCCTTTTTTTCTGACTCGTTTTTAAATCCATTTTTGCTCTCAAACGGATCCAATTTACAGATCCTCTTATTTAGGAACTATATAATATGATGCATTGATCGGTTTTTTGATAAAGACAGAATATATTTCGAAAAAGGCTACTAAAAAGGGTATTTTGAACAGAATTTCCCGAAGTCTTCGTGATTTGAAAATTTAAGGAAGTTTTCACATAGCAAATTGCGTTTTTTATGACTCGTTTTAAAATCCATTTTCGCTCTCAAACGCATCCAATTTACAGATCCTCTTATATAGGAACTATATACTGTGATGCATTGGCCAGTTTTTTGATAAAGATAGAATATATTTTTAAAAATGCTGTCAAAGTGAGTATTTCGCACAAAATTTTCCGAAGCAATCATGATTAAAGAATTAAGGATGTATTCAAACAACAAATCGGTTATTTTATGACTCATTTTTAAATTCAATTTTTTTCTCAAATGCATTCAACTGACAGTTTTTTGTTATTTAGGAGCTGTATAATGTACTGTTTTGGTCGATTTTTTTATAAAATTTAGAATCTATTTCAAAATATGTTGTCAAAATGGGCATTTGAGCTGAATTCTTCTGAAGATGATTCTGATAAAACCAGTTTTTGCAGAAAAATGAAATTAAAAATTTTTCATAAACGGCCAAATGAAGTTATTAAACTGGGTTTATTTCTAATCATATATATATATATATATATTGTTGAAATGAGCACTCTTCGAAATCTACCTCCGCCTATAGGCCCAGCGGACAGAGATTTTTTTTTTTTTTTTTTACAGCAGAGTTCTCAAACCTACCAAAATTCTTATAATCTTGATAAATTTCTAAACACCTCCAACTTATCATTTTATGGGGAGTTAGTTGGGTCTAATGATTTCCCATTGATGATCCTTCTCATGCCATCTCGGCAAAATACCTTTAGCTTTCCATATCACGTATTTTTTCAAAACTATGCAAATCATAAATTTAAAATTCAAAATTCAGTAATTAGATATCAGCAACCATTCTAAGGTCACACATTTCAGCATTCAAAACACACATCATCGACAATGACTATACCCAAATAATCACATACAGTAACCAACTACAAAATGACAACATCAAGGGGGTAGGAGACATATAAGAAGGATATGCACAAATATGATCTAAGAAACTAGATCTAAATGCTGTCTAGCAGGTATTTAGATCATTACCACTTTAAGAAGCTGATACTAGGAAGTTTACTATGTTTAATTAAAAATAGGTATTACTTATTCGTATAGGGAAACGAAAATGACATGCTTGAGGCAATTGGGAGATTTAAAAAAGATCTAAAAAATAATTTAGTCATCAATACAAAGCAATATACATCTTTATTTTCTGCAAAATACATACATGAAAAACTTTTGAAGTCTTAGATATTGTCATTTTGACACTTTTGCTCTTGCTGTTTCTAAATAAGACAGACACTTTAGCGACTTACTTCTATCAACTTTCTTCTCTTAATTAAATGAACAGGGTGCTTTTTATGTAATGAAATTAAAACCCTATAACAAAAGAAACACTTATCCAAATGCCCTAAAAGTTTAGCAATAGGATGCCAAAGCTATGGGATTTTTTAAGGCGTGGTTAAAAAAATAAAAATAATAAAACATAAACTGAAACCGACAGAGGATTCTGTGAATGAAGTAAATTCAGGGGTAAGGGGATAAGCTTGTACTTGATACATGCGCATTGGCGATAAAAAATATAAAGCAGTCATACCTCATATTCATTATTCTACAGATGTCCTCGTAATAACTATACTTTTGACGCCGAAAACAGTGGACAGCGCATTGAATATCGCTTACATTTTCATTGCATTTCTGCGAAGATATTTGCAGTCCCTTTTCTCAAATATTGTATTCTGGAAAACAATGGGTAGAACTTTAAGAACTATAAAATCTTATTTTGCATATCAAAAATAAAAGCAGTAATTCAGAAAAATGATTGCGAACATTTTTGGAGAAGGAGAACGAAATAACGAATTCAATGAACTGCACAACTAACGCAAGAGATTTCCAATGAACTGTCTACTGTTTTCAGCATTAATGGTGCATTCATTGCGAGGATAGCTGTAGAATAATTAATATGTTGTATGAGTTTTTCAAATTTTTATCGTTAATCTGCATGTGCCAGGCTCATTTTCTGGCTTTAGTTCATATACTGCGCCATTTGTGGGTTTAATTTTAAATTTTAATTTTTTAGTTACGTTTCTATAATATTAACCAAAACAAAAAAAAAGTTCCCGTTGCTTTGGCATCATATTATTAAAATTTCAGGTCATTTGCATCAGTGATTCCTTTGTTATAAACTCTTTTTATATCCGCTAGGTTGTACTAATCTCAATTCTCAGCACATCTAGTCGCTTGTATTTATACCCTCTCCTCTCATATACACTTTTTAAAATTTAAACGATATAAATAGGAATAAATAATAGACATTATTAAGAAATTGTGAAATAATTAAAATGCCGGAAATTTGTATAATTTAGAAGAATAATGCAGAGTTAAATTTTTATATAACATTGATATCTTTTATCTTCCAACTTATTAAACGTTAAATTATGAAAAAAAATAAAGGAAATAATTTAAAATAATTATGATGTGAAGCGATAAACACAGGATGATATAAGAGAAAATATATATTTCGTTCTTTATAAATAATAATAATAAGAATTTGATACATTTACTTGGTATGTAGAAAAAAACAATAAATGAAGAAATGATAAGTAAAAACAAGAAATAAATATTTTTACGAAAAAAAAAAATCTTTTTTTTTCTTGTTCTTAAAAAATCTGAAAATATTTAATACAAGGTCAAAAAACATAAACTAAAAAATATATTTTTATTTAATATCAGTTTTAATTACACATCGAGATACGATATTTATAATATAGGTAATTCTTTTCAATCTTTTGAATTCTATGAATAGAAAATCCCCCTTTCAAAGTTAATCTTGCACGCATTGAAGATTTATTAACTAAAGAGCATATTAATTACTCTTAACCTCATTACTTTGGGAGAATTGAAATTTTCAATACACTGGGATTTCAGAATAGAATTTCATCTACGAAAAAAAATTTTCCATTTCAATGTCTATAACTGCAAATGCATCTCTCTCACATAGTTAATGAATTTTATTAAATTAAACTAAAGTATAATGATTTAGATACTTTTACTCTTTAATTAATCACTTTTATTGATGTTCACAATGTTTTCCAATGTGAAATTTAACTAACTAGATGTTTCAAGTCAAAGAAACTTTTCAAAGAAATACTATATCTCAATGCCGTAAAAAATAAATAAGTAAATGAGTAAAAAGTTTTATGTTTCTGCCACTCTTTTTCAAAATCCGAATTGCATAATTGCAACAAATTATTTACTATTACAGATATTATTTAATAATTATGGAGTGAAAAAACTGTATTATTTGTACTGGCATTTCTTCTGGACAGCATAAGTGAGCAGCATGATTTGAAGAAAAATTATTAGCTATTACTAACTATCAATGCTTTGTAAATAAATGTTTTAGGACACTGATAATTTTTGGGTAGACTTCGTATGAAATGCTACCTATTGCGGTCGCTCCTATGTTTTAATTTCTGAAACCTTTTTGGAGATTTACACTGTTCATGAACCTAGACACCAAAACTACCACCATTAAAAAAAATTGTCTATTTGTCATTTTTTACAGACACGATATCTTCTATAATTCTGCTCAAGTCTTTTTGCAAGTCTTCAAGCCTTTCATTCTAACCCCCACAATGTCTTCAGTCATAGGGTTTTTTAATCTTTATGGACATTCAAAAAGCAGCGTCCTCTTGAAGATCCTCGGCATCGGCTCGTGGGTCTCGGCGTCTCTGTAGGTATCGTTGTATCGCAAGTCTCTATGGTGACTTGGGGGGAGGGGTCGAGTGAGAGACTTCTCGAATCTCTATAGGTTTTGGATGATTCTGGATGTCGTAATTTGCCGTTCGTGCCATGTTTGTGAACGTGGGCCATGAGACGTGCGTTCTGCAGCATTAAATGTCCGGAAGCATCCGGACATGCAAGGAGGAAGCATGGTCGACTCTTCCAGAGCCCGAAGAAGTTTGCGAACGGTACCAGAATGAATGTCTACATTTTTCACGAATTGAAATAATTAAAGTCCGTGAGTCTATGAAGTATAGTCTCGCATTCAAATTCTCAACGCATTTTTTATCTATTAGCTAGATTTCTAAACTTTACCTTCAATTTCTCTGGCTCGGTTTAACATGTTCGTTCTCCAACGTGACCAAATTTCTGTCAAGTTGTTTTTATGGATTTTATAAATTTGCAATCAAAATATACAGTTGCTGATTGATTGCAGAACACACCAAATAATAAAAATATATCCCGCTATTGCTGGCGATTGTTCCTGTTTTCTTTGTTCGAAGATATTTTAGAATTACAGACTTCCTTAATGATCCTGGTAAACTAAAAATAAATTAAAACTTCCGTTCCACTGATTTATAATTTATATTTGATATATGAAATTTTGGATGGGAAAATTGCCAAACATGCATAACCGATTGAAAACTGATTAAAACTAGCGATAATTGGTTCAAGTGGCTCTCGTGTAACAAAATAATTACTTTAATCGTTAGACAATCGTTTTTCTATAAAATCAATAGTTAAACCGTAAAATGATATAATTTTATACATTTCAACGGATTTATTGAGTTACTTCATAAAATAATTAAATATTTTATTAAATAAAGGATTATACACTTAAACGGTAACATTTATAATTTATCGTTTTACAATATATAGATTTAAAATTTTCAGGGATAAAATATTAAAATTTGTATATGCTTTATACAAGCTTCTTTGATATTTATATATGTATTAGTCAAAGGTTTCAAATAAAATGCATTAAAGTATTAATTACATCAGCCATTTTTCAATGAATTCCATTTATATTACGTAATTCCTATTAAAAAGTATAAAGTAATCATTGAAACTCAGTTATGTTTTTCATATTTTAATCTTATAAACCTACTTTAATTTTAAAACGTAATTACGGAATTCACTAGAAGAAATTATTTACGATTTAAAAAAAAAAAAAACAAATAAGCAAATTCTGATGCTTTCAATCAAATATAATTTAGTTTAATATTTGCATGATAAACAGATTTTTCCAAATTTAAAACATGAAAATGTACTTTGAAGTTCTTTTTTTCCTCAGATTTTAATCAAGATGATGCAGGTTTTTATGAAAAATGTTAAATTTGAAAGTGCCCTTTCTTTAACTTAAAATAAATGATTAAGAAAATGAGAAAGTCTCAATTAGTATTAAAATATATTCCGAAATATATATAATTTTGAAGATAGCTTTAATGAATCTTGTTTTATAACTTTTTATATAATAGTCCACATTTTAGTAAATATTTGTCTTAATATTTGTGATTTCTCTTATTTCTAGTTGCTATTTCTGTTTTTTTTTTCATTAAAATTACATTAAAAATATGAAATTTTAAAGAAAGAAGTTTAGAAAGAGCTTAAAAGAATAGTGAAAGTCTAGACTACTGGGATGCCAGCCAGATGTTAATCTAAATTAACTTTTGCACTTAGAGTTATGTGATATCAACGAAGAATCCTACAGAATAAAAAACTATTACTAAGCAGTTTATATAAATGTATGCCAACACTTTTAATCATTCATTGTATTACAATTAAACAAATGCCGAATTTACAGTTTAGTACTAGAACCTAGGGTGCCAATTTATAATCATGAAATTCACATTAATAAACAGCTAAATTAGCAACTAATACACTGTTAAGTAGAATATACAGTGTGTCCGCACTCAACGGTGGCCAATGCTAATTTCTAAACCGTTAGTCATTTACACATAGTTACAATTGCGAGAATACTTTATAAAAGGTAAGGAATTGTTTTTAAGCGATTTGGGTAAAAAAAAATACTACAATTTTACGAAAATTAAATTTTTATGTGGTCCCCCGGTACTATAAGTGGTATTTAGCAAATTTCTTCCACTACTCTCACAAGGATGACAAAAAGGATCTTATTCATCTAAAATTTAAATTGACCGAGTTATGAAACTTTAAATTTCGTGACTTAAACCACTTTTCTGTAATTGGAAACAGATGAGTTAGAGTAAGGGAACGTACTTTAAGGGAACGTACATCAAGTACGTAAAGTTTTATAAAGGGCGTCCATTTACAACGCTATTTCTAAGTCATTTGTCACAGACGTATAGCTCTAATTACAAAAATGTTTTAAATGTTTCATTTTATTTCGATGCGTAAATGCGTTTTTTGTGCATGCGCAAGCCTCTTAGTTTTCTGAGTATCAAATAATTGACTTTTTAATGACAATGAATTGTGCTTCATTATTTATATTTCACAAATGAATTAATAAAATTCTAAGCTTCAGGTACATCAGGATAGACCTTGGACTAACTGCATAAAAAATATGAGCCTATAGTTTTCGCTATCCATTGCAAACACATATACAGACAGAGCGCTGTGTTCTTTTATTAGTATAGATTACTGTGAATATTTTAAATAATTTATTTAATGCTGATTCATTAATTTTATGTGTTTTGTCTTTTTTACACGCAAATCAAAAATAGATAATACCATGATGCATACAAAAATTTACAATATTGACAAAAATGACAAAAAAAAAGATGCTAAGCTCACAAAAACTCAAACAATCTTTAAAAATCGCATTGAAAATTGCATTGAAAAACGCATTGAAATGTAAAATTTAGTAAATTGGACTGAAATTTTGAAACAATTTTCTTTTAATTAATGTCAAAAACTGACTCAACATGCGAAAAAATACTAAAAATCGCATTAAAAAATTCGTGAAAAATTCAAAAATAGCTGTATGAACTCCAAATAAACTTTATTGGAAAGAGAACAAAATTTACTACATTGGTTTAAAAGAATGAAACCTGATTCAGTAAAGTGAAAAAACGCTTCGAAACGTAAAAAGAACGCTAAAAATTCTAAAAATTGACTAAAAAATTAAATACAAAAATTCTCATAAAAAAAATCGGAAATCGGGTTCCGAGATGCAAAGCTTTATGTATAGAAGTACCTCCCCCCAAATTTTGTAGCTCTGTGTACAGCGGTCTGATTAGAACAGGGATGACACACTCACAAACTTGTCTCTTTATTATTATAGATAGATAATTGTATAAAGACTTATTATTCTTTAAAATAGGCTCTCTTTTATTAATGCATCATTTCTCACAACTCAACCACAATATTAATATTTATGCCCATATAGCAGGTTTCAACTGAAATGCTGTTCAGAACGCGCGTTACATTTTTCTACTTGTTCATTAGATTGTAAATACGATGACCTTTCGCACTCCATCTTAAGCGGGGGAATAAAAAAATTCAGACTACGACAGATCGTCATCTGGGAATAATAAGATTCTATCTGCGTTTTTGAAAAAATGTGACTTACCTCTATAGAAAGGTTCTATTTGTCTCTGCGAAGGCATTTCTGGGTTAAAATAATGTGATATTATGATTGTTAGGTCATATGCAAATTTTATATATAACATCATTTTGATGCAAAATTGCCTTCATAGAGACAAATAGAACCTGTCTATATCGATAAGTCATTTTTTTCAAAAATACAGATAGAATTTTATTATTTTCAAGTGAAGATATTTAGGCTGTTTAGTGGTTCGGGAAGCGTTGCGATGCTGTGTTTTAATCAAGAACTGCGTCAATTTGAAGAACAAGCTTGTCACAGTTTTCCGCATTTGAAGCTCAAGATTCATGCGCAGCAAAGCGCATTGTTCGTCATCAATGTCGTCTCTTCCGTCTTTTTTGAAGAATTTGCCCTTTGAGACTTCGACAAAACTCTTATTTAACATGGGGAGATACTCATTAGCCGATTTGTTTAGTTTTACATAAAATTTTATGGCGTACCTCTGCTTCATTCTGAAAAGCTGACGCCACTTTCATACCCGTGTCTATTTCATGGGTGATCGTTTTATCATGTCGTTTTAAGAAACATCTAAAAATCAGTACCCGATCTAACCTTTTCAAAGTAAACTCTGCTATGTGAAAACTATATATTTATAGTGAAACACTTTTTTAATAAATAATTTTTTCCGTATTTTATTTACTTTCAAAATGTTGTGAGGGACTTTAGGTATGTTTGCGAAGTATCTTTTAATTTAAAATGTACTGCAAAATAAGTATACCGTGGCAATAACGCTATCCCTTTGCGTTATTACCCTTATTCATTCTTTTCAGTTTCGGAACTACATCCAAAAAACCGTTATAATTTATTTATTATTATTATTTTTATTTTATACACGAGAGAAAATTATTTAATTGCTGAAAATCTAGAAGGATAAAGAGAAATGTGTGTCTTAAATGCTTCAGACATTACAATTAATCTTAAATAAAAAATATTTATTAATTTATAGGATTGTGGCGTTTGCATCTTTAGAATATGATAATTTAAATACAATTATTCTATCTTAGTTTATAGTTTTGTTTGCATGGTTTCATTATCTACAAAGATGTGTAATAACGCAAAAAATTATCAAGAAATCCTGTCCCAATATTTCATAAATCCACACCTGCTAAAATATATTTACTTGTATATACATAGTCGATTTCTTTCTTTATCCAATCCCATAAGTGTTAAAAAAACTAAAAGAAGGTGGTGCAAATGGTAGAACGATAACATGGCGTTATTACCACAAAAAGCCTTATTTAATTAGGAGCCTCCTTTTTAGGTGCGTTCGTAGTTATGTAAAAACGTAGCACCTATAGTTGTCGTTCAGTACGTCCGTCTGTGAGTCTGTCTGTCCGCATATAACAGCGCAAAAACTACCCAACCGAATCGTTTGAAATTTAATCTATGTAATTATTACAGAATTTTGTCGCGTCATTTCAAATATTATGAAAATCGGATGCATACATCATTTACAGGGGCAATCAAAAAATTCCGTTACATTACGGTCAATGAGGAAAAAAGTTTCAAATGCATTTTAATCGTTTGAAATTAAAAATGTATAATTATTACATAATTTTGTCGTGTCATTTCAAATTTTATGAAAATCGGATGCATAGTTCAATTACAGGGACAATCAAAAGTATTCCGTTAAATTACGGTTAATGGGAAAAAAATGTTTCAAATGTATTTTAATGGTGCTACACTCATTCGAACATAATAAAATGGGTACATATAATCATAAAGTACATATAATCATATACATTTTGCATACTCTGTAGTGCAAAGAACATTTGTTATTGATTTACAAGGCCACACAAAAGTATTCATTGCATAATGGTTTAGGGAGAACAATGTTTGGTGCGCATTTTAATTGGAATTAACTATTTACAATTTTATGAGATTGATATATGAGAGTCATATTTTTAAAATTTCGTTATGGCACCTCATTTGCTACGCTTCACGTGCAATTTCCAACTTGTTTTAATCAAAAAGATTCAATAAAAAAATACTTTATTTCTACTGATATTCAAGCCATCATTGTCTCTAACGTAACCAATGCATTTTAATGAATATGAATTGAATAAAATATCTGGTAAATTTACTTCAGAAATTGTTTTAAGCAATCAAGACCAAAAAAGGAATAAAACTGAAATAAATTGAATTTGAGTTAGCAAAATACAATAATGTAAAAAATACAACAAATCTTTTGTGATAATATTACAAAGAAAAATGAGTGTTAAAACAAAATATTTAAAGAAGAAAATGAAGAATGAGTAACAGCAGAATTGTAAAACAGTATTAGGGAAATCGTTTATTGAATCTGAAAAATATATATTTGTTCTGATAAACGTGCAATTTTATATAGCTTCTGTAATGCTGATACATTTTGTTAATATGCCTCTGAAGTACATCTATTGCACTTCTATGACAAATACAATACGTAAAAAAAGAAAGGTCAAGAAAAAAATTATTTTTGGTATTTAAGTTTACATTTTCTTCTGTTTGCTCTCTTTTTCGTTAATTTGTCTTTTTTATTTATCATAAGATTCATAAACAAAAATGTATACAAAGTATATAGGTGTTTATATATGTGTTTGTGTATGGGAGGTGGTAGTTTGTACATGCGAAACTAAAGTAATCTAGTCTTTTTAAGCCATTAGTGAAACAACCGCAATTTATGCCTTTAGAATTTAATTAAATTGTTGAAATAAAAATAATAAAATTTGTAAGTTTGGATTAGCTTTAAAATGAAGTTGGAGATTTATGAAAAATTATGATGATTAATAAAAGTAATTAGTAAAATGATACATTATCCGATTCTGAAAGTTCTAGTAAAATATGAAATTGTCCAGTATATGTTTATGTAAAATTTCGCTTTTCTTCCTATAAATATAAACAAATGTAAAATACATATAAATATATGTTGTTTATAAAGATACTAAATAACAAAAGGCTTTTTGTGCTGTATTCATTAACATTATTTATCAAGAAAAATTCATTATTTAGCGTTATTTATCAAATTTTTAAAACTTTATACATATATATATGCATATTTATATTTTTAACTACGAATATATTTATTGAGAAAATTGTTCCTGTATGTTTTAAATTTATTTGACATTTTTCCCATTCTTGTTATTACAAATATGCATTTCGTGTATTGTGCTACATGTTAAATTTATCATCTCAAATTAATGTTAAAAAATCATGTAAAACTTCATTTATACAAATTTATATACTTTTAATATACACTGCAGTCCAAAAGTTAAGCATAATTGGTATTTTCGTAAGTAATGAAAAAAAATGTAAATCGGAATGTGATGAAACGTGATACGCGAGTGTTTAACGGTTATAATGAAAGGAAACAATTCAAAAGAACGATAATATTTACTTTTATTATCCAAAGTAGCAGCAGTTTAAAAGAAAACAGCATTTTAAGAGTTCACACTTTAAAGGAAAAACATTAAATAAAATAGTGATGCTGCAATTTAAGAAGGTGTGTGATCACCTCTGCCAGCCAGGCAAGCGGCAGAGCGATTTCCATACCTGCTTTGATATTATGAATGAGTTGTGGGCTCCAACAGTTCCAAGCTTCTTTGAGAGCTCCTTTCAGTTATGGAACGGAGCGTGGTGGATGCGAAAGGGCTGCAAGTGGTTTCTAGAACATATCCTATACATGCTCGTTAGTATTTAAATCTAGAGAGTTTGCACGCCATGACATGCGCTGGATGTTTTCCGTTTCAAGGAAGTCGAGAACCAGTAACGCAAGGTGACAAGGCGCATTATCATCGATGAATATGAAGTCAGCACCTCAAAACAAGCAAACATAACGCTTAAGAACTTCGTATCTATATATTTTACTAGTCACAGACCCCGTGTCAAAAATATGGAGGTCTGTGCGGTCGTCCAACATGATGCCTGCCCGTACCATTACTTCCTCCGATGGTAAAAGATGTCTTTTCATTATGTTTCTTGGCTCAAAACGTGTTCCTCATCCATATCGTTATTCGAAGAGAATCACTACTTAGACTAAATCGGGACTCGTCACTGAACATCACATTGGCCCCCTCTCCATCACTCCAATGTTGATGTTTCAAACTCCAGTTTAAATGAGCGCGTTTTATGCGCGGGCGTGAGGAGAATGCAAACTGCTGGTCTTCTGGTATACAGGCCAGCATGATTCAGTCTCCTGTAAGCAGTTTGTCTGGAAATTCGTGTTCCTGTGGCGACTGTGAGCACCGAACCCTGATTGGAACCTCTCTGGCAGTACTGCCCCTCTGACATCGCGTACTTTTATGCTACATATCTGTCCTGGGGAAGTGGCTATCTGTCTTGTGACTTTTGGTCGACCTGGTACTGGTTTGCTAACATCTCCCGTACTTTGAAACGTCTGCCATGGTCTTGAGATCACAGACTGGTCCACGTTCCGAATTCGAGGCACTTCGGTTTGTGATCGTCCGGATTCCAACATTCAACGATTCTTCATTTCGCAAACACGTCCAATTGGCGTATTTGTGCGATCATCGATCGTAACAATGTTTCTTGGCACAAAAGTTGTACGAAACTCTTCTGTACTGAATGAACCGGTTTGTAAGTGTTCCGACATGCGCAGGTGTTTGGCGTATGATGTAGTCAACTGAAAAGTTTTGAATAAACCCAGTGTTTACTCTTCAAACAATTAATCTCCGCAAGTATTTTTTAATAACTTTACGAATATTTACTCCACGTTTTTAGAATTTTACGAATTATGCTTAACTTTTGGACACCAGTGTAAATCATAGAGCAATTTTAAGAATTTCATGACCTATTAGCAAGGAACACGGAATGATTTATTTGGATATTTTAAAGTCCTTTGTTTTGATTTAAATCGAAATTATAGACCATAATTTGGACAAACTTTCCAGTAACGAATTGCCAGTTGGCCAGAATTATGCAATTAATTTCTGTCAAATATTTACTATTGTAATTCGTACTCATCTGAGAAAATTCAAGTGATATGAAATTTTAAATTTAATACTTCTTAAAATATTTTTGTAAAACAAAATCATAAACAGCCAGTTATAAATCAGCATTTCGTAACCGCAAGTTGCCCTCAAACTAACATTTCACATTTGAAGCATCTTTCATGTATGACGTTAATATTCCACAAGAGATCCTTAATGGCAGCAAGCTGTGATTTTTCTTCCGTAGTTCGTACCATAAGAGATTTGAACATATTTTTACGAGGAAAAGATGAAATTCGTATTTAAATATCTTATTTATTGAAATGCATTATTTATTATTTATTTTGTATTATCTGTTCTAAGATATCGATCTCTTTACAGATATCGCAATATACCTTATGTGAAATTTTATTACTTTTTATATCTTTTTTCATTTATAATATTTTATTACATTTAATGAAAATATAACCCCATGTTTTTATTTATTTATTTTTGTCTTAAAAACTTTAATCAAGTACAACCGACGGATTAAATAATCATTTATTTAATATACATATATTTATGCTAAAATACTGTAATAAATCAACGTGGGAAATGCCCATCCAACTTTTTTCGACGTAAAAACAGAAATATTAAATAAATTAATAAATAGAAACGTAAGAGTGCATAAGAATAATGTGGTTGGAGGATTACTAATTACCAGTTTGAAGCATACAATAAAATACGAACCGTAAATTATACACCGTGTAATATTTTATTTTCTACTTGAATTTTAATTAAAGGTAACAACCGTCTTTTCACAGTCTTTATTATATAACTTGTCCTTTCCTAATAAAATTCCTTTATTATAATATTAAAATATTTGTTTCCGAATTCGCATTGATTGATAATTTATATTTATATTCCAAATTGCCAAATTTTTCCCCGACAAATTAGCATGCCCCACTAGAAAAAATCTGAAGAAAATCTTATGTTATTCCACTTTAAAAATGAGCCAATTCCCTACAGAATTTCTATAGAAATTTTTTTAAGAAAATCTTAAGAAAATTTCTGTAGAAATTCTGTAGGGAATTGGCCCATTTTTAAAAATAACTGCAGATATTTCTAAAGATAATTTTAAAAAATCTGCAGATAGTTTTGATGTAAATTTACATCTTTAAAATTTCTTCAGATTTTTGAAGAATTTCTGAAGAAAGTGAACATTTCTTCAGATAATCTGAAGATTATTTTTAGAGGGGTGGATTGCGAAAAATATCTTAGCTCTCCAAAAAAATACTTGAATTCCGAAAGAATTTAGCTTTTTTAACTTATTTCAAGAATATATTAGTTTATTTAAATTTTTTCTTGGATTCTTATAGTTAAATATGGTATGATATTTTCTATCATAAAAAAGACAATAGTGAATAATTTAAAGTTATATAATCACAGTAAGTTATTATAAGCGACACAATGACCTGCAGAAAATCCCGATATAACTTTGAAGAAAATTACTATTTTGTTTAATTTCAAATATAATATACAATAGGCATATCATGCATGATTTCCGCCATAAATGTGGCTTCAAAGCATCTTCAGCTAAGAATGCGTAAAAACGGTGATGATTAAATGTTCAATATGAATTTCATGGACATATGACTCTCTTTATATAAAACTTAGTTTTTCGAATAAGAATAATACATTTATAAACTAGCAAAAGCCATGCTTTGTTTGGATTCGCGAAGTATTGTGCTATAAGATAAATATTTGAAAGTAATAATATATTTTTAAAATTACTTTTGCGTTTTTATTAAGCAAAAATGTAATTTTATGTTTCGGCGCATTTTAATTTTAAAATGTACTTTAACCAAATAACTAAGAATTTCCTCAGATTGTTTATTTATGATATAAGACTGGTATAAATAAAAATATTTTCGAAGTAGAATTATACAAAATATTAATTTTATTTGTTTACAATTCTTTTATTGCCACTTCACAAAAATATAATGTAATTCTTTTAAAATTCATAAATATCGTCTGCTTAAATGATTTCACAAAATAAGAATAAATTGTGTATTTGAAATCCTAACACAGAAAAATACTTTTATAAATGAATGTTAACAAGAGAATTTTCGCAAATTTTAATTCATTAAAAATATGCTATAATTTTTCTAAAAAAAGTATTTTATAAATTTTATAAAAGAAAACATGAAACTATACATAATTAAAAGGAATGAGCATAGTTTGAAAATCTGAAAGCAGTTTTTGAGATATTTTGTCAGAATAATGAAAATATATTTTATTTATTTAATGATGATTCTAGCTATAATTACTGACCCATGATTTAAGTTTTTCTTCTGAAAACGTACGTGTTTTATTTTTTATTAGAAAAAATGCTTTCGTAATGGAAAAACATGTAAAATAAATTAATTAAAATAATAATTTTTTAAAAAGTATTTCTGTAAAAAAAATGATATTCTGCAAATCTACAGATCATAATTTATATTTGTGTTTAATTTCAAGTCAAAATACTGCATAGTTTTTTTTTGTAAAGTGTACGACAAAATGTCATTTGAGTGGCCTAGTAGAGGATTCGCTTCGCTCATCCTAATAATACTAATGGTGTAACACAATTGTTACTAAGCATTTAAAAATTCCGTTTAATTGTTAAACGTTTAAACATTTTCGATAAAAGAAATCAACAAACAATTTTAAGTTTTTTTTAACTGTGTTTTACTTTTATTTATAATTATTTTTTACAATTTTATTAACTTTGAATGTAATGTGCGACCAAAAAATGCTGCTTTACTTAAGGATTTGAATGATATTTAATCATTTATTTTGTTACTCCAATACACTATGTGGTCAAATGTGTCTACTCAGATACGATTTTAGATGTTTTGGTATATATTTAGAAAAATACAAGACAAATAATTCTGAAACTCCAGATGTATGAACAAAATATTATAGGTCATATTTTTCCACGAAGATTTTTTTCTGGAAACTCCATACTGTGCCATCGAGGAATTCAAAAAGAACATATATCTTTTGGATAACCATGTCTAAAGTAATGTAGCAAAAGCATTCAAAATATATATGATTAATCTATAATTATTATAATTATTATTATTATTAATTATTAATAATTAATAATAATTAATATTAATTATTATAATTATTAATTATTATAATTAATTATTATTATTATTATAAACCTATTGTCTATCCTATCGCGGATACCACAAATGTTAATTAAAGTGTTCAAATATACATAAAAGGGCATCTCAATTTTCAAAATATATCGTGAATGCCAGTTATTAATTTAAAATGTACGAAAAGAATCAATAAACCTCTTTTATACCAATAAGTTATTTATCAATAATTATTTTTCACCCTTTCAATAAAATATATTCAAACATTTAATAATGCAATTTCTTTTCATGCTATAAGATATGCAAAAAGTGTCACGAGAATTAAAGATGAGAGGATTAAAATAAAATAAACAAACATGGTGAATAGAATTATGAGTAACAGAAAATACGAAAAATATGAATGCTACCAGAATAAACAAATTATCGCTCATCCAAATTCATTGTCTCCAAGTGCGTCAGATTCAATAGGATTCTAGATCTTTTATTATTATTATTATTGTTATTTACAAAATGGTATTATAATGATAAATAAGATATCTAAACAGGAATTTAAACTACTATATTAAATTCCAAGTATAGAATTGTGATAGCTTTTTCGTGACGTTTACCACAAGAATGTACAGGTTGCGTAATAGTATTAGTTCTCGCTTCTTTCGCCCTAATAAACTACGTTTTAAAAGGTTTTTTTATTATATCACGCCTTTAAATATATATTCGCTATTTCTTAAACAAACAAGACTGAAATTATTCTCCAGATTTATAAAAAAATGGAGTACTTTTCGATTAACCGAGCGCCAGTATTTTGTATAAATACATATCTATACCTATGTATATGCATTCATATGTACATATAAATACACATATGTGAGTGTATATGTGGATATATGCAAATAATTTTCTATATAAGACTGGCATTTGGCTAACCGAAAAGTACAAAAGATGGTATTAATTTTTTTTTTATGGATAGTATAGATATATAGAAATCTCTGAATCAGATTTCGCTATCTATTGTGTAGTTGAATAATTTTTTTTAATGTCATGTCTTGTTAATTAGTATATAATGTGTATAAATTTTACAACTGAACGCCTTTATTGATTGTATTTTGAAATACCTTTACGTATAGGTATGTTTATTTTAACGTAATCCTAATTTGAATTTATATTTCAATAGGAACATATTGTTAAAGTAAATGCTTAAAAATACTAAATTTTGTTATAAGTATCTGTACACCAAGCGAATAAATAAAGTATAAATAGTAAATGTTCCATATTCAGAAACATATATTCCAGTTTTTTTATTATTATTTAATTAATAAAAATAAATATATCCTCATTGTAATGTTTTCATTAAATGTTCGTAAATTAAAAATTTCTAAGAATTTCCATAATTAATTTCAGAGTATTTCCGCCTATATCGAAATTTATGTATCTAAATTCATCCTTTTCAGTTTTTACGAAAGTAAATTTCTAAAATAAAATAAATGGAAGTAATCAATTAGTTATACAATGCTCTGTATATATGAAAAATATTATGAAATTTAAATCTCCCCGACGAAGCATTCGGTTATAAAAATTCTTAAATAATTCCTTTGATTTAAAATTCAAAGATTTGTTACTCTAAAATGTAATATCGTTCTTTATGAAAGAGTATGCATAGAAGGAAATTTTTAAACAAATAATAACCGAAAAAATTCTCATAAGAATATTATACATTTTATTATAATCTTCTGATTTAGCGAGTACAATCCTCAAGTATTTCATACATAATGATTAAAATATTTCATTTTTATGATATATAGAAAAATAAAAACTGTTTGTATTTCGTTTTTTAGAAATGAAACACCAGTTTCTAAATGGGAAACTTTAAAAAATAGTAATAAGCAAATTTTTTGATAATTTTTTTTTCTCCATCGTATGAGTTTTTTTAATAGTGCACTAGTTAAAAGCAACGCTTCGCAATATTATGTTCAAGCAAACTTAAGAATACTGCGTTATTTTTCAGAGAATCAAAATCTACTTTTATATTTATAAACAATATAGTAAATTTTAGAAATCCCAGTAACGAAATAATTATAATATCAAATAAGAATTGAGACGTTATTGATTTCTGATTAAGTAGGATTCCACTGCATTTGTATCTAAGTTACCAAGTTATGTTTTATTTTATTTTTATTTTTTTTATTGAAGTACTCTGCAAGAAAACTACGTATTATAAATTTTAATAGGTTCATATGAGATTTTTTAATGTTCAGATTTTTTTTTATTTATATGTTATAAAAAATTAAGTATATGAAATTTGTGAATTAGCATACTAGCATAGTATATTAAAGTTTATTCCTTAAAAATATAATAAGATCGATTTTCAAATGTAAGCTTGTTACACTCAGAAAACATGAAAAACATTTTTGTTTAGAGTGTTGTCATTTTTATTTCGATACAAAATATACCACTGATTGTAAGAATAAATAAATGGTCATTCCATAATGTTTTGTTACATAGTAGATTATAACTGCGAAATTGTTGTCCACCGTTATTTTCAAAACGTTTTTTTTTTTGGCTTTATTCAATTAATGAGGTATCCCCAATGAAAAAACTTTTTGAAAACAACGGTGGAAAAAATTTCGTAGTTATAATCTTCGTGCCTAACGTAAAAAAAATCATGGAATGACCCTAAAAACATTGTGTCCTGTAAAAAATAAATAAATAAATAAATAAGTTAATGTTTGGAATATTTTTATTTCACAAAGAAGACATTCGAAAACAACACACATCTCAAGCGTTTCTTTAAAGTCATTACAAAAATTCATTAATTTTCATCAGAGCCATACTAAGATTAAGCGCAAAAATAAAATTAAACATTATTTAAAATTCCATAGTCATTTAAACGTTCGCTTTAAATTGTCATAATTGCTGGTTTTTCGCAACAGAATGCAACATCTAAATTTTTATTAGACATTTTTATCAGTAAATAAAATAGAATAGTTATTTTTTTCAATAGAAAATCTTCCATCACATTTCAAAAGTGTTTATAGTTTCGGTCTGTGTTTTATGCCGACTTCCGCATGTCCACACTCCAGCTCTCATAAATACTGTCGTTTGTCTGTATTTGATATGTGTTATTGAAGTTCACAAAGAATAATCCATTATTGAAAATGTAGTATTTAATATTTACAGAACTTTTAATTTGATCAGCGAAAGAAATCCCGGTGCATTATTGATTAAGAAGAAAAAAAAACAAGTATGCCAAATCTAGAAGATCATCGGATTTCGTTTAAATACTTCATTGAAAAATCACATTCAACGAAAAAATAGCACTAACTGAGAGATAATCATTATTTCCGCATTGTCTTTGTAAGTTGTTGTGTCAGTAAGTTTAAAACCGAATTTCTGTCGCTACCATTAAAAAGTCAATTTTAAAGTGAAACTTATACTTTATATACTCCCCAATGATGATAAAGAACAAATAAAAATGCATACTCTCCAAAATTGTGCACTGAAAATGCGAAAAAATTATATTTGTAAATTTCTTCCTCCATTTTCTACAAAAATATCGCATATACCATTTTTTTTAATATTACTTACTATGCTTCTTATATGAAGTATATATATATATATGTATATATACTTTATATAAGATATATATATGTATATATATATATATATATATATACAGGGTGTCCCTAAACTCATGGTATATACGCTAGAGGGTGATAAAATATATCAAGACGAGTAATAGTAAATAGGAAACCAAGGGTCCCAAACGTTTTCCAAAGGCCATTAAGGTTTGGGGTCCAAAATTTGAAATACGCATAAAAACGGAAAAATTGGTCGATTAAATTGCGGTTTTCACTAAAAATAATTCTTTATGTTGGTGTTTTCTTGAAAATAAATTATAAAGATAAATTTCGAAAAAATGCCGATAGAGGGCGCTTTAGACTGTGAAGTAATGCAAAACTATTTTTTGTCGAGATTTTTTGCATCTCCTTAAATGGTTTCGTAAGCTTAGACTTAAACTTAATTTTTGAGCTCAAAATCTGAATAGTTGGGAGTGGTTAAGTAGCACAAACTTAACTGTGTTCGGAGGGTTTAAATTTCAAATGATTATAAAAAACGGAAAAATTGGTCGATTCATTTGCGGTTTTCACTAAAACTATTCTTTATGTTGGTATTTTATTGAAAATGAATTATAAAGATAAATTTCAAAAAATGCCGATAGAGGGCGCTTTAGACTATGGAGTAACGAACAACTATTTTTACGTTATTTTTTACATCTGATTAAATGGTTTCGTAAACTTAGACTTAAACTTAAATTTTGAGCTCAAAATCTGAATAGTTGGGAGTTTTTAAGTAGCACAAACTGAACTATTTTCAAAGGCTTCAAATTTCAAATGATTATAAAAAACGGAAAAAATGGTCGTTTCGTTTGCGGTTTAAAATAAAAATATTCTTTAAGTCAATATCTTCTTGAAAATAAATTTTAAAGATAAATTTAAAAAAATTCCATTAGAGAGCGGCTTAAACTTCAGAGTAACCAACAACTATTTTAACCGTTATTTTTTGTATCTAATTAAATGCTTTCCAAAACTTATTAAATGTTTTCGAAATCTTAGATTTAAACTTAAATTTTGAAGTCAAATTCTGAATCGTTGAGATGGGTAAAGAAGCGCAAACTGAAGTGTGTTCAGGAGTTAAAATTTACCCCCCCCCCTCCTCGAACACAGTTCACTTTTCGCTATTTAAACACTCGCAACGATACAGAATTTGATCTCAAAATTTAAATCTAAGCATTTGAAAGTATTTAATGATATAAAAAAAAATAACGGTTAAAAATAGTTGTACGCTACTCCAATGTCTAAGCCGCCCTCTATCGGCATTTTGTGAAATTTATCTTTTCAATTTATTTTCAAGAAAACACTGATTTCAAGAGTAGTTTTAGCAAAAACCGCAAACGAATCGACTAATTTTTCTGTTTTTTAATAATCGTTTGAAATTTAAACCCTCTGAACACAGTTCAGTTTGTGCTACTTAACCACTTCCAGCAATTCAGATTTTGATCTCAAAATTTAAGTCTAAGTTTTCAAAAACATTTAATCAGATGCAAAAAATAACTTAAAAAATTGTTGTTCGTTACTCCAAAGTCTAAAGCGCCCTCTATTGGCATTTTTAAAATTTATCTTTATAATTCATTTTCAATAAAATACCGACATAAAAAATAGTTTTAGGGAAAACCGTAAATTAATCGACTATTTTTTACGTTTTTTATAATCATTTGAAATTTAAACCCTCTGAACACAGTTAAGTGTGTGCTACTTAACCACTCCCAACTATTCAGATTTTCAGCTCAAAATTTAATTTTAAGTCTAAACTTACGAAATCATTTAATGAGATGTAAAAAATCACGAAAAAAAAAAATAGTTTTTCATTACTTCAAAGTCTAAACCGCCCTCTATCGGCATTTTTCTAAATTTATCTTTATAATTTATTTTCAAGAAAATACCAACATAAAGAAAAGTTTTAGTGAAAACCGCAAATTAATCGACCAATTTTTCCGTTTTTTATGGGTATTAGAAATTTTGGGCCCCAAACTTTAATGGCGGCTATCTCTTTTGGAAAACGTTTGAGACCCATGGTTTCCTATTCACTATTACTCGTCTTGATGTGATCTATCACCCCCTAGCATATATACCATGAGTTTAGGGCCACCCTGTATATATATATATATATATATATATATATATATATATTCCTATAGACGATTTTTTCAATTTCCGATTCTAAAATCACGAAAAGAAGGACAGAGAGATAAAAAAAAGAAAAATAAACCACTTTTTATTTGTATTCCGTGGTGATCTTTCATATGTTTTTGGATAAGAAAAAATTCAAATACTTTCCAAAAGATATTTGCGTTCCTCTTTATCTTTTTGAGATATACCACATCGTTAGTGATTTAAAATCTCAAATCTCTCTATACTTTTTTGTTTCTTATTCTTTTAGATATTTCAAGCCTATATTTTTTTTGTAATTGTAAATTTTTCATTTATTATTGCTTTAATTTAAAGATAATTGGATATTGAAGTTACATTTTTAAACTTATAAAAAATTAGTTTTTTCTTCACTTACGAGAGAATGCATAGGTTATTTAACAACAATAAATAAAATGTTTGTAAGAATATTTACACACTTTCCTGGTATTTAGAAGCACTCATTTTTAAGGTATAGCATTTCCTTTTGCAGGAAAGTGTAACTTCATTGCATGTATTCTTCATAATCCAGTATTTATTCTTTAACAATGAATTCCGTACATATTCATGGCAGTTGTTTAATTATACGTTAATATTCTTTTAATTATTTTTTTGTAATGTGTATCAATTTGTGTAGCTCTACTGACTGACATTAAAAGAAAACTTCTTTTGTTAGGAAACGAAAATAAAAGTAAATTTTCTTAATGATTGTGCAATTACTATAAGACGTATTTTATTCTTCAGTGTATTCTTGAATGCTTAAAAATCTCATCTCATTAGGAAAACGTTAATTGAATTATTATTTATTATAATTATAAATTATTTATTATTTTATTATTTATAAAAAATGTGTTTCAATGATTTCATATGACACTTGCATTTGACACTTTATTTAATTGTTTTTACTTATTAAAAAGCTAGCGAACATTACGCTGATTCAGAATTTTCCGATTGTTAAGTTCTTTAAGGTATTATTTTATTAGATGGGTGTTTCTGTTACAAATCTTAGAGGAGAATTAGAAAAATTTTGTACATAACAAAAGAAAATGTCAAGGGAAAACCTATAGGAAATCTACGTGCATTAAGACTCATTTCCTCGAAATGTACCCGACCGATTTTAATGAAATTGAGAATCCTTATTCACGGAATTATGCTTTAGACTTATGGTAGAGATTTCTTTTTTAGTGTGTGCATGTGACTGTAAGTATTGCACTATATAGGAATATTTTTTTTTGTTCCTACAACTATTTAGAAAATATCACATTCATCGTACATTTTATAGCATATGTTAAAGGGGCTCAGGGGTTGAAAACTTTTCAAAAAATCGATTTTTTTATGATCTAATTTTATTATTCATTTAATTCTTAACTCAATGCAAAAAACCGCATAAAAATATTTGCATATTTAACGGAGTTATAAGCATTTATGTATCAACACTTTCATAGCCGCATCCATATAATTTCAACTTTAAGTCGTGTTTTTTCAAAACTTGATTTTTGATGACTAACACCAAGATTAAAAAAAAAAAAACTATTTGATGGAATGGCTTAATTTTTTTTGCATGCATATAACATCATTATCTAGATTATGAATTAATATATTTTAGATAGTTTAATATTTTGATTATTTTTAATGGAAAAAAAGTTGTATTTTTTAGGGGGTTTTTAAATTTTCAACTTTGAGAGATTTTTTAATACTGTTTTTATTAAGTGATAGTTATATCCTTAATTCATAATCTAGATTATGATGTTATATGCATGCAAAAAATCCCATTACATCAAATAGTTTTTTTTTAAATCTTGCTGTTAGTCGTCAAAAATCATGTTTTGAGAAAACACGACTTAAAGTTGAAATTATATGAATGCGGCTATGTAAGTATTGATACATAAAAACTTATAACTCCGTTAAAAGAGCTACTATTTTTATGCGGTTTTTTGCATTGAGTTAAGAATTAATTGAATAATCAAACTAGATCATAAAAAAATCGATTTTTTGAAAAGTTTTCAACCTCTGAGCCCCTTTAAAATAAAATGATAGTGGCAATTACTGATTAAGAAGTCTGGCTAACAATGAAATTTCCACTACATAATGCAACACTTGTGACTTTTCTTTCTTTCTTTTTTATGGTATTTTTTAAGTATTTTTTTCTGAAAAAAAAAATATGATTAAATTAACAATAGGTTTCCATCCTTTTGAAATATCACAGTTTTATACCGGGTTCATTAGTGCGTTAGAATGGTACATCTATATTAAGAAATAATTTCAATATGCTTCTGCCCTCCGCCGATTAAGTCTAGAAAAATGTAAGCAGGAGAGAAAACAGGAGCCCAGGAATTTTTTACGCAAATACTTCACATATGATTAAATATATGAATATGAGCGAAAATATTTAAAAATCTGGATTTTAAACTGGAAAAAAATAATTACATAATATTTATTTTAAATAAGTCCAATTTAATTTATATAAAAAGGTAAAATTTTAAAGATATAAAACGGTAAAATTTTAAAGTAATGGTTATAAACAACCTGTAGGAAATAAGCTTACTGGAATAACACATTTGTTCAAGGTGTATAGCAATATGCTATGATTTTTCTTGTAATAATTTGTTATATTCATAAAATAAATAAAATTCATTAATATATGAAAGCTGCATTTTGAAAACAAACAGAAACGAAAAAAATAATATTATTGTTCCAATTAACATAGAAGCATGAATTAAACCAAATCTCTTACAATTTTCATTTTGAAAATAGGAATTTTACAAGCATTTATAGAGCACAAGTACCATCTTGCCATTAAAGTTAGATTCAAGATTATTTCAAATTATGTTGAAGTATTTTTCCATCCTTTTGAAATATCACAGTTTTATGTCGGGTTCAGCAATGCGTTTGAATGGCACATTTACATTAAAAATAATTTCAATTTGCTTCTAATCTCCACCAGATTAAGTCCTGAAAGCTGCATGTAAAGCATACGTAAAACAAGGAGTCCATGTATTGTTATGGAAATACTCTACATATGATTAAATATGTGAATCTGGGAGAAAACACTTATAAATTTTGAATTAAAATTAAGGAAAGAATAATAAGAGTACTTACATTAAATTTAAGTAAGAAAACAAAAATAATTTAACGGAAATTTTTACAAACGGTATATTCGTGATAAGATTAGCGGAAAAACTCATTTGTTTTAGGTATATAACAATCTGTTTATTTTTTTTTGGGGGGGGGGTTATTTTTTTATTTTAATTATCTGTTATTTTTTATGACAATTTGTTACAATTGAAAAAATAATTAAATTCATTAATGTTTGAAATATTAAAACTAGTTGCATTTTAATAAAATATGTAAATAAATAAAAAAATATACTTCCTAAAAAATAAAAATAAAAATCATTATAAATTCATATTACAAGATATTATGCATAAATTTAAATTTTGTGAAATTTTAAATTCTGAAAAATAAATGCAATATTTTAATAATACAGTTATATCACTCACTCGCATTTATAGTACATCTCGGCAAAAACAATTTCAACGGAAAAGAAAAAGAAAATGCTCAGGATTTTGCTGTAGCATTAAATTATAACACTTAGCTCTAATTTCAGGAGTAAAAAACAGCATAAAAGTGCAAAAAAAACTCATGAATATGTAGTATGAGGTTTGGACGATTGGGTAACTTTAACCCCCCGCACAATCCTACAATTCTTATGTGATCACAAATGGACATATGACGTAATAGACAGATTTAACGTATAAATACATTTATGAAACTTTTTTTGCGAAGCAAGATGCACACTGTGGCACACTTGTTTATTATGTCCCACTGTGTCTTTAAGACGTGCCACTATTCTTGCGAGTGTGTGATATATGCTCAACTGTTATTTGAAAACAGGTAAATCTATAAAAAAAGAAAATGTTTTACATAAACTTAAATTTTAAACAAAACATAGAAAATTTTTTTTTTCTTTATATATACCATGATTTTAAAAGCAAACTTTAAAAAAATGATATTCATTTTTGAGAATATCTTTATCTCATTACTTTTTCAAAGAATTTACAAAACGCTTTTTTGCTTAATGTTGTATTCAGTTAAATTGGATTACGACTTTTTTTCTACTAACAGTTTTTAGAATTTCCCTTATGTGCCCGTCCGTTCTGTATGTATGTGCGTATGTGCGTAACGCGATAACTCATGATAAAAATATCGGATCCACTTGAAATTTTGTATGCAGGTATATCCCGACAAGGCGCTTCCCTGATTAGTTTTTGGAGTTCATTCGATATGTATAAGAGGGGGAACGGGGGGCTCATGCCCCCCGTTAGTTGATATAGATGGGATTTTCATGCAGAATTAAGTTTTCAAAATTTAGATTAGGATCATTCTGATGAGGCGATTCCGTGACTGTTATTAGGTGTTCATTGATTAAGTATAAATAGGGGGAACAGGGGTTCTAATGCCCCCTCCCGTTAGTTGATATAAATGGGATTTTCATGCAGAATTAAGTTTTCAAAATTTAGATTAGGATCATTCTGATGAGGTGATTCCGTGACTGTTATTAGGTGTTCATTGAATAAGTATAAATAGGGGGAACAGGGGTTCTAATGCCCCCCCCCCGTTAGTTGATATAAATGGGATTTTCATGCAGAATTAAGTCTTCGTTCAAAATTTAGATTAGGATCATTCTGATGAGGCGATTCAGTGACTGTTATTAGTTGTTCATTGAATAAGTATAAATAGGGGGAACAGGGGTTCTAATGCCCCCCCCCCGTTAGTTGATATAAATGGGATTTTCATGCAGAATTAAGTTTTCGTTCAAAATTTAGATTAGGATCATTCTGATGAGGCGATTCCGTGACTGTTATTAGGTGTTCATTGAATAAGTATAAATAGGGGGAACAGGGGCTCTAATGCCCCCCCCCCGTTAGTTGATATAAATGGGATTTTCATGCAGAATTAATTTTCGTTCAAAATTTAGATTAGGATCATTCTGATGAGGCGATTCAGTGACTGTTATTAGTTGTTCATTGAATAAGTATAAATAGGGGGAACAGGGGTTCTAATGCCCCCCCCCGTTAGTTGATATAAATGGGATTTTCATGCAGAATTAAGTTTTCGTTCAAAATTTAGATTAGGATCATTCTGATGAGGCGATTCCGTGACTGTTATTAGGTGTTCATTGAATAAGTATAAATAGGGGGAACAGGGGCTCTAATGCCCCCCCCCCCGTTAGTTGATATAAATGGGATTTTCATGCAGAATTAATTTTCGTTCAAAATTTAGATTAGGATCATTCTGATGAGGCGATTCCGTGACTGTTATTAGGTGTTCATTGAATAAGTATAAATAAGGGGAACAGGGGTTCTAATGTCCCCCCCCTTAATTTATATAAATGGGTTTTTCAAGCAGAATTTTCAGATTTCGTTCAAATCTCTGAATAGTTTTGGAAGTTTAATGGTTAAGTATAAAAGAGGGGGATAACTCTTTTTAAATTATATAAATGCTAAATGGGTTTTTATTAAGAATTATCTAATTTGCTCTGAATTTTGGATATAGATTTTTTATATGATAAAGCATGTCTTTGATAGTATAGGAGGTTCAATGATTAAGTATAAAAAAAGAGAAAAGGGGAGAGCTGTTTCCCCTTCTTAATTTTTTTTTTCGAACGGAATTAACCCTTGAAAATATAAAGCTTTAATGTGCAATTAGTATTTGTAGCCTGTGAGCTCAATGCCTTCAGTTTAACTGGGCAGTATTCTTTATTTGATTTGTTTTTGTTTTTGTTTTTATAAATATCTCAGTTGTATTAAAATTATACATGCATGAACAGAATCCAAAAACGAGAGTTGAGAAAGTAAGTAAATAAGAGAAAAAAAAGATTTATATTATATTACATTATTTGACTTCATTGTAAATCTTAGTTCTTGAATAATAAAAACATATTTTTGTAAGAAAAAAAAAACTTATTTATGTTCACTGCACTAAAAAATAGCCCAACAATAAGCCTTTTATTATATATATATTTTTGTTCAAATATTAATGCTATCAAAATATCATGACAACATACATTTTACACATTTTTTATTAAATTCATAACATGAACTTTAAAATCTTTACTTACACGTAGGGGTATCAATATACTTGTTTTCCTTTTGTCAACTAATGGTCTGTCTGAGTATTCATTATCCATTCCAAGTGGTTTTTATTCACTATATTAATAAAGTAGAATATTTTCCAAAAATACTTATATAAAAAATATATGCGTTCTCCCAACAAGAAAAAAAATCTATAGGCAAATGTTGGAATTGTTAATAAATGCAATTTAATGACATTTCGACTTAATTTATTTTAAATGCTCAATAAATAGTATACCTGATGAATTTTAGACTTCAAAACAATATATATATATATATATGTATATATATATATATATAAACATATCCTTTTAATAATTATAGAAATGTAAAACCGTGTTTTCATGATTAGACATGATTTCATCAAAACCAATAAATTAAGAATATTTATCGTCATAGTAAATCACTTAATCATTTTAAGTTGTTTGAAATATTATATTTGAAGAACATAATTTCGTAAATAGAATCTGTCAATATGAAACTAAAAACAAAGTGTATGAAAACTAAAGTAGTTTTAGTTTCCAAATTTTAAAATCCTAATGGTTATAAAACCGTTAATTAATAAAATCATAATTAATAATGCTTTTTATATTTAACAGACTATATGGCAAACGGTAACCAGTCAATTATTATTTTAGACGTTCATTGGGATATCTATATTAATATATGAGGGTATATTTTAAAACTCCAGGTGCTTAAGGCCCATGTCCTCGCTCGAGGAAACGCTCGTGAGCTAATGCTAGCGTTGCAAAGGTTAGAAAAAACCCGGTTTAAACCCGGGATTTTTTGGAATAATTCGGGTTTTTGGAAATAAACCCGGGAATAAACCGACTTTTTGCAACTCTAGCTAATGCTATTCCTATGGGGAAGCATTTTTCTAATAACTTTTTCGCATTTTGACATTTTTAAATAATGTTTTTTGCATTGGATAGCTGGGATGCATGCCGATAGCGCACCTTTTTTACTTTTTCGATTTTGGTTGCAGATATTTTTTACAAAGTTAGTTTCACTTTTAAAACCGGTTTCGAAACTGAAAGTGCTTTTTAAAAAATATATCTGCAACCAAAATCGAAAAAGTAAAAAAGGTGCGCAGTCGGCATGCACTTCAGCTATCCATTGCAAAAAAAAAAAAAAAAAAAAAAAAAAAAAAAAAAAATTATTCAAAAATGCCAAAATGCGAAAGAGTTATTAGAAAAATGCTTCCCCATAGGAATAGCATTAGCTCTCGAGCGTTTCCTCGAGTGAGGACAGGGGCGATAAACAAAATAGTATAGGTCATATATTTCCGGAAAGGTTTATTTTTTCATAAAATCCCATAGGAGACATCAACAAATCGATAAATAACGAAGCACTTATGGATAACCCTGTCAAACCTAATTTAGCAAAAGCGTTCAAACTCCAGATCATTATTAACTCGCTTATTATGATACAATGTGTTCACTTTTATAAAAAATTCCATATATACTCGTGGAAAAATTAAGGTTTTTATAAAAAACAGTCCCAAATTTTGCAAATTCTTTGCTTATAATTTGCAAAGTTCTTAATGTAAAAAAAATTTCTCTTCTGAAAATATTACAATTTATATTGTACATCATATCCTGTGATCAGAATTAAAAAAATAATAAAATTTTATGAAAAATGAGCAGAAATATTATTTCACTGCGCATGCATGGACGCAATCGAAGTATATTCAAAATATAGTAATACATGCAGTACTGAGTGTGCTATATTTACATTAATCAATGGATATGTGGATACAGCTTCATCATATTTTATTCATTTTCGGGGACAACGGTACTTGAGCTTATTCAATCTAAGATAATTTTCAGAATTTTCAACGTATGTTTTTGACTCTTTCACAAAAGTTGCCCTGCCCACTCAAGTAACAAGTTATGCAAATTACGATGATTGTGTTCACACATGCGCATTAAATCCTTATTTACTATACCTGCTCATCTTTCATAATGTGTTTTTATATTTTTTAATTCTGATTACAGGATATTATGTACAATATTATTTCTAATATTTTCTGAAAATAACATTTTTTTATATTAAGAATTCTGGAAATTATAAGCAAAAAACTTGGCAAAATTTGGAACTGTTTTTATAAAAGCATTCATTTCACTACAAGAATGTATGCTATTATTATAAAAATGAACACAGCTTATTACAATAAGCCACTTAATCATAATCAGCAGTTTAAAGGCTTTTGCTATATTAATTTTGATAGAGTTATCCAAAAGTTCTTTTTTTTTCAATTTAATGACGGTCCTCTATGGTACTTCGTGAAAAAATCCTCACGAAAATGTATGTCTTGTTTTAATGGAATATTTTAATATTGTATTGATTTATTCTACTGATAAGTATAAGTCTTTCAGTTTTATCGGAATTTTTTATAATATTGCATATTTAAATAAGCGAATCGCTTTAATTATTTTTAAACTCAGATAAAAAATCTTTGTAAAAGATTTTATGTTGATGATAACACTTCCAAAATATGTCAGTCTCAAAGCTTCTTCAGAATGAAGTCATGATAATAAAATCCTATTATTTTTAAAAAATTATTATATTTAAATTGTGAAAAAATATCATCTTTGTTACACATCCTTTTTATCTCTATGTCCTTTCCAGTTTCAGATGAATACTTAGTTTTAAATTAAATACTTATTCATTTCTTTCATAATAATTTTACTCCGGTATCTAGCGAGTTTTTGCATAGCAAATTTTCAATTAAAAATATTTTTTAATTTTATCATGTTACTCACATGTCATTTACAAATGAAACAAAATTGTTTCTTTTAAATTTATTCAAAATTGACTGATAGTGTACGTTCAATTTGTTTTTAATAACTGGAAAATAATTCAATTTCTCTGAAAAATAATTACGATTTTAATAAAATGTAACATTTCTTTCATATAATTATTTGCTTGAACCTGAAACGATGCAAGTTAAAACATAATATGTAGACGTTTTAATTAAATTTCTACTTAAAAAAAATAAAATCAGTTTTTTTAGCTTTATTTTTATGAAAGGCAATTTCCTGTTATTTTTAAAATTAAATAAGTAAGAGTAACATATCTGAAGAATTATCATTTCATTTAAACAATTGTAATATGACTTTTGATATGTATATTAATACATTTTGTAATGTATTGTATATGTAAAATATCCACATAATTCAGAGAGATATGTAATGAATAAATTTAATTTATGATGCTTTTTTGCAAAGAAAGAAAATCTCCAAAGTTACAAGCGATAGTTATTCTAGTGAAAGTTACGCGTTTAAAATGTATATTACGGTCCTGTATAAAAGATACAAATAAATAAATAAAACTGAATTGTTTAGTATTAAAAACGTACTGTGTCAGTATTCTTCACATTTTGGGTGATTATGTAGTTGTCCAGTATTAAAAACCAATCTTTTTCCATCTTGCTATGAAATTTTGTATCTATACATCCATGGACGAGTCTAAGCAAATAGGCCATTTTCATCATAGTAATGCAGAATAAATAAACAATGTCAAATATATATATATATATATATACTTTTTTGTAACAAGACATGTGATAAAATAATTTTGAAGAAAAATAGCCACCAACCTTAATATAAAAAAATTCTATAATTATCAGACTTTCAAATTTTTATTAAAATGAGGAGATAATTACAAAATTTGGAAATATTTTTTTATGAAAATAAATTTTAAATTACATTTTTTTAAACTATTCTTTAGAAATAATGAAATTACATCCTCTCCTATCAAAAATCGCTAGAGATTTATTAATGCCGCATATTTTGTAGTTATAAATATCTTCCTCCGTATGTTACTCAGGTTTTCCATTGCCTCTACTTTCAACAACATTTACTTTGACTGTTTTTTCATCGATTTTAAATCGTTCTCGATCATAAATTTCATTTTCCTGCACTCAAATTATCCAGTCCAAATGCTTTAAAGATCCTGTTCAAAATGTGTTGAGTCCTAATTATTGGTATGGTTAATACCTGAATGGAGATTTTTTTCACTGCAATTCTTTTTTAAAACGTATTGCCTGAATTTCATCTATGAGTTTCCAAACACATTTTTCACATGTATCTAAATGCAATAACATATATCTCCGCGTTATATATATATATATATATATACGCTCTAAAACTAGAAGGAGTGAAAAGTTTTTCACTCTTCTGTCAGTCTGTCACTCTTTGTAAAAGTGACAGACGTGACAGACATTATCACTTTTTTTGAGTGCACTTTATAAAAATGCGCTCCTTAAAGAGTGGAATTTCAAATATAATACAATGAAAATATAATACAAAGCAAGGGAAAAATTACTGAAAATAAAAATTTAAAATTTTACCGTATTTCATTAAGATTCTTATTTCAAAAGTAGTTACTCTAATAATTAATTTATCTTAGCCATTTTATTTTTAAAACTATATTTTATCTCTTAAATTCCAGTAACTCCATAACTCCATTTCTCCTACTGAATGATATAATTATAAGAAACAGACAACCACAGCTTAACTTTAAACAGAAATTCTACCAAATAAAAACATAGAAATTTAAATATCACAAATTATTTTTTTTAATTAAAATCAATTCTTAATTTCTTTTAATTTATAAGTCATAAATGATTGAAAAATTTGTAGGTTATTGTTTAACTAAAATTGCAAAATGTAGTGAAATTTTAACTATACAGGGTTATTACAAATGAATCATCGGGTTTTGATACGTTACTACGTTTGAAGTAGAAAAGGTATATGTTTCCATGGCAACTCATACGAGAAAACGTTAACTACAATTTCGCTCATTGTATGTGTAAGCGTGTCTGGTTGCCATGGTATCTTCACGAACGTCATATTCAAAATGGCGACTGGAGAACAGAAAGCGTTTTGTGTACTAGTATTTTCTGTTGAGAGGTGTGTATAATCCCTCATATAGACTCATTCGGCTCTATTTATAGAACTGTAATTCTTCGCATTTACCAGCTGGGAGAGACAGAATATTTTGTGGTTTTATGTGTACATGCTACATCTCCGAAATGAATATGTGAACTTCCATCTTTATCAAACGAGCTTAGAACTGTCTTTTCTTTTTATTTTTCCAGAAATATTTCGGGTGTTAATGTAGTTGTTCGTCTTTCACACTCGGGAAGAACTGTTTCTGTTCTCTCGATGCATTTATTCCGTTTGTTTTGTATTTTTTAACCAAAAATTAGACGTTAAACATACCGTTAGATATAAAGGATTTTTACTTCTACAGTCAACAACACAATAATAATGATATTACTAAGAATAATTATCTATGTTTTCGTTCACTTCAGATTACTGAGTACGATCCAAGTCATAAATGTTATCGACGATTCAGCTAAATACGGATATCCTCAGCGATGGGTTTGGGATCTGCGCTACTGAGCAAGCTAAGAAATATCATTTTCCTGTTTTTCTAACAAATCATTTTTGAAGTATGAAAAGAATGAAGATTAAAAAGTAAGCTTAAAACTTAATAACTTATAAATATATAAATATTTTTAATAGATCATGAGACTGATAAGTTGCTAAATTATTTTTTTAATGTCTGCGTATAATTCACTAAAGTGTGACTGTGATTAAATATGTATAAAGTGTTGGCATCATTTTTCCGCTGAATACAATAATTGACTATTCTTACTGAATTATTTTAATTATTGAAATATTCATATATTTATGATATAAGATTTTATTATCTATATAAATAAAATGAGCATACTAAAAATACAGTTTTTGAAAAACTAAATTCAAATAACTATGATACGTGGAAATTCCGCGTCGAAAATTACCTTCCAAAAAAGGACCTTTACGATGTTATAATTAATGAATCCCCAAATCCACTCACACAATATTTCTCAAATAAAAATAGAAAAGCTAAAGAGATAGTAAATTTATTAATTGATGATGATCAAATCATCCATACCAAAAACCTGGAAACTGCCAGGGAGCAATGGAATGCACATAGGAGTGTTCACGAGCGTAGCAATTTATGTAGTAAATTATAGCTTCGCCGAAAACTGTATTCTAGCAGGTTAGCAGATAATAGAAATATGGTTGATCTATCGATTGTGCGATAAGTTAACCGCTATTGGTTAAATAATTAACGAACATTTGGTGGCCTTATTATTATGTTCGTTACCTCCAAGTTATGACACATTGATCTGTGCTCTTGAAGTGCGTAATGATCAAACGCCCAAGTTTATCAGAGGAAATCTCATTGATGAATACAGTAAGCGACAAAATAATATAGAAAACTCAAATAATCATTCAGCTTTCAAAATCACAAAAAATCAGCAGAAAAAAATTAAAGAAGTTCTGCAGATTTTGTAAGAAAGGTTCCTATAACATTGAAGTGTGCTCGAAATTGAAGCACAAAAATGAAAGGCCTAAACAGAAAAATTATGGGCATAAATATTTCCGTACGCCTAATAGGTCGGCAGTATGCTCTCAAGACAACGTAGGCGCGGATGTTTCAAAAACCAAAAATTTTGATAAGGAAAAACATTTGGATAAAAACTTAATATTTTTTTGTTGGTAAATAACCCTATATTTTATCTGTTAAAATTCTAGTACAACATCAACATTGTTCAAACTTTTCTTACTGAATTATATAAATGATAAAAATCTGGTAATCAAAACTAACAACCACCAGAAATTCTATCAAGTAAAATTACAAATATAAATGTTAAATTAATCTTCTACTGAAATACTTTAGTAGTTGCCAATTATATCATAAAACTATAGCATTCTAAAAATGATTTTTTTTATAATTAGGAAAAATAAACAATTTATAAAATTTAATGTTTTAAAAATAATCCATTAATTTCAATTTATGAATACCAATAGAAGTGAAATACTCCTTTATGTTTTATTATTATCATAAAATCATTAACATTACACAAAAATAAGAAATAAAATACTAGTTTTAATAAATAGCGGTAAATATTTTAAGAACAAAAATGGTTTCATCTTTATTAATGAGAAGGATTGTAATTTTAAAACTTTAAATCGCATAACAAACTGTATTTTGAGATAAGCAAGCACGAGTGAGATGAATGAGCTTCTTGATTTCGAAATAAGAAAAATGAAATTCACAGAGCCTTTTCTTCAGGCAATCTAAACCACCTTCGGCAGGAACTTTATTAAATAATGATGTAACATCAAAAGAAACCATCATGTGACCTTGTGGCTTAAAATTGTGAAGTTTCTTAACAAATTCAAAAGAATTTTTAATAGTGAAAGAATTACTGCTTGAGAGAGGAGAAAATATGGAAACAAGATATTTTGCAAGTTCATAAGAAAAGGCTCTGTGAATTTAATTTTTCTTATTTCGAAATCAACGAGCTCATTCATCTATCTCGTGCTTGCTTATCTCAAAATACTTTTGTATTTAAGGGAATTTCTTTCGAATGACTGATGGTTGGCTATGGGTAATCCTCTTAGTCCGATTTTATGTGATTTTTACATGCACTGTTTTGAAATAAAATTGTTTGAAGTCTTAAAATTTCCGTTTTATGTTCGTTACGTAGATGATATCTATGCTTTAGTTCAAGTGAATTCAGATATAAATCATATTCTCTCTGTCATGAATTCTATTGATTCTTGCATTCAATTTACTTTTGAAGTTGAATTGAACAATTTCCTTCCTTTTCTGGATATCCTTGTTATTCGCAATGAAAATAATTTTCAGACTACTGTCTTTCGAACCTTTTGCGGTCAAACTGCGGTTCGAACCTTTTTCAGTCTTACACCTCACAGATATTCTTCTCACCCTCCTAACCAGAAAGTTGCGGCTTTTAAAACTTTTGTTTTCCGGGCTTTCAATATTTGTTCTACTCATCAGTTACTCAGTGATGAACTTAATTATCTAAAAGCTATTGCTGTTGATCGTGGTTATTCCCCTAATATTATAGATTCAAATCATAGAAATTGACAAAATCCTCCCAATCTGAAATAAAAACTTTAATTCGAACTCTGTTTGCTGCTTTGGTTGTTTTGCCTTTTTCCCCCAAAATCAGTCAGCAAGTTGCTAAAATTTTAAAAAAGTTCGATTTCAGTGTTATTTTTTCTCCTGTTAATAAAATTGCTTTTTCAAATCTTAAGCACCCCATTGATCGCTTAGATAACTGGGGTATTTACCAAATTTCTGGCCAATGTGGTCTTTCTTATATTGGTCAGACTAAATGTGCTCTCAGATTTCGTTTAATGGAACATAAAAGGTGCGTCAAAAATCAAGAGCTTAAACGCTCTTCTATTGCTCAACATTGTTGGTCTTCACAACATAAGTTTAACTTTTCTTCAGCCACCATCATCCATAAGTGTCCTTCCATTCTTGATCTTGATTTTTGGGAAGCTTACTACATCATTAAAAATTCTCACTCCTTAGTCAATGACTTATCAAGTACTCCTTATTTTCCAAGCATTTGGAAATCTTTAATTTAATACTTTTTCCTCTCTTTTTTTAGTTTTTGTTTTGTTTGTTGTCCGATAGATGTCGCTACTTGTCTACCCACTTGTTCAGGCTGCTTTCTGCTCATTGGTTGCTTTTCTTTAGGAGCGATTGTGCCCGGAGCGGGTATATAAGCCTGCGTCTTTCTGTATTTTTGCTCAGTTTTGCTCTTTCTAGCTCGCTGAGTTTTGCACTGATGAAGAATCTCGATAGTAGATTCGAAACAGCTGTTTGCTATCTTCTCATAATTTATTTGTGTATTTATAATCGTTGGTTTTCTATCTTTAAACATTGTAGATATGACCAGTGTGACCGTTTTACCAAGCTAAAAGCAGGCTAGATTTGGACTGACAACAAGCTAAAAAAAATCCCTTTCGGCATGGCCTATAGGCGGAGGTAGATTTCGAAAAGTTTTCATCTCAAAAAAAAAAATAAATAAATAAATAAATAAATGATTAGAGATAAACCCAGTTTAACTACTTTATTCAACCACTTTTAAAAATTTTTTAATTTCATTTTTCTGTAAGAACTGGTTTTATCGAAATCCTCTTAAATGAAATTCTACTCAAATGCCCATTTTGGCAACATATTTTGAATTATATTCTTACTTTATTAAAAAAATGACCAATATGCTCATTATGTAGTTCCTAAATAACAAAAAACTGTTAATTAAATTCGTTTGACAACAAAATTGAATTTAAAAATGAGTAATAAAATTACCAATTTATTATTTTAATACATCCACAATTCTTTAATCAAGATTGCTTTGAGAAATTTTGTACGAAGTGCCCACTTTGACAGATTTTTTTAAATATATATTTAGCCTTTATCAAAAATCTGACCAATACGGCACATTACACAGTTCCTAAATAACGAAAAACTGTCAATTGAATGCGTTTGAGAGCAAAACTGAATTTAAAAATGAGTCATAAAATAAACAATTTGTTATTTGAATACAACCTCAATTCTTTTATCATGGTCGCTTTGGGAAATTTTTTTGCGAAGTGCTTACTTTGACAGCTTTTAAAAATATGTATATTCACCCTTTATCAAAAAATCAAAGAATACGCACATTATATAGTTCCTAAGTAACAAAAAACTGTCATTTGAATGCGTTTCAGAGCAAAATTGGATTTAAAAATGAGTCATAAAATAAACAATTTGTTATTTGAATACCCACAGTTCATTAATCATGATCGCTTTGGGAAATTTTGTGCGAAGTGCCCATTTTGGCAGCCTTTTTTTGAATTATATTCTGCCTTTATAAAAAAACTGGCCACTCCGTCACATAATATAGTTCCTAAATAAGAGAACCTGTAAATTGGATGCGTTTGAGAACAAAAAAAGATTTAAAAATGACTCGGTAAAAACGCAATTTTTTTAATTTTTTCAAATTTCAATCATGATAATTTCGTGAAATTCTGTTCAAAATACCCTATTTGGCAGCCTTTTAAAAAATATATTCTGCCTTTATCAAAAAACTGGCCAATACGTCGCATTATATAGTTCCTAAATAATAGGACCTGTAAATTGGATGGGTTTGAGAACAAAAATGAATTTAAAAATGACTCAGAAAAAACGCAATTTGTTATACTTAATCAATTTTTAATGACGATAATTTCGGGAAATCTGTTCAAAATACCTTTTTTGGCAGCCTTTTTAAAAATATATTCTGCCTTTATCAAAAAATTGGCCAAAGCGTCGCATTATATAGTTCCTAAATAAGAGGATCTGTCATTTGGATGCGTTTAAAATCAAAAATTAATTTTAAAATGAGTCAGAATATAAGCAGTTTGGATTTAAGGTTTTTACTCCAACTCCTATTTTTGTTTAATTTATTTTTGCTATAAGAATGGGTTCTATGAAAAACTTGTCAATATAAAAGTTGTAGATCTTATTGTGAAGATGTAAAATAAATTTAATTAGATTTGATTGCTTAAGAATTGAGTAAGTTATGGGTTTTTTTCTTTTTCCTCCCCCCTTTTTCTTTTCGTTTTTAATTTTTTTCCTCGATAAAAATTGGTCCTATCAAAAACTTGTAAATACAAAAGTTTTAGATAATATTGAGTACATTTATATAAAATTTAGTTGGATTTAATATCTTGAGAATTGACGAAGTTATGAATTTTTTTCTCCCAAAAACCATGTTTTTTTCGTCCCTTGAGCCCATTTTTAACTTTATCAAAAATCTGTCATGCATAAACTTTTTGCCCATTTCTTAGAAGTAATATAAACTTTAAACTGATTCGATATCTATTTTAATTAAGAAGTTATCGCGTTTTTTCTGTTTTCACAAAAACCCTCCCTATTTCCACCCCCTTGGTCCGATTTTGCCCATTAACGAACTCGACCGAGATTTTAGGCTCCTTGATTTTATGTAAAAGTTTGAAGAAGATCTGAGCATAATTATGGAAGTTATCGTGTCTAGAAGAAAGTGATATACACCGATAGATAGATAGATAGATAGATAGATAGATAGATAGATAGATAAACTTTTTTACTGATGGTGGTTTTGGGGTCTAGGAGTCATGATTCGTGTAGATCCGCAAAAATTTTTCAGAAATTCCAACATGGGAGACAATGCAATAGGTAGTATTTCATACGAAATCTACCTAATAAATTCGATGGTCAGTATATCAATAGACTGACAACTATCTTTTACGAATTGAATATTTCCAGCTGAGTGAAAAAATGCCCAGGCCGGGAATCGAACCCGGATACTTGGCTTACAAGACCAATGCTTTACCTGTTAAGATATCTGGGCGATAGCCGGCTGGGATTTTTCGCTCAGATAACCTTATTGGTCGTAACATCTATTGGTCGTAACCTTATTGGTCGTAACTTTACCAATCAGTTTGATTGTGTTAAAAATAATAACAATCTTTTAGCCTGAGTTTTTTGCTTGATTTAGCTTGTTGTAAGTCCTACAACAGTCCAGATTTCTTACAACAATCCATAAACGGTCACACTGGATATGACGGCTTTCTCCAATCCACCGAGATTAGATGAAAATTAAAGACGCTTTATTCTTGATCATAATTGTAACAAGCAGTAGTATTTGAATTTGTGGATTACCAAGTGTTATTGTTGAATAAAACAATTCGTCCTTTTTTAATTTTCTATTTATATAAGGTGGAATAAGAAAACATTTTGTTATAAACAAATGACGCCTTGAAAGAAAGTGAACAATAGGTTTTTATATCCTGTATGGCTTATGTAAAATTCTGTTCTTTAACCATACTTCTTAGCGAAAATATTCTTAGCAATCGATAGCGAATAGATTTAGCAATCATGTTGTTCAAGGTGGTAAAGCAAGAAATAAATTTTTTTTGGCATATTCCTACTTAAATAAGACAGAACCGCCATACATTTTTTAAACATCTTCATTCGCGTTTCACATCACAGCAAAAATCAGGTATAGCTGTAGCTCGACACGTGTAATATTTTATTTTTCATTTTATGTGGATTTTACAAAGTTAATTACTTTATTTATTGAATCATTTGCCTACTACACTCATGACCTGATCGTATGGATCAGTAATATGATTGTAATATAGCAATCTTTTGCTGTCAAATCAAATAATCCGATCTCAGATTATCAAAATGCAAGGTAAGTGAATGCAAGGTAAGTGAATACATCGACAAAAAAAAAAAAAAAAAAAAAAAAAAAAAAAAAAAAAAAAAAACTTTTTTTTAACGAGATATTATAATTGTAAGAAATTAAGGCATCCATACACATTCTTTTACTAGTTTGATTGTATAGCAGCATACACTGTAAAAAAAAAGGGGTCCATCTACTAAAAAAACTTTAGTGATCCTTGTAATTACTAAAAAATTTTTAGTAATCTTAGTCGGTTACAAAAAAATCTGTAAGAATTACTAGAAAAAAGTTAGCAACGAATAGAGTTAATAGTTTTATATTTTTAATAGCTCTTACTAAAGCACAGTTGGTGTGACCTTGCTAGCATAGTGGTTATAGTAGCGGACTCCAGGCTAAAAGGTCCCGGGTTCGAAACTTGCCACCGACAAATACGCCCCGATTGTATGTAGTGTCTCGTTAATAAAGAGATTATGAAAATCCTGTCGGAGCAAGTAGGAATGTTTGGTGCTGCCATCTATTGCGGTTTTGCCGAAAATCTTTCGCTTCAGAAGTCTGGATGCAGCTCGAAGGAAGCTCCTGCCCTTCGGCCGCACGTAATGGTTATTAAAAGTAATTTTGGAGCTATTACTAAAATTTGCTTGGTGGACCATACTAAAAATTTTTAAGTTAGTTATACAAAAAATTCTTTTGTTCAGTTTACAAAAGAAATGCTTGTTTCACTTGCAAAAAAAAGTTTGTAATGGTTATTAAATAATTTTGTGGAATACAAATTTACTAAGAAATTTTTAGTAACCTCTTGAATTTTTTTTTACAGTGTAGTCTGCCGAGGGAACACTCACCGTCTAAAACCTTATACTACACTCATATGATCACGTAGCCTATATGTGATTCCAATCTTACACATTATATATATATACATATAAATAGAATATTAATCACAATTCCAAACATTTTTAATTTCATTAAAAGTATTGCCAAATACCTATTTATTTTTTCGTTAAAAACTTTTATACTAATTTATGAAAATATATATATATATTTATTTATTTATTTTTATTCAACATAATTTTTCTCCTTTTTCACTAAAATTTTAGTTAGGATTAAATTATTTGATTTTTTAATTAAAGTCAGCGAAAATTTTCATTTTCAGCAAAAATGTACCCATAAAGTCAGACATAATGAAATGAAATATTATCACTTGCATAAATAGAGAAAAAAATGATGAAGCACTAAATACACAGTTTCAAATTACTATCACTTAAGATATTACTTTAAAGATAATATTTTAAATTACGCATCAGAGAAAGATTAAATAAAGTGTTTTTTCACTTCAAAACCGTTAATTTAGTTAATTAGCATATCCCGTGACATGATATCTTTGAATGTTTGTTTATTTCAACCTTTGAAAAGTTCATACAAGTATAGAAAAGCATAATATTCAGTAGTAAAATTTAAAAATATAAAATTACTAGTAGAAAATACCCATATAAAAACTAAAATAACAATTAATTATTTAGAAATAACTAGCATACATAAAATTCTGTGTACACAATATTTACTTAAGAAAATAAATATATATTAGGTTTGATTAATATTATTATACATGACCCGTTAGTTTAATGTTTTAAATTGAAAATTTTATACGATTGAAATTTAAATAATATTAGCTTTGTATTCGACTAAAAGTGGATTAAGCTTCTGTAGATAAAACATTCCATTTTTGTGGTGGGGAGTCAAGAAATTCATGTTTCAAAACCCCAGAATTATCTAATTCGCTTAAGTATTAAGCTCATATTTCAATAATGATAGTCGATTTACTGAAATATATAAAATAATTTTATAAAAATACATTAATATACTTTAATTTAATATACTCTCATTTTTTTTATGAAACAATATAAACATAATTAGGTTCATTACATGTATACAGGGTGTCCTTAAACTCATGGTACATACGCTAGGGGGTGATAGAACACATCAAGACGAGTAATAGGAAATAGGAAACCAAGGGTCCTAAACGTTTTCCAAAGGAGATATCCGCCATTAAATTTTGGGGCCCAAAATTTAAAATAAATATAAAAATCGGAAAAATTAGTCGATTTATTTGCAGTTTTCACTAAAACTATTCTTTATGGCGGTATTTTCTTGAAAATGAATTATAAAGATAATTTTCGAAAAATGCCGATAGTGGGCGCTTTAAAATTTGGATCAACGAACAACTATTTTTTACCGTTATTTTCTACATCTCATTAAATGATTTGTTAAGCTTAGATTTAAATTTTGAGCTTTAAATATGAATAGTTAGAAATGGTTAAGTAGCAGAAACTGAAATGTGTTAAGAGGGTTCAAATTTCTAATGATTATAAAAAATGGTAAAATTGGTCGATTGATTTGCGATTTTCACTAAAACTATTTTTATGTCAGTATTTTATTGAAAATAAATTATAAAGATAAATTTCCAAAAATGCCGATAGGGGGCGCTTTAGAATTTGGATTTACGAACAACTATTTTTTGCCGTTATTTTTTGCATCACATTAATTGGTTTCATAGGCTAAGATTTAAATTTACATTTTTGAGCTCAAAATCTAAGTAGTTTGGCGTTATGTAGCCCAAACTGAACTGTGATCACAGGATTTAAATTTCAAACGATTATGAAAAACGGAAAAATTAGTCGAATCGTTTGCGGTTTTTTCTAAAACTACTCTTTAAATCAGTGTTTTTTTTTAAATAAATTTTAAAGATAAATTTCACAAAATACCGATAGAGGGCGCCTTAGACGTTGGAGTGGCGTACAACTATTTTTAACCGTTATTTTTTTAAATCTCATTAAATGCTTTCAAACGTTTAGATTTAAATTATGAGAACAAATTCTGAATCGTTGCAAATGTTTAAGTAGCGCAAAAGTGAAACGTGTTCGATGGGAGGGTTAAATTTCAACTCCTGAACACACTTCAGTTTCCGCTTCTTAACCTCTCCCAACGATTCAGAATTTCAGTTCAAAATTTAAGTTTAAATCTAAGATTTCGAAAACATTTAATAAGTTTTGGAAAGAATTTAATTAGATACAAAAAATAACGGTAAAATTAGTTGTTGGTTACTCTGAAGTTTAAGGCGCCCTCTAACGGATTTTTTTAAAATTTATCCTTAAAATTTATTTTCAAGAAGATATTGACTTAAAGAATAGTTTTATTTTAAACCGCAAACGAATCGACCAATTTTTCCGTGTTTTAAATTCCTTTGAAATTTGAACCTTCTGAACACAGATCAGTTTGTGCTAATTAACGACGCCCAGTTATTCAGATTTTGAGCTCAAATTTTAAGTTTAAATCTAAGTTTATGAAAACATTCAATCAGATGCAAAAAATAACGTAAAAAATAGTTGTTCGTTACTCCAAAGTCTAAAGCGCCCCCCATCGGCATTTTTTGAAATTCATCTTTCTAATTCATTTTCAATAAAATACTGGCATAAAGAATAGTTTTAGTGAAAACAGCAAATCAATCGACCAATTTTTCCGTTTTTATAATCATTTGAAATTTAAACCCTCTGAACACAGTTAACTTTGTGCTACTTAACCGCTTCCAACTATTCAGATTTTGAGCTCAAAATTTAAGTTTAAGTCTAAGCTTACGAAACCATTTAATGAGATGCAAAAAATCACGGCAAAAAATAGTTTTTCATTACTTCAAAGTCTAAAGCGCCCTCTATCGGCATTTTTCGAAATTTATCTTTTTAGTTTATTTTCAAGAAAATACCAACATAAAGAATAATTTTAGTGAAAACCGCAAATCAATCGACCAATTTTTCCGTTTTTTATGTGTATTTGAAATTTTGGACCCCAAACTTTAATGGCGGCTATCTCCTTTGGAAAACGTTTGGGACCCTTGGTTTCTTATTTACTATTACTCGTCTTGATGTGTTCTATCTTTGATGTAAAAATTAGCAGGTATCAAATTGGCAATTTATGTATGTTTGATATACGCTTTTTTATGTCCAATAATTGAAATTGTCAAATAAAATGTTCTAAAATATTATTTTAATAGGTCAGTGTTTTAAATGAATGCCATTTATAAAATAACTCTGATATGTATTTTTTTATATTTTTATTCTCCTATAAAAACTTTGATCTACAAAAATATATTTTGAATTCTCTGAAAGGAGTTACTTTCGAGTTTTTTAATCAAACGATTTTTTAAGTTTCTTTCATACAAATATATTTTATTCAAATATTCGCATTAGATAGTGATATGTGGATGTTTTTATCGCAAAAATTAAATCAAGAAGTTTTTTAACCTTTTTCCTTTTTTTTGTTATGATGCGTGATTTTATTAAAAAAATCTATAAAGTGATAAATATGTTTAAAATAAATGAGAGGTATCCGGTTTAGAATAATTTTAAAAATAGGCCCTCAATTACTTTCATTGAAATATATTTCGTAATTTAAGTATCTTAGGTGATTACTTTAACGAATTTTATTAACGAACGTCATGTTTGTTTATTCAAAAAGAATTTTAACAACTTGTTCTTTTTTTTTTCTCATTTTACGTTTTTGACCGACATCTAAGTATAAAGCGATTAAAGATATTTCGCCATTGTAGACATTGATATTTATACCATTTTACATTTTGAGACAGAATATATAGAAAGAAAGTTATAATAGTGTTAATGAGCTCTGGATATTTATATAAGTACGCTAGAATATTATTTGCATAAATCTCATGATTTAAACAAAAAATGCTTGAAATATAGCTTAGATTATCTGTTTATTAATTCATATTATATCTTTCATCTAAATCATCCGTTTTCATTAAGTTATTTTTCAATGTATTTCAATCTAATCTTCCGTTATCAGATATCTCGCCAGTTGACGCTTTTAATAAAATGATGAATGAATCGTTGTTGTTTGAAGCGAAACTTTAATTATGAATTCCATTACAGATATCCATATTATTATTTACTATTTTTTGCATAAAAAGTAACTTTGTATTAAAATTAATGTTTATACTTTTTGATCGAAATTACAGTGTTAGGTATTAGGGGAAGATTTGTGGACATTTTTCAACATCACATAGTTAAAGAGTCACCGGGATATTTTCTAAATTTTCCAATTAAGGTGGTCTGGTGTAATAACGACAGGTGGGGTAATAACGCCAAGTGCTAATATTATGCATAATTATGAAATAAACTGGTAAATGACACCCATGTGCTCTGCGCAGAAGGGTTTTGAGTCATATAAATCGCAAAAAACAGCTTCAAGTTAATTTGTTCCGTTTGTAGGTCTTATTGCTTTTACAAGCAACTAAAATTAACGCTTGATCTAAAATTTGCGAGATACGTTTTGTGATGTGAAGACTATTTTTTTATCCGAAAATACTTTGTTTATTACATAAATTTGTAGTGCATTTCGTGTACTTTCAAAATGTTGTAGAAGATTTTGGATGTCTTGTCGAGATAATTTGTAGTTTAAAATGCACTGCGTAATAACTATACCGGGGTAATAACGCCAATCCTTGGCATTAATACCCGGGCTGAATCCCAACAGTGCCCGAGCTACATCCTAAATACTGATTCAAATAAACACAGTTAACACAGTTAAACACAGTGCAATGTTTCTAATAATTATGTTTAAACGGTCCTTTTTAATCAAAATAGAAGCTCACGGTCTGATATTCTTTTGCCTCTTCTTCCCCCACCCCACACACACACCAGACCTTTATTTTTCTTACAATTTCACAAAAAATTTAACATTTCCAATAGCTTAGAATGCAGTTTGTCAATTTCTAAGTTTATTCAGTTTGTATTTTTAGAATTGGGCAATCTACCTGCCATTCTTACATCTTATTTCATACTTTTGTTTGCATGGCGTTATTACCCATATACATGGGTAATAACGCCAAATGGCATTGGTCAAGAAATCACGCCATTACATTTTATGAATACATATCTGTTAAATTATTTTTTTTATATAGATAGTCAATAAGTTGCTGTATCAAATCATATATTTGTTTGAAAAATACAATCTAAAACTGAGCCGTGAAAATTGGTAGAACCTTAACGTGGCGTTATTACCCCAGGGTACCTTATCATAATTAAACATTACCCCCTTTTTTTAAGGATTTCATTAATTAAAACAATATTTTTTTTTCTCATTTTGCAAGAGTTGTTCGTGGCGTGTTTTAACTAATGGTAGTAGATACAGTCTTATTAACTGATAATTCTTTTTTAACTGCATCTTATTCTGATAGAATGGAAATGAAAATAACTGTGAAAATTTTGCATTTTACGAAATATAATAGAGAGAAAAGTGATTTAGCAGCTAAGCATATATGAACGAAAATCGGGGAAGACCAGAATTTTAAACAGGAAAAAATAAAAATAAATCATGTGAACATTATTTTAATGTTACGAGTTACGACCATCTTTTCAACATTTTAATGTACTTCATTTCAGTAGGGTATTTTGATTAGTTTAATGATAACGGCTTCATTTTCTACTAAATTGTTCAAAAAATTAACTTAATTCTGCCCAAAATATTAGAGAAATCAGTACCGCAAACGCATTTACATGTTTTTGAGAAATCAGAAAACACAATACTGTAAGACAACGATATTACAATAAACTACGGCATATTTAGTCATACATTTTGTTTCATTGAAGCTTGGTTTGGAAAAATATTACCAGCGTAACGTGTGTAGCCAGATATCTATTAATAAAGTGCATGTTTAATTTTTCAATAACAAAGAAAATTGCTATGACCAATCATATTATTATTTTATTGATGTGTATTAATTTCCCAAAAGAGAATATTGCTGAAAAAAAGATCTATGACTGATTCAAAATTTTTGTTTATTGCTTTGTTAATTATCATCTAACAAAAATTCAACCTTAAATTTAATTAATTCCCTATTTTATATTAGTTGCTGCAAACTCATTTTTATCTCTTTAATAATATTATCATCAAAAATATAAACCATTCTTTCCGTGAAACAGGAATATTTTACGAAGTTGATTGGATTTCTTTTTAAATTTATGTTCCAATTTAGTAGTCAGTAAGAAAAAATTTAAAAGATTAATGTATTTTAAAATAGACTAGGAAGTGAAAATATTAAGAGATAATATATAATCTTTCTTTTTTTCAAATTATCAAGAAATAATTCGATTCGCTATGTTTTTCTATAAGCATGACTTCTTTTTATTCTGTTTCAAATGTTGATTTTTTATGTGAATTAATGTTTTTGAGTTAACAGAAGTTTGGAAAATAACAACAAAAATTTTTTTGTAAATGTTGTGTTAAATAAAAGTATTTTTTGTTATATTATTCAAGCAATTGTGTACAGGGTGTCCAGCAAATAACACCCTGATTTCAAATTTAAATTTCTCAAAAACAAATATCGATAGAATTATGCGGTAATCGGTTTGATTATTAGGAAAGCTGCAAAAATGTTACACAGAAGTTTCGAAGGGTGGCTATTTTTAAAAGATTATGTTCTGATTGCAAATAATGCTTGACTTAACATTTTTCTTGCTTTAAATTTCTTGGTTTGAATGAGATTTTGGGCGTACAACGCCATGTTTTAAAGTTTTTTGGAACAAAATTTTTGGAATTTCAGAAATTTCAAAAATTTAATTCGAAAAATATGGCTAAGTACCCCGAAAAGCTCGTTCTCTACAAGCAATCTAAAGCAAGAAAAACGTCAAGTCGAATATTCTTTGCAATAAGAACATAATCTTTTCAAAATATTCACCGTTCGAAACTTTAGTATAAAATTTTTAAAGCTTACTTAATAAAGAAACCGTTTACCGCATAGTTCTATCGATTTTTGTTTTTGAGAAATTTAAATTTGAAATCCGGGTGTTATTTCCTGGACACCCTGTACTATGTTAAAAACATCTACAATGATACAGACAATTTCACTTAATTATTAGAAAATACATAAAAAATATTTTCAAAATAAAGCATTAAACTTTTCGAACTTATTTAAAGTTACTCATCTGTAATATAAATAACACTAAATCACGAGTTACAACCAAATTCATCCTACAGTTGCAGCCATGTGCCAGAAATAACTAAACACAGAGCTAGGTAATTCAGATACATAAAGATGGTATAATCTGGTATGAGCAAATTAGATCCATTTAGAGGGATTTTGACTATTCTAGTAATGCCTCCAGCAGAACATGGCTTTCGTATACACTATATTGCCATTGATTATGGGACACTTGCGATTTTAGACATTTTATTAAATATCTAGAAAAATACATGAGGAATCATCTCGAAACTCTTAGTGTATAAATATAATAGTATACGTCATACATCTCCGTGAAGATGTTTTACCGAAACGCCATAGGGGACCGTCAACAAATTAAAAAAGAATGAATATCTTTTGAAAAACCCTGTCAAAACTAATGTAGTAAAAGCGCTCAAACTCTAGATTATGATTGAATGCTTTATTTTAATACACTGTGTTCATTTTTATGCAAATAGCATGCACACTCGCAGAGTAATTAAGGTTTTTATAAAAATGGTCCCAAATTTTTCCAAGTTTTTTCCTTATAATTTTCAGAGTTCTTAATATAAAATAATATTTTTTTCAGAAAATATGACAAACAACATTGCACACAGTACCCTATAATCAGAATTAGAAAATAATGAAAATTGTATACAAAATGAGTTGGTTTACTAAATAATTTTTTACTGCGCATGTGTCAAAGATACCAAAATTTCATTTGCATATTATGTTAGCTAAATGTATAGAGCAACTTTTGTAAAAGTCTCAAAATTATAGCTTGAAAATTCTGAAAGTAATCGTCTATAGAAAAAGGACAAAATCCGTTGTTTCCAAAATGAAGCAAAAAATGAGGAATTTTATCCAAAATTAGTCGTAACATCCCGTATTGTGTATTCTATATTGACACTAATCAATGAATATATGGATACAACCCCTCTTGTTTTTGCTTCATTTTGAGAATAACGGATTTTCAACTTATTCAATGGACGATTATTTTCAGAATTTTCAAGATATGATTTTGTGACTTTCACAAAAGTTGCTTTATACATTTAGCTAACATAATATGCAAATGAAATTTTGATATCGTTGACGCATGCGCAGTAAAAAATTATTTAGTAAACCAACTCATTTTGTATACAATTTTCATTATTTTTTAATTCTGATTATAGGGTACTGTGTGCAATGTTGTTTGTCATATTTTCTGAAAAAAAATATTATTTTATATTAAGAACTCTGAAAATTATAAGGAAAAAACTTGGAAAAATTTGGGACCATTTTTATAAAAACCTTAATTACTCTGCGAGTATTCATGCTATTTGCATAAAAATGAACACAGTGTATTACAATAAGGCATTCAATCATGATCTAGAGTTTGAGAGCTTTTGCTACATTAGTTTTGACAGGGTTATTCAAAAGATATTCATTCTTTTTTAATTTGTTGACGGTCCCCTATGGAGTTTCGGTAAAATATCTTCACGGAGATGTATGACGTATACTATTATATTTATACACTAAGAGTTTCGAGATGATTCCTCATGTATTTTTCTAGATATTTAGTAAAATGTCTAAAATTGCAAGTGTCCCATAATCAATGGCAATATAGTGTATATTGCAGTTTGATTTAATGGCCTTGGCCAACACAAAATTTAGAAAATGATTAGTTTCTATAGTAAACCAGATAGCCAAATTCCCATTAATTGAATGAAGCTGTCTCCCATCAGAATATACCATCTTTATCCATCTCAATTACCAATCTCTGCATTTAATTAGTTTTGGCACATGCTAATACAATTATAGGCACTGCAATACATAGGTACTATAGATAATACAATTATAGACTTCAACAATAAGTTGAATGGTGTTGTATTTCGTGATTTTATTTTAATTATATTACTTATGAAGAACTTTAAATACACTGCAAAAAATATGACTATTTTGCTGCATCGTCACTCAACCACTTTTATAGAAAACGACTATGTCAGGCTATCATGGAGCATTCTCATTGGCCAAAAGAGTGATATTCTATAAAAGCGGGGGAGTGACGATGCAGCAAAATAGTCATATTTTTTACAGTGTTAGTTCGAAAAGTTCAATGTTTTATTTTTTTATAATTTTTTTGTGTTTTCTAACTTTTAAATTTAATTTTCTGCACCTTTATAACTGTTTTTAATAAATTAAACAGACGTAATATTATTATTTTTTTATTTAAATATGTATTATGTTACTTGAGCAAATATAAACATTTTCAGTGAAATTATAAGTTTTCGTATCATAATGTTTGATGTACAAGAAAATACTTTTTCATGTACCATTTGTATTACAATTATTTTTCTTATGTATGAAAAAAGCATAAATAATATGCAATAAAGTAGTAGAAATACTTTAATTGTAGATTGTAGGAGAAGTACTTTGTAATTATCTTCTAAGTTTCAAAAAATGAAAATAAATATTAAAAATAAATTTTTGTATTACAATTTAAATGATAACCATTAAAGGCGGTTTTGTAAATTTGTTTTGTAAATGCACTTTTTTAGGAATTTTATTAGATTTTACTATGTTTTAATATATATGGTCAAACTATGAAATTGTTTATTTTAATTCCCATATACTGAACTTTCGATTATGTGAAAAACCTTCTTCCTGTACGTCATTTATTTTTTATTTTAAATTGTGTGAAGTATTTTTGTCCTTCTTGTGTATTTAAGTATGTGATTTATTCAACTATAAGCATACCCAAACAATTTACATTCCAGTCAATTGCAAATATAGTCAAGTTTCCAATTTTTAAATAGAGAATACACATATAAAGTACAACTGGAAAAGCGTATAAAAGATTTATGCATTATTTATTGCTTAAAGGTTTGTGCACGGTAAAACTAAATATTTGTTTCGGTGGAAACTAAAAGTTTTTTTGTTTAAGAAAGCGCCAAAGAATTTTTAAGTTAAGGTATCTGAAAACCCTTTTTAATTCTTACAACTAACTACTAACACGATATATATATATATATATATATATATATATATATTGCTTATTTATTATTTACAAAAAAGCGTAATTATTCATGCAAATAATGAAATGTTTTTACGTAGATATTTCATTTACATATGATAATTTTTTTATGAATAATGTTAAATAAATACCATAATATAAGGTTGAAAATTAGATATTAAACTATTTTTATCCTAACCATCCAACTTTTATTATTATTATTATTATTATTTTAAATCTTTGCCTTTCTCCTTTTTTCTTTTAAAAAGTCGTTTTTAATAGATATAATTCTACTATTAGTAAATAAATACCAGGAAACCTCTATCAATTACAGTACGGCACTATTCTATTTTAGAATGTGACATCTTAACCCTTCCGTACATAAATTTTTCTCTTTTCCTTCAAAAATATATTCGATTCATGAAAGAGCATAAACGTATATAAACATTTATGCTCTTTCTTATAAACGTATAACCGTTTATAAACGCGTATAAATATTTTATGATATTTTTAGGTAAAAAAAAATTACCAAAAAGTAATGCATATAAATTATACTCTGTAAAAATATTTACCCCTTTGCTGCATCGTCACTGCACGGCTTTTATAGAATACGAATACTTCCCCCTATTATGGAAATTTCTCATGGGTCAAAGGAGAGATATTCTATAAAAGCGGGGGAGTGAAGATGCAGCAAAGTGTCAAATTTTTTTACTGTGTATTTATCAACTCTAGACATTACCCAGGTTAAAAAAAAAAAAAAAAAATCAGCAAAAAACTTTTAAAAAAGTTCAGGTAAAATGGAACTAAGGTTTTTTGAAGGTAAAAAACCTGCATTTTCCCTGAAAGTAAAATATTCAGGTATTTTGCAGGTATTTGTAACTAAGGTAAGTAAAGGCAGGAAAGTAAAAAACCTGCATTTTCCCTGCATACATGTGAAAACAAAGATTTAAATTACACAGTTCTCAGTTGTACTCAAAATAAACAATAACCCCTCCTCCCTCTAATTTTGAAGTAGTAGGAATTGGAACCCAGCGGAAAACAATAAATATTAATTAATGCGATAATTAGAAATTAGTGTTTTACAGCTTGGTGGATAGTAATTAGTGTACGGCGTAATCATGCCGACCACCGGTAAAAACAAAAAGGTCATACTAAATTTAAAATTAATTAAAATAAGAAAATTAATTAAATTAGTTAATTTTATGTAATAATTAGTCAATTTCTCAGTTTTTATCTAAAAATTGGAAAAAAAATTTTTTTTTGCGAAAAAATGAAAAAAAAAGACGAAAAATTAAAACATGAAAAATGGAGAAAACAGTTAAAGTTTTTTATATAATGTATATAATTGCAATATGATTACTGGGTACATTTGAGGCTGGTCTATTGCCTTGAAGTTTCAGAATCTTGTGATTTTTTTCAAAGCTCAGAAATTCCACGTGGTCGCTACGGGGTCTGAGTCTGAGTTGCTGCCGGCAGGGTTGAACGGAACGCTATCTTGGATATATATATATATATATATATATATATATATATATATATATATATATATATATATATATATATATATATATATATCTTAATACTTATCCCCATTAGACTGAACTTAGCGTTATTTAGCTCGAATTCGAACACGTGGTTCTAGATTAATTTGAAAGAAATAATAATAAAATTTTAATTAATGCGAGAATTTTTATGAGAATTTTTTTATAAACTAAACACGATTGAAAATTAGACTATATGCATGTAGTACCATATGACTTAGTATATGCAAGGGGCGATAGAATTAACGGGAAAAGGGATGGGATAATTAATTACTTATGATTTAATTAATAATTGTCCTAAAAACATGCAACTTACCTCAAAATGTAGCTGGTATATTCTCGCATCTAAATCTACAGAATTGTCCCGTCGCGCGGGCAGTGGGTCGCGCCTATTCTTGCATTTTAAAGAGCATTTCTGGGACACGTCCGCACGTAACAAAACGAAGGCTTGAACTAAGAGCTTGTAAACATACAGTAAGTCATTAAGCCACTAAAGGTATATTGAAGGCTATATTTTTCTTCAAAATACCTGAAATATACCTATCAAAAATTAGCTAAGTCACTGAAGATAAATTGAAGGTTATACTTTCCTTCAAATATCTGAAGTATCCTTATCAAATATCAGCTAAGTCACTAAAGGTAAATTGAAAGCCATTAACTTGCTGATAAAAGCTTCTATAAAACCTTTAAAAATCTGTGCATTTTGTTTCAGTTTTCATTTTCCAACAAAATACCTGAAATGATCTTCAAAATACTCGATTAGTAATTTGGAGATCAGATGAATGCCTGCATAAAATCTTTTAATAAACAGTAAATTCTCTCAAATAAACCTGCACTTTTAATTTGCCTTCAAAATCCCTGTAGAAACCTTCAAAATTCCTGTAAAATCTTATTTTTTTTAAGGTTTTTTGCTGATTATCTCTTACCTGGTTGCACAATTTAAAATCAGAGATTTCCAAATGCCTCTCAGAAACAAATATAAAAATTTATTTATGCTTATAAAGATGATTTTCAATGTTCTCAACATTGGTAGTCTTAATTATTAGAAAGAAAAATTAATATGTATCTCAAATCTGTATTCAAGAAATCTTTTTCAGTATATTTGTTTAGTGTGTAAGCTCAATAAACAAATAAACCCCTAAACTTACATAAATATGCTAAATTTTCTTCTCTACCAATCTGTATAGAGAAAACATAGAATATAGGAATTGCGTGTAAAAATGAAAATAAATCTGCATGTTATTGTGTTTGAAGTAAACAAATGCAGATTGCTTAGCAGTAAAAACATCGAACAAAATACCCCATACATTATATATTGAAAAATAAAAACTTTCAAACATAGGTAAATTTTAAGATTGCATTGAACAGAAATGTCAAAGAATAATGTATTGATGTCTGGTCTGTTTAAAAATTTAATTTTTATGCATTTAAATTTTATTAGAGGGTTATTCCTAGATTGCAGAACAATATGTGTATATTTAAAATTGATTCTTTTTTTTATCATGCCATATTCAGTAATTTATAAAATAATTTGCTAAAATTTCCTTCTGAATGTTTTTTACAGTCAAATTAGGTATAATTTTATAAATGTTTGTTTCTAATATTTCTACCTAATGTTTTAAAATCTCTAGAAAGTAGCAAAAATTTTAGTTATTTAATACAGTTTAAATCCTTTTTTGTAAATGTTATTTTGAAGTATCTTTTTAATCTAGATATTGAGAAAAAAGTTAAAAACGTGTCTAAATGCAATAATGATAATTAATTTCTTATGTTTTTTAAGGCAAAGATGAGTACATATGTGCTAATATAAACTATAACATTTGAAAACTATTCCCAACAAAACAACGTATAAGTAAAATGATCTATCTTTTTATTGTCTAGACAAAAGTAGAATTTTTCCTTGACCATCATAGACGATGCTACAAAAACTGAATATCACATATAATAAGGTTTCTTTATACCAAGTAGATTATTTATGCCTTGGAAAAATATTTTAAATTGGAAAATTAATTCCTTATTTAAATATATAATGGATAAACTTTTGAACATCCTTAGAATATACCGTAAATATTTCATTAATAGTTTTAAGTTAATACTAAAAGTCCCTTTAAACTGACTTATACCTAATTCTAATAAATAAATAAATAATTTTAACTAGATACTGTTAAGGTCGAATATGCTCCATGGCCCAGGAACATTTTTAAACAACGCCGAATGGCAACCATTGGCAAGAGGAAAGGCTGGATGTATGTTCGTAAATGTGTGCTAGGACGCGCTAATATGCAATCGCCAGCATAAACCTATTATTCTGTGTGTGTGCTTTTATTGTCTAATATCCGTACAGTGTTTTACTCTATACTAAACGTCTAAATACAGTAGTAAATGCCTATATTTTGGAACCAATTAAGCCAAAATCCACTAAAAGCCATCGATATGTTCTTGCTGTTATGGATCAATACAGAGTTGGCCGCAAGCAAGCAATTATTAAATCAGTGATAGCATAAGCAGCTTGGGACGCGTTAATTGAAATCTTGGTTTGAACCAGAATTCCAAGAGATGCTTCATTTAAAACTTTACCCGATTAAGAGATTTTTTATCAATAAAATTTAATTTAGTTGAACATTTATAACTTTCAATGTTATAAAAAAAATCTTAATGAAAATATGTATTTATGTAATTATGTTATAATATGTAACATATAATTATAAATTTACTCTATATATACAAATCCTAATGGAACGAATTTGTGAAATAATTTTATGAAACGACTGATTGTATTTCACAGCTATTTCGCCTAAATTATTCAACATTTCACACTGAAATTAATACCAATTAGCCATAAAAATTAAGTCAGTTTTAGAGATATTATTTTTTTTCTATAACATTCTTCAATGATGGCAATACATAAACTTCAGTTTTGTTTTAAAAAGAGAGGAAAATTACAGAGATTATTTAATTCATTCCCATTTTTTAAATAGAAATTATCTTTTATTACAAACATGAAGAATCCCCATGATTGAAATAAAATATATTAAAGGAAAGATCAATCCAACATTTCTTCATATAATGTGGACAATATTTTGATTAGATTATGTTTTTCAAAATGAAATAAAATATTGTTTACACACGTTCGATCTTCAGAAATAATTTTATTTTAGAAGAGCAAAAATCGTCTCTCATTTTAATCGTTGTCACGAGTTCCATGAAATTAAAAATAACAATTCCATCGCAATATTTTTTATTGTTTTTTTTTCTCTTATAAATTTATAAATATATATAAAGCTGAAATTATAAAAATGCAATTTTCTTAGTTTTTTTTTCTATTCGTAGATTGAAAGTATTTTGAACAAATTCTTTTATATGACGTTATGTATGTAAACACGAAAAGGGAAAAGGAAATTTATGTATTGCTTAATGATATAATTTTGTTAGTTTTTGAAAATCTTAATGAAACGAACTTATATACACTAATTTGGATATGTGAACGAATATATGAAATCATAAATGTTTAATTAAATGTAAGGAGAATAAATTTTCGGGATTTAGTTAGATTTTTCATTATTAGCCGGACGAGATTAACCAATCAGAAGATTCATCATTCAGAAGAATCATTTTGGCGTTTCAAATAATTACCGAAAAACCTTCAAGAATGCAGGCTTCTGATTAGTCAATCTAAGTTCGCGAACTCGAAAAATCTATCTAAATGAAGACCATTATAAGAAATTTAAAAAAATAATTTCAACTATAAAAAAATTCCATTCAAAATTAAAGCAATTTACTATTGCAAAAATTCTACACTTTTAATATTTTCTATTTAGAAACTTTAAGAGTTACTAAATTATTCTTTTGATTCATGTATTCGAAGCGAGTGTATGAAATAATAATCTGCCATTTAAATGCAAATAAACAAATAAATAAGTAAATAATAATCACATTATACATTTCAATTTTAAAGCAAAAATATCGTGATTTGCTCTTTTCTCGCATTAGTAGAAAGAAAAAAAAATGTTGTCGCCATGAGGGAAATGCTATTAAAATTTAAATCAAATTAATAGTTCAATAACATTGAATTGTATATTTGGACGGAAATATCAAAGAAGAAACATATTTTAAAATAATTAAATTTATACACGCGAGAAAAAGAATTAGATGAAAATTTTGCCATATGCTAAAATTATGCTTTTAAAACATTTTTTTAAATACAGTATAGAAATGACGTAACACTGGAAATCACACGATGAAAAGTAACATGATTAAAATAAATTGTTTAAATATTTTAATTTTCACAAATACGTCCAAACGTTGTAACCTATGAGTACAGTCGGGACAATTTGTTAACAGTGTAAGTACCATGATTTTTGGCATTTTTAGCTAACTTCTTTTCACATTAAAAAGAATTAAAATAATAATAATAAGATGCATTCATAACTCTTATCATATTTATATTTGGTGCATAATACGCACCTGCAAATTTCAATTTTATTTCTTGAATTAAAAGGCGCAATATACGCGGGATTTTACGGTAAATATTATTTTCTATTTGAAAAATATTCTCTGTTTAAGATATTAAAGGTCATTTTTTCAGTATCCCTAGTATGTCTTATAAGATATATTATGTCACATATTGGAATTTTAAAATTGAATATTTCACTAAAATTATTTGTAAATAAATTAATGTTTTACCTATTAAATTATATACTGAGTTTGCATTTACAATTGAACAGATTATTTCACTTTGGAATTAATTAATTTACTTCCATTAAAGTCTGTTCGTTCAATGCTCACAATTCAAAAGGAGATTGTATGGAGCACAGCGATATAACCTTAATTAAACTTACTTTAAAAAAAAATCATTCTTATAAGGCTAAATTTTTCATACGATTTTTTTTTTGTTTGATACGTACATAAAATAAATTCACAAATGGTACGATTATATTGTCATTTAAATAGGAATCTTATTTCTTTAAATGTATTTTTTTCGATAAATTTAAGTATTAATCTTGTTATTATTATTTTTTTAGGTAAACGTAAAGTATATTGTAACTGTATTTTAAATTTGATAAAATGTACTATAAATTTTTCGTTAGTTACGAACATATTAGAAAGTTGAGCAATGTTAAAATAAAATCAGAATACGGTAGTAATCTGGTTTAAGAAGTATTTTGGCTTATTAAACATTGCTAAATTTTGAAAATCCGTTCTTGTTTTATCATTCTCTAATTCAGTTCTGAAATGTGTATGAATTCGGTTTTTTATGTCCTTCCTTACACCCAAATTTGTTTCGCCTAAAAATATTTTTAAATGTCGTTTCATCTGAATATAATATTGACAGTTAGTACAGAATTTAAGTATTTTAAATTAAGTATCCACTAATCATATTTCAATTACATGAACAGTCAAAACATTGCTTTTGCAGTATAGTTAAAGCACTTAGAATAAATAGTGCGGAAATATGTAATCAGTACAAAACTAAAAATATTTACTCCTCAAATATTTAGTAACGCTGAAATCCAAAAAGTATATCATAGCGAAATCTGCAGCACATTTTCAAATTTCAATGTAAATATCGTATTATTATAGCATCCAAACCACGTTGTCTTAATTTATATTCACCGTAATTTATATTCAACCACGAACAAGATGTGTTATGTTCGAATTATAGTCCTCATTAACGTGATTGAACTTGATAGCCGATGAAGTCCAATCAGATTAATTAAGAATAAAATTTTAGCTTTCATCCAATTTTTTAAGGTTGAGAAAAATGGTGAATAACAACATTAGAGTTTCGTAAAATCGCCTGCTGACATCGCTGCGATGAGCTTCCTTTATTGTTGAAGGTATCCCATATTTTTACCCTCTTTTCAATATTTTTGAAATGGCGTATTTTTACACTAAATTTTCTACACATTATATTATGGTCAATTTGAAAAAGTGGTTTCAGTTGTATTTCATCTTGTTACGAAATTTTGCACTCAACGAAATTAATAAGCATCAGCGAGAAATACTAGAACACGTTTTCTCAGGATTATAGAATAATTATTATTTTTAATTCGTTTATAAAGCAATATAATAATTTCAATACATTATGGTTATTGAAAAAATATTTGCATTGCAATTTAACACGTTTTATCAGTTCAAAAAATAATCATTATTGAGGATCTCTGCGGATTATATTATATAAACTATTCTGGGATAATAATGCTTTGGCTTATTTTTGTCGTTCGATTATCTACACTAGGGATGTAGAACCAGGGAAGGAATGCCTTTCGTGTGGGTCTTTCTAAGGGAAGCTAGCCCGTATTTACGCTAGGTTCGAAGAAAACTCCGAAAGGTTAGGCCGACAGCGCGATTGGGTTCGAACCCAGTACCTACCGTCTGCCAGTTGAGAGGTCAGTTGTTGTTGTATGTATGTCGGCCAATTATCTACACTATGGGATATAGGCCCTAAGGGGTGGGATGCCCTCCGTGGGGGTCTTTCTAAAGGAACCTAACCCGCATTTACGCAAGGTTCGGAGAAAACCACGGAAAACTCCGAACGGTTAGGCCGACGGTCGCGATTGGGTTCGAACCCAGCACCTACCGTCTACCAGTTTGAGGTCAGAACCTCTCGGCCACTGGTGGGGCCTGTGGAGAGGTCAGAACCTTTCGGCCACTGGTGGGGCGGGATAATAATGACACCTTATGTTTCAACCAAATTTTACTAATTAGTTTTATATTTCTTTTTAAAAAAGAAACATTGTTTATGTTTCAAACTTATTGCCTATGTATAAAGAAAGGTAAATGTAGCAAATATGTACACATAAAAGGTAGTGGTGTTACATTTTTTTTCCAATGTTATTTTATGTTACTACTCATCTATGTGCATAATAACTCCATGCAAACAAAATAATGGAATATTGGCATTAAATTGTCCAATTCTAAATACACGAATTCTCGTCGCGGTGAGCGACCAATTTCCGTCGACGACCCCTACCTACGACCCAAACAAACCTAGTCTATTGCGCGACAGCGCTGTCGCCGGCAGGCGACCACGGATAGCGCCAATATACTTCACTTACGACCCGAATAGCCTTGGACTCTTAATGGAAAAGAAAAAAATACATATAAGGCAAATTGAAACCGAACAAATTTAAAAGAAAAAGTAGACAAATTAAAGATATTGAGAGACGATTAGTGAGTGGGCGGGGCTCTGAAGCTATCGACTTACTCTGCCTTCATCCCGAACATATATGTCTCGGACGGTGGTTGGGGGCGGGTGGGTGGGTCAACCGTCGCGGTGAGCGGCCAATTTTCGTCGACGACTACTACTTATGACCCAAACAGACCTACTCTTGTAGCGCGACAGCGCTGCCGCCGGCAAGCGACCACGGATAGCGCCAAAATACTTCACTTACGACCCGAATAGCCTTGGACTCTTAATGGAAAAGAAAAAAAAATATGTAAGACAAATTGAAACCGGACAAATTTAAAAGAAAAAGTAGAGAAATTAAAGATATTGAGAGACGGTTAGTGAGTGGGCGGGGCTCTGAAGCTATCGACTTTCTCTGCCTTCATCCCAAACATATATGTCGAAATACAGCTTTAGAAAAAGGCCAATTTGCTCCTACTTAGTAATAATTGCTATAATAAAATCCAGTAATAATCATTTGATATTTTATTCTTCTGACGAGAAAAAACTTAGCAGCATTTAAATCATACGAACTTAATTATTTAATTTTTTTGTTTTCCAATAATCAAATTAATCGTCTGCATAAAATATGTATAAAATAAAAATAAAATAAAAAAGAACATAATACACAACAATCAAACATGTTTATCTGCAACTAAAAAGAATGAGCAGGGATAATAACACCACTATATTAGGCTATTACCACATTTTACGCAATTTATTTTAAACTACAAACTATCCAAGACATCATCTTAAATTAAAAAAGACAACCATAATCCCACACAACATTTTGAAAGTACATGAAATATACTACATATTTATTTAATAAACAAAGTATTTCCTAATAAATATATAATCCTTACATCACAGAACGCACATTGGATTTTGCATGCATGTTTGCATTCGTAAACTATAAGCTTTACGAATTTAATAAATAAATTACCGTGGTTGTTCGCAGATCAGATGACGCAGAAATTTTCAGCGCAGAACCAATAGTGCCATTTTTCCAGATTTTTTCATAGATAAGCAGGATATTAGCACTTGACATTATTTTCTGACTCAATTTCTACAAAGTATATAGTATTATATTTGAAACTTATTTACGTAAATCTACATGGTATAAACTTACAGATTTATTGCATATTAAATTGTCTTTGTAAAAAATCATAAATGTCTCCCAAATTGTTCCCCAATCTTTCGCAGAGTTTCACTTAACAGTTTCACTCAAACTAACATTTCACTTTGTGGCATTTTTCATGCATGACGTTAATTTTCCCCAAGAGATCTTTAATGGCAATAAAGATAGCTGTGATTTTTCTTCCGTAATTTGTACCACAGAGCGTTCGAACATATCTCTACCAGAGAGAAAACTATGATATCAATATACTGCTTTCTGTTTATCTTTATATTAGGAAATGCATTAGACTTTATTTGACAGTTATTTGTTAGAAATATCGAAAACACAGAAAATCGAAAATAATTTAATCAATATTAAATATAATAATTAATAATTAATAATATAAAATATTATAATATAATATAAAAAATAATATAAAAATAAATTATAATGTAAAATAATATAATTAATAATATAAAATATTAATCAATATTTTGTTTTCTGTTTATCTTTACATTAGAAAATGCATTAGACTTTATTTGACAACTATTTGTTAGAAATATCGAAATAATTTAACCAATAATAAATATAATAATTATTAATATAAAATATTATAATATAATATAAATATTAATACAAAAATAAATTATAATAAATTATATATAATATAAATGAATTATAATAGAAAATAATATAATTAATAATATAAAATATTAATCAATATTTTGTTTTCTGTTTATCTTTACATTAGAAGATGCATTAGACTTTACTTGACAGTTATTTGTTAGAAATAACGAAAATACAGAAAATCAAAAATAATTTCAAAAAGAATATATTTAAAAATTATTTGAATTATTTAAAATCCAAATATTAAAATATATAAAATCCAAAAATAATATTTTTATCGAAAAATATTTAAAAATTATTCGGATATTATTGGTTTTTTACTATCAGTTGACATTTGTAATATTATGTTTTTTGGTGAAAATTTAACACATTTCATTTACTTATGAAAGTTACATAATAAATACGTGTGGCACTCGGGGACTGTCGCGGTAAAGCTATTGCATAGCATTTTTTTATCAACTTATGCAATTATATTTATTTATTTATTGTTTATTTATGCAGTTTTTTTTGTCTTTGATATTAATTCAAGTTACACTTTTTGAGCGTGATGACCAATACGAAAATAATTTTTTTCTTTTATTGAATAAATGAGAAGTTAATATCGTTTAAAATATTTTTATTATCTTACTATACATGTAGGTTAATCACGAATTTTTATCATTGAAACTATAGGTTTATGGAAACTGAAATAAGAAACATAAGTTTGAGACTTGATGTCCTCTAAATATCTGAAAAATACCGCGTCACTGGTGGCCCCATATTTTTTTGTGGATTCTTGTGGATCATTATTCATTTTTAAATTCAATTTTTCCGAAAGAAATGTTGTCAACCGCTCTGATTTTTTATCAGAGAAGTTGATGTTGAAATCGCCAGCCAAGATAAGTGGAAGTTTATTACCATTTGTACCAAGTATTTTCGACCCTTCTTCAGTGTATTCCAGTAAAGTGCGATGAATAAAATGCTCTACCTCGTTCAATTTTGGATTCGACCAAGATAATAGTCGCACGCACACAAACAACGTGCTGAAGTCTGGCGAACTGAAACAACGGTAGCCTGAGTATTAGTTTTTTTTCTTCTCGTTACGGAATTTCTAGATTCGGTCGCCGTGCTCAATGCCCGCGATAAAAGCTATGCAATAGCTTAAAAGATAAAGAAGAAACTAATTAGAATATTTTCCAGATTCATAATAGAAATTTACGTTAAAATATAATTTAAATTCTATACTAAAAATTCTCGTACATTTTTTTGTTAACAGACAGATAAAAAATAAAATAAAAATACAATATAAAGTCTGAAAAAGAGATTCAGTATTTAAAAAAGGAAGGGTTCCTCAATAAGAACGTCACTGAAGATATTTCATTCACGGTTTTGAAGTAATAAGGAATTACTAAATGAAAAACCGTAGTCACTAATAATTTACTGGCTGTATGACATTTAAGTAACGATAATAAATTCATCAAGATGATCTCAATTTTGTCTTGAATTATTTTTTGCAACTCAATAATTATATTACAAAGTTTAAATTGTTTATTGGAAATTTTTTCATTGTCGTACGATATATATTTGTGTATGAAAGGGACGCAGCTATTTACCATATATCTAAAATATATTTCTGACAAAATAATTTTTCAATTAATGATGACATCAAAATATCTAACATAAAGTAACAATGTTAGTAGTACATAGCTTGACAGAATATAGCCTCAGAAAAATTTCCATAAGCGTTTACGTTTTCATAAATATACATTTGCAATTTATTTTTAGTTTTGCGCCTATACTTTATAGTTACATTTAATATACAAATTCGCACATTCATTTATGTAGAAACCTGATTTAGTCTAAAAGCACTCTTCATATACTAAGAATATTGAGTGAAACTTTGCCAACAAGAATTAAATTTCCGGAATAATGTGATTTTTAAAACTCACATCCTCATATAATTTCGAATAAAAAAAATAAAGTTTTATTTATCTTAAAAAATAAATTATATTATTTCTAAGTTACTATATATGTATGTCATGCATGTCATTCTTGTAATACAGATCAAGAATGGTCTATATGCAACTGTCTACGTAAGCGCACACCTTTCTATGTGCATTTAACCACTTTACTGGCGATGGGTAAGGGAAACAATGCTTTTACCCCCGACTTATCTCGGGACAGACGGTGAAGTGGTTAAACACTTGTCCCATCATTGTCATTTCACGGGAAAAAATTGAAAATTTTAAGCACGTTTTTTATTGAGTATACGCATTCCATATAATTAAAAAACTATGATACAAAAAAAAAAAAATGCACACCATTATAAGGGCTCTGTTTTATTTTCTTCTTTTTTACGGAGTAGTAGTTTATTCAAGGTTCGCACACTCCTTGGAATTTCCAAGGACTCTGTCACCACTAATAAAAATATGAAAATTTACATTTAATTTTTAAATCACAACATTCGAAATCCCCACCATCATTCGCAGATTTTAGGATATTTTTCTGCAGTGAATGACTTCGAGAATATTCTTAAAATTTATTGGTAGAACTGTGCGAACCCTTGGTTTATTATAAGACAATATTTGTTGTGAACATTTTTGCGATAAGAATTACATTCTACATTTCAAGATCTTTTATGACATTCTCTTACATCATTTTTCAATGAATGTGAATTCGCGTTCTTTATGGTTAGTTAACGTACGTCCTTGTGCCATTTCTCTGTAACAACAACAATAAAACCATTTAAATTTCTGACTGGTTTTCACCAAATTCAGCTATACCTCACAGAGGACTAGATAATATATAGCATTTTTCTATCTTCCTGTTATATGTTATTACGGACACACCTAACTTTTATTTATAGTCAATATTACACCACATATATATGGGAAATCTCCTCCACTATTAGATCTGCATATTATTTTCTACGCATCGCAACTCTGATGAACAGGCTCTCAGTGAGGCAGACGATTTTGAAGAAACTATTAATTCCTAAGAAGCCAGACGATTTAAGCGGTAGAAAAAAGAACTGAACGGAAGAAAGGAGAATGGAATGTTTTTAGTTTTAAGTTGGTGTAAAAAGAACGTAAGATGAAGACGAGTTCTCGTATAAGATGTAATTGATTAATTAGAGTTATGATTGTTTGCTTTGTAAATAGTCTTATGTAAATATCTTTTTTGTAAATATTACATTTAATATAAGTCATTTAAAAGTTTAAAAACGGTGTCAGAATTTAATTTACCTCCGAGTTTATTTACTTATGTGTTCAAAAGAACTTTTTAAAGAAGAATCTCCATAAATTTTGGTCTCAGTAAGTGAGATACAGACGCACGCCCACAGAGATGGAAATATATATTTTTTTTAATATCTCGGAAGCCGATATTTTTTAGAACTGTGATGGAATGTCAAGCCTACAAAGCTATTTCAGAAGAGGTAAAATTTTGGGATGAAAGTGAAATCAAAGTGTGTGAAGCTGAGCATCTGATTATGAAGTGAGTTTATTATTTCATTTTTCTTTTCAATAATGGAAAAATTAGTTGATTTAAAGGAATTAGAGTTTTCTTTGAAAACTGAAAAATCAGCTAGTATTAAGACATTGCACAAATTAATTTTTGGAGAAATCGGTGACAGAAATAATCGACGTAGAATTCGGAATTTTACTGGGTTTACGTTTGAAGTAGATTCCGATGAATATCAAACTAAATTCAAAGAAATTAAAGATAATTTTTCTGTTAACGACTTAATTACCATTTGCAATGTTTTGTGTATAAATAATTCGGGAACTTTTGATGAAATTGCTGCCAGAATAATTTCTAGTTTATGTGATTTTAATATTTTAAAAATTAATATGATAGCCGATGTAGGTACTCTTAGTGATGACGAAAGTGTTGATGAATTTAATGATGATTTACAAGATAAAACTAAAAATATTTCAACTGTTTTTGAGAATAATATGAGAAATGATTCTGGTAGTTCTAATTGTGAAAGTAATGAAAATCAGAAAATTCTGATTCCTGATTATGTTATTAAACCAAGCATTTCTATTAATGATATTGAAAGTATGATTACAATGTTTGAAGGTACTCAAGTACAAAATATTAATAAATGGATTGCCGATTTTGAAGATATTGTTTTATTATTTAACGTTAGTGATTTGCACAAATTGATTTTGGCTAAACGCCGTATGACAGGCAAAGCAAAATTATTTCTTGAAAGTGAAACAAATATTAATTCGTGGTCTAAATTAAAAGCCCTACTCATATCTGAATTTGGTCAAACGTGCAATTCAGCTGAATTACACGAATTGCTGTCCAAAAGAAAAATTAGACCACATGAATCGTTAGATGAATATTTTTTAAATATGAAACAATTATGCTCAAAAGGCAATATTGAAGATTCTGCCCTTATTCAGTATGTAATAAATGGAATTAATGACCCCATTTCTAAAAAATCTTTTTTGTATGTTTGTCCCAATATTGCTGAATTTAAACAAAAATTAAAGATTTATGAAAAAATAAGATCGGAGTATGAAAATGCAAAATTTCATAAATATGAAGGAGCTAAGCCTAAAATTAAATCCGAAGTTGAAGTTAAGAACAAATTTAAGCCTGTAAAGCCAAATATGCGTTGTTTTAATTGTGGCGGGAGTAATCATAAGAGTATTAACTGTGTAAATAAAGATAAAGGGCCGCTTTGTTTTGCTTGTAACGCTTATGGTCATAAATCATTTCAATGTAATAAATCTAAAGATACAAGTGTTAAAAATGCTCAGTCACAAGTAAACATTATTACATCCCAAGATTTAATTCTGAAAGAGATAAAGCTTTATTCTTTGCGTTTAATCTCTTTAATAGATACTGGTAGCCAAAAGACTTTGTTAAAGAAAAGTATTTATGATAATTTGAAGAACTTTGTAGAATTAAAACCTACGAGTATCTCTTTGACCGGTCTAGGAAAAGCCTCAATTAAACCAGAAGGTTGTTTCAATTCAGAAATCGAAGTAGATGGTTCAAAATTTAAAGTTACTATTTTTGTCGTTAAGGACAGTTGCATTAATTTCGATTTAATTATTGGCACTGATGTTATTCATCAAGGTACATTAACTATTTCTGAGAATAAAGTGAAACTGTTTAAAGCTGAAGTTCAGTCTAATGACTTTTTAGTTAATATTGTAACTGTTTTGGATGAGCCTAAAATTGATTTAACTCACATTGCTGACAAAAAATTACGTTCAGAGTTATACTCTTTAATTGAAAATTATGTACCAATTAAAACTAAAACAGTAGATGTTAAAATGAAAATTAATTTAACTGACGAAATCCCAGTTTGTTCTTCTCCTCGAAGATTACCTCCATGCGAGAAAAAAATAGTCGAAAACCAAATTGAGGAGTGGCTAGCTCAGGGAATAATTCGAGAAAGTTCTTCTAATTTTTCTTCGCCGGTTGTTTTAGTCAAGAAAAAAATAACACAATGAGACTTTGTGTTGATTACAGATGTCTTAACAAAAAGACAGTACGCGAGCATTTCCCCTTGCCAGTTATTGATGATGTAATAGACCAATTACATTCTGCCGAAGTATTTACCACAATAGATTTGAAAAACGGTTTCTTTCATGTAGATGTTGAAGAAGACTCGCGGAAATACACCTCGTTTGTTACTCATGAAGGACAATACGAATTTTTGAAATGTCCATTCGGGCTGACCAATAGCCCTAGTGTTTTTCAAAAGTATATTTATAATGTATTTCGAAACCTATTAAAAGATCACATTGTTGTCATTTATATGGATGATTTAATAATACCTGCTAAAAACGAAGCTGGATGTCTAGAAAAATTAAAACTTGTACTCGAAACTGTATCGGAATATGGATTAGAATTAAATCTTTAAAAATGCGATTTTTTAAAGCGTGAAATTGATTTCTTGGGGTATAGAATCATAAATGGTAAATTGTATCCCTCTCCACTGAAGACTAAAGCAGTAATAAATTTTCCCGAACCAAAGTGTACCAAAGATGTTCAAAGTTATTTAGGATTGACAGGATACTTTCGAAAATTTATAAGAAATTATTCGGTTATAGCTAAACCGTTAAGTGACCTGCTAAGAAAAGATTCAAAATTTAAATTCGATATAGAAGAACAAAGAGCTTTTAATGAACTCAAACGTATTTTGTCGTCAGAACCAGTACTTTTAATTTACAATCCCAAAAGTGCGACCGAAATCCATTGTGATGCCAGTATTGATGGCTATGGAGCTGTTTTAATGCAACAATCTCCAGTAGATAATCAATTTCATCCAGTTTATTTCGCAAGTAAAAAAACCACCGAAGCTGAACGGAAGTACACTAGTTACGAATTAGAAGTTTTAGCTGTAATTGAAGCCCTGAAAAAGTTTAGAGTATATGTGCTAGGTATCCCATTTAAAATTGTAACCGATTGTAATGCATTTAAAATGACTATGGATAAAAAAGAAATGAGTACAAAAATAGCTAGATGGGCAATAATGTTATCCGATTTTGATTATGTTATTGAACATAGACAGGGTAGCAGTATGAGACATGTCGATGCATTAAGTAGGTATCCTATTTGCATGGTAATCCAAGATAGCTTAACTTTAAAATTTATCCAAGCTCAAGAAACCGATGACCATATTAAAACAATAAAAGAAATCCTAAAGGTGAAATCTTATGATGATTATCTAGTTAAAAATGATGTTCTTTATAAATGTGTTAATGGTAATGATTTATTAGTTGTACCGGAAGACATGCAAATGAATATAATCAAGGCCGCTCACGAAAAAGGTCATTACGCAGTTGCAAGAACAGAGAAAAGTTTAGAAAATGATTTTTACATCCCTAAAGTTAAAAAAAAATTGAGAAATGTATAGCAAATTGTGTTCCCTGTATTTTAGTTAATAGAACATGTGGTAAACAAGAAGGCTTACTTCACCCAATAGGAAAAGAAGAAGCTCCATTACATACGTACCATGTTGATCACTTAGGTCCATTAGAAAGCACTAATAAAAATTACAAACATATCCTTTCGGTCATTGACGCATTCACAAAATTTGTTTGGTTGTATCCCACAAAATCTACCGATGCTGCCGAAGTAATTTCTAAATTAGAAATCCAAAAATCTATCTTTGGAAATCCAGTTCGAATTATATCAGATAAAGGTCCTGCCTTTACCTCTAAAGCTTTTGAAGATTATTGCATCAATGAAAATATTAAACATATCCCGATTACCACTGGATTACCCAGGTCTAACGGCCAAGTTGAGCGTCTAAATTCTGTCATAATATCTGTTCTGTCTAAATTGTCTGTCGATAATCCTAAAAAATGGTATACACATGTAAGCAACGTCCAACAGGTGATAAATTCGACTTTTCAGAGAAGTATAAGCACAACTCCTTTTGAATTGATGTTTGGTACTAAAATGAAACTAAAAAATAACATTGAAATTACTAGTCTTCTGAATGCTGAAATACAATCTGATTTTACAAATAATCGCGAAGATATGAGAAAAAATGCTAAAAAACAGATTTTAAAAGTCCAAGAAGAGAACCGTAAAACTTACAACCTCAGACGAAAGAAAGCTAACAAATTTAAGATTAATGATGTGGTTGCTATAAAACGCACTCAACAAGGTCCAGGTTTGAAGTTAAAACCAAAATATTTAGGTCCGTACAAAGTCATAAAAGTAAAAAATAATGACACCTACGATGTAAAGAAACTTGGATTCAACGAAGGACCCATGGTCACCAGTACATGTGCAGAGTACATGAAGCCGTGGACGGACGAAGCTTAAAAAAAAAGAATTTCACCGATTGTGACACTATACCAACTATGACAAACCTCTGGACTGACAACTAATAGAATTTTAACTTTATTCTCGAAAAGACGAAAAGACGTAAGGTAATAGAAGATGAAAAGACGTATGAAAGAAGAAGACGAAAAGACGTAAGATAAAAGAAGATGAAAGGACGTAAGAAAGAGAAGACGAAAAGACGCGAAAAAAAATATATGAATTTTTTCAAGAAATAATCTAAGCTTTGATAAACAATTTGAATGATGACTTCTTTTTTTCAATTTAGACTTTGGATGCTGCTTTGTTTTTTTTTCTTTATCTTTTCAGATGATCCAGCTGCTGTTTCCAGCCAACAAGAATACATTCGAGGACGAATGTCTCATCAGTATGGCCGAAATATGGGAAATCTCCTCCACTATTAGATCTGCATATTATTTTCTACGCATCGCAACTCTGATGAACAGGCTCTCAGTGAGGCAGACGATTTTGAAGAAACTATTAATTCCTAAGAAGCCAGACGATTTAAGCGGTAGAAAAAAGAACTGAACGGAAGAAAGGAGAATGGAATGTTTTTAGTTTTAAGTTGGTGTAAAAAGAACGTAAGATGAAGACGAGTTCCCGTATAAGATGTAATTGATTAATTAGAGTTATGATTGTTTGCTTTGTAAATAGTCTTATGTAAATATCTTTTTTGTAAATATTAACGTTTAATATAAGTCATTTAAAAGTTTAAAAACGGTGTCAGAATTTAATTTACCTCCGAGTTTATTTACTTATGTGTTCAAAAGAACTTTTTAAAGAAGAATCTCCATATATATGGACATATAAAATACTATTGCAAGCTTAAATTAGTTTCTACACATAAAATTTCCCTTGAAAATTTCAAATTTTTTCACATAATTTGAGTGACAGATGACAAAAATGTTTTTTTTTTTTTTTTTTAATATTCTCCCGCATTAAACTTCACGTATAATAAATATGGCAAAATTCTTGTGAGTCCAAAACACCTAATTTAACTTTTTTTTTTTTTTTTTTTTTTTTTTTTTTTGTCACGCAACAACGACTTTCTTCCGGCAAACTAAAATATTGCAAACTGACAACTGACATGATTGGTCCACTTTCTTGAATTCCGTCAAACATATTTTCTGTTACGTCATCATCTTGGAAATAACACCCCTTAGTTTATTTGATTAGTTTGCTGTTGGAGTCAAGTATTTAGAAATACAAGAACGCTCATTTATATAAGATAAAAAAAATAACTTATTTTATCAAGCTACAATCTAAATCAGAGTAACAGTTTAACCCTTAAATGCATAGGATAGAACGCGTTCCAAAAAATGCGCAATTCAAAGAATCAGAATTCATACCAGAAAAATCTAAATAGTAAATTTATCTTTATTTAATTACAAATGGTCTATCATTAAGTAAAGTCAAAATTGCTCTTTTAAATTTCCGGTGAGAATACGGAACATGTGAATAACCCCCCCCCCCCCCAATAAATCGGGAACACTTATGGTATCGAAAATGATACAATATGCATTTAAGGGTTAATGATCAAAATTTTCATTTCTCAACAACTTTTGGAAAAATCTAACATATCACTTCATTTTTTTTAAATATTCGACTATATCAGAGTAAACAAAGAACATTTTAAATTCTACAAACAAAACATCATTGAGTATAGCAACCTAGGTGTGCAGCAATCACAAAAATGCACGAAAGTTCATTAAAGCGGCAGTTGATAAATAAGCGAATGAACTTTCTTTCTAACCGAAAATATTTCATTGAATAGAAGTAACTAATTATGTAGTGATCTAAAAATTTCTCGAAACTTGGTAACACGGCAGTCAAAAAATATATATGAAAAGCAAATAATAATAATAAAAAATCGCTGGATACTGTGAATTAGTTGTGCAGTAATTTCAAAAATGCGCAAAACTCTTAGTGCCTGTTTGGATGATACATACACAATAAACGGCTAATATAAAGCATTACAACAAAATATACATAAAATTATTAACATACATTAACATAGATCTCCGTTGAAACATAACTCTAAAACAATTTACTTGTCATAATTTTGTAAATTTTCAGTTATCTGTATACTTATTTAACTTTCTACCAAAAAATTCGAACAAATACTCATAATTTCAAGCTAAATTAGAAAAGAATTTTAATTTTTGAAGTTTTACAACTAAACACAGAAAAAAGGGAGAAAAATTAACAATATTAAAGTTCACATCACAGTGACATTTAAAACATTATAATTATTAAAAGTCTCCCATTCGCCAATTTTTTTATTACGAAAAGAAATCAGTAAATATGGGAAGTTGAGTTGTTAAAAATACGCTGAAGCTGAGTTCCATTCTCAAATTTCATCATCATCATCATCATCATCAGTGACGTCATTAGTAAGATGCTTTCATGTAGGCGCAACCAAAAATAAGAAACTGCATACCTTGCTTATTTTATTGTCTCCAATCGTCCCGGATTTGCTAGGATTCCTTTATACTTTTTAAAAATTGTTTATAAAATAATATTTTAATAATAGATAACACGTATAAACATATATTTAAACTACTGTGTTAAGTTCATTACCTAGAGGTGTGATTGTATTTTCGTAAAGTCTACCACAAGAATGTACAGTTTATGGAACAGTTTTACAGTAGTTAAATATAATTTTTTTCACAATATATTTTTAAATACATGTTTACAGTTTACAAAATTTATTTTAATAATTTTAAAGTTTCATTATTATACTGTACAATGCATAAAATAAAGAAACAAACAGAAAAAAAAAATCTAAAGCATATTTTTAAAATACATCTAACTTTACTTCTACATTAATTTAAGAATAAAAAATTATATTCGAAAACTAATAATAGCAATAACAATAATAATAATAATAACAATAATAACACACATTTTAACACGTGTTCTCACTGGTTTTGAGCAATTTTAGCGAATAATGAAAAAAAAAACAAAATTTGGTGAAGAATTTTGCAAATAAGAAATAAAAACAAGTATTAGCAAAACAGATTCAGAATGAGGCATTAAAAAAATATATTTAAGCCCTTATTGTAATCTTTTTTTTCGATATATTCTAAAATAATCTGATTATTTTGCAATTCATTTTAAGATAGAAATTTCACTATAAGCTACAAGAAAAAAACATTTTAAATGTATTTTTAATGTTTAAATGCTTTAGACATACCTTAAGCATTTTAATAAAAATTTTAATTTTTCTTAAGAAAGGTGTTATAATAAAAATAAAATACATTGACATGTTTCTCAACCGTCAAATAAGTTCCATAGTCATAATATAAATAAAACAGAAATTCAAAATATTTCTCGGTCAATACAAATGACACGCGACAATGATTATTTAGGTTTTAGATCATGGTCTATATCTTAATTTTTTTTTTTTTTTTTTTTTTTTTTTGCAATAGAGCGCGTTTTTTATTTATATCCCATTGTCGCGATCCCATCTACCGTCCTGAAAATACACACTAAAAATTGCTGTGAAGTTCGTACTCTTACCGGATGAAAAAAATTTGACTGACTAATGGCAGTTCACATACAACTAGTAAATTGTAGGTTAAGTAGCTAATTTCAACACTGTATTCAGCGAACGTTTTCTTTTTCTATTTAGTACTAAGTGTGAGTATTTTTACCCGAGTTTTTACTGACATGACGCTGACACTTATATTGTACTTTAATGATAATAGAAAGGCATATTTAATCAAACTTTCGGTGTTTTTAGCTGGTGATAAATCGAAGTGTTTTTGAATCAGCATTTTTATAAATAGAGCAATGTAATATATAGTACGGTTCGATTGAACATTCAAACGAACAGCAATTGCCCAATAACACTGACATGAATCTCAAATGTATTGCATACTAAAGACAGAAACATACACAAAATCAGGAATTGAGCATTCACAGGCGAATTTGATTGTTCAAATAAAGAATTTTGTTGCGATTTGTAGTAATGTTAGATGGCAGCGAGAACCCTGACTGTAACTTCTTTCATTGCAATGTAACGAAACTCATTCATCCTGTCTTTAAATGTTACAAACAAAATGTATACTGATAAAGTCTTAGGTGGGGTTTGTTGAGCGTAAACCATTTGATAGGCCTCCCCACCTAGCTGAAGCTGAAGCTGATAAAGTCATTTATGTTTTATACTAAAATAATTCACATCGGTATCTGTTTCAACTAGTTTCCCAAGGTTTTAAGTATAACATTCTTATTAAAAAATGAAAAGAAAGAATGTAACTATGCAAGATTTTTATTAAGAATTTGCAAAAAAAAAAAAAAATAATAATAATAATAATAAATAAAATAAATAAATAAATAATAAAAATAATTAATTAAAAATGTTTTTTAATGAATAAAATTTTTTTAAATCTTGTTAATTGAAATAAAAAAATAATGTTTGAAATAAAAGTTCTCTTTTGTTAACTATATAAGATCAGAAATCTAGAAAATTTATACAAAAAATTACTTTAATTCTATGTATATTCATTTTATTTATTTTTTTAGGGGGGGGGGGCAATAATTTATTATGTGATATCATTTTATGATTTTACAGGTTTAGGATACTTTGAAACTAAATATTTCGAATTCATACCCAGATATAAAATGTAAAGAAGCATGAAAAAAAATATGTGACATTAAAATAAATTACATATTTACAACTCAATATACAACTTTTTTCATCATAATATGAAAATAATCCCATATCTTATATTATATTTTCCTGATATCTTCATAATTTGAAAACTCATGATATATTCAGTGTTTAAGGATGATACACATTTATATGCATTATTTTTTTTCTGAATAAATTTATACGTTCCCATTTTTACTAAAAGGAAATTTATAAAACAAAAAAGGAAAGTAATCAATAAATAATGGAATGTGCTTTATAGGTGAAAAATGTCTTGGAATTTAAAACTCTCAGGAGAATCCTTTAGGTGTCGAAATAATTCGCTTGATTGAAAATTCTTAGAATTTTCACAGAAAAATACGAAAGCATTTTTTAATAGATTAATAAAAAAGGGAGCGTGCGTAGAAAGAATTTCTAAACACATGATAACTGATAATTTCTGTTGAGAATTAAAAATATTTTTACGCTATCTTTCAATTTATATAGTACTATGTTTTAAATATATGACGAAGAATATAAATATATCATTATATTATCGTATATAAAATGTAAAAAATATATCACTTCATTTCAAAAACGAAAAAAGAAATAGCTATTACATAGACAACATGTAAGAAAACTTATAAGCATACTTACAAGTACATTTTCTTAAGAATACACTTATTCTTTCCAATTTTTACCAAAAACAAATTTATAAAACAAAAAAAGGAATGTAATTGATAACTAATGGATTGGGCTTTATATCTGAAAAATACTCTGGAATTTAAAACTCTCAGAAGGATAACTTACGATATCGAAATTCCAAAATAGTTCCTTTGACTAAAAATTCTTAGAATTTTCCCCAACAAATCCTAAGCTTTCTTTAATAGATTAGTAAAAACAAAATGAACGTGCATAGCAATAATTTCAAAACTTATTGTAACCGATAATTTCAGTTGAGAATTTTAAATATTTTTACGATAACTGTAAATTTATTGAGTGCCATCTTTTAAATATTTTAAACAGTTCTTAAATATTTCATTTTATTACCATAAATGAAATTGTAAAAATAAATCACGTCATTAAAAATAGTTTTTACAGATAAAAAACATTTAAGAAAGACTTATAAGTATAGTTACGAGTAGTTTAAAAATATTTTATTTAAAATATTGTTTATAATACAAAAGTTAATTATAAGACTTTTGTAAAATTTTGTATTTTGACAAACATATTAATGCCTTGTCCTTCTTCACATTCAAATTCTAAAACTTATAATCCCAAAGACGATGTATTTTTGCATGCATTTAAATTTATAGGAATAAACCTGATATTTTCAGTTTTTAGTAATTAAAAAAAAAGAAACAATAATTAATAAAATGTGCAGAATATCTGTAAAATATTCTAAAATTAAAAAGTCACAGAAGAAGCCTTCAGATTTCAAAATCACAAAATATTATCTTTGCCTAAATCTCCTTGATTATCACTGAAATTATAATAGATATCTTTAGTAAGTTAATAAAAAATGCACATGCATGTAATAAACTTCTAAAGTAATAATAATCACTAATTTCTCCTGAAAAGTTTTAAATATTTTCATGCTTTATCTTCAAAAAATTTTACTACGATCTTTTACTTATATGCCACGGTGCTTAATGATTAAATTTTAGTATGACAAATAAATTGCAAAAATAAATAAATGAATAAAATAACAAAAATAAATAAATAAATAAAAATACTTCGTTAAAAAAAGGAAACACTAGTTTATACGTAGAAAACAAAGAAAAACTTATAAAAAATTTTCGAAATCGCTGCAAAACTGTTCTCTTTATAAAATTGCTAATAACTAATGGAATGTGCTTTATATGTGAAAAAATATTTTGAAAATTAAATCTCTCAGAAGAATCCTTCAGATATCGAATTTTTTAATACTTATATTGATTAAAATTTTTTTGAAATATCATTAAGAAAAAATATAGCTTTCTTTAACAGATTATTATAAAAACCGCGTGCATATAAAGAATTTTTAAACGCATAATAACCAATATCTGTTGATTTTTTTAAATAATTTTATTATATTATATATTTATCTTTAAATTTATTGAGTACCACTTTTTTGTTATATGACAAAGTGCTTGAATATTTCAAACTATTATCATACATAAAGGGCTACAAATACAATACTTCATTCGACTAAAAATTAAAAAGTAGTGTTTACATATGAAGCATTTAAGAAAAAATACAAGCGTATTTACAGATAACTCAAAATTATTACCATTACTACATTTTAACTATTTCCCAATGGCTGATTTAATAGCTAGGCATTTTAAGTCCACATTCGGCGTGGAATTTGCTGAAGCTAGGAAGCCCGTAAACTAAGATAACCTGTTCAGTTCTTATTCAAGTTATTCACATTATTAAATTGCTAAAAACGCAAAAGTGTTTAGACAAACATATAAATTCCTTTCCTTTTTTCGCATTCAAATTTCAAAATGCAAAAATGTTAAAGGGTGATATATATTTGTATGCACAGAAATTTAGAAGAATAAACGTTTTCGTTATAGTTTCATGAAGAGAAAGTATCTAAAATTAAAAACCAAGAAAATGAACCAACAACTGATGGAATGGACAGAATATCTGGAAAAAATTCCGAAACTTAAAACGCTCAGAATAACCTTCATATACCGAAAGTAAAAAAATAATTCCTTTCATTATAAATGCTTTAAATTTTCATAGAAATTATGAAAGTTTGTTCCATAGATTAATAATAACAATAATAATAATAATAAATATAAAACACGCAAATAAGGAATTTCTAAAGAAATAATGATTGATATTTTCCTTTGAGACTGGTTAAAACTTTCATGTTATCTTTGATTTATTGATTAGCATCTTTTAAATACATGACACAGCACACAAACTTTTTATTTTATTGTGACATACAAAATTTTAAAAATAAAATCATTTCAGCAAAAGCAAACACCAGTTTTTACACAGGAAACATTTAGGAAAAAAAGATGTATACTTGAACATAGCTCAAAAATTCTTCTCTTTATAAACTTGTTAATAATACAAAGGCTACGTATAAGAACTTTCAAATTTTGTGCTCACACAAATGTATTAATGCATTTTCTTTTTTGTAGTCAAATTTTAAATCTCATAATATCTTCAATGTTAAACAACGGAAATTTTTTATGCATTGAAATTCATATGAATAAGCATACTTTCCGCTTTTACTAAACGGAAATATCTAAAATAAGAAAATGATTGTAATCTTTAACTAATTGAATGTGTTTTATGTATGAAAAGTATCCTGGAAATTATATCTCTTTGAAGAAACTTACAGTTATCGAAATTCCAAAATAATTTTCACTAACAAACAGGATAGCTTTCTTTAATAGATTAGTAAGACAAAAAAGTGAACGTGAATGTAAGGAATTTCTAAAGAAACAATAACAAATATTTTCTCTTGAGAATGCATTAATAATTTCACGTTTTCTTCAATTTATTGAGTACCATTTAAAAAAAAATACTACACAACGCTTAATTTTTCATCATATTATAACGCATAAAATTCTAAAAATGTGACTTCAATTTTTTAAAAAAAACAAAAACTTGTGTGTATACAGGACACATTTAATAAAAAATTATAAGTGTAACTCTTGATAATTAAAAAAAAAATTCGATTTATAAAATGTTATGTTCTGACAAACTATTAATAAAATTCTTAGTAATATATTCAAAACTCTCAATAAGTAAATGTTAAAAGATGATGTATTTTTGTATACATTGAAATTTATAAGAATAAACCTATTATTCCTATTAATTTTGAAACACGATTACTTCTATTATTTCTAGTTTACTTGAAATGAAATATCTATAAAATGTTACCAATAATTAATGGAAATTGCAGAATATCTGAAAAATATTCTAGAATTAAAAATTTGCAAAATAAACCTCCACAAGTAGTCCCTTTGTCTAAGAATTCTTTGAATTTTCACAGAAACTGAGATAATTTTCTTCAATATATAAATAAAAAATGCACATAAATATTTAAAAAAAATCTAAAGCTATAATGATCAATAATATGTTGAGAATGGTTAAAATTATCAAAATATCTTCAATGCATTGAGTATTATTTTTTGAATGCATGACACAGTGCATAATTTTTTTCGTTTTAGTGTGAAATATAAAATGCTAAAAAAGAGACTTTATTTCAAAAAAGAAAACACTAGTTTCTACACAGGAAACATAAAAAAATATATAAGCATACTTGGTGATAGTTAAAAAATTATATTCTTTCCAGCTTTACAAAAAATTAAATTTCTAAATTAAGAAAAGGAAATTAGTCTTTAACTAATTAAATCTGCAGAATATGAGAAAAATATACTGTAATTAAAATCTCTCAGAAGGAATATTCAGATTTTGAAATTGCAAAATAGTCCTTATGACTAAACGTTCTAAGCATTTTTGCAGAAAATATTATACTTAGTATCAATAAATTAATAAAAAGTATGCACATACATATAAGGAACACATGTTCAAAATTCTTCTTGAGAATGTTTAAATATTTTTGCAATCTCAAAAATTATTGAGTACAAACATATAAATAAATGACACAGTGCTGAAATATTTCAATTTATTATAACATAAAAAATTCAAATAAAGAGAAAAAACTATTTTCTTGTCAGGAAGCATTTCCGAAATTTTTAGACGCATAACGCAGATACATAGAAAATATAATCTTAGAAAAGTGGTACTATTGCAAAACTTATTTATAAGAATATTGTGAAATTTTATGTTCAGACAAATATATTAATGCATTTTCTTTTTTCACTGTCAAATTTTAAAACTCTTAACAGCTTCACTTTTTAAAGATAGTGTATATTGTGTGGAACAAAATTCATAATAATCTCATACTTTTATTTATTTTTTTTTTTTACTTCTTTTTGTCAAAGGAAATATATATAAAAAAAAAAAAAAAAAAAAAAGATAATAATCAATAACTAATGGATAGTATTTGTATGTGAAAACATCCTTGAATTAAAAATTCCCAGAAAAATACTTCAGATATCGAAATTCAAAAATAGTTTGTATGACTAAAAATTCTTGGAATTTTCAAAGACAAATTTGCTTGCTTTTTTAATCGATTAAAAAAGAAAAAAAAGCGTGTATAGAAAAACTTCTCAACACATAATATGCGATAAATTACCTTCAGAATTTTTTTTTTTTTTTTTTTTTTTTTTTTTTTTACGATATCTTTAAATTTATCGAGTAAAATCTTTTAAAAATGTAACACAATGCTCAATTATTTTCTTTTATAAAATATAGATATATAGAATGCTAAAAAAATATCCTTTCATAAAAGAAAGCAGAAACTAATTTCACAGGAAACATCTCAGAAAAAATATAAGATTATTTCCAAATGATTCAAATGTTGTGCCCCTTTATAAAATTTTAGTAATAAACCTAACTATACGAACTTATTGGAATTTTATATTAAAAAAAGCATAGCATTTTCTTCACGGATTAAAGCTTTCGGGTCCGATTTTTTTTTCATTTTGAGAGCAAAATTATTACTTCTTTGATAATTTTAATCGTAGCTATCCTAATAGACTTACTGATGTTTAAAGATTATTAAAGATTACTGATGTTTATATTTATACGATAACAGGCCAAGGAAGAGTTTTTGGAGACGTTTGGAAAATATCGTACAACAACAAGGTTTAACAGATATTACAACTTTCTATTTTTTTTCCATTTCATAACGCATTATTCGTTCAGAAAAGTAGCCTATGTTCTAACTTTAAAGCGTGAAATATACCGGGTGTCCAGTAAATGACTGACCCATTTTGAATGTAAATAACAAAAAAAAAAACTGTTTGAGATAAAAATGCGCGGCTTGCTGTATTGTTATTAGAATATAAATAAATTTTAAACTATGCACTTTGTTAATGTAATATAATAATATTTAAAATAATATATCAGTCTCAAGACTCAGGAGGGGAAATATAATACAGACGGTTCAATCACAAATATTATTTTAAATCACTTTCCAACCAACGTACCCTATTTCTGAAGCTGATTCGAGAGTCGATTCAACATATAGATTCAGATTCGACAACATATAGATTCAGATTCGACAACATATAGATTCAGATTCAGCCGAAAATCTCATATTTATGAAAATTAGAGTCATGTCTGTATTCAAACAGCCTGTTACCGCCAGCGCGATATTTTTTTCCCGGAATTTGAACTATATTAACAAAGTACATGTTTAAAAATTTACTGATTTTCTAATAACAATACCGCAAACCGCGCATTATTATCTCAAATCGTTTATTTGTTATTTAAGTTCAAAATGGGTCAGTTATTTACTGGACACCCGGTATGTATAAAATAAGAGAATCGTAAACAGTGCTAAGAAAAATAAGTAAACTTTTATTATTATTATTATTATTACTAAATGTAAATAAAAAATGAAATCAGAATAAGGAAGGCATATACATATTCTATATGTAGAAATTAACAATATAATTGTCAAGGCAAAATAATATTCGGTGGGAAGACATGTATGATTAATAGTACACCAGACCCCAAAAGGTTTATATTTATTTCCGAAAAAATGCAGTTCCCTGTTCTTTTATATTTTATGCTAATCCAAGAAGAAATATTAAATATAAAATAAATCGAGACTTTATTCAAACCCCAATGGTATATCTTTTTAATTTCTATTATTTTTGTCTCTTAGTATGGTATATTTATGTTTCTCTGATAGCTATGGAAGGAAATAAGTCTTAAAAAACAGTAATACAAACTAACAGGCTTTGTCAACATTAGACTGTATTTTTTATTTACAGGATGTTAATAAAACAACCTTGTAGTAACTTAAAAAACCCCTTAACACTGAGTTTTTTTCCGAAAGAAATTAAAATTTGTTTTTAGTTACCCATCATACGTAGTATAGGGTAAGTCTTGCAATCGTTTTGAAAATCGAAAAAAATTTTTTGACGGATTTACACGTTTCAGATAGTGGAGATTCCGAAAAACATATTTTTAGAAAAAAATTTTGCCGTCCGTCTGTCTGTCTGTCTGTCTGTCTGTCTGTCTGTCTGTCTGTAAACGCTCTATCTCCCGAACAAATTGAGATAGAGACTTGAAATTTTGTATGTAGTTAGTATGTAAGAATGGGACGAACCCTATTTAATATCAGCAACCTCGATTATCCGGAACTATTTTTTTCGGACTCTCGAAAAATTCGTTCTGATGAAAGGTGTATAAAATTTTTCGAATTTTTTTATTCTAAGGAATGGACGTAAAAGGCAATAAAATAGCACACATTTTGCATATAGAACGAAGTCAATCGGATTATTAGTTGCCGAGATATTTGTAATCATGTTTTCCACATTCTTCGATTTTTCATGACCCTGTATTTCATTCAAATTTCAATTCAGAAATATATTTTAATTGGAAATGAGACGCTTAATCCGACGCCGTTAATTGTTAGTTAATAGAATTATTATTTTTGGAGTTATAAGGATGTTTCTTTTACGCAGTTCGGTACTACTTGAGTAGTTTGGCGTTTTGTATAATTTGTCGAAATTGGTACATCAGCAGTTGTTTAATATAGCATTACTATGTATATTAACAATATTTAAATTTTGTTTATGAATTGCAATGCATTGTATAAATAGTTTCACATGTTTTATTACTTACCCATCATACGTAGTATAGGGTAAGTCTTGCAATCGTTTTGAAAATCGAAAATTTTTTTTTGACGGATTTACACGTTTTAGATAGTGGAGATTCCGAAAAACATATTTTTAGAAAAAAAATTTTGCCGTCCGTCTGTCTGTCTGTCTGTCTGTCTGTCTGTAAACGCTCTATCTCCCGAACGAATTGAGATAGAGACTTGAAATTTTGTATGTTGTTAGTATGTAAGAATGGGACGAACCCTATTTAATATCAGCGACCTCGATTATCCGGAACTATTTTTTTCGGACTGTCGAAAAATTCGTTCTGATGAAAGGTATATAAAAATTTTCGAATTTTTTTGTTCTAAAGAATGGACGTAAAAGGCAATAAAATAACACACGTTTTGCATATAGAACGAAGTCAATCGGATTATTAGTTGCCGAGATATTTGTAATCCTGTTTTCCACATTCTTCGATTTTTCATGACCCTGTATTTCATTCAAATTTCAATTCAGAGGTATATTTTTATTGGAAATGAGACGCTTAATCCGATGCAGTCAATTGTTAGTTAATAGAGTTATTATTTTTGGAGTTATAAGGATGTTTCTTTTACGCAGTTCGGTACTACTTGACTAGTTTGGCGTTTTATATAATTTGTCGATATCGGTAATCAGCAGTTTTTTAATAGAGCATTACTATGTACATTAACAATATTTAAATTTTGTTTATGAATTGCAATGCATTGTGTAAATAGTTTTCACATGTTTTATTTTCATATGCATATCCATGATGGGTAAGTATTACGGTGGCCCCCAACGACTAGTTTTCATATACATATCCATGATGGGTAAGTATTACTGTGGCCCCCAACGACTAGTTTAATTCACAACAGTTACACTGAAAAATACATTTCAATGCGTGGGTTGTACGTTGATAGGGCTATAGAATTCAACCTATAATTTTTTATTGTATAGAGGGCGTTCTACAATGCAAACAATGTTCAAATCAAAAGTATACAAAAGCAGCAAACGTAATAATAATAATACAAAACTTAATATAATAATAATAATACAAAAGTCTGAATAAATATTATTTTTTAAAGAAAAGAAGCAAAAATTAATTTAAACACTGGAAATGAAAAGTTAATTATAAGAGCAAAAAATTTACGATTTTTTTACTGCATTTAATTTATTTGCGGTAAAAATAATTGCGATTATTATTCATTTAGATTTTGAGAAAAGTCATTAACTATATATTAAATATAAAAAGTAATCGGGACTTTCTTCAAAAGTATTCTTAATAATGGTGTCTTTTTTTTTTTTTTTTTTGACCAAATAATTACTACAGTATATTTATGTTCTCTTCTATGGCTGTAATCAATCCTGGTAAAACAGGATATGTCACTTCATAAAAAACTATCACCTTTTTTAACCAATTTACACAAATGACTGCGAAGCTAAAGTTTATTTCTTACAATTATATAGTTATTTGTAATTTAATATTCAAGAAATTTTATTTTATTTGTTTTCTATTGTTTATATTGTACTTTTTAATGTTTACTTAAATTGGTTTTAAATTCAATCTATGTACACTCTATGATAGTACAAATTGGTCAATAATGACTTAGATATCCATAACATGCGAAAATATCTGGAAATTTATTAAGGAATCGTTATATGCCACTGTATATGGCTCACACATTCCATGAAACGAAAAAAATGCAGAAGCTCTCTACAAACATATACTAAAAGTATATACTGTTACGAATTTTGTAAATAGTTAGTGTTTGTACTGTAAAATAATGTAAATAATCTTATTAAGCTCCATTCCTTTACTAATATTAGTTTTTGTTACATTGTCTCTGTTATCAAGCAAATTTGTCCATTATTTTCAGTGTATGTCTACGGCAGATTGGCGAAATAATAAAGGTATCGCCAAGTTGGCGTCACTTTTGGCGACTAATTTTGGTCGCCAAATTTGGCGATATATCGCCAACTTGGCGACAAACTTGGCGATAGTTGGCAATGGTAACCCTTCCCTCTCAATGGTAACCCCCCTTTAGATATACTGATACATTGTTTGTTGTTCCGTGTATTTTTCGAGTAGGTTCTAGAAATTTCCAGCACATGCTACGAGCCTATATAAGGAGAGCAGTACGAGCTGTTGTTGTTATTATTTACCAGTGAGTCATTGAGTGAACAAGGCGTTTGTTAGCAAGTTTGCTTGAATTTCATTTATATTGTTTTGAATGTTATTAAGTGTTGAGACGTTGTATAAAGAGTCTCTGGGATCTAAAGCTATACTTGCATGATAGATTTGAGCAGTTATTTTTGAATATCGAGTAATATTTGTGAGTTTCGAAGACTCTGTTGTTCTGAAGATCTGTAAATAAATTATTTTCTACTTTTCTAAGAGACAAGAGTTTTGAAGTTCTCTAACCATAAGATCAAAAGAACCCCATATACGCAACAATACGATTTCGAGATTTCTTTTTATTGTTTACCTTGTTCCTTTAGTTGGTTCCCAAATCAATCCAGCTATAAAAATTTCGCTGAAATTTATTCTTTCAAAAGCGTTCTTTATTTTTTTATTTTCAATAAAAAGCATGATATATTTGCCATGACTATTTACTAAATGACTTGAATCAAAAATGACTGGCGACTTTTGACACTACATAGTGCATAATGAATGTAACCAATTAAAGTGTGCTTATATATACACATCCCGAACATATATACATGGTTAAAAAAAAGACATATTAGTTTTCATCGTTTATAAAATCGATGAAAATTGTTAATATTAATAGATCAGGGGTCGCAGAGTCCTTAAAATTTTCGCATTTTTCTACCATTATTTTAAATCAAAAATCTTCATGTCAGAGATTCCTTTTACATCTACAATGAAATTCTACAATAAATATTATCATTTTAAAATTGTGGTAGGAACATGCAAAAAATTTAGGGATGCTGCGACCCCTGATATATATATCAAAACCTTAATTTGAAATATTTTTAACATCCCTGCGACAGAGGTGATAATGCATTTGCAAAAAGCGTGCTCAATAAAATTTACTGTCAAAGATAAATTCGAGATAAATTGGACCATTTATCTACATATCATGATCAGAAGAAATTTCTTTCATAGTGTAAATTCAGAATGTTTTAATTCAACACAAATATAATACTACCAGTTTTAGACATTTAATTCATATGTATTTTCAAGTTATAAGAACTCAAAGAAGACTTTATCACAATTCATTTTTCAAACCCGTATTATACAAAATTAATTGAAAATACAGAAAAATATAATATATTTCTTAAATCTATAATCATTTATTTACTTGAAGTTGTTTTCTTTAAAGTTTGCAGAAACGAGTTCGATGTAAATAAATGCTTAGTAAATATTTAGCTTTAATGTAGATACAGCAAAATCCTAAAGGATTTGCATTAAGAAAGAAAAATTGTAGTTTTCTCTGACAGTATAAAAACTCTCTTGGGTAGCATTTACGTTATGTATAAAAAGAGACGCAGAATTTATCCAGATAAATGTATGACTTTTTATAAAGGCCACCTGCATGAAGAAATAATTTTATACGATATAACATAATGAAATTTTTATGTCTTTTAATATAAATCCTGGTATATGGACTCTAAATACATGTTACTTAAGAATTCTTTTACTTTTGCGAAGTTTAACTAAAACAACGATTATAATGCTACTTAAGATGCAATATGCAAATCGATTTTTTTTCTTACAATCACATTTTAATGTATCATATATTAAATAAATAATTATAATTTGTACTGAAAGAAAAATTAAACAAGTCATTTTTTAAAAATATTTTGAAATGTAAAATTGGTTTGTCATTAAGACAAAATCACTCTTTATGCTACATGAAATATTTTACTTTGTGTTTTTAGATAACTAAAATGAAATATGTATAATTGGGAAAGTACATGAGAAAATATGAAAATTTATGTATCTTCTAAAAAGAATTATTTTCTGAATATTTCTTCACTGAAAATATAAATTTATTCGGAAATTGTTTGTTTTTTAATTGTGTTTTACATTTCATAAAATGTTTAGACGGAGTAATGTTACAAAAAGTTCCAAAATAGTTTTTTAAGGGATATAATTTATTTATCATTTTATAAACTTTATTTAATTCTTCGATGTGAGAATACACAATTTATTGATAAAAAATAATTTTACTCTTTGAAAGATTGTGCAAAATTTAAGTTGGACGTAAAAGATCAATAAATCCTCATAGAATCTATCTATCTATCTATCTATCTATCTATCTATCTATCTCTCTTTATATATACACATAATCAAATTATCACTGTCAGATATAGTGGTCAAGTAAAAATTATATCGTCTGCAATTTTGTATGAAAACATAAATTTAGATCTGCGTTGAAATTATATAAATTTTTATTATAAAGGTAAATTTTCGCATATTATTCAAATTGTCCTGCCCATTACACCTTGCGATATAAAACAGAAAATGTTTCGGTTACGTTATGAAATTATAAGATTGTAACAATTCGAACTACTAATAATTAATTCGTTTTTAATGATTTCCCCCAAAAAATTATTAGCGGAATGAACTAATTTTTTGTTCATTAATCACAAACAACATCAAGTTTTGTAATAAAAAGTAAATTTTAGGCGATAATCTAAAGTTAGTGTATTTTTAATATCATGACTAATTCACATATATTTTTATTTTTAGAAAATTATAGAATATAAAGTTTCTAGCTACATATTACTTAGCTCATATTCTTATGTCAATTTAGTGTTAAAATATTGTAGAAGCTTCAAAATAAAACAGTTTCTACAAATCTCTATTTATGTTCAGTTTACTTTTATTTTATTAAATTGATTGCCCCAGCTTGTCACTCCAAGCGAAACCTTCATTGAAATTTTTTTCTTTATAACCAATTTATCTTAAACTGATGACTAGCTTAATAAATTTACGTAAATTTATTAATTATTACACATTTCATTTATTAATTTTATAATTTGTATTACCCACTATATGTAAAGATATATACTGATTTTTTAAGAAAATAATATAACTGCCTATTCATTTTAAAAGGAATTGTTTTTTTGAATGCATAAAATATAAATTTATTATCACTCCATATACCGCTTTATTACAGAAGCAGATGACGAAAAAAAAAATATATTAAATATGAAACCATCATTTTTTTTTATTTAATTATTCTTTTTTACTAAAGTAAATTAAATTTGTTGTGATTTCGCAGAAAAAAATTATATACATATTTTAACTATTAAATTGTCCGAAAAAAAGTCTCGTACTATTATTTATTAAGTGATTTAAAGTATCCCTAGTAATGTTTCCTTCGGAACTCTATACGCAACATTCAATAACGCAACGTTTCTAACATAGCTAACTCTATACAACATTTCTGACAATTCTTCTGCCCATTTAAAATTTCGAAAATTCTACCTTAGAAAATACAATCGTTTAACTTTTTTTATGTATTCATTATATTAAGTTGAACGTCCGTTTTCTCATACAAAATTAAATACATATTTAAAAACAACTTTGCAAATGGAAAATTGATCACATGTATATAATCAATGTCCATTAATGACATATTAAAAAAAAATTCCGTCTCTTATATCCTCTATCTATCTTCCGTCAAATATATATATGTGGATTTCGATTTTTATAAAAATATTTATATTGAATTATTTCTGTATTTATAACGATTTCTTGGTATCTCCAGGATTTTATGTGCATGTGTATGAATATACATATATATGGCTTGACAAAATTAGGCAAACAAATCAATACAATCGTCTTAATAAAATAATCTTAATGTACCGGGTGATCCAGAAGTTCCGGGAGTTTTGAAGTGCTAATAGTTAGCAACCTATAAACAATAAAAGTATGCGGTTTTCACAGAAATGCTTAGAAACTTATGGGATTTGTTTTTTCGATGAAACAAACATATTATGTTAGTTACACTTTTTTCCAACAGGTGGCGCTAAAATTGATAGTATTATTTTTTATGCTATGATGATGCTCACTAAAAAGAAAGAATTAGTGTCCAAAGGTTACAAACTTTCATTATGACATCCACAGCTTATGAGAACCGCCGAGAGCCGATACAAAACAACGTGCACTGTATCCTCAGAGAAGAAAGAAATTTCAGAAGAAATTTCAGTTCAACGTGATATTACAAGTGTACTGCACACACCATGAGCTGATGATTTCCACTGAGTATTGACATCAAATTCTGCCTCATTTACGATTGCAACAGACATTTGGGATCTCCTGGGTCTATTACGATCTGCCAATGAGCCCTTTTCTCAAACCTGGCTTACCTTAGCATTTCACATGAGTAATGACCATCGAATTTTGTGTAGTTTTAACTTAATGTGTTGTACGATAAAAACACAAATTGACATGCAAAGAAAGCATGTCTAAACATAGCAGTTACTCATCAAATTTTGTGTCAAAATCCCCTATCAATGCAATTTCAACTGCTTTAAAAAAAGTGGTTGAACATAAATCACCCTTAAAACGAAATCTAATCAATATCCCAGAAAAGATGTTTCGCAATGATCTCATTTGTCTATATAACGCATAATATAGGTACATTCAGTCTTGTACAGCAGCGCCACCTGTTGTTGAAATTTGTAACTATATATATATTAAAAGAAATCATTCTAAACAAAAATCCCACATGTTTCTGAGCATATATATGAAAACCGGACTTTTGTATTGTACATAGTTTCCAAATTATTAACATTTCAAAACTCCCGAAACTTCTGGATCACCCGGTATATATATATATGTATTCCATATATTAACAATCTGTAATGATAGTTCCATGATACGAATAAAATTTCGATGGAAATTCAAACGTCGGTTAAACGTTCAGTTATTGACAAAGACGAATAGTACAGTATGTATGAGTGATACCTCTCTATGTTTTGCGTGTGTAAGTTGCTGTTTTTGCTTCCATTTAATCCGTATCTTTACATTTATTGTTTCGTAAAAGAAATCTTTCTAAATATATATCTGTATATACACGGTGGTCATAAAAAAACATTGTCGATATATCGAGTTCTAGTGGCCAGTCCGCTCATCCGATCGAGGTGCAATTTCAGATATAGCTAGCTATTCAGAGGTATGTGCTCGCGATTCTGTGAACGGCAACAAAATGGCGCTAAAGGTTACGGTTATAGTTACAGAAACTCGAAATTTTCCAATGGCAACATCCATTTTATTCCATCGCAAAATGTTCAGCGCATGCGAAAACACTAACGAGCGTTGGAACGGTATGATTATTGCAATAAACAGACGCGTTATGCTCGCACAAAATCAGCTCTACGGACGACCCCCCCCCCCACCACCAAAAAAAAAAAACAAGACCAAGGCGCACGAAGAAAATTTGAATGTGACAGAGGCAAAATATCAATCACAAAACATCCTTTGTCAGATAGTCAGCGTAGAAAACGGATAAAAAGTGGGGTGGGAATGTTAATTTTTCAGTCGGAGTTCGCAGATGCCAATAAAATGACTTCGTTCGTGGTGAATTGGTAAAATTATTATCAAAATTAGATGAATGCTGCGAAAACATGGAGCGTTTACCGTCTAAACCATCGCCAAATACATTGCCTATGCATTTCACAAGCTCTTCGTGATTTAGTAATGAAATTCGAAGAAATTGGCTGCACCTGTGATAGTCCGCGATCCGGACGACCTACTGTTTCTAAGGATACTGTTATGGAAGTGCATCACATATTGACCATGCAAACTACAAAAGGTGCATCTCGTGTATTTGATGTACCGAAATCAATGGTCTTAAAGTTACTGCGCTCTGTAATCCGAATGTTTCCTTATTGATACCAGCACGCACAAATGTTGCATGAGACAGACCATCGACAACATATAGACTTTGTTAATGAATTTCTTATCCAATATGATGGAGATAACGATCGGCCTCTTCGCATATTATGAACGGACGAGGCACATTGCATCTTAACTGGTAATGACAATGGCCTCCTCGATCCCCCAACCTTATTCGTATGGATTTCAGGTTCTGGAGATATCTAAAATCTAGAGTGTACATGTGCAATCCGCAAACTTTGCCATATTTGAAAGATTCTATCAAACGTGAGATTGCAAACAGCGCTCATGCGATGTAACGGTCGGATGTACTGTCCGCAGTCGCCACCATGCAATGTGTAATTGCCTGTGATGGCATCCATGTGGAAAATGTGTAATCAAAAAAAATTATTTTCTCTGATCAGTATTGTAATTAGAGATTATTGTACTGACTCTGAGTCATATGCAAATTTCTTCCTTGCGCCACAATTGAGTTTTTTTACGGGAGGGATTCGCAGAACAGTTTTTTGCGTGCAAAGCATGTCAGTTTCTTTTTATACACGTAGGGTTCCAACGCTCTTTAGAGTTTTCGCATGCACTGAGTATTTTGCGATGAAAAAAAAATAGGTGTTGCCGTTGGAAATTTTCGAGTTTCTGTGTGTATAACCGTAGCCGTGAGCGCAATTTTGTTCTCGTTCACAGAATGCCGAGCTCATGCCTCTGAATAGCTATAGCTGAAATTCCACCTCGATCGGTTCAGCGGACTGGCCGCTAGAGCTCCATATACCGGTAATTTTTTTTATGACCACCCTGTACATGCGTTTCTTCATACAGATATTTCCCCAATATCCGTTTATTCCAGAAACAAAAACTCAGCTAAAAAAAAGAAGAAACAAAAACAGCAACAATTAATTATTTTTTACGTTTTAACAAATGTTAATGCGCGCAAAAAGTATAATTCAAATATTTTTTTCAATATATAATTCAAATACAACAGTGGTTTCTGTTTTCTTTTTTCTTTCTGTTGAAATGAAGTATCACGATTGATTAAAAATATCAAAATCTACTTCAATATTTTTAAAGTAAAAGAAAAAAAAGTTATATCATCCTTGCATTTTTAGTTTCTTTATTTTACTAATATTTCTTGCAGTGAAGATAATTGGACATTTAACTTTTTTTTTGATTGAATATTACAACAATATATTTATATATAATGCGAAACTTTTTTAATAGCTATGGAATATTTTTATGAATATTTAAATTTTTTACACCTCTATATGTATAGTATACCAATATTTTACAAAAGTAAATAAAGTTGCATTATTTTTTTCTTCTTAGATTGAGTGAAAATTTCTTTCATAATGTAATTTTATATTCATATATATATATATATATATATATATATATATATATACATATATATTTGCATATAATTTTGTTATGAAAAGAGTTTTATTATGCTGTTCACAGACATAAAAGAAAACCTTTTTTTTCGTTAGTAAAATAAATTAAAATTCATATTTATTAATTTTGTATAATGCATAACCCACCATGTTTAAAGTCCAATTCATTTGCCAATACTCTAAAAATACTGGGGGGGGGGGGGGAGGGGATTCACAGCCATGGCCCAAGTATAACGTATGTTTTTTTTAGTGATAAATATTTCATAGAGGTATATATTTTTTAAAGTTTAATTGTCGAAAAAGTATAATATTAAAAAATATATTAGTATTATTTAGCAGACTGCTGTTGTAATGGTTGGTATCTGTATCTTTTTTCTCTCATATATATTAATGTATTCATATACTTGGAGATTTTGTTTTGCGACTTTTATGCGATTTTCAGATTAGATACAGCGGATTAAATATATTATAATTATGACGCATTTTAATGTACTTACCATGGACATTTCCTTACATAAGTTTTGCTTTTAAGACCATCTTCCCTAACTATATGTCAAGATATTGACTCTAGTAATATTTATCAAACATATACAGTAGAACAAAATCTTGTGAAACATTGTTCGTTTGCAATCTAGCAGATATTGTTAGAGAAAGATTTAAACAACCAGTGCTAAATAATAGAAATTTTTACCTCTGTTCCTGTCTTATTTTTTGTTTTTGCTTTTGTTTTCTTGTTTAAAAAACACTAACTAGAGAGCTAATATTTCTGTAATCTGTAGTTCATTACTGATATCGATTTTTTTTTTTTTTGCATATTTTTAATTATAGTTACTATTCTCTTTTATCCGCTGTAATTTTTTCCAAACAATACTTTTTTGTACATAATGTTGTCACGGATTTTCAATATCTATGTAAATATGAAACCTTAATGTCAATAATTCTATGAAATACTGGATTAATATTTGGTGAAGTCATTTTTTTCATATTTGGCAAAATTGCTGAATTAACAATGTACTTATTTATTTTTTAATATAATTTAAAGATTACGGGCACATTTTAGTTTACGATATAATTCATCACATTTTTTAATTAAAATTTTTTTTCCTTAATTTTTTTATTTAAATCTTTTTAAAAGTGTTAATCATGTGTTCATTGAAGTAGAGTATGCTATACTTAATTTTATAAAAGTATACTTAAAGTCATTAAGTCGCAAAATTAGAAAAATTCAAGTAATTTTATCGAACAAAATTCATAGATTGCGCAACTTTATTCGTGAAAAGTTATAAACTTCTAGTTATCTATAAATTGTTTACTTTTAATGAAATTTTGAATAAAAGTAAATTTTTGTCTTAGAAAATGTTCAGAATATTTCATGTATTACGTCAAATGTCGATAAAATATTCTTCACGCATTCCAAGTTAATTCTGAAACTTCTTGAGTAAATCTTATCCCAAGTTATTCAAATTAAGTATATTTAAAAAATGATAAAGTCAATAATTGCTTTCTACTATGCTATTACTATTTTATTGCATTACATATTACACGATATATTACATTATTACATTAATATATTCTATTATTCGGATTATCTTCTCAAATTTACATTCAAATATACTGGAATATTTTTGTGTACGTAGACATCAATGTTATGAATTCTGCATGTTACATGTGATGCGAATGTATGCATTAAATAGCTAATGTACAGGGTGGCCATAAAAAACTTTGCCGATATATGGAGCTCTAGAAGCCAATCCGTTCAACCGATCGAAATGAAATTTCAGGTATAGCTATTCAGAGGTATGAGCTCGAGATTCTGTGAACGTGAACAAAATGTCGCTCACGGTTACGCTTATAGTTACAGAAACTCGAAAAATTCCAATGGCAACACTCATTTTTTTTCATCGCAAAATGCTCAGCCTATGCGAAAACCGTAAAGAGCATTGGAACCGTACGTGTATCGCAAGAAACGGACATGTTATGCACGCACAAAAAACCGTTCTGGGAATCCTCCACCGCCCCCCCCCCCATAGGAAAAACTCGATTGGGGCGCAAGGAGGAAATTTCCGTATGACACAGAGTCAGTTCACTAATCTCTGATTACAATACAGATCGGAGAAACTAAAACTTTTATTTTGATTACACATTTTTCACATGGGTGCCATCACAGGCGAGTTTTTACTATGGGGGAGGGGAGAATTCCCAGAACGGTTTTTTTGTGCGTGCACAACATGCCCGTTTCTTGCAATGCACGGACGGTTTCAACGCTCCTTAGGGTTTTCGCATGCGCTGAGCATTTTGCGATGAAAAAAAAATGGGTGTTTCCATTGGAAATTTTCGAGTTTCTGTAACTATAACCGTAACCGTGAGCGCCATTTTGTTGCCGTTCACAGAATCTTAAGCTCATACCTCTGAATAGCTATATCTGAAATTTCACCTCGATCGGTTGAGCGGACTGGCCGCTAGAGCTCCATATATCGGCAAAGTTTTTTTATGACCACCCTGTATTTACATGTCCAGAATTTCTGTTCTTCTTACACTTATGCTTCGTATAGACAAAATCTTTACATGAAATATGTAAAAATATTATTTGAATTTGACTCTTCTATAAATAAAATGTTAATATTCATAGAAAAAGTACGATAAAATATCCAAAGTTCATTAAACTTTTTCATTACTTTTTAAATCTTGAAAAACCATTTTGATCTTAAAAGTTTACTTTATGATTTCTCTTATAAAAAAGCATCGAGTTTTTATCAAATGATTTTAAAACCGTTTTCATCACATCAAATAAAATTTATTTAAATATTCATATGACATAAAAATTCATCCGTATTTTAGTCGCAATATTTTCATTTCAAAATTTAAAATATGGAAAAAGATATTTTTCATTTTTTCTTTTATTACGTCTTTTGCGCAATGATGAATGATTTTTTGAAAAAAAAAATTCAAAGAATTTCGTGAAGAAAAAAAAAATTGCATTCAAATTAAATGCAAGCTATCCGGTATAAACAATTTAAAAAAGAGACATTTTAAGGTTTCATCAAAACATATTTTTAAATATAAGTAATTTCAAAGATAGCTTAAAAATATATCCTTCATATAGCTTTGCGTGTTAATTAAAGATATTTCGTTATTGAATTGAATTTTAATGTTTTCATTTAGCTGGATTCTTATTTCATTTTTAACGCATATAAGTAAATTAATTTCATATTTTGAGAAAACTTTAGAAGCTAATAGCAATCATACATAAATTGTGAACCTTTTAAATTGATTAATTTATTTCGAAGATATATCAATAAATTCTATGTATATATATATACATATATATTTATGCATACACACATACATAAATAACGGTTAAGTTTGTTAATAGGTTACTATTAATAGTAAACGGCTATTAATAACAATAAACAAATGATATAGAAATAAACCGGTTAGTATGTTAAATATAAAAGAACTTATTAATTAAAAAAAAGTTATTGTTAATAATAACCAATCAAGGTTGGTAAATATGATAAATTTAAACCCTTTTAGCTTGAGATTTTTATTTTGTATACGTTTTTCTAATTATTAATTCCGAAAAGTATGCGTTTCAAATCTGTATAATATTTTCTTTGAGTATTTTAGTGTTTAAAAGTTTTATTTAATTCATTCAGTAATTACAAAAAATAAATATTTTAAATTGTTTCTTTTCGTTTTATTAATAGAACATTTCTTGTGGTTGAATATTATTTTCTCTTAACAATTATTTATAAAATTTAATTGTGAGTATGATAAGAGTTTAAAAAACTTGCCAACTCTATTGAAAAATACGGAAATGTATGTAGAATATGCAATTAAATATGTGATTTGAAAATTTTCTTTCATTTTGTTTTTATTTTTCAAAAGGACATTTCTTAAAATCACCACTCAAACTTCCTGAAAGATAGTACACAAAATAGTTATACAGAATGTTTGTGATTGTTTAACATCTATTTCAAGAGCTATTATTCTCTAATTCTTGCTCAATTTTTTCAGTATCCTGTTGATATATTTCAGAAAATATATATCTAGAGCTGAAGTTTATTTTAGTGACGAATTACATGATAAATTGACCGTAACATTATCTGTAACAATGGCATAACTCATTAATTTATACATTTTAAAAATGCATTTAAGAATGAAGTATATTTTACACAGAAGTGTTACATTTTAAAGGGATCGTAATACTGTAAGTAACTTCAGCACATCTCATTTATTTTTCGAAATTCAAATCTAAACTCATATTAAAAGCAACATGTTCTATCAGCTTATATTATGAAAACATTCTCGATGTATAGTTCTTTAATTTAATTTTGATAAATGAATTTATCTTATATGCCTTGCACGCTGAGTTTCGCAATATAGAAATATCATAATGGGCTATTTTTTTTGACTCAGTTGCGATAATATGACTTTATCTTTACTACATGACTATATGAATGTAATCTTTACAATGACCTACACTTGAAGAAATATAATAATTAGTTCTTAGGAAAAAGTAACGGATAAAACCTAAAAATTTCTTTGTTTTCAAATAATAAAAAGGGTACAATTCTAATTTTCTTATATTAAGAATATTAAATTAGTTCCCTGTACGAAAAAAAAAGTTTTATCTGAAGCCGAATTTTCAGAAATTCTAGCTTACTGTCTTTCAGAATTCGTGCGTACAACAACCAAAATTATTATTATCATTATTATTTTTTGAGCAAATGGGTGTTAAAATGTATTTACTCAAAGACGAAATAAAAAATGCTCAAAATAATGCTGCTTAAACAATGTTTTTATTGCCTTCATTCGGTTTATTTAAAAATTGAAAATAAAATCTATTTATGTTAGCATGTCGGAACAAAGCAATCGAGTTCCGCAATGAATAAATAATACGTTATAATTGTATGTTTGTCAGCTGTAATTTAAGGATTGTTGGAAGGAATATGCTTTAGATAAAATATTAGCTTATAAAAACAAGTTAGTTTACAATTATTATAATGAGTAATAAATATTAAAATACTACCAAAAGGTATAGACTGCCCTTAGAACGATTATTAAAAAAAATTCCGCTTGAATGGGGATGTGTATAAGTTTCATAATATAAGCAAGATTCTAAAATTTAAATTTTATTGAAAGTTGCTCCACATATATGTTTACTGCTATCTGCAAAAATTTTAATAATGCATCACTCAAATACATATAATACAGATAACAATGCGTAATGAATTCAACAGTTTTATTTCGGTAAAAATGTTTATTTATAAGGCAATTATAAATACATTAAAAATTCGTAAAACACTTATGAAACACAATATTTTAAATAAAAAATCTGTTAAATTTATCACAAAAACTGCTGTAGCGATGTTGCCAATTGTTTTTGCCGTACAAATTGCAGTAAAATTGGATTTTTTCTTTTTTAAATTGCATCTAATTTTACTGTAATTCTTACAGCAAAAACTGTCGGAACCATTTCTGTGCCGCAAATTTAACAGATTTTTTATAGTGAGACTGAACATAAAACTTAATAGTTCAAAGTAAAATCTTTATTGTTTAATTTGTTGTGACAAGAATAACAGTGTGCAAAACGGGTTGTTAAAAATTACATACTTTTTTCCAGAAATAAATGTATCGATAATTATTAGTAAAATTAGTTAACTCACTCTGTAATCTCCTAAATTTTTTTTTTCTGTAAAGCACACTTTATTTTACTTTTTTAAAGTAGCGTAATTTTAAAGAAATCACGTTGAAAGTGTTTTGGAAGTTTTTTACATGTTTTGTTTTATGGTATTCTAAATTGTGTGGTGTTTACAACGTGTTATCAAAATAGTGGTATAGTGTTGTGGAGTACAACTGTAGTCAAAGAAAATATTTTCATCAACACAATTTTCAACAAAATTAACAGCACAACTTTTTAAAACAATTATAGATAAAAACACTTTTGCAACATATCAAAAAGACAATCACAACACAAACAAGTTGAAAATCGCACGTGAAGCGTAGCAAATGAGGTGCGTTAGTACGATAACGTTATTACACCTCAGCAACGTATATCTTATTCAAAAAATGTGAAGTAGTTTATTATAATTGAAGCACGCCCCAAACAATGTTTCCCCGTATAGCATTATGTAGTGGAATACATTTGTGTGCCCCGTAATTTAATAATGAATATTCTTTGCATCACAGATTGTACAGAATATATATTTTAGTACATACTTCATAGATTCATGCCTAATCTATTATGTTCGAATGAGTGTAACACCATTAAAATGCATTTGAAACTTCCCCCCCCCCCATTGATCGTAATGTAACGGAATACTTTTGATTGTAACTGTAATTGATCTATGCATCCGATTTTCATAACATTTGAAAAGACTCGACAAAATTTTGCAATAATTATATGTTTTAAATTTCAAGCGATTAAAATGCATTTGAAACTTTTTTCCCCATTGACCGTAATGTAACGGAATCCTTTTGATTGTCCCTGTAATTGATCTATCCATACGATTTTAATAAAAATTGAAGTAACTCGACAAAATTATGTAATAGTTATATATTTTAAGTTTCAAACGATTCGGTTGGGTAGTTTTTACGTTGTTATATGCGGACGGACACACAGACGGAGAGACGGACGGACTAAGCGACAACTATAGGTGCTACGTATTTTTATAATTACGAACACACATAAAAACGTTTGATATATGTAGTTCTAAAAAGTGTTCTAAAAAGTGTTTATTTTTGTGTTTTGAGAATTTGCAGTAAAATTTTAAAGATTATTTTTTTTCTATAAGGCTGTTATTTTAACAATTGAAAATAAATATACTTTGAAGTGACACACATTAAAATCGTAATTTTTGAAAATATTTCCGTAAAAATACTGAAAAAAAACTTTTTCCGCTATATAAGAAAAATTTAAAAAAGGAATATTAATTCTAAATGATTACTTATAAAGATATATGTATGCAGCAATTTCAATACATTAATTTCCGTCTGGCTTTTTTAATAAAATCAAATGTGAAATGAAAAATGGAATTACATAACAATAAAAACAGCAAAATATTTTATTCAACCAATTCATGACATGAAAATAAACAATATACGAATTGCGTGTAAAATGGGAATAAATCTACATGAAATTCTGTTTGAAATAAACAAAGATCCTTGCAGTAAAAAAGGTAAAACAAATTAGATAATGCATTATTCATAGCAAACATAAAGAACATTCAATCATAGGCTAAAGTTTAGATCCTTTTGAACAAACATGCCAAAGAATATTATACAAGTGTATGGTTTACATAAAAATTTTATTTTTAAACTGAATTTATTTTTCATTGAAAGTAAGGTTTTGTTATTTATTTATTTATGTTTACTTTGCAGTATTCTTTAAAGTGTGATAAAATTTGCAAGAATTTTCCATCAACATTAAAATTAGTCAATAAAATTCATGTGTAAACATTTTATGTGCTGCTTCGTGAAAATCGGAGTTTTTTTTATACCTTTTTAAAACACAAGATATATATTTAATTATCTTAAAATAGTTTATTTGTGTTCATTTCAATATCTGTTTTATTAAAATTGTTAAAAATATTTAATTCCAAAAGATGTAGAAACAAATTCAAATGCTATAATGTAAATTATGTACATTGTAATATAAATCATGCTGTAAATGTACACTAACAGCCTTAATTACAAAGGCTCCCGGTAAAAAAAAATATATGTTATATTATGAAATTTAGAATAAAAATGCAGAATTTGATCAAAACTGCTTAGAAAATACATTAAAATATGAAAACCTATGTATATATATATATATATTTCAAAACTATATATATATGTATTTCAAAACTTAGGATTACTATTTCAGGTCTCATATGCTGACAAAAGGGAACGATCGAGCAAATTTTAGTAACTGAATTGCGAGAAAGGATTTCATACGCAATTAAAAAAATTATGAATTAACTTTTGAAACATAGGTTGATAAATATTCCAACAATTTAATTGTTTTAAAAAAAAAAATCTTTTGATGTTTTAAGTAAAAAAAAAAAAAAAAAAAATGTTTAACAAAATGGGTACGTAAAAATACAGATTTTCAAAATTAAAATTAAAATTCAATTAAAGGATATGATAATTTTAATTTTAATAATAAAAAATCATAAACATATTGTGTATTCAATTTGAGTTTTTTTTTTTTTTTTAGAAAAATTCAGCAACAATTCCATAATGATGAAAAATGTTATACATGGTAACGAATATTCAGTATGATATATAATCATTAACATAATCTAAAAGATATTTAAATGACAATTATATTTTACAAAATGTATGATTATTAAAACAGTTACTTTGGTAGCACTTAATTTTCGTATTAACAAATAGACGACTGTTGTTGTATGAATTGTTTATTACTTAAACGTTGGCATTCAAGTTACTTTAGTAATTCCAGACACAAACAGCAGTAAATACAAGATTAACAATTTATTTTATTTTCTAGCAAAAGTTAATTAATGCTATAAGGAAATATTATATGTCTACTAAGAGTGCATGCTATAAATTCAAAGTTTATTTTTTTAATTACAATAAAAAAAAATTTGAACTATGGGCCAAAAAGTTTTACGTTTTTTATATTTTTGCATATAAACTTAGTTAAATATGAAACCCTATTCCCTTAGGTTATACTTAAACTTAATTTACCCGTATTAATATTTTAGGGCCCGTATAGTTCTTTGAGAAGTTCTGTTATCTATTTTAGGTACGAAATTGTTATCTGTAGAAACATTAAATCGAAGTAAAACGAAACACAAATTATTTTAACTTTTTTCTAATGTTTATATGAACGTTATGCAATGTTTGATTGTCAAAATAAGTACACTGTAAAAAAAAAATCTGTAAAGGTACTACAATTTATCTAGGAAACTGGGATTCTAAGATTTTTTCCTGTAATGGTAACAACAAAAACTCAAGTTTTAGAATCGGTTACATGGATTTTTCCTGTTATCGTTACATGAAAAGTTCTTGGAATCCCAGTTTCCTAGAAAATGTTTAGTACCTTTACAGATTTTTTTTACAGTGTATAAATATACGTTAAATAGAAAAAAAAATTATCAAGAAAACATCTTTGATTTATTTATTTTTTCCTTTGAAAGTAGCTATGCATAACTTTGTGACTACTTTATGTCTGCATATTCACTATTTGTGAAATTTTTTATCTATTGGGTAATATCTTATATATATAATTGTAAGACATGAAGCGTCAGATTTTTAGTATATTGTACAATCTGCTTAATGGTCATTGGGCTTGATTATACCTTTCTTTAACAGACACCGTTTGAAATAAAATCATGTAAGTGCACTGTAAAAAACATTCTGTGAAGGTACTAAACATTTTATAGGAAACTGGGATTCCAAGAACTTTTCCTGTAACGGTAACAGCAAAAATTCAAGTTTTAGAATTGATTACATGCGTTTTTCCTGTTACCGTTACATGAAAAGATCTTGGAATCCCAGTTTCCTATAAAATGTTTAGTACCTTTACAGATTTTTTTTTACAGTGTTGTAATTCCGTTCCCATCTTGATATTGCTAGTGACTTGGATTTATTATGGGAGACTAGTTTGAAATGCATTCTGTCTTCCGCTGAAGGAGTTCTTTGATAGGTCAAATAAAAATTTAAATCTTTATATATAAAAATCTTCTGTGCATGTGTATGTAATTGAACTCCTCCTAAACGACTGGACCGATTTTGATGAAATTTTGTGTGTGCGTTCCAGTGGAATTGAGAATGGTTTAGATTCACATTTCGTCGAATTTGATTCAGTACTTTTTTTGTAATTAGGCAAAAACTAATAGTTAGTGATTTTTCGCTAATTAAAAGTGTTGAATAAGTTCGATGAATGGAGTGCGGACGGAATGTCGGAGCGGTCTAAGGCGCCAGATTTAAGCTCAGCTTCTTGAAGAAAGAGATCGCGTGTTCGAACCCCACTGCTGACAAACGTGTATGCTTTACAATAATATTTCCTGTATTATAATTTTGATTAACCGACTTCAGACAATGGTTAACTTTTAACTAAAAAGAGAAAAATAAATTTTTCTATCAAAAACTGAACCGACTTCAAAAAATAATGAAGAGTAAAAAATAATTTCCTTACATAATTGTAATAAGAAATTAAATTAAGAGCGTAGTGATTATTCTGCATGTTACCATATTTACGTACATTTATTTGATTTTCTGGAGTCGGTGCCAAGAAGGACAATGTCTGTCGGTGACAGGACAACGTCTGTCGGGTGCGCTGGTATATATATATTTCACTACATTGTTATTTCATTGTTTTGTGTTAAATGAATTGTTGAAATGGTCGACAGACAAAACAGGGGTGCTGAGTTATTGAAAATATAGTTATATTATTAAGAACAAACCCTGAGAATTATTTGAAATGTATAAAATTTTTAAATATGTCGGACCGATATAAATGTAATCAAAACATAATTTCAGTGAAATGTATATTTTAAGGACATTTTAAAATAACAACAAATCTTTATTATTTTCCATACTCCAACGTTAAATAAATTTACTGAATGCCCAAACATATACAGAGAGATAAAATGATTAAGAAGAGAGATTACAGAACTAAATGCAGTTTTGTATGAAAAGCATTTGTATGTCAAGCTAAAAAATTTATCCAATTGCATCATATTAGGACATGTGGTCTTCACAACAATGACATATAAAAATATAAGCAAAATACTAGGGGTTTTTTACACTTAAATCGAATATTTAAAAAATAATAACTGGATAAAAAATATCTCTAAAGGAAGAAAATACATTAGTGTTTTACTTCCGTAATTTTAATTACATATTGTTGATAAATTCATTACCAAAATATTCTTACAATCACATTTTTGAACAGAAATTACTTACAACTATTTCAAGGATTTATAAATTAGAAGAAATTTTTTAACATTTTCAGCACGAAATATTTAAGAAATTTAAAAAATATCGAAATACAATTTTGTCTTTTGATATTAATAATACTGATTTATTCATATGCTCAGATTGTACTTTTTATTGCGAAAAATCATTCGATACTTAAAAATTTAAGACTTTTACCAAATAAATAGATAAATCTTTGGCGGCCTTTTCTGGAGATCTCCAAAAATGTATTTCAAAAACAATTCTTTTAAGATACAACTCTCCAATGCGCTCTTTAAAGAAAATTCCAAACTGCCAGATCGAGATTTTGTCAAGAGTGATGTTGCTGGACAACTCTTATTACGAGGATCAAGGAAATGTAATACAGCTTTCCGTTCGAATACAACTAGTGAAAATTAATAGGCCGGCGCATTGTTGACACTTATTTATTTCTTCAGGTCTTAGCTATGCAGGCACGACAACCTGTGTCGTAGAAAATGTAAGGTTACAATACAGTTACGCAACTCTCTGATGCAAGTTTTAAGTTGGTGAAGGTACCATGTTAGTTCTAGAAAGAAACAAAAGTTTGAAACTACGGTTTCACCATCATATATTACTTATTGGATTGTACTGATTTAGGATGTGTTTCAAAGAACAGCAGGAACTAATCTCTGGCACACTTCTGATACATGTACACTGTAAAAAATATTTACAGTTACTAAGATATTTCTAGTAAACATGCATTCCAAGAATTTTTCATGTAACGGTAAAAGAAAAAACTCGTGTAACCTTCCTTGGTTGCATGAGAGTTTGCTGTTATCGCTATATGAAAATTCTTGGAATACAAATCTACTAAAAAGATTCTTAGTAACTGTACATAATTTCTTTTACAGTGCAGATATACCTTTCAAAAGGTCTCAATTAGAGACACTTGCCCCACCTTTCAATCCTTTAATAGTTTTTCTATAATTTAATTAATAATACTTGGCAAAATCGCAAAGCACTATTTTTATTGTGTGTATCTGGTATTGGTATAATTCTTACTTCCGCTGTTTCTACTCAGACGTGCACTACCATCCGTGAAGTTACGTTTTCCTCCAAGCATAAACTGTTTCTCTACAATAATTCTAATCCATAAACTCTCTTTTGTACCATACAGATTCTTGCATGTATAGCCAGGGGTCTTGTTTAATCAGTAAATGACAAAAATACATCAGCATATAAGTTTTCATCAGTTGCATTCTGCCTGGAATTTTCATCATCCGCATGGCAAGATCTTTCCAACGTCACTGATTTCGACAAAATTCCGATGTGGCAATAGAGAATGTTCCCTACACTGTAAAAAAAATTCTGTAAAGGTACTAAACATTTTCTAGGAAACTGGGATTCCAAGAACTTTTCCTGTAATGGTAACAGCAAAAATTCTAGTTTTGGAATCAGTTACATGGATTTTTCCATTTATCGTTACATGAAAAGTTCTTGGAATCCCAGTTTCCTAGAAAATGTTTAGTACCTTTACAGAATTTTTTTTACAGTGTAGGTAATTAGATGCTTGGAATTCTTTTTAGATAAAAAAAGAGTTCTTGTAAATTATTATTTGATTTTAATTTCAATTTGATGTATCCATCTGTCCTTGATAATAAAATCGTTGTAACTCCACTGTAAAAAAAAATCTGCAAAACTAAACCTTTTCTAGGAAACTGGGATTCCAAGAACTTTTCCTGTAACGGTAACAGCAGAAATTCAAGTTTCAGAATCGATTACATGAATTTTTTCTGTTATCATTACATGAAAAGTTCTTGGAATCCCAGTTTCCTAGAAAATGTTTAGTACCTTCACAGATTTTTTTTTACAGTGTGGCAGATAGACAAAATTTTTTGCATAATAAACCGATATACAGTTATAAATAAATTATTTTCAAATTTTTTAGTTACATGTGCTTCCTCTATGCAAGATGTGATGTCAATCGGAAATTCCGTATGTGAGTTGAGAGTATTTCGGTAAAAAAAATTAATACTGATGTAAAATTATATCGATGTGAATTAAGGTTGTAACACTTCCGTACAATGATAACGTGATATTGCTGTAATAAAAGTCGATGATTTTTTTAAATTGAGACGAATACCTTATTGTTTCGTATTATTTTGAACTTGACGTGCCTAGGTGAACAGAAATACAAAAAAAGTTATCCTATTTAAGTACATTTTTCAATTCGTGTACGAAAACCCAAAAATTTGATCTAATATTTCTGAATATATTGCAACTGGAAATGACAGCCAACATTGTACGCATGCACAGAAACACAAAAGAAGGATTGGTATTTAACATTATCTGCTAGAAGAGACAGTTATAGAAGCGGCACTCTATCTTGATAGCACAATCAGAGATCTTCTGGTACGAGTGTTTCAAACCAAAGTGTTTGAAATGGACTCCATAATATTAGTCGATATGATCGGTGACCCATGAATTGTAATTCTATAACTTTGGGCTACGGTTCTGTCCATACACTGTAAAAAAAATATCTGAAGGTACTAAACATTTTCTAGGAAACTGGGATTCCAAGAACTTTTCATGTAACGATAACAGGAAAAATTCATGTAATCGATTCTGAAACTTGAATTTTTGCTGTTACCGTTACAGGAAAAGTTCTTGGAATCCCAGTTTCCAAGAAAAAGTTTAGTACCTTTGCAAATTTTTTTTTTACAGTGCAGGGTGTGATGACTGAGGAAATGTATTCTTCAGAGACGGATTCCAGATTTAGTGTACAACTTGAAAATAAACAGTTTACAACCTGGAATAAAAGTGATATTTTCAAAAAACCTGTATCCGTGTACGAAATTATCAAATCTATTCTATGAAATCTAAAAATTTTTCTTTACTTATACATTCTTTTAAACCCAAAGAAAATGTATATTTACAAAAAAATTACTGAGAAAATAAAAATATTTTTTCGGCATCTATAATGTATGTTTTAAGGTATATTAAAATAAAACTTTTTTTTAATTCTTCACTTTATGAATACATTATTTTGTGATATATTAAACGATATACTTCATTTTTACTCTTAAATAATCAGATTTTTTTTATTTTATAAATTAAACGACGCACTTGCATTAAAGTCAATCCGTTCAACTCTGACATGTTAAAAGATGAACTCAGGAATGATAGTAAAGTTCCTTTAATTAAATTTCCCTTTTAGAAATTATTCTTCGTTGTCCAAGAGATTAAGTTTAACAAAGGAATTTTTTGGTGTCGAATTAAAATTAATTGCCTTCTACAAAAATTCAGCAGTTCTTTATGTAGCAATCACATGATTTTTAAATGTAACATTTTGGTGTAATTAAAATTATAATTTTATATACTCAAACAATATTGCAATTCCAACATAAAATCAATATTTTATATAATAATCCAACTATATTTTAAAATATTTCCGATTCCTAATTAGTTTAAGAGTAAATACGAGTAAAAATAAAGTTTATGCTGTATAAATGGTATTTAAATGTAAAATAAAGTATACGGCTATAAATATTTCATAAAATAATGATATATATATATATAAAAATTACTTTAACTGATATTACTAAATCTAATTGTGCTTGTTTTTATGTCTCGCGTTTAAAAAACGTATTTTGACATAACAGCGACTACATTTCTTCAGGTTTTTTTTCAAGTTGCAAACAAATATAAATTGTTCCGTACAACATGTTGAAATTATTACATCAAATAAATGTTAACGAATGCATATAAAACACCTTCATTGAAAATTGGCCTACTTTAATAGAAATCCTATCTTTATGAACAAAAAATTTATAAGTTCCCGGATTTTTACAAAGAAAATATTTTAATTTTAGTTTTTTTTCCATTTTAGTTTCCATAAATTTATTATTAATGAGTTTTGATTGCACAGGAAATTAACAACTCACTTTTATAAAAATGATGCAATTATAATTCATATTTATTTAAAGCTACTTTTCTTTTTTAATATAATAAATTTGATAAATAGGGCAAATAGGCATGGGAAAACTCCTGAACTTTCCCCAGTTATGATTCAATCTTTCGCAACATAAAAGTTTTTTCTAAAACTAACATTTCAGATTCTGGAATTCTTCATGTATGACGTTAATTATCCCCAAGAGATACTTAATGGCAGAAAATGTATGTGTGAATTTTTCTTCCCCAATTCGCACCACAAGAGATTCAGACGTAGCTACTACACTAGAGGAAAAAATATGTAATCCTTTTTAAGAATATATTGTTTAATAGTTATTTTTACATTAGCAAAAGCATTGATATATATTTGAGTAAATACATTTGGAAAAAGCTGACGTCATTTACGTGGAAATATAATACTTTTTACTGCAATATAATATTTCTTTTTTATTATCTCTGAGGAATTTTTCATTATTACTAATGTACAAGGACAGGGCTAACTATGATAATTACAGATTTAGAATATTTTAATATATGCTATTTTAATATATGTCTAATTTTATGAAGGACTTTAAATGTCTACTTTGAAAAGAAAATTCTTGGTTGATCGCAGTTTAATTGGTATATCGGTAGCTAGATGATCTGTGAGCCCGGATTGATACCCTCTCGAGTTATATTTGTTTAACATATTTTATATAAGTGTGCTTATAATTTTAACCCTCCAAGCGTCTTGCAAATGGGTAAAATTAAAATGTTGTTTTCTCTGCATTTTGTTTTAAATGCTAATAAAATATGATTATTTCAATGTTACATAAAAAATCTTATTTAGGAATATAAATATAAACCTTGAGAGTCTTAATCATTCTTCAATGCTTTGAAAATTCATTAAATTTATAGAATTATAATATCTTAAACATTACTTATATTGCAGTGAAACATGGAGCTTAGTGTACGGAATATTACGGGCCAAACGCTTAGAGGGTTTAATTTAATAATCTCACTTAAAAATCTTAATATTGTACCTTAATTAGGGTTTTATCATACTTAAACATTAATTTTGCATTTTTGATTTTTAAAACGCTATATCTTACCACGTAAGTAGATTTTTTTTAAATCGATATATTATTGAATAATAAAATTAAAAACACGTGAAAATTTAGTTGTGTCAAAAGTAGTTGAAAATGTTTAATGTAACTTAAAATATTTTTGAAAATTCAAAAAATATACTTAAATGCATAATTAATGGTTAAATTGTCAATCAAATAAAAAGCATTGCATAATAATAATGAGTAAAATAGAATTGTACTTTAAAACATACATTTATAAAAAGTTATTAAATGTAAAAAAATATTTTTGAAATGAAAATTATGAAACACATAACAATGTGTAATGTAATAGCAATGTGTAATGCAATAGCATAAACAACATAAAATATATTGATTTCATACATGTTTACATAGGATAGACTGTGCAAGTGTGTGCGATATACCAATGTATTTAGAGTGATAATCCAATCCCAAAACAGAGTTTTGCATTTAGCTGTAGTTAAAACATAACGACATGAATGGTTTCTGTGGAAAAAAATGCGTATTTTGAAGAATTTCTTAATGATTTAAAGGAGAAAAAATGGGAGATTTCATCAGATGTTTATGGCATTTATGATTTTTGAAAACAGGATCTTAACAAAGATTACTAAGCAAACTTCATTTTTCTGTTAGTCATGAATTAGGGTTTTTTGCATGCTTGTCACCTAAGTCATTAGAATTTATTTATCAATAAATGTCATTAGTAATGTTTCAAAGATATGTAATAATGATAGTGTATAAGACCACGTTGCTTCTGGAAAAACTACTACCGTTTCTAAAGGAGTGTGTAAAATTACATACCTACAGCCTTTTAAAATATTGCCTTTATAACATATTGACTTTTCAGCAATTCAGCGTCCCTCGAAGACCGGTAGAATCTAAACTTGTCGAATCACTCAGATTACTTGCATTGAAATAAAGAAAGGAAGCGAATTTTGTATCAAGATAAAATTATATTTCAAGATTTGAAAAAAAGCTTCATAAAGAGAATATGCATGCTCAACATAAATTAAATTCAAGTTCGCATTCGCAAGTAATAACTTTAACATGCACAACTTTATTTTAAATCAAATTAATGGAGTTATCACAGTATGCAGTGTTAGCAGTCTGTCATGTGTTCAGCAAAACTATAAGAAGATAATAACGCTGCGAAATAAAGCAAAAGACATTTATCAAACAATAAGTAAATAAATAATTAAAGTAAATTAAAGTAAACCTATGATATCAAAACCTGAACCAAAAAAACTGTGCATGTAAATATCATTAGAAAACAAATTGTAGATGAATGGATCGAGTGCACCTTTAGTAGAAATTGATGGCAGGAATACTGCACATATTTCAGATGTGACGAGTGTAAGTAAAACGCTTCTTTTTACTTTGTTCTTTCTTTACAAGAAAAAGTATTAAATTCGCGATTTTTTTTTTCGAAATCCGGTGTTTGACAAATGTACATAGTTTAGAGGTCAGACAACACGAAAAACATGTTTGTACAAAATGTCTGTCCGTGAGCATGTGAGTCTGTTAGTCAGTCTGTCTGTCTGTTTACCTGTATGTGACAAAAATTTGTGGGTGATCTCTCTCAAGAATGAATGCACAGATTTTCAAAAAAACTTTAGATTCCATTAGAACTTGTATAGCAATACATCTATCGCAAGAAATAATGCAGAAAATTTTTTTAAAGTTTAGATTCAGTTAGACGCCGATATAGATTAGTGTTATTTAGTTTTCGGCGTAAATAGCCTTACAGATGGCTCTATTAAGCTATATGTTTTCACGATATCGCAATAAATGTATCTCGGGAACTAATGCATGGATTTTCATCGAACTTCAGATTCAGTAAGTTCTGATAAAAAATTGACCCTAAATAGTTTTTGGTGTACATCACACAACATATGGAGGCTGTTAGGCAGATTTTTTTAAAGATTTTGAACAGCCCTATCTGAAAAACTAATGCACGGATTTTTATCAAACTTCAATTAAAAGTTGACATAACTTTTGCTGACTATATTTTGGCTTAAATCATCTAACATGTGGCACTGCTATGACACATTTCTTAGGAAGTATTAACATCCATATGATTTTGGGATTGCCACATCTGACTAGTTTTACATTGAACAATATAGCACATTGAACTTTACATTATTGCTCTGAGAGGTTGTATAAGCGTGTGCTTTTATGATTATATACATATGTAGTATATGTATATATTTTAAACTATACTAAAAGTGCTTTTTATTAGCTGATGAACGCATTTTTTGTTGTATCGATTATAAATAAATAATTATAATAAATAATTTATAATAAATAATTATAATAAATAATTTATAATAAATAATTATAATAAATAATTTATAATAAATAATTATAATAAATAATTTATAATTATAAATTATAAATAAAGTATTGAACCACTTCATGTATTGTTATTTTAAGAAATATCTGCAGTGCACACTCCTGCACGACTTTACCCAACACAAAAGCAGTGTATATTATTAGTTTCTTAAATGGCCTAAGCTAAAGATATATATATATATATATATATTAAAGAAGTTATTTTTTATATATATGCTGCATAATATATATATTGAATACTGCCATAAAGATTTGTGAGAAAAATTTTTGAGGAAAAATCTTTTAAAATTAAAAATTAATAACAATATAAGGAAGGTAGCCTATAAGCATTTTAAAATAATAATCGACTGAATTGATCTCATTACTAGTTCTAATTGCGAAGATATAACGGAAATGAATATTCTGTCGTGTCTAATAATTTCTTGCCAACATTATTTTTGCTTAAACTCAAAAGTCATGCAACAACCTATTTTCCGTTAATTTCATTTTAAATAAATTTAATTTCAGTGCAAACTTTAAATGATTGTTTAGAAATTGTGCATTCAACAGAAGTACATCTTGTATTTCCTAAATTTTTCATGATCTTAAAACATTTCACTCAAAACAAGGCAAAAATCATTCCACCAACCAGTCAACTCAACTGCCGTCATTTTATTACCATCAACTCAGGTTTAGTTAAGATGAAAGAGCTTCTACTTGTAACTGATTGCGACCTCATCTTCTGAGGCATTTTTTCATCGCCTTCCCGTAAGGCATGGCGACGTCACTGTGACGTCGTTGTGAAGTCACACCGTGACTTTGTGACCATCGATAGTCGATGTGACGTCACGTGACGTCGATGTGAAGTCACAGTGACTAAAATGTGAAGTCGTTATGGCCGTTTTAGAGCTGGTTTGTGACGGCACATTGTGAAGTCACGGTGTGACAAATTTGTTAAAAATGTGTCATTTGTGACTACTTTGACATTAACATCGTGACCAAACTGTGACTAAAGCGACGTTGTGACAAATGTTTTTTTTTAAAATAAATAACATATTTTGAAGAATTTTTGTATTTGTCTAAAGATTTTTAAGAAAGTGACGTCTCAGTCACAATGTGACGTCACTGAGTTGTGGCATTTTGTCACAGATGTGATGTGACCACGCATGCTATGAGGGTTGATGCCTACTATCTCAAAGTCTGATGTATATCGTTGGTGAGAAATTCAACTGGACACCTATGTTTATTTTTCTCAGAAGTATTCTTATTACCATTTGAGCTAAAATATGCGCACGTTTCCTCTTATAGGAGTTTTAAAACTTCTTCATTAATTCTGTTTGACAGCGCTTGTTTTCGATGTTGATTTACAAAATTGAATGTGTGATGAAAAAAATAGCATGAATTACGGTTTTAATAACAATAATTAATCTTTATTATTCACATTTAAAAAAAAAAAAAGCATATAATATTTGACGAAAATGAAATAAAAATCATGCATTCTTGTCATCTTAATTCCCATTTATATTTCCAAATAATAATTAATATATTATTATTTGTTACACATGCTTGTGGCCATTATACACATTAGGAAACATTGCCATTATCAATATATTTTTAAGCGTCAATTTTTTTGCTATGGCACTCCTTTGCGAAATTTTGTAATTTTTGAAATTCAATATTTCAAAAATGGCAAAATCATTAGATTTCTACTTTATATAATGAAAAAAGCAATTTTAAATTTTTCTACTAAATTTTGTCTAACAATATTCGGACAAACGCTTTTCGAGCTATAATTTTGTTTTCAGTAGCTTGAAGTATTTCATTTTCCAAGATTAATCTGTGGCAATGGTTAGACAAAAATCCAGTTGTGAACAATGTGTAACTTTATTTTATTAAAAATACCAATTATAGGCATTAGATTTAGATCCTTTTAAAAAAATCTCTAAAATAATTTTATGTATCATAAAATTATTGTCACTATCACAATAAAAGTGTAGTAAATAAAAAAAGTTGTATAATCCGAAAGTTAAAACTGATATTGTTTTCGTCCTTTCTAGGACATCTTCAGTCAGCGTAAGAGAAAATCATTTTCTCTTGAGCTTTATATACCGTGCAAATCCCCAGGTATTTTCTCTTTCTTTCTGTTTTTCCCTTCTTTTTCGCCAAATATCTTTACCAATCTGGAGTCAATGGCTGCATGTGTCATATCCTTACAGGGCTTTTCTTTTGAAGTAAGGATTTCGAGAGTTTCCCTGATTAATGTGTTGTGTAGGTTGTCGTAATTAGCTATTTTTTGTATATGTACAGATTCTATTTTTAAAGGTATCTTGTGGTTACTTCTTGACAATGCTGTATTTAATTTATCATATTTTAAATCTCTTAAGTGCTCTCTCTCTCTCTCAGCTATTTTTCTTTTCGTCATTCCTTTGTATTCTACTTTTTCGTTATTTTCATTTATGCAATTTATTTTATAAACTCCTGCCGTTTGGATTTCTTCATGTTTTTCAATTTCATTTCTTATTTTCTTCAATAGGGATGGATGGGGGGTTATTGGAATATGCTTATCTAATTTTCTAAATTCTCTTTTGATCTTTAACGCTATTCCATTCATATATGGAATGAGGGTAGTGTATCTGATATTTTTTTGCGCGGGTTAAATTCGATCAATTCTTTCAGTAGCTTTTTGGATAAGTTTGTTAATCGATTTTTTGGGATGTCCAGCTTTTAAACTAATATTTTCAATTATTTTAATTTCTTTTCCTAAGAATTTTTTTGTTGAACATACATGTAGCCCTAGATTTATATATGATTGGAGGGCTGCTAGTCTATATGGTAAGGGAGTGTTATTTTTGTAAGAAATTATATTCAAATTTGCTGTCGGTTTTCGCTAAACAGTAGTGTCTATTTTATTATACTTATGCGTTATTTTTTCATCTAAACATGATATTGTATGATTCACTTCTTCTATCGTAAACTGAATATTTCTGTCATATGAATTGACTTTTTTTAGAAGGTTATCTAGGTTAGTGTGTTTGGTTGTTATAATGAAGATATCTTCTACGTATCTCAGCCATAACCTAATTCAGTTTTATGATCATTTATGATAATTTTTTCGAGGTTTCTAAGCTTCTATTCAGCTACTAAATTAGAAATTGGTGATCCCATAGGGACACCTTTGTTTTGTTTATATATTTTGTTATAGAATTGGAAGTAGCTTTCACTAAGGATAAGATTTGTTGCACTTTGTAAATTCGTATTAATTTTAGGCTCTGTATGATGGATTTTAATAGACTCATTAATTACGTTTGACATTTCTTTTAAATTAATTGATGGATATAGATTTTTAACATCTAATCTTATCATAAAGTCGTCATGATTTGGTTTATATTCTTTTAATTTTTGTATAAAATTCTTTGTTGGATTTATAGAAATATCTGAGGGGGGATCATTTTCATATATTGATTCTTCATATACTTTTCTAAATCACATGTTGGGCTTAGGATTTTATTTACTATAGGCCTCAGCTGTGTGGAGTTTTATGATCTTTTAGTTTGCCAAAAATCATTGGAATGTTAGAATAATGTTAGAAGAAGAATTTAAAATAATTGAAAAAATTAGTTTAAAAGCTGAACATCTCAAAAAAACGATTAACAAACTTTTCCAAAAAGCTACTGAAAGAATTGATCAAATTCAACCCTCGCAAAAGAATATCAGATACACTCCCCCCATTCCATATATGAATGGAATAGCGTTAAAGATCAAAAGATAATTTAGAAAATTAGATAAACATATTCCAATAACCTCCCATCCATTCCTATTCAAGAAAATAAGAAATGAAATTGAAAAACATGAAGAAATCCAAACGGCAGGAGTTTATAAAATAAATTGCATAAATGAAAATAACGAAAAAGTAGAATACATAGGAATGACGAAAAGAAAAATAGCTGAGAGAGAGAGACGGAACATTTAAGAGATTTAAAATATGATAAATTAAATACAGCATTGTCAAGAAGTAACCACAATATACCTTTAAAAATAGAATCTGTACATATGCAAAAAATAGCTAATTAGACAACCTACAGAACACATTAATCAGGGAAACTCTCGAAATCCTTACTTCAAAAGAAAAACCCTGTAATGATATGACACATGCAGCCATTGACCCCAGATTGGTAAAGATACTTGGGCGAACAAGAAGGGAAAAACAGAAAGAAAGAGTTAAAACCTGGGGATTTACACGGTATATAAAGCATAAGAGAAAATGATTTTCACTTACGCTGACTGAAGATGTCCTAGAAAGGACGAAAACGTTATCAGTTTTAACTTTCCGATTATACAAACTTTTTTATTTACTACACTTTTATTGTGATAATGACAATGTATTTTATGATATATAAAAAAATTTTCGAGATTTTTTAAAAGGATCTAAAACTAATGCCTATAATTGGTATTTTTAATAAAATAAATTATATATGAAGACATTTTTCTTGTGATTGTGGTTATCTACAATTTCCTGAATATTGAATACTGGTACCGAGTGTTAAAAAGAAAAATGTTTGAAAGAAAATTAAAGAAGTCATTCCTTAAATATGATCGAGAAATAAGACATAACAGTTTTTTGAAAAACTGTAAAAATAAAAAAATAACCCTTAATTTTTAAAAAATTAGAAATAAATACTTATGGACTGAATTTAAGAAGGAAATAGTCTTTTTTGAACGAAAAATTATAAGAAAGTTGATCAAACGAAAATATGCAGAAATCAATAAAATTGGAAAACAACTTGAACTTTACAAAGAGGAATTAGATGTCTTGGAGTCGGATATTAAAGACGATATTATGACAAAAACTGAAAAAATCAGGGGATATGAAAAAGTTAGACAGGAATCAAAGCATATCCAAAAATTAAACTTTTGGAAGATGAAAGTGAGAAATAAAGAAAGACCTATAAAACGGACCATGGATATACCATATGTAAATCTCTCATCATACACTCTGAAACCTGAAGAGGAAGAACTCCTAAGGAAACGTCCTAAGTATACCCTTATTAAGGATATAAATTTAAAAGAAGCAATTCCTAAAATTGAAAGAGTTCTTAAACTAATCCCTCAGGATAAAGCAACCAGAATTAGGAATTTAGTACAAAATGAAATTGTTAAACAAGAAAAGTTGAAAAAAAGGAACAATAAAGAGAAAAAAATATTAAAGGATTTGAAAAATAACCAAGATTTAACCTTTTTACATACGGATAAAACCGGGAAATTAGCTATTATGAATAAAACTGATTATATAAATAAAATGGAAAAAACAATAAAAGAAATGGATACACAGCTTGTAAAAAAAGATCCTCTAAAGAAATTGACTAAAGCATCTGATGATTTAATAAAATCAGAAGATTAACCAATTGATGATAAACCGATAAAATATAACTTTGCACCTAACATTAAAATGATTTTTGGCAAACTAAAAATCAAAAAACTCCACACAGCCTGGGGCCTATAGTAAATAAAATTGTAAGCCCAACATATGATTTGGCAAAGTATATGAAAAATCAATATATGAAAATGATCCCCCCCTCAGATATTTCTATAAATTCAATAAAGAATTTTATACAAAAACTAAAAGAATATAAACCAAATCATGACGACTTTATGATAAGTTTAGATGTTAAAAATCTATATCCATTAATTAATTTAAAAGAAATGACAAACGTAATTAATGAGTCTATTAAAATTCATTATGCAGAACCTAAAATTAATACGAATTTACAAAGTGCAACAAATCTTATCCTTAATGAAAGCTACTTCCAATTCTATAACAAAATATATAAACAAAACAAAGGTGTCCCTATGGGATCACCAAAGTCAAAAAAGACCTAAAAAAAAGTCAATTCATATTACAAAAATATTCAGTTTACGATAGAAGAAGACGTGAATCATACAATATCATATTTAGATGTAAAAATAACGCATATGCATAATAAAATAGACACTACTGTTTACAGAAAACCGACAGCAAATTTGAATGTAATTTCTTACAAAGATAACACTCCCTTACCATATAGGTTAGCAGTCCTCTATTCATATATAAATCGAGCGCTACATGTATGTTCAACAAAAAAAAAATCCTTAGAAGAAGAATTTAAAATAATTGAATAAATTAGTTTAAAAGCTGGACCTCCCAAAAAAACGATTAACAAACTTATCAAAAAAGCTACTGAAAGAATTGATCGAATTTAACCCGCGCAAAAAAATATTAGATACACTACCCCCATTCCATATATGAATGGAATAGCGTTAAATATCAAAAGAGAATTTAGAAAATTAGATAAACATATTCCAATAACCCCCCATCCATCCCTATTCAAGAAAATAAGAAATGAAATTGAAAAACATGAAGAAATCCAAACGGCAGGAGTTTATAAAATAAATTGCATAAATGGAAGTAATGAAAAAGTTGAATACATAGTTATGACGAAAAGAAAATAGCTGAGAGAGAGAGAGAGCATTTAAGAGATTTAAAATATGATAAATTAAATACAGCATTGTCAAGAAGTAACCACAAAATACCTTTAAAAATAGAATCTGTACATATAAAAAAATAGCTAATTACGACAACCTACACAACACATTAATCAGGGAAACTCTCGAAATCCTTACTTCAAAATAAAAACCCTGTAATGATATGACACATGCAGCCATTGACCCCAGATGGGTAAAGATACTTGGCGAAAAAGAAGGGAAAAACAGAAAGAAAGAGGGAATACCTGGGGATTTGCACGGTATATAAAGCTCAAGAGAAAATGATTTTCACTTACGCTGACTGAAAATGTCCTGGAAAGGACGAAAACGTTTTCAGTTTTAACTTTCGGATTATACAAACTTTTTTATTTACTACACTTTTATTGTGATGTGACAATGTATTTTATTATATATAAAATTATTTTCGAGATTTTTGTAAAAGGATCTAAAACTAATGCCTATATTTGGTATTTTTAATAAAATAAATTATATATGAAGGCTTGGGATTGTGGTTATCTACAATTTCCTGAATGTGTAACTTTTTATTAACCCTATCATAAAATTCATTTTTGGATAATTTAAATTTAATCCCTAAATGTCAAAATTGAAATATAATATTGGAAAATTTAAAAATTCTGATGTCATATACACATTACAAAATTTTTCAAATAGAAGTACCTTACCCTAGAGAGGGTTAAAGAAGATTATTCATTGATTGGGCAAATGCTTAAATGTAATTTAATCTACTTCATATTAAGATGATAAATTAATGCGAATGACATATAAATTTAAAATTAATGGGAAAAATTAAAGCAAAGAATAAGTTTTAAACTTATGTCTATTAGGCTAGTGAAAAAAAGTAGAATAATAGTTTGACTGTAGTTATGAAAACTGCTGTAATAAAGAAAAAAGATTAGTTTTCACCTCATCACAGAATCCATTGAACAGTTTTTAAAGCCTGTTTCGCTTCTCTGAAGGACACGAAAGGTATTTCGATCTTTTTATTAGCCCCTGTTTTAATAAGCGCTTCCTCTTTTTTTCTCTATTTAAGTAAAATCGCCCAAATGCATTCTTCTGTAATTGATTGTAGCGTCGTACACTGTAAAAAAAAAATTAAAGAGGTTACTAAAAATTTCTTAGTAAATTTGTATTCCACAGAATTTTTTAGTAACCATTACAAGCTTTTTTTTTGAAAGTGAAACAAGCATTTCTTTTGTAAACTGAACAAAAGAATTTTTTGTATAACTAACTTAAAAATTTTTAGTATGAGCCACCAAGTAAATTTTAGTAATAGTTCCAAAATTATTTTTAACAACCATTACGTGCGTCCGAAGGGCAGGAGCTTCCTTCGAGCTGCATCCAGACTTCTGAAGCGGAAGATTTTTGGCAAAACCGCAATAGATGGCAGCACCAAACATTCCTACCTGCTCCGGAAGGATTTTCATAATCCCTTTATTAACGAGACACTACATACATTCGGGGCGTATTTGGCGGTGGCAAGTTTCGAACCCGGGACCTTTTAGCCTGGAGTCCGTTACTATAACCACTATGCTGTCAAGGCCACACCAATTGAGTTTTATTAAGAGCTATTAAAAATATAAAACTATTAACTCTATTTGTTGCTAACTTTTTTCTAGTAATTCTTACAGTTTTTTTTTGTAACCGACTAACATTACTAATTTTTTTTTTAGTAATTACAAGGATCACTAAAGTTTTTTTAGTAGATCAACCCTTTTTTTTTACAGTGTAACATTTTAATCAATTCGAACGTAATCATCAAACAAAAGCGAATAAGTTATTCCTCTTTTTTCAGCTTCTTCTATCACATCGTCTGTTTCTGTTCCATCTATTTGTGCAACATCTTCTTCTGAAAAAACACTATGCTTAAAACTGTTTTTTATAACAGTGGAAGAAACAGAGTCCATAACTTTCCCATTCAGTTTCATAACTAAAATACATTTTTCCCGCACATTTTCACAAATAGAGATCCAATACAAATAGAATTCAATCAGTAAAATATTTACAGTACATAACTTTATTCATATCAATTTATTCCACGTGAATGCAACAAAAGGGATCGCGCACAAAATCATTTCAACATCAGAAATAGTGCAAAACTTTTATCTTCTCGCCCCCCCCCCCTCCCCGTTTACGCTACCTTTCTTCTCTTCAACCATCGCAGTAGTTAGAACAAGTTGGAAATTGCACGTGAAGCGTAGCAAATGAGATGCGTTCGTACGATAACGAAATTTTAAAAATATCACTCTCATATATCAATCTCATAAAACTGTAAATAATTACAATTAAAATGCGCACCAACAATGTTCTCCCTATACCATTATGCAATGGAATATTTTTTGTGGCCTTGTAAATCAATAACAAATATTCTTTGCACCACACATTATGCAAAATGCATATTATAATATGTACTTTATTGATGCATATCTATTTTATTACGTTCGAATGAGTGTAACACCATTAAAATGCATTTGAAACATTTTACCTCATTAACCGTAATTTAACGGAATAATTGTGATTTTCCCTGTAATTGAACTATGCATCCGATTTTGATAAAATTTGAAATAACTCGACGAAATTATGTGATAATTATGTATTTTAAATTTCAAACGATTCAGTTGGGTGGTTTTTGCGTTGTTATATGCGGACGGACAGACGGACAGACAGATGGACAGACGGACGGACTGAACGACAACAATGGATGCTACATATTTACATAATTACGAACGCACCTAATAAGCAATAGCCTCCCTCATTTAGTTCAGAAAAATTAATAAACTTTATTCAAGATGACAGGTCGCCGTAAATTTGCGATATATTTTTTTCTCTCTAATAGATGCAATATTTACTTTCTTTTAAACGGGAAAAACTTGGATTTGTGTTCGTATTAAACAGTGAAACTCTTATTATTTTTCAATATAATGTTATGGAGAAACGATTTTCCTTCGTCTTAAGCAAAAATTTATCTAAAGCGTTTTAGTTTTAACGAGGTTTGACTGTATTTTTACACATAATCTTCTATAACTATAAAAAGAAAAGATTTTTTTATGGTAATAATTAGTTTAAAATACAATTGCATTACTTTTCAAAATAACATTTTCTGTTTCACATTTTATTTCTACGAAAGATATGCTACATTTGAACTATATAAAAATATATTTTTATCATTTGGACAATTTTCCAATATTTCCTTCTAAAAAACAATACAAAAAACGCCTTCTATTTGCATATCACCGTTATCTTTCAAATGTTATTGCATGCAAAAGTACAATACGAAATCTTTTATAAGTAGGTGCTCCTTACTATTTTCTTTTTATATAAATACCATATCATTATTGCTGAAAAAAGGTCTCAAGATCTTCTTTCAAACATTTTTTTTCATAGTTATATCAATATTATTCTTATGGTTTCTTTAATTTATCGATACTGCTTTCAGTTCAGGATAATTGGATATCTAAAATGATTTTATTCACTTACTAAAAAAATTGTTTTTTTTTTTTTATCATTTTCGCCATAACATATATATTAGCTGATAATAATAAACAAAACGTTTTAATAATATTTTCTCATTTTTACATTATTTAGGGACTTTTTGTTTGCAAGTGGTAATTTCTTTAACGATAAAATCATTGTATATATTTTTTTTTGTAATTCATTTTTTATTATTAAGCCAAATAAAAACCATTTTTTACTTTTTGTTTCATTTTATTATTGTTTTTTGTTTGTTTGTTTGGCATTTGAAGATGCATTCTTTTTATTGCGTGTGTGTGTGAAATTTCATTATTATAAGGAAATTGAAACACATTTTTCTTATGAAGTACATAAAATTAAATATTCAAATAATTTTCTTGAAATGAATTTTTATGTTCAATATGCTTCTAAATGCTGTAATGCTTGAATCGTAGCTTTGAAAGCCTATTCTTAAATGAAAATTTCTCTAAATATGCATTATTTTTTTTATATCGTAAATTTAATATTAAAATTATATATGTATATTAAAATAACAAATAAAGCCTTTGTGCAGAAACGTTAAAAGATAGAAACCAATGATTATAAATGCACAAATAAAGTATGAAAAGGGAGAAAACAGCTGTTTCGAATCTACTATCGAGATTCTTCTTCAGTGCAAAAACTAAGCGAGCTAGACAAAGCAAAACTTTTCTCCCTTTTCATACTTAATTTGTGCATTTATAATCGTTGCTTTTCTATCTTTTTACACATGTATAGTTTTATTTTTACAATCAATAATGTTTTAGAATGCCGTGCTTAGATTTATAATTTAAGATATTAATGGTTAAATAAATTTTATTTAAGAATTCTGTAAGTAAAATTTATTAAATTTACATACAGTAGAAGCCCGATATAACGCAGTTTTTCGGAGATATCTTTCACACCCGCGTTATAACTTAACCGCGGTAAACTAGAATGGAGTGAAAAATTTGGTACAAAATGATGAAAACACTTACCCGCATTGTGAAATATAGTTTATTTTATCATTCATTGAACACACGATCTTTTACGAGTTTATAAGTGCTGTTTGGCGAACTGGGGCATTTCCTTTCTTTTCGGCATATTGTTTCACTATAGCAGCATGAAGTAGATGAACACAATCTGAATCAATGTGAAAAATAGCATTAGTAAGTCTTGATTACCTCCATTAAAAACGATATCGTAATATTAGTAATATATATTCTACAAAAAATGTAAGAATTTATATTATAAATAAATATTTTGCTTAAACCACGTTGTTGTATTAATAAAAACATATAAAATACATTAAATTTTTATTTACAGTTTCAACTCTTTTTTTAATCGAATCACTTCAGAATGTAAATAGAAAATAAAATAAAAAAAAAAACACAATAAACGTGAAAAACTTGAATAAATAATAATTGAAATTATATTAAATGTGTCACGCGCTTTTTAATTTGGATATTGTCCGTGACCTTGGACAATTTGCAAGATAATCATTTAGCTAGGCCACGGACAATATCCAAATTATCCCAATATCGGACGCGTCTTCCTAGAGCGTTCCAAACGTGCTCGATTGGATTCATGTCTGGAGAACACGCTGGCCATTCCATTCGAACGATTCCTTCCTCGAAAAGGAAATCCTCCACCAGGTTTGCACGATATGGCCTGCAGTTATTGTCCATTAAAATGAAGTTATCTCCGATTGCTGCGGCGTAAGGGACTACAATAGGTCTGCGGATCTCATCCCTATATCGGCGACCAGTAAGAGCTTCATCTCGAATGATACAGAGGTCAGTGCGCTCGTCAATGGAGATGCCACCGTACACCAACACTCCTCCACCACCAAATCTGACACTTTCGTGCACGAACGTAGGATTATTCCTACTGCCACGGTCCCTCCAGATGAAAATACGCCTATTATCCGGATGCACAGAAAAACGGGACTCGTCAGAAAACAGAATATTGCTCTATTCATTTCTCCTCCAGTTGACATGCTCGGTTGCCCACTCCCTGCGGTCGCGACGATGCCGTGATTTTAATCTAACACATACCATCGGTCGGCGACCTACAGACCTACAGACCTACAGCACGGAGCCGGTTTCGGACAGTCTAAGTTGAAATCGTGGTGCCTGTAGCCGAGCGAAGGTGTTGTTGGAGAAGAGTAGCGTTCATGTTTCGGTGTCTCCGAGCTGTTAACGCTAAATACCGATCTTCATTGGGCGTTGTTGGCCGTCTACGACCTTGCCCTAGTCTTCAGCCTGCACATCCACTCTTCAAAAAACGGTTCCAGATCCTGGAAATGACACTTTGTGACATTCCAATGGCTTGCGTTACTTCGGCTTGAGTTTGGCCCCTTCTAACCTACCAACAATTCTCCAAGCTTCTGAATCTGTCAAATGACTTCGCTGAGACATACTCATCGAAACAAAGCAATCACTGAATGCCGATCATCCTTGTCTTCATTCTCTTTTATTCTGTTGAAAGTCAAATTTCATTCGCTGCCACTGAAGCGACGTTTTTGACGTCGAACTGAAAATTTGCATACTCCACAGTTTGAAAATCAGAAAAATTTGCATTTGTGAATCTCTTCTTCTATTTTAGGCAAAAAAAATTTCGTTTATATCTTTATTTTATATAAAACTTCAAATATCCTTTAATTGTTTTGAGCAGTGTATTACGATACTATCGGAATAGCCTTGCCACTTCGTCAATGAAATTTAAGTATTTAAGAGTCAAATTAAGTAGTAAATTAAGTATGAAATGACTTTACTAGCATGTGGAATGCTTTCATTAACAAACCATGTTAAGTTTCATCATCTCCTTGTTCATTACTTTTTTTGCCTTACATACAGCATCTATAATACTCTGATACTTTTATGACATCTGAAATTTGTTCGCTGTCGTCAATTTTTATCATATCTTTTGAAACGTGAACAGGGATATCAAGATGAATAACACTAACCGCTGTCTGCAAGTCCCCTATGGCGTTTCCCTGAAATTTTGACCAAAAAATTTATCCTGAAATTCATCATTTTTTGGGGGGGGGACATACTTCTCCCCGCGTTAAATTATTCTCGACATATCGCACCACGTTATTGCGGGATTCTACTGTCTCAGTATTATTGCTGTGAAATCAACCGCATTATGTATGATATATCCATGAAGCAAATATATATATGTATATATGACGACTTAAGGGAGAAACTCAAAAAATCCTCATTAGTTCACCTTTTTTAAAAACACACAGTCGTGGCAAGCGAGGGAAAAAACAAAATAAATAAATGTAGAATATTCATTAAATTACACATTGGCTGCTGCAAGTTAATTTATTAAACTGGAGTCATGAGAGAAGCAAAGGCTCCCTTTGCAAGCCGTCTTTAACCGAAACATAAAAAAAAATAATCCATCATTACTTCAGCAAGCCGTACTCATCGAAGAAAAAACCAAGAATCTATCTCACCACCTCCAGGCTTCCCTCTTAAATCTAAAAACAAAGTTCTAGAAAATTCTCTACACTCTAACCATCATTTTTCCATGTAAATATAATTCATGTCCAGCGTTGAGATTTTTTTTCCACAGATGATAATTTTATTTTTTTTTTAAATATTATTTAACTTATTTTTAATCGACTGAAAATTTCGAATATATTAGGCAGACGATTTTTTACAGACGATTAATTTTAAGAGAAAAAGAAAAGAAATGAATTTATTGTTATGCACAAATATCAAATATTAAAGAAGGGAAAATAAATAAATAAAAATAATGATATTTTTTGAAAGGTAAGATTTTAGAATAAATTTAATAAGACTGAAAGAGAGAGGAAAAAATGAGTTTTATTTTGAATATTAAGAAATAAGTTTAATTAAGAATATTTTTAATTTAGATCCATCTTTTTAAATTTACGCATATTGGAATAAATGTTTTTTAAGGCGAATTAAGAATTTATATCGTTTCCATAAAGATTAACAGATTAGAAACAAGATTTTAATTTAATAAGTTGAACTAAGTACTGAATATTGTTAAAAGGAAATTAATAGAGTATAAAGGTTAATCTTGGCGAAAAAATTTAAAATTTGTAATATATATATATATACACTGGTGTGCAAAATTTAAGGAAGAATCCCAAAATGACAATTTTCAAGGGATTTTCTGATCAAGATAATTTCTACGCGAATATTCAGAAGGAAGTAATATAATTCGAATATTTACTATCCCTGCGTAACAGCTAATCCTTATAACATCTCATTCAGGTCACACATGGTCACAAGAGTCACAATCACTACGGCGAAACAAAAAAATAAAAATTCCATACGATTTTTTTATGAGTCTCAAATGACTACTATATGTGACTCCACTGACAGGTCATTGTGACTGCTGCTTTGTTACGAAACACCAAGTGACTTTACAATGTCGTTTCATTGAGACTCTCGTGTGAATATAATCTGGAAATTCAATCTCAAAGTCATTGTGAATGTTGCATTTTGATAAATCACCAAATAATGTCACATTAAAGTCACATGGTGACTTTATATCAGAAGACTTTGTCAGATGCTGAGAGAGACACTACTGTGAGGTAACCAGTGTGAAAAGTGATGAAAAGTCACCATGCGACATTGATGGGACATTATTTGGTAACGTATCATAATGCAACGTTCACAATGACTTTGAAATTGAGTTTCCAGGAGAGAGGCCACATGAGAGTCTCAATAAAATGACATTGTAAAGTCACCTGGTGAATCACCACAAAGCAGCAGTCACAATGATCTGTCAGCGGAGTCACATATAGTAGTCATCTGAGACTCATAAAAGAGACATATGGAATTTCGTATTTTTTGATTCGCTGTAGTGACTGTGACTCTTGTGACCATATGTGATAACTTATCACTTGAGAATCCCTTGAAAATTTGAATTTTGGGACTCGTCCTTAAATTTTGCACACCAGTATATATATATATGTATATATATATATATATATATATACATAATTTGAATATAGGAATACTTTCAGACATGATTGATTATTTTAATGGATAATTATTATTTCTACAAACTCATTTATCATTTTTTAAAATTTCCCTTGTAACGGTTGGGTGCTCGTGCTGGAAGTTAAATGCAGACATACTCAGGAATTAAGATAAAAAACACAGTTTATTAAAAACTATAAGGGCTTAAGGAAAGTGGAGCAAGTCTTAATTTTCACAACTGAGAATACTACTAAAAGATTGAACTCATACTCACAGCCCCGGAACTAGCTCAATCGTGGCATTTCTAATTACTTCTCAGCTATCCTTCAGCTAAACTGCTAGATAAAATTTAATTAGACAGCCCGTGGCTGTAGATATCCTTTATTCACTTTGAGATAATCAAATGCAATTACTATTAAATTTCTTACCGCGGGCCAATTATCTAGTCGAATACCAGAAACTCCTTCACAACTCACTAGAGGCTCGATGCTACTTTCAATCTGCTAGATACCAGCGGGAAACACACTTCGCTGACTAATATCGCTCGAGATACCACTGCTAGCTGACTAATGCTCTGCTGGCTATCACCAGAGACACCACACACACTCAAACTCCAAGCTTTTATATGCTCCAAACTGAGATACTTCCAATTTACATATTACTACTAACCGCGAGCCTAACTGCAGAATCCGAAAGAGACACACACACTCTAGAAAGTTAAAGTAAAAGAGAGGATAGATGTCGCTTTTACGCTTACACATGTTAAATTATTGACATCACGATCTCAGAAATACTAAAGTGCCTTTATGACAAAGGTCACTCCCTCACAACATTTTACGGCAAAACTTAGAAATTGTTAAATACTTTATCTGTACTTATTTGAGATATTTAAAGAAACTAGAATTTTATAGCTACACCTTCATCACGTTTGAATATCAAACATATTTTTATGCTAGTGAAAATGTAAATATGCTATTAATAATTTTTATAAGGTAATTAAAGTAATTCATTATTAATTTTTCTTTCTTCTATCATCAATAGAAGAAAGTACTGTAATCGAAAATTTTTCGACTACCAATTTTTGACGTATTTACACGTTTCAGGGGCCACAGATTCCAAAAATATGTTTAAAAAAATGCCCGTCTGTCCGTGTGTCTGTATGTCGCCATTTTACCAAAAAAACTCTATGAAGATATGCATAGAATTAAAAAAATTTTTGTGAATATTTTTGGTAGTGGCAAGCAGCTCCTCATACATTTTTTAAATATTCCGCTTGAAGGGGGCGCCACAATAGCGATTTGTATGCCATTTTCGATATTGCACCACCGAAATGTATATGAATTCATGCGTATAACTGAACCATTTTTTGTGTAAGAGTTTGGCTAGAGCTAGTTGGTCCTCCCTGAATTTAAAAAAAAAAAAAATCGCCGGAAGGGGGCGCTGAAATACCGATCTTTGTGCCGTTTTCATTATTGTACCACCTATAAGTGTATGGAGTTGAAATAAAAATCATTCAGTTTTATAAATAAAATTGAACAAATTTTTTTGTGTAAGTGAAAAATGCCAAGCAGACCCTAACTGAATTTGAAAAAAAAAAATGCTTCTCCTCTGAAATTTTACAATTGCTAATAAGGTAATGTTTATAATGCTCATAAAATATCTGTTTATTAAAATGCATTTATAAATAATTAGTGCCTTACTAGTAAAATTTTTAGCACATTAAAAATTAGAATTTTTTTTTTTTTTACTTTTATGACTTTTTACATATAATCAAATAACAAGTGTGAATCTTATATAAAAACAAAAAAGACACTTTTATGTATTCTCCGATTAATAAAGTATGTTCTAAGAAATTAAACTAGTTTTATTGCTCTTAAATTTTAAATTTATCTCTTCTTGCAAATATAATTGTTTAATAATGAACAGATATTTTATAAGCGCAAACGGCTTCATTTTCAAGATCAACATTTAAAATTAGAGTATTTTTAAACTGATGTATAATTTGAGAATATACATATTTTAGGTATTCAGTATAAAGTAATTTTTACGCTTTTATTTTTTGTATTGTTAAAACAAATAACTTTTTATAAAAATGTAAGTTACCATTGTAAATAATGATAATGGGCTCTTTATTTCCCTCTTCTCGACTGTTTTCGAGAATCCGACATTCTAAATTTTTTTCAACTTTTTTTAATTATAAAAATAATATAATTATTTTTAAATTTTGCAATTTTTATTCTTCTTTAAACCTATGCTAAGCGTTATTTCATACTTATTACTCACCCATCATACGTAGTATAGGGTAAGTCTTGCAATCGTTTTGAAAATCGAAAAAAAAAATTTTGACGGATTTATACGTTTTAGATAGTGGAGATTCCGAAAAACATATTTTTAGAAAAAAAAATTGCCGTCCGTCTGTCTGTCTGTCTGTCTATCAGTCTGTCTGTCTGTAAACGCTCTATCTTCCAAACAAATTGAGATAGAGACTTGAAATTTTGTATGTAGTTAGTATGTAAGAATGGGACGAAGCCTATTTAATATCAGCAACCTCGATTATCCGGAACTATTTTTTTCGGACTCTCGAAAAATTCGTTCTGATGAAAGGTACATAAAAATTTTCGAATTTTTTTGTTCTAAGGAAAGGACGTAAAAGGCAATAAAATAACACACATTTTACATACAGAACGAAGTAAATCGAATTATTAGTTGCCGAGATATTTTTAATCCTGTTTTCCATATTCTTCGATTTTTCATGACCCTGTATTTCATTCAAATTTCGATTCAGAGGTATATTTTAATTGAAAATGAGACGCTTAATCCAATGCAGTAAACTGTTAGTTTATATTATTATTATTTTTGGAGTTATAAGGATGTTTCTTTTACGCAGTTCGGTATTACTTGAGTAGTTTGGCGTTTTATATAATTTGTAGAAATTGGTACATCAGCAATTCATTAATAGAGCATTACTATGTATATTAACAATATTTAAATTTTGTTTTGGAATTCCAGTGCATTGTATAAATAGTTTTCACATGTTTTATTTTCATATGCCTATCCATGATGGGTAAGTATTACGGTGACCTCCAACGACTAGTTTTTAACTATCACTCCTATGCAGTTAAAACTATAGTTTTAACACGTGGTCCCTTTCATATTATGCATGCTATTTACAGTTGTATAAGTTTATTAAGCATAAATACTCCTTCTTTGTAAAAAAAAATGTAATGTTACCAAATGAAACTGGGATTCTTAGCATATTGTATACGACGGTAAGAATAAAAATTCACTGGACGGATACATGTTTACACTGTAAATCAAAAACTTCGTATGATTACTAACCTGCGAGTAGTCGCAACTTTTTTCGCAACGTCATTAGTCGCGCTCGGTCTTTTCGCCGCTGCCCCCCCCCCACATACCAAAAATGTAAAATAAGAAATATTTTTTATCTAATATACGAAAATAACATTTCAATGAAGATATAAATTTGCAGTTTTCTCAAATTATGCATTTTATTCATGAGATCTTGAGTAATTGAAAAATGTAAAAATGAACTGACATTAGTAATTGTTTCATAGACTTTTTCGACAATTTCAAATTTGTTTCTAAAAATGTACCTGAAAGAAAATCAGAGGTGTCCTGTTACTTCACTAAGGTGGTTGAGAAACCTTCAAAGTCAGCTACATGGTAGATCTCCGTTGTATTAGTAATGTGATACAAGTTAGGAGAAGATAAGTTATACGGGCGGCGAAAAGACCGACACGCGACTACTGACGGGCTAACATTCTTTTAGAAAACTGCGATGCCAAGATCTTATTATATAATTGCAACCCGTATTACAGATAAGATTTTAATAAGATTGCTGCAGTTTCTTTCATTAACCTTCTGAGTGTTTGGAACCTAACATTGCGTTCACTAAGCTCCAAGCTATACCGCAGTATAAGCAATATTTAATATAATAGAATTCGATAGATTTAATGAATTTTCAACATATTTTAGAATGAATAATGCGCTCAATGATTGCATTCATACTTGAATTTTTTTTAAATAATGTTAATATATATTTTCTAAGCATTAAAAACAATTTTTTTTAAATAATGTTAATATATATTTTCTAAGCATTAAAAACAAAATGGTGAGAAAATATCATTACAATTTTACCCATATGCAAGACGCTCTGAGGGCTAAAACACAGATTTCTTTATTTTTACATAAACTAGCATCGCAACATTCTTCTTATTCTTCTTCTTCTTATTATTATTATTATTATTATTGTTATTATTATTGTTGTTGTTGTTATTGGACGAAAAAAGAAGCCGAGACTCCATGGCATTTAATCTCCATAACAACCGCTAGTCCCTAGACAAAAGTGGTTTTATTTCTCTCGTTGGCCGAGCAAACTTTTTTATTCGAAATGCTTTCTGGCATCAGTAGATGCTTAGACTCTGTTGACAAATTAATTCATTATTCTATTCTGATAAAAGGTGTTGAAATTAAGTTACCGATGCAACCTTTTTGAAGCAATCAACTGTATTCTTTATTCAAACGTAAGATTCTGTTTTGTGATATGTGAGTAAAGCTGTTTAAAACTTTATCCTATATATTCTGGTTGGAATATACATGGACAATCCATTGTATTATGTTCGCCGTATTCGAAGTCAACATAAGTTTGTTGATGAAAAGAAATATTCTGGCTTGTGATGATATATGAAATAAACATGATTTTTTAATGATACCTCAAGTCCAATTTTCCTTCCACTTTTACTGTCCTTTTTTGGGAGATGGGTAAGTAACTTTAAACCCATTTTTGTTAACATTCTATTCATCTTAATCGCTTTAGTTTAAATTCTTTCTTTCGTGGTTTTAAATTCGAAATTCTTAACTTTACAATTCATTCTTATTCGCACATTTTAATATCCTAACCAAAATTCTTCTAACCAATTATTATTATTATTGTTTGTAAAGAGTAAGATAAATGTTTAACAATCATAAAGATTTCCATAACTTTAAATTTGTAGAATTACAGATTTTTTTTTCTTTTATGTTCTCCCTGCCCAATAAATGACTTAATTTCAACTTTTCATTGTTACTTATGCAAAACAATTAAAAACAAAACCATAGATAAAAATGATCATTTTGTATGATCGCTTTGAAAATTAGCTTAAAAAGCATGAGGAGTTGTGTTTTGTTTTGACAGTTTTGTTCAATTTTACGCTTCTTCTTCTGATTTTGGAAATTACAAAGGATTAAATTTATATTTCAGTGAGAAATATTTTATAATATATCTTTAAAAATAGAGATAATCGTCAATACTGTCCAATTTGTTCCAAAATTAAGTAACTAAATTTAAGAATCTGAAAAATTCTTAATTAAAGTTTAAAATATTTAAAAGAAATTAAAATATTAGTTCTACAATATTCGGTAAATTACATAATGTAGATAATGATGAAATTGAAAGCCAAATACTGTTATGTTACTATTATTTTTTTTCTTTTAGAGAAATTCTTTAAATTTAAATGCATATTTTTTAGATAATCATTTCCGAAATGTAAGTAAAAATAAAACCTTAAATTGAATAAAAATCGAAGAAAAACATGTTCACGATTGTTTGTTTACACATAAATATTGACATATCTCAAAGATATTCATAACAGTATTAAAAAAATACAAAAACTTTAATATTCCAGTTTTTCAAATTCTTCAGATTACTCGATTAATTTCAATATTGGGATAAAAAATAGCATTTATAATAGTCAATATCACTAAACAAAATCTTCATAGTATCGTGGTACGCATTTCAATGATGCTTTTTAAGGAATTATTTTTATTTATAAAAGAAGAATAAATAAATGATGCAGAAAATAAGAACAAGGAGAAAAAAGAAAAAAAAACAATTTTTTTCTCAATAAGTTCACTTACGCAGAAAACATTTCCTTTATTCGAAGAGCATGGAAAATGCAAATACATCTGCATAATGTAGTGTTTTAAACAACAACAACAATAGTGAATGCTGATTGCTCGCTGTAAGAATCAAATAAAAAACATCATGCATTATTCATTTATTGAAGAATGCACATAGATTCGATTGAACAAAAATGTCAAAGGTAAAGGAAGTAGATAGAGGTACGTCCCTTTTTTATATTCTTATTTTTTTATATATAAAATAAGTTTTGCTATATAGTTAAATTTTACTATTTCCTATATATTTAATATTTGGTAAATGCTTAATTAAAAAAAGTAGATTAAATAGTTTTTACATTTTTCGTTAATGGGATTCAAAAATTTGAAAAGCAATTTGAAATACTTAAATTATTAACACGTATTTTATTTTTTAGCTCTTAATAACAAATAACTGCAAGATTTGATTATATTAAATTATTAAACTTTTCATTTATAAAATCTCTTGATTAATTATTTTTAAGACATGTCTATAAAAATATATATATTCGGTAGGTTATTTTTTACGGATGGTTACAAAGCATCTACGCATTTGCTGTCTTCACAAAAAAATTACGTATTATATATATTCATTTTGTTAATATGGTAAAATACGTTCATTTTGTAGCCTGTATTTCTTTGTGTTTCATTGTACACAGTTCTCCTTTGAATAGTAAAATATATTTTTAAGTAAATTTAAAGAAATATAGCATTGGCGCACAATATATATACTACTATATGTTAGTGCATATGAAATGATTTTATTTTGGAAATAATAATTATTAGGAATTGATAAATTTAATGTTTAATTTTATTCACAGCAAATCGTTTGCAAATTTCCAATTGTGATATTTATTTTTTTTCTTACGCGACTCCATGCTATGGCAGCAAAACTGTTTTTTCGTCTTCTTTACTTTTACTTTTTTATCTTACGAGATGAGGTAAAAGTTTAGATAAAAAAAAGTTGGCATCAATTTTTGATAGAATGAAAAAAATTTTAGAGAGGGAATGTTTATATTTTTTTCGTGTCGTGCGTGTATTAAGTTTTATGGAAGAATTATGCTATTTTTATAAAAAGGCACGCATAAATGGATATAGGATCATCTTTCCAGTTTAAGTACGATGATCAGAAATTATCAAGGTAAAAGGAATTTATATTTTGTACATATGTATATAATTTGAATTCAATATTTCTTCATAGTATTGCTCCATGTATATAATAAAATTTTTAAAAGGAAGATTAAAGAATAATTAGAGTATTTTTGAACCCAAATTATAAAGTTTTGATTGTTTACAAAACAATCTGGCGCCCGAACATGGACATTTTAATAATAATGTTCAGATATTGAATTGTTTTCATAGCGTATAGTGTTTTCATAAGCTGTGCATTACTACTTATTTTTTCTAAGATGAATAAGCTAAAGAAAAAGCGTACACCGCTACGTTCGTCATTTACCAGAACTTTAAATGTTTTGAATGAAGAAATTAACTGCGGTCATTGGATAGCTCTCTAACAAACGCCTGGCACTGATTCCCGGTTCTTGGCAGTCGAGGCATATTTAAGATCGTTAGAATAATGGGTTTAAGTTTAGAGAGCTATTCGGCGTGGCTCTATCCCATGATAGAATCTAGCCTATCGGAAGATGTATTAAAAGCATGGCAGCCATATAATATTTGAATCACATTAAACGTTGTTAGTAATAATAATGCATTGTCAACAAAAGCAAATATAGTAAGTTTGATGGGATTTCTCAAACAAGAAGTTGTAAACGAGGAAAGATTCAAATTAGCCAAATCGAGTTTTATAGAGCTGAGCTCTAAAGATAAACCTAAAGAAAAATTAAGAAAAGCAGAAAGTAAAATACCTACTGCAGCAGGGCTATTTAGCGCAAAAGAACTCCTTTGTTTATTTTGAAGTAAATCTCATGAAAGCAAGGCCTTTGTTAGGGCTAGATCCCTTTCCTTTAATGAACGGGAAGCCAAAATTAAGAATAAGAATTGCTGGTTAAAATGTCTTCGTTTTGTTCACCACGCTAAAGTTTGCAAAATTTTTAATCGTTGCCACGTTTGTTCAAAACCCCATACCGAGTTATTATGCCCTGAAATTTCAATGTGTAAAGAACCAGAAAATACATCTAAGACCCCAGAAGTAATTCAAAGCACTATAGCAAATAAGCAGTGTTCTGCTGAAGTAGCTCTTATGACTTTGGAAATAGTTATTAAAGGTCGAATAACAAAGAACGTACGAGCGTTACTTGATTGTGGGTCGCAAAAGAGCTGTATTTTAAAAGCTACAGCTGAAGAGTTAGGTTTACATCCCGTTTCTTCTGAAGCTATTGTGCATACATTGTTTGGTGATACGCAAACAGAAGCTAAATCTCACAATAAATTCCAAGTGAGTTAAGTTCTTCTGATAGACAGAAACAAACGAAAGAAGTCTTAGAACTTTTGGATCAAGATATAAATTATAATTATATTCCTCGGATACCGAAAGAATCAGTAATTAAAGAGCTTAAACAAAATAAACTATGGATTTCAGATTTAGGAGCAGGAAGTCCAAAAATTAAAATTTTGATTGGAAGCGATTACTACGGACAACTTGCTACAGGTCGTGTAAAACAGTTAAAGAGCGGTCTTACAGCTATAGATTTGAAGTTTGGATGGACACTTTGTGGTCGTTTAGAAAGTACATCACAGGCTTGTCTAAATTATGGAAATATGTTTATCACGAACCTAGCGTTAAAAGATATGAAGATTCCAGAATTATGGAAGTTAGAGACAATCGGTATAACAGATCCCTGTCAAACTTTGTCTAAAGCAGAAGAAGAAGAACTCGCTCATGATAATTTTATAAAAGAAGTTGATAGAAATATAGAAGGTCGCTATATTGTAGGTCTTCCTTGGATTAACGGCAAACGTGAGATTCCCTCAAATAGACACATAGCTAAACGAAGATTGATAAATTCAACAAAGAAATTAAAATCACTGAAAATGTTTGAAGAATGTTCTAAAGTTTTTTTATGAATGGGAAGAAGAAGGCGTTATCAGTAAAGTACCAGAAGAAAAACTCAAGATTCCAGGGCATTTTTTACCTCATCATACCGTCATCAAACCAGATAGTCTTACTACAAGTGTTCGACCAGTTTTTGATGCATCGTGTAAGGTAGAGAGGTCTCCTTCTTTAAATGATTGTCTCTTTAAAGGACCAAACCTCATAGAACAAATTCCTGCAGTGTTAATAAGATTTCGTGAGAAAGCTATTGGGGTAGTAGCCGATATAAGAAGAGCATTTCTTCAAATTGAAGTCAAAGAATCAGATCGGCATTTCTTGCGATTTTTATGGTGGAAGAGTCCTGACGAATTTCAAGTTTATCAACACAATGGAGTAGTTTTTGGAGCAACTTGAAGCCCATTTTTGCTAGGTGCAGTTATAAGATATCATTTGAATAATGCTGATGAAGAAAATGAACAGATAGCTAAGAAGCTTATGAAATCATACTATATAGATAACTGCGTGACTTCAGTCGACAATGTGTCTGAACTAGAAAATTTTATTTCAAAATCTACAGAAATCATGACTGATGCGAAAATGGAATTAAGAATGTTTGAATTCGGGCCAATTAAAAGTGAAGACAGCAGTTTCTTTAGCGAAAAAAAAGATGCTCAGCAAAAATGTAACCACAATAGTTCCGGTTTTAGGGTTGAAGTGGGACATAATCTAGGATAGTTTGAAGATCGCTCATAAATTTAGTGATGAGATAGAAAATATGTCAAAAAGAAAGATATTAGCTGTAACCCAGGGGATCTTCGATCCAATAGGATTTTTAGCCCCAACATTGTTGCCAGCCAAACTGATACTTCAAGACGCCTGGTCAACGAAATTAGATTGGGATGCTCCACTTCCAGAAGAAATCCGGAATAATTTTCAAAAATGGTATAGAGAACTTAAGTATTTAAATGACGTGAAGATAAATAGATAATAACCTCCTATGGTTGTGAATAAAAATGTTCTATTCATACATTTTGTGATACAAGTAACAGAGCTTATGAAACAGCAGTTTTCTTACGTTGTGAAGATAAAGACGCAATCTTTGTAAAACTTTTAGGAGCTAAGTCTTGTCTTGCACCAAAGAAAAATATAACCATCCCACTTTAGAGCTTCTTGCTTGTATTTTAGGAATAAGATTGACTAACTTAATTTTGAAAACCTTTAATTGTATTTCCATACCAGTAAAGTATTGGACCGACTCTTCGACCGTTCTCGCTTGGATTCGAAGAAATGATCAATGGGGAACGTTTGTAGGCAATAGATTTAGAGAAATTTGTAAATTTTCCGAATCTCAACAATGGAACTTCGCACCTGGTCATCTCAACCCTGCTGATCTACCTTCTTGCGGATGTAGTCCTAAACAGCTGCTGAAGATGAGTCGGTGGGAGGGACCAGAATGGTCGAAGTTATCAGAAGAAAATTGGCCACATTCAGAAGCAAGCCCCAACGAAGAATTAGTAATGATGGAAAAGATGAAATCTGCAGTATCTACTCTTTTATGTTCTAATTCACATGAATTTGTGATATATAGTAGAATTTCAAAATTTAGTAGATTTATTAATGTCGTATGTTGGGTGAAGAGATTCATAATGAAGTGCAGAAATCGAAATATATGTTTTCCATCAGAATTGTCGATTGAAGAAAAGGAAGATTCAGGAAGGTCGCTCTGGTCAATAATATAATCTGAAAGTTTTGGTAATACTACTGATGCAATAAAAGGATTAAAGGTTATGAAAGATCAAGAAGGATTGTTGAGAGTAAAAACAAAGATATTAGAGCGGGATGTCGAGTTATCTTTCAGATATCCAACTTTATTACCATCGAAACGTCATGTAGTGAATTGTCTCATTCAAGAATGTCATTTAAAGAATTGTCATGTTGGACTTCAAACAGTTGGATCCATTTTAAGAGAAAAATATTGGATAATTTCTTCTAGACGCAGCATTAGAAGTCAATTGTCTAAGTGTTACAGATGCAAAAGATACTCTGCAAAACTATATACTACACCTCCGATTCACCTACCTCTAGAAAGAGTCAGAGATTCCAAAGTTTTTGAAGTTGTTGGAGCTGATCTTTTTGGCCCTCTTCTTGTAAAGCAAAAATCCAAAGTTTGGGTTGTACTTTTTACATGTGAGGTATATAGGGCAATACATTTGGAACTTGTATCCAGTCTCTCGACAGAAGGATTCATTCAGTCACTTCGAAGATTTATATGCAGGATAGGAAGGTCGACTACTATATACTCTGATGATGACTCCAATTTTAGAGGAACCAACAACATTTTAAAATCATTGGATTGGAAGGCAATAGTTTCTTCAAAAGAACTGTCTCCTATTAAATGGAAGTTCATCCCTCCAGTGCAGCTTGGTGGGGAGGATGGTGGGAGCGTCTGATTAGATGTGTTAAAATTCCCTTGATCAGAACACTCGGCACTTCAACTTTGACTTTTGAAGAACTTATGACTGTTCTATGTGATGTCGAAGCAACAGTAAATAAAAGGCCTCTAACCTATATTTTTGAAGAAACAGATAAATTTGTACCTCTGACTCCATCATCATTTTTACAAGACATTGAAGAAATAGGTGTTCCTGATTTAGATGCCATAGATTCAAATAAATTTCAATCTAGATATAAACACTGTCAAAATATTCGGCAACAATTTAGAAATAGATTTAGAAAAGAATATTTAGCTGAATTGGTCCAAAAATCAAAACAGAAAGGACAAGGTGTCAGACTAGATGAAGTAGTCTTGACAGAACTAAACCAAAAGAGACTTCATTGGCCTATAGGAAAAATTGTAAAGATTTTTCCAAGTCGAGATGGAGCAGCTAATGGCAGTAGTAGGGAGTAGCAGTGGCTGAAGTTAAAACAAGTTCAGGGACCTTGGTGCGCCCTCTTCGTAAGCTGTACTCATTAGAGGTATCAACTCCTGATGACCCTGTAATCCAGACTGTGAGTAACAGTAAAACTAGAAATGGCAGAGTAGTAAAGAGACTTGTGAAATGACTTTTTCTAGAACTCTGAACTGACTTTTTCTAGAACTCTAAATGTTTCATTATTATTTTATTATTGTTTAGTTATTATCCTTATTTATTTACATACTTTTTATTTTAAATTAGGGTTTAATTTGATCAGAAGTGATCTTATGTTTAATTTGGCTTCCGCCTAAATTAAAGGCGGGAGTATGTTAGGAATTAATAAATTTAATGTTTCATTTTTTTCACAGTAAATCGTGTTTCACAGCAAATTTGCAATTGTGATATTTATTTTTTTTCTTACGCGACTCGTTGTTATGGCAGCGAAGCTGTTTTTTCGTCTGTTTTAATTTTACTTTTTTATCTTACGAGATGAGGTAAGAGTTTAGATAAAAAAAGTTGGCATGAATTTTTGATGGAATGAGAAAGAATGAGAGAGAATGTTTATATTTTTTTGTGCCGTGCGTGTCTTAAGTTTTATGGAAGAATTATGCTATTTTTATAAAAAGGCACGCATAAATGGATATAGGATCATCTTTCCAGTTTAAGTACAATGATCAGAAATTATCAAGGTAAAAGGAATTTATATTTTGTACATATGTATATAATTTGAATTCAATATTTCTTCATACTATTGTTCCATGTATATAATAAAAATTTTTTAAAAAGAAGATTTAAGAATAATTAGAGTATTTTTGAACCCAAATAATAAAGTTTTGATTGTTTACAATAATAAATATTCTCATCATAATATTAATTAGAAAAATGTATATGACTGATTCATAATAAATATCCTGCCTTAAAACAGTTTATGTAAGTAAACTCCAAATCCATGTAATTTGAACTCTCAAACGTCTCTTACATTAGGGAAAAAACTTACCGAATTAGAATTTTTTAAACCCAACATATTCCATTGTTTCGTGCCTAGACAATATTGCACGTACAACTGTATTTGGATAAAACCCCTGATATTTCTCTTCCTTTTAGGAATAACGGATTTTGAGTTGATTCTATAGACGATAATTTTCAGAATTTTCAAGCTATGTTTTTGAAACATTTACAAAAGTTGCTCTATACATTTAGCTAACACAATATGCAAATAAATTTTGATATCGTTGACGCATGCGCAATGAAAAATTATTTACTAAACCTACTCATTTTTCATACAATTTATATTATTTTTAAATTCTGATGACAGGGTATTGTGTACAATGATGTTTGTCATATTTTCAGAAAAGAACATTATTTTATATTAAGAACTCTGCAAATTATAAGCAAAAAACTTAGGACTGTTTTTATAAAAACCTTAATTTTTCTACGAGTATGAATGCTAACCTTATGAAAATAAACACAGTACATTACAATAAGCCACTTAATCATAATGTGCAGTTTGAACGCTTTTGCTACATTAGTTTTGACAGGGTTATCCAAGAGATCGTTCCTTTTCAATTTGTTGACGGTCCCCTGTTCGATTTCGGGGAAAACTCTTCGCGAAAATATATGACGAGTACTATTTTGTTTACACACCTGGAGTTTCACCACATTTCGATTTATATTTCTTTCATTACTTACTTAATTACCAATTATGCTTAACTTTTGGACATCAGTGTATATTAATTAATACAAGACAAATTTCGCATTTTCCATGTCTCCCATTAAAAACCTGTCACATGTTTCTTCTAAATTAAGACTCTTAAAACGTTTAAAATGTGTATTTTTTCCCATTTAATATTAATAACGCTTAACTTTTCTGTGGAAAGCCTAAGATAAGAAATCAGATTACATTATGATTAATATTTACTAGTTTTTATACAATTATTTGATAGAGTTAATTGTGAGAATTAACAACATTTTCGATAATGCGTACTTAAATTATTGTTTTAAGGTGGATGTTAAACACATTACGAAACAAACGCATTTAAATAAACTAATAATCTGCAAAGCATATTAATAAAAATAATTTTTAAAACTAGAATAACTTAAAAAAAATGAAGTTCTATTTACATATTTTAAAAAGGCGAATGAAACTGCTCCTGAATGAAATTGTTAGCTGTGTGAGTGTATCCAAAAATTAAAAATGTTCTCCAAATTATATTAAAATTGAAAGAAAATTCGCTCTTATTACTTATTTCTTTTGCAGTTGCAAAAGTATGTGATTAAAAAAAAATGCCAAATTACATATCTTCCAAACATGAAATTTCTAATTAACGTACAAAAAGATTCCTCACTTATTATTTTATTTCTATGAAAAATGAAAAACTATTAAATAATAATAATAATATTAATAATAATAATAAATTTATTAATTAAATGCAAAATCTGTGATTATTATTATTATTTTACTTTCCTCTATCTTTACAAGGACTGAATTCCTGTAAATTTCGAACTTGGCGAATTTATTTTCGGGGTCAAAGTTTCTAAAAAAGATATTTTTGAAAATGTGTAACTATAAATCTGCGAGTTTTTGACTGTCTGTATGTAGCATAAAGCTTTTGATTAACAAAAGTTTATAGATTAACAAACATTATTGCTGCATATGTCTTGTCATAAATCACCTAGCAAGAGGTGCTTTTATTTTTCCCGATATCCGAAATAGACCTATTTCAAGAACTAATGTACGGATATTTATGCCTTTAAAATCCATAGATTGCCATTTAATTGTGTCACTGGTGTAGCGGATTTTGAAATACTAACTGTCTGAGATGGAAGAAAGATTCGGATTGCTACGTAAAACTAGTTTTTAGGTGCGTTCGTAATTATGTAAATACGTAGCACCTATTGTTGTCGCTCAGTCCGTCCGTCCGTATGTCTGTCCGTCCGTCTGTCTGTCCGTCTATCTGTCCGCATATAACAACACAGAAACTACCCAACCGAATCGTTTGAAAATTAAAATACATAATTATAACATAATGTTATCGAGTCATTTCAAATTTTATGAAAATCGGATGGATAGATCAATTACATGGACAATTAAAAGGATTCCGTTAAATTACGGTCAATGGGGAAAAAAGTTTCAAATGCGTTTTAATCGTTTGAAAATTAAAACATATAATTATTACGTAATTTTGTCCTGTCATTTCAAATGTTATGAAAGTCGGATGCATAGATCAATTACAGGGAGAATCAAAATATTCCGTTACATTATGATCAATGGGAAAAAAGTTTCAAGTGCATTTTAATGGTGTTACACTCATTCGAACATAATAGAGTTGACATGAATCTATGAAATATGTACAAAAAATTCATTTTGTACAATCTGTGATGCAAAGAATAATTATTATTAAATTACAGGACCACACAAATGTATTCCACTAAATAATGTTATACGGAAAAACATTGTTTGTGACGTGTTTTAATTATATTAAACTATTTCACATTTAAGATATACGTTGCTGAGGTGTAATAAAAATTACTTTCTGCTTATTTACAGAAACACAAAGATTTTGACTACTATACTGTATCCGAAGTACGCTCTACTATACCAGAAAGATCTCAATATTTTTAAAACTTCGTTATCGTACGAACGCACCTCATTTGCTACGTTCACGTGCAATTTCCAACTTTTTTTTTCAATTATATTAGCGAGCTTAACCAAACTATCGCTTAAAAATAGTAAAATAGAAACAAATAATTTTACAACAAGAGCCTGATTTATTCCTTATGGCTATCGGCAAATACATCTTTTTTATTAGTTCAATCTTTCTTCAAATCTCTACAAATATTACATCAGAACATTTCTTCGTGAAAAGAATACAACCCTACACGACATCAATTCTTAATACTGTTAAAAATGAAGGAACTACTTTGAAAACTCGACCCATTAAGTCGTGTAGAAATTGTAAATGATGACGATACGTGAGAAAGCTTTTATCCTTCATAATGGAATTTGATTAGATTCTCTCTTATAAGTAAACGATAAACCTAGTATATTTCGTTACATTTCATACGTTCCCATTTAAAAGTTCTTTCATAGATTGCATATTAATCGCAAAATCTTAGATTCTGTTGAAGATGCAATTTATCGAAACATACATCGAACATTAGGGAATGAAATAAAAATAGTTATATATATGTATATCTCTTTTTATATATGTTTTATTATCTTTTTTAATTAATAAATTGACAGTAGAATTAAAATGATTCCACAAAAGAATTACTTTGTTAATTCTTCATGATAAGAATATTTCACTAAGTTTTATTAATCAAAGGTTTAGGTACGTACTAAACCAAAATTATCTGTTAAAAATAAAAAAAATAGAAAGTAACTTTTTTTTTGTGCGCTAAAACATTCCGTTAAACGTCTCAGGGAATGTTTATTTCTTCATGCTATCGGCAAGATACAGGATTTTTTACTAGTTCACTCTTGCAATCTAAAGGCTAAAAATGTTATAATCATCATTTTTAGCGAAAATTATACAATCCTACTTGAAAACAATCCTTAATATTGATAAAAGAGACAAGTAATACGTAAGTTTGGCCTATTATTTTTGTAGAAATCGTAATTGATGTCGAAACGTGAGAAAGCTTTGTCCTGCCTAATGAAATTTCATTAGATTCTCTTTCATATGCAAACGATAAATCCAGTATATTTCATTACATTCCGAACGTTCCCCTTTAAATGTTCTTTCTTAGACAGCACATCTGTTTAAAAATCTTGAAGATGTAATATATCGAACATTCTTAAAGAAAAAAATAGTTACAAATGTAAATAAATCTTCTTTAATTATTATTTATCATCTTTTTAGTTTAACCTTCCTACTCTGAATGGGTCTAATCGACCCATAACTATAATTTATTTTATACGATTCGAACCAAAACTTTTTTCATACAGAAAGTTAAATAACAGATTGAGAGAAATAAGTCGATTAAATTTATTAAAATGTTTTAAATCACAATTCTGGTGTGAAATGTTTTTATCAAGAATGAGTAAAATTTGAACAGGGTAGGAAGGTAAATAAATTAATAGTAAATATAGAATACCTTCACAAAGTAATTAATTGCTTAATTCATTTTCACTTTAAGGATATATCACAAAGTTTTAGTAAGTATATCCCTAAAAATCATAGATTTTGGAGAAGATGTAATATAACGAAAATTAGTAAATTAAAAAAGAGTTATTTATATTTATAACTCTCTTTTTTCAATTATTTATCATCTTTATGTATTAATTAATGGACATTATAAGAAATTAAAATGCTTCCACAAAATAGTCATTTGTAAGCTCACTTCATGTCAAGAATATTTCGGAAATTTTTAGTAAGTATATTCTCAAAAAACCTAATAATTCTTCTTTGAGTTTTGATGACAAAATTCAACTTTCTTGTTAGAGGCAAATAACAAGTAAAATTCTTAGTAACAACAAGTTTAAAAACATAATGCATCAAGCAACAAACTTAAACAAGAAGCTTAAGAAAAATGATAGAAATGAAATCAAAATTCTAAAAACATTTATTTTTAATCATCAATTAAAAAAATATCGCAATTTTGTTCATTATTTTCTCATTATAAATATTTCCTAAAAATTAACACATAAAAATTTCATGAATTTTATTTTCATGTAGTATCTAGAGAACTTAAAAAATATCTAGTAAATCGGGATTTAGAAAGCTATAAAAATTGGCACAAAAGTCTGGTTAAATGTTTTAAAAATGGCCCTAGGATTCAAATAGACATATGAGGTTATTGGTCCAGGAAGAAGAGTCCTAAATTCAACTTTAAAATTAAGAACTGAGAACTTGAGAAAACTAGGGGGTGAAAATTTTTTGCTCTCAAAACGTTAAAGAACTATTCGATAGCCTAAGTGTCTTATATGGAATGCACAAGAGAGATAATAACTAAATGGAGAAATGATCCCCAAAATGAAAATCAATTTTTTAAAAAAGAAAACCAGTTTATTAATAATTTATTTGCAAAAAACTTCAAGGACCCCTTCCCTGCATGGGGACTTGAGGGAGACCCGTAAGAAAAAACCCAAAATTTTTATTATTGATTTTAAAGTAATGAATTTTGGTGTACTATTTAAGAATCTTTTTGTCAGGAATAATTAACAAAAAAATTCACTTTTTATTAAAAAGTATATTTTTATGTTGATTTTTATGATTTTTTTGTGGAAAAATACAATTTTAAAATTACTAGTCCTCATACAATTTTCAATATTTTGGTATTATTAAAATTTCTTAAATAGTGTTATAGTATACGGAAACGACCCAGGGAGAGATATTTTTAATTTTCTATTTTAAGGATCTAAAAAAAAAAAAGAAGTTACGCATGGTAAATTTCTTTAAATTCGTTATAATTTTCATGTTTAACAATTTATGTAAAATTTTCAGAAATAGTTAAAAAATATATATCTCCTTACTTTTGTTGCAAAAGTAATTTTTAAGATTCTAAAGCATTTTTTAAGATTCTAAAAATATAAACACTTTTTTTCTAAACTATTTTACCAATGAGCCTTAGTACTTTGAATTAGGCAAAATATGGAAAAAGTCATTTTCAGGAAAATACATTTTAAATGGCCGCTAGTCCTTTAAACTCTAGTGACTGCAATTAAAAAAAGGTCATTTGTTACCGGTTCCAAGTGTCCCCGAGTTCTAAAATTTTGCATGAATATTCGAAAATGTGTATTTTATCGCTTTCTGAAATAAAAAATTAGAACTTTTGATGATTTTTGGCCGAAAATGGGGTTCGGGTCACCCTTAAGATTCCAGGGTCATAACTGGAAAGTAGAAAGCTATGAATAACTAAACGGAGAAAGGTATTCCAAAACGAGAAAAAATGAATAAAAAAGGGGAAATTTATTAATAATTTAGTTATTAAAAACTTAAAGGACCCAATAGCTACGTCCCTTAGAAAACGGAGCCCCTTGTTGATCAGGAATTTTTTTTCGAACTATACTCAATTATGTTTTCAGAGTTCTACGAGCGGTAGATTTCACTAGCGATCATACACACACAGCTAGAAATAGCGATTTTTTCCTTTATTAGTATTGATTGGATGATGATATTATCGAACTGGGTGCATTTATGTTTTATCAAAAAAAATTCTATATTGTTTTAGAGATTAAACAAACAGTATAATAAATAAAAATATTTCAACAGTCTTTTTTATTTTTATTTTTATTTTGTTATTTTTTATGCGGGAGGAGGCATTTTTTAAACTTTTCAACTAATTACTTTTAAAACTAATAAATCATTTTATAATTGTCCGAATTGTTTTGAAGCCTTTGACGAGTATATTTATGATATATTATTTGTAATATATTTTAGAAATTCTTCTTATGTTCTTACGCCCGTTATAATTTAATTTTTTATTTATTAATTATTATTTTATATAATATCGACTGCATATTAGAATACATATTTATATAAAACATTGACTTCGAGAGAGCCTCATAATTATGTAGATGTTTCGTTGTTACATACATGTGTATACATGCATAAATATATAAACAAATATACATATATATATGTGTGTATGTATATGTTAAACATTAGTCTAATTTTTAATGTAACAAAAAAGTTCACGTTTTATTTTAAACATAGCAAAAGCAGAATTTTACTGAAATAAAATTGAACAGAATCATTATTTTTAGCGTTTTTAAAATATGTTTTTCTATGTTTCAACAAAATGTTTTAGTTTAGGATTTAGTCACAACAAAAAAAAATCAGGCATAATGTAACAACATTTGACTAGTAAAAAAGATTTCCGATTAAATGTAAACATGTAATAAGATTTCGAAAATTTATAATTAAAGTATAGACCTGCATTAAATTCATTCTGTTCAATCATGACATGTTGAAAGGATAATTCACAAAAGACAATAAGGTAAATTTAATTAAATTTTACTTTTAGAAATTAATCTTCTTCGTTACGTGTAACTTCAAGTTTTACAAAAAAAAGTTTAGTCGAGTAGATTAAAATTAATCGGAGAGCAATATCTAAAGCAAGTTTTATATACGATTTTCATTAAATTAAATTTAAATAAATATATATCTTGTCATTTTAATAATCTGTCTTTTTACGAATACACATTGATAAAAAATATAATATTGCAAAAAAATTCATTAAATTTAACCCGTATATATAATGCAGAAATAATTATTCATAATTTTTCTAACTGTTGGAAATGAATACGATATAGTCCCAACAAAAACTAAATAAATAATTCTTGACACTTAGGAAACAACTTTAATATTCAAAAGTTTTATTTTAATTATACTGCTGCAAATAAAAGAGGTGAAAGCAGAGTTTCTGACAAACGTTGATTACGTTGAGTGATGTTCCTTTCAGCTTGAGATGACTCAGCATTGTTCTTTTAGTCTGGTAATAAATCCTTAATTATAAGGTTTTGGTAATAAGTTCTACACTGTAAAAAAAATTCTGTAAAGGTACTAAACATTTTCTAGAAAACTGGGATTCCAAGAACTTTTCATGTAATGGTAACAAGAAAAACCCATGTAACCGATTCTAAAACTTGAATTTTTGCTGTTACCGTTACAGGAAAAGTTCTTGGAAAAGTTCTTGGAATCCCAGTTTCCAAGAAAAAGTTTAGTACCTTTACAGAATTTTTTTACAGTGTAGTAATGAGGTCTTAATTCCTGGTAATGGTTCCAAATGAGGGCATTTTTTAATTCTTCAATGGCTGTAAAGATTTCCTTTCAACACAATATTAACACAAAGTGTCACACTAAAATCATACACACTAAACTGAAAATATTTTTTATCAAAATTCTTGCAACAATGCGGCAGTTGGGAATTGATGTTAAGTGGTTTTATAAACATACCACCGCCCTTCAAGGGGATAAATTTTTTCTGGTACGTGGGTGGTTCAATGCTTATTGTCACTAGTGTATATAAAATATTTGTTCTACGATAAATCTTTGGAAATAACGAAGCCTGATGCCTATATGCTTAGTTTCAGGATCGTAGCTGCTATAGCAATATTATATCTTTGGAAGGAGGGATGAATTTTTAATGGCCCAGTTTAAAGAATTTTTTTAACCCTTTAACGATCATAGCATTTTCATTGCTAAGATATCGAAATAAATGAATGACACCGGTAATAAAGAACAAATATATTTCTAAATAAGAAAACGTGATTTTTCACATACAAAATAAAAGGGATATTTTTAGATAACAATACCGGTGTCAGTGTTGCCTATCGGAATTGAGCTCGGCAGGTGATGGAAGGAGAAAACTTGTTGGGAGATTATAGAGCCAGACTCCTGGCAGTGGAATAAGACATGGCTACATCATGCTGATCTCGAGTCCAAACGACAGTAGCCATATGTCATGCACCATCACAAATCCAGCCGTATAAGCTCCAAACTAACATTCATCCTCCCCATTTTCTTCTCTCACTCCTCTCACCAAAAATATATTAGTATAAAAGCTATGATTCTGCAACTGATCATAGGGCATCTAAGACATTAGGCTTCGATATTCATTACCTAAATTGCAGTACAAACATTTTACACATACTAGGGACAATAGTTGTTGAAATACCCACGTACAATACCCCTATCAATTTTGTCAGGACTGGCTGCTATTTATATATTCAATAGTAGATAAATTATCAAAAGTTTGCTTTTTACGTGTGTGTGTATTTTTTTAGAAAATAATCTAATATAACATTTCAAAACATTAAATGAATAAAATAAACGTAATTGTGATGTTCTATTTTATCAGCTGCAATCGAAGGCATAACAAATACTTTTTTCTCAGAAATAAAGTGTTAGTAGAAGATATTTACAAAATATTGAGTGTATTTGTCAATCACTATATATTTTTTTTAATTGCAAATATATCTAGTTAAGTAAGTATATAATACGTATGTTTTTCATATTAAAAAATGTCACCATTAAGATTGCGAAGTGTCATGTTAATATTAGTCATATTGAAGGAAGTTTTGCAGATTTTTTCACTTAAAAAATCTGAAGTAGGTATTTGATTTTTTTTTTTTGTACTTTTTCGGGTTTTGGATAAAGTTTTTTTATATGCTGATGGTTTCTGATGGTTTCAGTTCCAGAACCATTTTTAAAAGAGTAACCATGAGCATATACAGGGATGTAGGCACTGCGCCAAAAATGAATAATTTTAATCATTAAAAGTTATTAGTATTCTTGGCTTTCTTAAAACTCACAAATCCTATCCTTAAAAATTACGAGAAATCCTTCAAATATTTAGTGGTACCAATCAGTCCTTAAATTAAAAATTAAAAATTACATTTATTTTCTTAAAAGGTGAAGATAAAAGGTTAAAAACAACAGATGTTAAATGCCCCGAGATCTTTCGGACATACACATGTCCATTTTCAAGGGTAGCAATGAACTGGATGAGAAAACTAAAATTGACGGAGATACAAAGCAAAACATTAAACACGCATGTGCAAGAATTGAGAAGGTCTATTTTCCTGAAAGGGGGGAATTCATGTAGAACTTTCAGCAATTAAACTTCTAGAAATGCCCAGAATATTGTGCCATGTTGCAGGAATATTATAAGAAAGGCTGTCGTTACATGTATTATAATTATTACATAAAATTTCTATTGATTCCCGTATTATTGAAAGATGGTAGTTGGAAGCTTGAAAGATAATTTTTGCTTTATCGAAATTTATTTTTATGTTTTCTTTCTGATTTAATCTAGATAATGCTGTATTGGGCTTATTGAATTTGATGTCTGATAAATGTTCCCTCAATCTCTCACTAAATCTCCGGGTTGTCATGCCAATGTAAAATAAATTTTCACGATGCTCATTACTGAAAGGGATTATATATACACCTGATTTGTCAGAATTCTGTATTGGGTCAATTTTCCTATGAATTAAATCCTTTAACTTAGTTGGAGGTTTAGCTATTAAACTTATATTATATTTCATCAATGCGAAGTTTAACTGCTGAAAGTTCTACATGAATTCCCCCCCTTTAAGGAAAATAGACCGACTCAATTCTTGCACATGCGTGTTTAATGTTTTGCTTTGTATCTCCGTCTTTTCTCATCCAGTTCATTGCTACCCTTGAAAATGAACATGTGTATGTCCGAAAGATCTCGGGGCATTTAACATCTGCTGTTTTTAACCTTTTATCTTCAACTTTTAAGAAAATAAATGTAATTTTTAATTTTTAATTTAATTATTTCAAGGTGAAAATTCCAACAAGACCTGTTTTAAACAGTGATTTTTGTTTTACCAATCGGTCCTTTTTAGCGCAATGCTTGCAATATATTGAACTGTGATAAATATGCAATACACATCTTTTATAATACGAAAAGAATTTTTGAAAAAGTGAAAACAACTTTCCCATAGGATTAAAATTAGCCTGAGTGCTTATTTGTACGACTTTTGTAGGGCTTTATGCGCATATTTGTCTTGTGATTACGAGTAGACGTCCTGTTATCCTGCTCTTGGATTAATGACAGATTTGGTTAAAGTACATCATTAATGTATAAATTATAATTGAATAAGTGTCCTCTACTCAGAAACGAAGTCAGAATTAGCTGTTTTGACATGCATTTGATGAAGAAGCATTTTCGACTATAAAACATCGTTTTTCTCAACATACTCTGTATCCGTCAACAACGTGTAAGAATACATCTATGGTAGCATAGTAATAATATGTGTTACTAAAAAATTCTAATTTATGTTAGGTTTTTAAAACAAAATAATATTTTTTTTAAAGTACTTCTAATAAAAATCAATAGCATGAAAAAAGCATGATATAAAATGTTAGAGCCCATTGAACTTTTCACTTTATAATTTTGAATGCAAGTAAAGGATTTTAACATTTCAGATATTTTCATTGATTTTGCATAAACAAACAAATAACAACAGCAAAAAAATCAATAGATAGATGAATGCTGAAGTTTAGTATTTTTGCAGTTTGCTTTGAATAGTATTTCAAGCTAACATCAAATAAACATCTCATGAATTATTTATTTTGCCATGAAGAAAAAGGCGATCAAAGGTTTATCTTAATTTTAAAAATGTGCTTTGAATAAAAAAAAAAAATCAAAACTCTACGTTATAAATTCCGTTACATTTTTTCTCTTTATGTTCCTACAAATAAGTCCTTTTTAACCGATTTTTTTTCGAGTTTTATGTAAATGATTGATTACTATTTCAAAATTAGCTGTATATTTATGTAAGAATTTTTATCTTTTAAGTTTATTTTCCACTTAATAGATGAATAAGTACTATTTTTATCAGTAAAAAACTGCTACAAAAATACAAAAATAAAAATTTTCATAATTTTTATTTTTATTAATTTACTTATTTATTTTTTAACAAAATTTGTTTTTGTTTAAATTGGAGGCATGAAATATTGTCAAAGAAACATGACTAAGTTGTTCTTGAAATGATTGTTATTTAAATATGAAAACAATCGAATGAAATAAAGGTATATTTTAAAAACTTCAATATACCGGGTGATTCAAAAGTCAGGGTGAAATTCAAAAAAGAAGAATTCGAAAGCGAATCAAGATACAAAGATACGGTTTGAACCAAACGGAAGAAAGAAACCGGGTTCCGTGTGGCAACGAAAAAACAGTTCTCTCGGCGACCAACAGATGGCGCTATAGTGATTTAAAGCACCAAAAGATGATTTAAAAAAGAAAAAATGTTGAGAACTTACAATTCAGCTTAATTACAGATAATTAGTGCTAGAGTAAATGTTCAATGTGATGTCCATCATTCAGCAATACAGCTGTGCGACGAGGCACCTCACAGTTCATAGCACAGAGTAGCATTTCTTGCGTTATGGCAGACACATTTTGGCGGATGGTATCTTTCAGTGCTGCTAGTGATGCCGGTTGGTCGCGGTACACTTTTGACTTCAATAAACCTCACAGCCAAAAGTCACAGGGTGTCAGATCGGGAGATCCTGGAGGCCATGCGTGATTAAAGTAGCGGCTGATAATGCGATCCTCCACCAAATATTGAGCGTAGAAGGCGTTACACAGGCAGAGCAATATGAGGTGGTGCACCATCTTGCATTAAGGTGGCTGTTTGGAGAGCCTGCCGCGCTTGCAATTCAGAAATCCGACAGTGCCATCTGTTCGTTACCAATAGAACTATATTTTTTCGTTGCCACACAAAACCCGGTTTCTTTTCCGTTTGGTGCACACCGTACCATTTTATCTTGATTCCTTTTTTTCAAATTATTCGTTTTTAAAGTTCGTCCTGATTTTTGGATCACCTTGTGTAGCATGTATGACCGTTTTATATAAAAATTTAAAAACTTCTGTAAATTATTGCTAATCTATCTTTTTTTCTGCTTTTTTCTAACGAAACTTTATTTGTCTTTCAAGATTTTAATTCCGAGATTTTCATTACAATATATTCTTAGATGTTTAATAAAACGATTGAATATATATTGTAAAATAATTCTTTTTAAAAGTTTCGAATAATTATTTATTGATATTTTAGCAACAGAAAACAGAAACACTTTTTAATTTATTGAAAATGTTTCGCAATATTGATGTTTTCCGTGAACAAATTTCTAGACAAGATCCAAATAACCAATCATGAATTATTCAATGTTCTTTTAACTTAAGTTGGCTTAAGCATTTTCTCACTACCGAAATATCGTTGTACGATATAGGCACATTTAGAAATACAGTCGAGTCTCTCTATAACGAAACTCCATACATCGAATTTCTCTACATAACGAAATTTTAGTAGGAACGGTCCCCTTTTCGCATGATTACATTAAAAACAGTCTCTATATAGCGAAATATCGATCTCTATATAACGATGGACTTAATTTATTCAGTTTTAAAAAAAACTTCGAAATGATATGGAATCAATTTTCCATCACTTATTTTTGATTTATCGTTCAGTGCTGAGTTATTTTTATTATTATTATTATTAATTATTACTTTTCTCCTTGTTCTTTAAATTCAACAAATTCATCCCACCTTTCCACATCCTTCTCAAAACAGAGTCAATTGGATTGTTACACATATAAGAGAGGAATCGATGAGAGGCATATAAGAGAGGCCTTCAAATGGAAAAAAATTTTAACAAAAATTTTTCATTCCTTGCTAAAATTTGAGCTTTTTTATTTTGAGAGCATAACAATTTTGAAACCAAAACAAAAAAAATTACAGACATCTTTGTCTGAAATTAATACATGTCTTCCTTATTTGATTTATCATTAAGCTTTCAAATAAATGTCTGTTCTCACTTTTGATTCTCTATACATCGAATTTCTCTATGCAACGAATTTTTTACTGGAACGATGGATTTCGTTATATAGAGACTCGACTGTATTTAATTTTTTGATTTTTGATGGTTTTTGATTTACTTATTTTCTTTTTCTTTTTCTTTCTTTCTTTCTTTCTTTCTTTCTTTCTTTTTTTCATTCTTTTTTTTTTTTTTTTTTTTTTTTTTTCAACTGAACGTTTCTTACAACTAACTCTACTGCTACTACTCATCAGAATATTAATTAGCTTTTTTTTGTTTTAAATACGCATACTTAAAAGAATATTACCATCTATATATTAAAAAACCAGTTTTGTATGACATTTCTTCAAAACATGCAATCGGATTTACTTCCATTTTTTTAAAGATAAGAAATATAATAAAAATATTCACACGTGGGGCTTTTTGAATGTACTTTTAAATTGAATTTAAATTTCACTAAACAATATCTATACACGTGTACTGTATTTTGATAATCAAATCAAAATTCGTATTTACTCTGACGTCACGAGAATATTCATTATTAGTCTTATTTTATCTGTATGCATTTTGATTTTACTGATGCCATTTTTTTCATTACAATGAAATAGAAAATATGTTTTTATTTTAATACATGTTGGTTAACCAAAAGATACATAATAATGTTTACGTGAAACGTTTGTTCTGATGAAAGTGACTACATGTTTTATTTATTTATTATTATTATTGCTTACATGACACATTTTTGTATGGCACACGCCAAGAAAAAAAATGATCTGATAAAAATTGTATGATGATATCAATGTATCTGATGAATGTCGTAATGTACTTTGATTTTTCATTTCTGAATTGTTGATTATTTCATCTTGATTACATGTTCCCTTTCTCTTTCAAAAAATAATTTTAAGTAAGACACATTACTTTTTAATAAATAATTCAGAAATGTAAAGAGTTTCAGGAAAATTAAAATTAATAAAAAATGGATTTGAGTGAAAAAAATGCAAGGCTTATATTCTGTTTGAATAATTTTTCCAAGTTTATTGTAAATTCGTTTTACAGTTCCTTACTAACCACAAAATCATATTTCTTACATTTTTTTAATTCTCTGTTTCGTCAAAACTGGCTCTAAATTTTGCGACAATTTAAATTATTTTCAAGCATAAATTATTTTTCAAACCTATTTGAAGAAAGTTAAAGAGTAAGAGGGTAAAAGGATAAATCATGCAATTAGATAATCCATAGAATGCAGCTTTTTGTCACTAAACTGAAAGATGTGAATAAAAAAAACAAACAGATATTAAGTTTATGTACATCAAAAAATTAATATCATGGCAATTTTTTACATATATGCTTAGTTTGACTATTCTAGGAATTATATTTCATTATTATTGAAGAACTATTGTATAGGTTACATTATAACAAGAGAAGTATCTCCGTTTGTGGCCAAGGGGCAGTCATCACGATTATGGAAAGGGAACAAAGAAATGGAAAGCATGCAAAAAAATTATCAGTCGAAAGCATTAAAATTTTGTTAATTTGGAAACTTTCCTAAAATTTTTGAAATTTTTTTTCTCCAATATTACATAAAAATTAATGATCTTAAAAAAATGGATGCGTTTGAGAAAAAATGAAACTTAAACTAAGAATAATTTACAAGATCATTATAAATCCTATTTTTTTTTTTTTTTTTTTTTTTTTTTTTTTTTTTTTTTTGACGTCAAATTTTGACGGGTTCCTTCTAGGAATTCTTTAAAAATATATCTAATTATTACTCTTAGAAATTTAAATCTACATAACGATGTAGATATTTCACGTAAAAATATTTCTAATTTCTTTTAATACACTGGTTAAAGATTTAATTTTTAAGAAGTGTAATTGAATCTTCTTTTAAGAAAAGTAAAGCATTTATTCGTTATGTCTAGAAATTAAAACACATGGAGAAAAAAATAATATTCACTTTGGTTACATACAAAAAATGCATATTGTGTTTAGAAGACATTTGCATGTCATATAGTGCTTTTTTCTAGGAGCAAGATGCAAGGTGAAAAAGACAGCAATGAAAATAGAAAAAATATTATCAATGTGCTTTACTTCGTGAAATAATTTTTGTAATTACTAGATGTTTATTGTACGTATTATTCTAAAATAATACTTAAGCGTAAATATACACTTTAAAAGAAGCATACTGATGAAAAAATAATTATTTGAAAATGAGCAAAAAAGTTACTTAAATTAACAAATGTACACCATAATGTGTCAATTTCAAAACATACATTGTAACGCATTAAGTAGATAAGCACTAGAATAGTCACAAATTTAAACCAAATATTTTACACCTTTGATTTTACATCTCTAAAACCTTGATTTAAAAAAAAACTCTGTTTTCTGTATCTTTTAAACTTATTTTATAATGAAATTTATAGTTTAAAACAAAATACATTCTATGGTAACGGCCACTTATGGCCCTTGTAATAAAGAGCGAGAGAAATGCTATCACTTAACTGAACTATAAACAGTTTAAAGTGATAATTGAACGCGTGTTTACACATGTAAATTATATGGCCAAAGGTGACCGATTTTTGATCACTGCGATTTTTGATGCTTGTTAAATATCTAGAAAAATACATGAAAAATTATTCTGAAATGCCAGGTGTGTATAGTACAGTTCATACATTTCAATTATGATTTTTTTTTCCGAAAGCTCATAGAAAGCCGCCAAAAAATTAAAACAGAACAAATATATTTTAGATAAACCTGTCAAAACTAATGTATCAAACTGTAGATTATGATTGAATAGCTTATTTAGTAAACTGTTAACACTTTTATGAGACTAGCTTGCATGAGGCATTAAGGTTTTCATAAAAACATTCCTAAGTTTTGCCATTTTTTTCACATAATTTCCAGAGTTCTTAACATAAAGAATATTCTTTTTAGAAATTACGACAAACGTGTACACAATACCTTGTAATCAGAATTTTGAAAAATAATGATAAAATTTGTATGAATAATGAGCAGATTTACTAAATAGTTATGCACTACGCATGCGTGAAAGCAATCAAAATATAATTAAAAAAGAATAAGGGGATAGTAAATTAATTACTTCCATTAAGCCAATAAGCATAAATACACGTAAATGTTTATGACAAGTGTGTAAATTTTATGACAAATGGGTAAGTTTACAAATTTATAGTGAATGAAATTTATGTAAATTAATAAGTTTTACATATGAGTATGAAGAAATAAGTAAAATTTTATGTTTTTCATATAATTCAAGCACAATTTATCACATTAAGTTCTCATACTTGTTTTCCTGAAAATTTGTTTTACACCATAAATATATTTAGTTTAACATTTACGACACAAACTACCAAATTTTATACTGTTTAAATAAAAACAATTTTTTTTTATTGTTTATGCAGATGTATGTGTTCACATGGAAGTGTGTTAATTTACTCTTTAAACTATGCCCCAACTGTTTCAGATTTTGAAAGGATAATAAATTACACACTTCCATGAAGCCAATAAATATATATAAATGTATGTAAATGTTAATGACAAGTGTGTAAATTTCATGTCAAAAGGGTAATTTTACAAATTTGCATGATTACGTGTTAATCCGATACATTTCACATTTATTTTTCGATTATAAAAAAGATATCACCACGGTTCGTTTTTTTTTTTTTTTTTTTTTTTTTTTTTTTTTTTTTTTTTGTGTGTGTGTGTGAACTTTATGTACATGTCGGTAATATATATTTGCATTTGAATAAATTGGTCTAAAGTAAATGAAATATTTATATTTTACTTTTTTTTTAATGTAAAATAAACTATAATCTTTATGAAAAAGACAATGCTTATGCATCAAATAAATTATAAAACTTTGTGTTATGGAACTATTTGATGAAAGATCGAAGCTGAGAAATTATTTTTACATTCACTAATACATAATTCAAAAATAAATCTTCTTCCTGGAAGGTTTTTCATGTAAATATTTTAGTACACGTCTATCCTATATGCTATTTTTAGAATATTGCATGAACAGAATTTAAAAATAGTTCACTATGTCCACATATATGACCTAATCCGTAACGAACATTCTAAAAATATATTTTTAGGGAAAAGTGAAATATGTTTATCCAAAATTTTGAGTTAGTATTTTTATACGACTATGTGTAAATACTCGGCAAAATATTTTTTACATACTTTTTTAAACTATTTCAGAATGTTTAAATTATGATTCCACTGGGTTTGGTTTAATTTATGATTTAAAAATTTTATAAAGAAAACTTACCTTAATTTATCCGACAATTATAAAATAAATATGCATCATCAATTACTATACGACATAATGTTTTTCATATGTTTAATGTTAATCATAAATCTATGATATTTTATTAATGATGTCTATTACTTCGGGAAATAATATTTGATTTACAGTAGTGTAAAAATGATTGTAGTTATTATTTTTGGAGATATTTCTAATTAAAATCAGTAATAATGATAAATAAAACCATGCTGTTAAAATTTAAAATTCAATAAAAGAGACTGGAATCAAAATGACGGATATTTATTTTTTTAATTCTTCGATTGATTTAACATAAACAAAAGATAATAATGAAAGTACGGATGAATGCTGAGATTTAGTATTTTTATTATTTTCTTTGGATAATATTTCAACCTAACATCTAATAATAACTCATTTTTTTAAATTACGCAACCTAAATAAATGGTTTTATTTTTTATCAAAATGTTCTTTTTGCTTAAAAACATAAATTCGAAAATCTTTTATTTTAAATTGTGTTAAATGTTCCTTTATTCTTTCGTGTTAAAAATTTTTTTAAATAAATTACATAAGAATTTTTGTTTCAGTTTAACAAAAACTATTTAATACGATTTGATATTTAAATAAATATTTATCTAGACTTCCTGCATATTTAAGTGCCATATTTCTTCTTATTAAGAGGTTAATTATAGAAGGCAGTCATTTTTAAATATATAAATCTGTGTTTTTTTGTATAAATAGAACATTTTTCAGCACAAGATTATTTACCTTCTTTTCATAATGAATTTTTTTTCATGATTTCAATTATCATAAAACTTTGATAACATAATACGAGAAAAATATTTAAAAAAAAGGATTTTTTTTACTATTATTCATTTTTAAGGAACAGATAAAGCGATCGTTATTTTTATATAAGTTTTTCTTAATTTTTGCTGTTTCTTTTGAACAAACTTTCAGTGTAAGAGCCATTTATAAATAATTCATTACATTTCCACATAATGTTAATCTAAAGATTTACTTACTATGATGATACCATTTGAAATGAATGACTCACAATAAGTATTATTTTTTTGTATACTTCTGAGTATTTGAAAGTTCTTAAAGATATAGATAAAAAAAAAAGGTTTTTGTTATACTATAATTATACTTTGGATCCAAAGATATTGGTTGAGTCATTATATATTGATATAAAGCAAATACTTGATATATGACAAATACAAAAATGATCACTTGTTATTTCAAAATGTTTGAAAAATTGCAATTAAACATTCAAAATATCTTATATAAATTTTTGATACAATTGATTTTTGTTTGTAAGATGACATTATCAAAGTCATATACAAGATTGATATATTTATATAAGTTCTTTTTATCAGAATATAAATATCCTATGTTTTATGTTTATTTTGAATGAAGTATAGTATTAAAAGTATTTATGCAATTATTGTGAATTTATGTTGAAAGTGTTCAAGAATATTCTTTTATGAGAGTGTAAACATTCTCTCTTTGAAAATTATTATATTCTTTTAAAAAAAATTTTTTTATTGAAAAATAACATTCTACTTTTTTCCTACCAATTTACATATGCCTTTTATTTTGAAAATGTTGTTATTGAAGTATAATAAGGTTATTCAGTTAAGAGTAGTTAAAAGCTTAAAAAGCTATTATACGTTGATATATGTACATTTTTTTTATGAGAGTCTAAATATTCTCTCTGTACCATTTGTATGTATTTTTTCTTTTTCAAATTTTCAACTTACAAATTCATTCAATTTATCATGTGTTATTTGAAACCATCCAATTTTTTATATACAGTTATAGTATGATTCTTATACAGTTATAGTTTGATTCATTTTGTTGTCAACTGAAAATATACATATACATGTTGTTGTATAATCAAATATATTTACATATGCTAAAACATTTAGTTATCATATTGCATTTTGCACAGCTTAACAAGAGACTGTTGATAGTTAAAGACTGTTGTTTCTACAAATATATATAGGCTTTAATTTTTTTTTATACATGATAAGTACCTCTGGAAGAAACTTTGTATACCTTCCATTTTTAATATTTGCTATATTTGGTGTATTAACATAACGACTACTACCATAATAGTAATTATTTTTATTATTTAAATATCATGTAAAACAATTATTTCTATTCATATAACTATTTCTGGTACATTTATTTTGTGTAATTATTTTATATCTTTGTGCATGTTTTAGAAAATATTGTTTCGATGAAAAAATTATTGAATTTTTGTCATCTCTCCAATATTTTCTTTTGGGGAGGCCCGGGTAGATATGTGGTGGTTTCTCGATAACCCCCCCCATATTTTTATTTTAATTCAATTTTATTAGCTATTTTATTTCCTATCATCTCCTTTTTATTAATGTTCTCAATTTAAATATTATTTTGATTTCGTTTCTTTTGATGTCGTCGCCTGTAAATTTTTCTTCCTTACCTGGCTATAGAATGTTCTAAACCGGTAAAATCTTGTTTGAATTCATTCCTTCCGGTTTGGAAATCTTTCTAGAACAATCTCGATCGTTCTATGGGTGGTATTTCCGGTTAATCTGGCACTCCCCTTGGCCTATCAAATTCAAATCCACAGGTGACGTGATTTAACCAGCTAAGTGCCTGGCCACCTTCTTTGGCCTTCATTCTTTAAGAGTTTGTCATTTTTTTCCTTATTAAATTCATATTTCACTATACATTAAATTGTAGCTTGGCCTATTTTCCCTCGCTCTCCTCATTCGAACGTTGCCAACTTGGCGTATTCCGGGTTTACAGTAACCCTTGTTCTTTTCTCCCTCCTGGTTCTGCGCCACCAGTGCAGTTGCGCAGTTGGAGCTCAGTTGTGTTGGATGCAGTTGGGTGAGAGTAACCGATGCAGTTGAGATGTGCCGAGAAGTTTCGTAGATGCCGAGAAAATTAGCGGGCGCCGGGGCAAGTGTGCGCGCCCCGAGGCTGTTAAGCGGATGCTGCATGACGGAAGGTAAAATCCTTCGAATCTTCGTTATGTTACGAGGGGCAATGCTCCTCTGCCGCTGCGAGCTAAGTCCCTTTGGTTATTTTATTTCGGCTTCTCGATAAAAATCAGTTATTTATCTTCATAAATGAGTTGTCATAATTTGTTTTTCAAAGAGCTCTCTTCAATTTATTTCAAGTTTCTTCAACCGATTTCCATGGCATTTTTTTTAGTGAATTCATTTTTTCCTCTGAAAAGAATGCAGAGAAAGTGATTCATATATAAAATATGTCATAATTTAATTCCTCTTCATTTCATGATTAATCGGCCATAAGCATAAATATAATTATCTGAGCATGAAAACGGCATCCCCAATTGAAAATAGTGAATATCTTTTTGTGATTTTCCAGGCATATTCCTTTTGAAGTAATATTTAATTGATATTCTGAGAATAATTTTGTCTTCATATAGCATTAAGAAAATGTTATCATGTTATTAAGAATGCATGCAAATATATATATATATATGGAGATAAGTTATGTTAAAATATGTCGACTGATGTATATCATTTTTTTGTGGAGCATTTTTGTGTACGAAAATAATAATAATTCTTCTTATATAAAAAAACGTGCATGATAACAAATGAATATATATATATAAAAATATACAAGTCATGAAGAATTTCACAAGTGATTATAAATAAATATGCTTGTCTTCTTCAAAATCTTCTCTTCATTTTATTGTGTCTATGCCTATTCATTTGTCTACCTGAAGTTGTCTTCATCAGCCAGGAAATCCAGGTAACTTTTCTTCTTATCACTTTATATTCTTACAACTTTGCTATGAGTTAATATTATCATAGTTAAGGATTCATTATTAAGAAATATCATGGTTGCCTTTTGTCATATACTTTTTATTTAAGGGTCTTTTGCTGGCCTCCATCCAACGCAATGTCATTTACCCATTATTACGATCACCTAATCTATATTTGAGATGAAACAAAAAATAAGTGTTCTCATCTTCTTCCCAACAAAACACCACAGTTTAATTTCCTTTGTTGCAGTGACCAACGCGTGACCATCTATTTCCTTTGCTGCCATTGTATTGTCGTTATCTATACATATTTTTCAACAAAAAAAAGATTATATCTTCATTATCTTCATTATCTTCAATTATATCTTCATTATTTTCAAATTATATATTTATGCAGTGATCAATATTTTATATTTATATTTTGTTGAGTGTGATGTAATAAATAAATGCATAATATATTTTGATTTTATGCTGAAATAATATTTTTTTTGGAGCAGTACATTATATATAACATAATTTATTGATATATTTTTCTTGCCATGATATAATTTATAACTAATATATATATTATGTAACGAAGGTGCTGGTAAACATAATTGTTTATTTTAATATAAATTATTCTCTTCTCATAAATATAAGAATATGTGTTTTGAGCCATATCATATATTTTTACATAAAATTTTTTAGGCCATATTCTTTTGATCTGATGCTAACAAAGATATGTTGGTATTTTTCTTCTCTTCGTCATATAGTTATTCTTCTTCTTAATATATAAAAATGATGTATAACGTAAATGAAATTTGTTAATATTTTGAATAATGGGTCAATTTATATATTATTTATTATGTGACCAGTCTATAAGAAAATTTAACCTGTCATTTATTGAGCTCTCAGTTTAATTATATCATCATGCCCCCCAAGTCTAAATTAAATATTGCAATACAGCCATTCGACGGCAACCCTCAGACTGTGGAATTCTTCTTTGATCAATTATCTGATATACAAGAGTTAAATAATTTTTCCGATAAAGAACTTTTTGTTCTCTTCAAATCGAAACTTGAGGGCAGCGCCTTACTCTTCTTTCTTGAAACTCAGTCTCAGGTCAAGAACTCTAATTTCCGTGACATTCGGAAAACTTTTATAGACTATTTCTTACCTTCAAAAAAGACTCTTTCTCTCAAATCCTTGCAGAATTTAAGCTTAGATTCAAATGAATCAGTCAAAAATTTTGCGTTTCGGCTGGATAAACAACTTCGGCTTGCATACCCTAAATTGGATTCTTCTGCTCTCAATTCATTAAAATTCACTCATTTTCTTGAGGCTTTGCCTAAACAAATTAAGCGAAAAATTCTAGAAGAAAATATTTCATCTTTTGATTTAGCTCTTGAACGAGCAAATTTTCTTCAGGATATATATGACTCTCCCCGTAAAAAATCTTACGAGAATTTTAATCAAGCCTATTGTTTGGATTCTGAAAAAATCCATGATAATTCTATTGCTTCTAATAATGTTCTCCATAAGACTCCTCTGAGACATACGAAGGATAAAATTTATGTCAATTCTCAAACTACCTTCTCACCTTTGCAAACTCCAAAAGACAATTCTCATGCTTCTAGAAATTTTATAAGAAAAGCTAGAACATATTCTCCTTCTCCAAATAGACAAGAGGCTACAGATAAACATAAAAATAATTTTCGTCAACATAGATTTTATCGGAAACGTCCTTATCATCAACCCACCTTCGACAAATTTTCTCACAAAAAAAATTCTGCATCCTTTTATCACAAACGAGATGTTGCGCAGTGTGCGTTCTGTGGAAAATTCAATCATCGTATGGACTCATGCTACAAATTTAAAAATATTATTAATACTTCTAAACAAAACTCTTCGTCTCATTTTTCGTCTAATACTCGCAGAAAGAAAAACTATACCTCTTCTGAAAATAAAAAAAATGTTTATCATTTAAACAAATAAGGGAGACTGGTTCTACTGACCGCCTTCTCTCCCGTAATTCTCATTCAGGGTCAGTACACTTTAGTAACAAACATAAACAACAATTTGACAAAAGCTCTTCAGTCACTTTAGTATCATCCACAGCTGTCCAAACTTCCCCTGTAACACCTAAATTTAACAAATCTTCATGTTCACATAATTCTTTGACATCCAAACAAAATTTTGAAATTGATGATGATGTACAAGAAAGACATGTCATATGCAGTTCCTTTAATAACTCGTATGTTCTTCCATGCATACTGATAAACATTCAACATAATGAAATCTCAACGTTAATTGATACTGGATCAAGTTTGTCACTCTTGGATCAAGAATGCTTTAATAGCATTAAATCCAGGCTTCACTACAAATTCTTATCCAGAAATGTATCTGTGTCTACTATAAATTCTAAAGTTTTTTTCAAAGGATGCATAGAGATTGCATTTAAAATTGATAAATTCTTCTTTCATCATGTCTTTTATCTTACAAAGATACAAAATGTTCATTTTCAAGCCATACTTGGATTTGAGTTTATCAATAAACATTCCATAACTATTTCACCAAGCTTTAAGTCTATCTTGATTAAGGATAAACATATTCCTTTTCACAGTTATAACGAATCTCCTACTTGCTATTACATGAATTCTGAATATACTTATGATAATTCAAATGTGCCATATTCTATAGAGGTACACAAAAGGCCTTGTTATGAAGATTCTATATCAAATAACCTAAGTAATGGTACTTATACTGATGATTTATATGCAAATTATGGTGACACAAATTTACAATTAGTCAACAATTTCACAACCTATCCTTATAATTATAATTTTCAAACTAGTGGTTTATTTACAAATAATGTTGCTAACACTGCTATGAATTTTCATAATCCTTATATTGATGGTAATTTTACTTATTTGTCTAACTATTTTCCAACTGATTATGGTAATGTTGTGAACTATTTATCTTCTAATAATAATGTGCCTGGCAAAAATCTTACATCTGAAAATACTAATGATCTTAGTTATGTTGGTGAAAAGCAAACTCATTTAAATATTGGTAATAAAATTTTGGTGAATTCCAATATGGTACAATTACTCAATAGAGAATTAATCCCTCCTAATTCTTTTGTTTATTTACATGTTAAGTACTTGAATCCTCCATCTGAATATTTTATTTTCAAACCCAATTTAAAAAATAAAGGTCTTGTGTTACATGAATCATTGCATTCCAAATCTTCAATTCAAAATGATTTATTTTTGGTTGTATGTCAGAATATATCAAAGCTGGACATTCATTTAAATAAAAATTCAATTATTGGCGAATGTATCAATGTAGATGAGAAAGACATTGAGGAATACTTTTTTGATTTAGATTTTGAAAACGAATATTGTAATTTAATTTTACCATCTGAAGAGGTTAAGAGAAAACGTATCCAAGAACTGTCTCCAAATGACTTTGATCTAAAACACTTACCTCCTCATGAAAAAGAATCTTTAACAAAATTATTGTGTAGTAAAGCTCTTGCTTTTTCAAAATCTCTTGACACTTTAGGTCATACCGACCTGGTTAATCCTCAATTCACAATGCTAAATTCTCATCCAGTCAAAACCCTACCTTTTCCTGTGCCACAGGCACTTGAGCAAGAAGCTCTTGACCAGATTAATCAAATGTTAAATGCTGGCATTATTGAGAGATCAAATTCATCTTGGGCGTGTCCCATGCTTCTTGTTAAAAAGAAGAGAACTGATATGTCAAAGCCTGAAAAGTATCGTTTGGCTCTAGATTTAAGATTGCTAAATTCCATTATTATTCCATCTTCATATCCTCTTCCTAGAATTCAAAATCTATTGGTGCAATTATCAAAATTTAAGTATTGTACTACTCTTGACTTGCCCTCTGCATACTGGCAGATCGCTGTACCTAAAGATATGCAAGATAAGCTCAGTTTTACTACTCCATGGGGAATTTTTACCTACTTGCGTCTCGTGTTTGGCTTGAAGACAGCTGCAAGTACCTTTCAACAATTAATTGACTCAGTTATTCAATTATCTCAAATTGATTCGTGTTATGCATACCAAGACGACATTGTAGTTGGCGCTAATTCATTTGAAGAAATGACCATGAAACTCACAAAGCTATTAGACACTCTTATTGCTAATAACATTACTCTGTCTCCTGAAAAATGTTCCTTTATGCAAACTAGTATTAACTTTTTAGGATTCCAGCTCACAGATCATAAAATTCTTCCCATCACAAGTAACATTTTAAAAATCACTTCTTTTCCAACGCCTAAAACCAAGAGGCAAACGAAAAGTTTTATAGGTTTGTGTTCATTTTATAGGTCAATTATTCCTAATTTTGCTAAATTGATTACTCCTCTCATTGAAGTCACCAAACCTAAAAATAAATTTTCTTGGAAATCTGAACAAGAAAATGCATTTAAAAAATTACAAGACATCTTCTTTCAAAAACCTATGCTCAATCTTCCTAAGTGGAATGAAACCTTTTATGTTAATACAGATGCATCAAAGACAGCAATATAAGCTGTTCTTATGCATAAATTTGATGGTGAACTTAGACCAATCTCCTATTATTCCAAAACTCTATCTCAGTCAGAAAGACAGTACCCTGCCATCAAATTGGAACTTTATGCCATTTACAAAGGCATAACAGCTTTTAAATACTGTATTTTTGGTCGATCCTTTATTCTATTATCCGATGCCAAACCTCTTAATAATTATAAAAAGGCTACATCACCAGCTGATATTACTACTCGATGGATGTTAGAACTGTCAGAATACTCGTACACATTCCAACATGTTCCAGGCAAAGAAAATGTCTTAGCAGATTTTCTGAGTAGAACACCTCACATTTCTACTGAAGATCTCCATAATAATCCAGATCTTATTTCTACACAAGAACCACTACCAATTGTAGATAATCAAAAAGATCTACATAATGAAATTCCTCACTTTCCATGTGGTTTGGTTGACAAAATGCACCACACATGTCATCTTCAAAGTGACTCTTCACCTCTAAATAATGATAATAATCAAGATCCATTATTAGAAATTCTTGATCACACCATTTTCTCTGAACAACAAAAAGACCCAAAAATCAAAAAAATTTATGAAGATCTTAAAAATAACAAAAAATCTAAAAGTTTAAATGGCTACTATATTAATCCAAATAATGAGCTACTTTGCTACAATGGACATTTTTCTTCAGAAGATATTGAGCTACATAAAGCTGTTTTACCTTTGTCACTTAGAGCAAAAGCCTTAAGAATTGCTCATGTTACTCATACTGGAATTCATAAAACTATTGTTAATTTAAAGAAAAGATTTACCTCGAAAACCCTTGTTTCTGATACCATTAATTATGTCAACTCTTGTGAAATTTGTTTAGTAAACAAAAATCATAAAAAAAATACTGCTCCATACTTACCAGCACCACTTCCAACAGCTCCCAATCAAAAAGTCTCTATGGATTTACTCGGCCCATTAAGAAATCGTCAATATGTGATGACTATCATAGATCACTTTTCTCGTCATTTAGAATTATATGCCTTGATAATATCAGTGCTGAGTCTGTTACAAAAGCTTTATTACATTACATTTCCACTCATGGAAAACCCGAATTAACTCTCACTGATCATGGCTCTCAGTTCACTAGTGATATGTTTTCTTATTTTAATAAAAAGCTTGGCATTAAATTGGAACACAGTTCTGTAGCCCATCCCCAGGCTAACGGATTAAGTGAACGAGTTAATTCTCAAATAAAATCGTCTGTGAATACAATGGCTTCCCAAGGATGTGATGTACCAACTGCTCTAAAAATTCACCAATCCATATATAATGCTACACCTCATCCAGCTACAAAATTCACTCCAAATCTTCTTCATTTTGGAAGAGAGATAAATGACATTTATGCTAATTACAAATCTCAAGCTTCCTGGAAAATTCTCAATACTGCCTATGAAATTCATAAATTAATGGATGTTATTGAGAAAATATATTATCAAGCTTACATGAATAACGAATCTTCTAGGCAAAAAGTGTACCAAAAATCGAGAGAAAAATTAAAGTTTGCCAACATCAATGTTAATGACATTGTTTACGTAAAATTTCCCACTGTGTTTAACAAAAAGGTACAAGGCCCGTACGTGGTGAAGAAAATAATTTCTCCTGTGCTTATTCAAATTCAAGATTCCAATAATAGTCACGCTTCACCCATGTTGATTCACACTAACAGAATCTTGAAGCTTCAAAAGAGAAACGAAGCATTGCAATAGCCTTCAGTTTCTTCTAAAAATGCATCACATGTTCAAACAGCTGTTGATAATGCATCTTCTACTCCTGTGAGACAGCATTCTCCTACTCAAGTGTCTAATCATGATGCTGCTTGTAACACATCTCCTCGAATTCTTTCTTCTTCTAAGTGCCAACAAACATCTTCATGTTCAAGTAAATCCGTACAGTCACAAGCTCCTCCTGATAGCACTCACACTGGTGTTAGAAACAAGTCTACTCAATATAAAAATTATGATCTTCGCCCTCGCACTCTCAAAATGTATAAAAAATGAACTAATCTTCTTTTCTTTTTTCAGGATGACTCTTGATTTGTTACATATTCAGTCAATACTAGTTAGACTGATATTCGAGTAAGAAGAATGACTGTGTAATTTTTTGTTTTCTTCCTCCAAGCTGCAGGCAGCTGTTATTTTTTTTCTTTTAAGTCTTCTTCTCCTTGAGGCAATTCAATGGTCATCCTCCAGATGTATGTATGGTTTTAATATATTTTTATTATTCACTATATTCATTTCTAAACCATAATTATTGTAATAAGTATATTCTCTCAAATATGCCATATACTACTACTTCTAGCCTTATAAAATTTTTTATTGCAATAGTTGGTGCTAAAAAAATTGAGAAAGAATTTGTCCTTTTATATTCTTATTAAAATATTATGCCATTATTTAAAGTTATTTTTGACAAATGTTTATCCTACTAAGAAAAGTGGATTGTAATTGATGTAAGGAAACATAAATATGAGTACTCATAAAATCATTTTCCCTATTGTGACTTATATAATAATTTCTCTTTACATGCATGCTCTAACAATTAACCTCTTTTAACAAAAAAATGATAATGCATGATAAACTTATGCATACTAATAATTTTACTCTTATTATTGAACTATAAAAAAATGAATGACTCACAATAAGTATTATTTTTTTGTATACTTCTGAGTATTTGAAAGTTCTTAAAGATATAGATAAAAAAAAAGGTTTTTGTTATACTATAATTATACTTTGGATCCAAAGATATTGGTTGAGTCATTATCTATTGATATAAAGCAAATACTTGATATATGACAAATACAAAAATGATCACTTGTTATTTCAAAATGTTTGAAAAATTGCAATTAAACATTCAAAATATCTTATATAAATTTTTGATATAATTGATTTTTGTTTGTAAGATGACATTATCAAAGTCATATACAAGATTGATATATTTATATAAGTTCTTTTTATCAGAATATAAATATCCTATGTTTTATGTTTATTTTGAATGAAGTATAGTATTAAAAGTATTTATGCAATTATTGTGAATTTATGTTGAAAGTGTTCAAGAATATTCTTTTATGAGAGTGTAAACATTCTCTCTTTGAAAATTATTATATTCTTTTAAAAAAAAATGTTTTTAATGAAAAATAACATTCTACTTTTTTTCCTACCAATTTACATATGCCTTTTATTTTGAAAATGTTGTTATTGAAGGATAAGAGGGTTATTCAGTTAAGAGTAGTTAAAAGCTTAAAAAGCTATTATATGTTGATATATGTACATTTTTTTATGAGAGTCTAAATATTCTCTCTGTACCATTTGTATGTATTTTTTCTTTTTCAAATTTTCAACTTACAAATTCATTCAATTTATCATGTGTTATTTGAAACCATCCAATTTTTTATATACAGTTATAGTATGATTCTTATACAGTTATAGTTTGATTCATTTTGTTGTCAACTGAAAATATACATATACATGTTGTTGTATAATCAAATATATTTACATATGCTAAAGCATTTAGTTATCATATTGCATTTTGCACAGCTTAACAAGAGACTGTTGATAGTTAAAGACTGTTGTTTCTACAAATATATATAGACTTTAATTTTTTTTTTGATACATGATAAGTACCTCTGGAAGAAACTTTGTATACCTTCCATTTTTAATATTTGCTATATTTGGTGTATTAACATAACGACTACTACCATAATAGTAATTATTTTTATTATTTAAATATCATGTAAAACAATTATTTCTATTCATATAACTATTTCTGGTACATTTATTTTGTGTAATTATTTTATATCTTTGTGCATGTTTTAGAAAATATTGTTTCGATGAAAAAATTATTGAATTTTTGTCATCTCTCCAATATTTTCTTTTGGGGAGGCCCGGGTAGATATGTGGTGGTTTCTCGATAACCCCCCCATATTTTTATTTTAATTCAATTTTATTAGCTATTTTATTTCCTATCATCTCCTTTTTATTAATGTTCTCAATTTAAATATTATTTTGATTTCGTTTCTCTTGATGTCGTCGCCTGTAAATTTTTCTTCCTTACCTGGCTATCGAATGTTCTAAACCGGTAAAATCTTGTTTGAATTCATTCCTTCCGGTTTGGAAATCTTTCTAGAACAATCTCGATCGTTCTATGGGTGGTATTTCCGGTTAATCTGGCACTCCCCTTGGCCTATCAAATTCAAATCCACAGGTGACGTGATTTAACCAGCTAAGTGCCTGGCCACCTTCTTTGGCCTTCATTCTTTAAGAGTTTGTCATTTTTTCCTTATTAAATTCATATTTCACTATACATTAAATTGTAGCTTGGCCTATTTTCCCTCGCTCTCCTCATTCGAACTTTGCCAATTTGGCGTATTCCGGGTTTACAGTAACCCTTGTTCTTTTCTCCCTCCTGGCTCTGCGCCACCAGTGCAGTTGCGCAGTTGGAGCTCAGTTGTGTTGGATGCAGTTGGGTGAGCGTAACCGATGCAGTTGAGATGTGCCGAGAAGTTTCGTAGATGCCGAGAAAATTAGCGGGCGCCGGGGCAAGTGTGCGCGCCCCGAGGCTGTTAAGCGGATGCTGCATGACGGAAGGTAAAATCCTTCGAATCTTCGTTATGTTACGAGGGGCAATGCTCCTCTGACGCTGCGAGCTAAGTCCGTTTGGTTATTTTATTTCGGCTTCTCGATAAAAATCAGTTATTTATCTTCATAAATGAGTTGTCATAATTTGTTTTTCAAAGAGCTCTCTTCAATTTATTTCAAAATTCTTCAACCGATTTCCATGGCATTTTTTTTAGTGAATTCATTTTTTCCTGTGAAAAGAATGCAGAGAAAGTGATTCATATATAAAATATGTCATAATTTAATTCCTCTTCATTTCATGATTAATCGGCCATAAGCATAAATATAATTATCTGAGCATGAAAACGGCATCCCCAATTGAAAATAGTGAATATCTTTTTGTGATTTTCCAGGCATATTCCTTTTGAAGTAATATTTAATTGATATTCTGAGAATAATTTTGTCTTCATATAGCATCAAGAAAATGTTATCATGTTATCAAGAATGCATGCAAATATATATATATATGGAGAGAAGTTATGTTAAAATATGTCGACTGATGTATATCATTTTTTTGTGGAGCATTTTTGTGTACGAAAATAATAATAATTCTACTTATATAAAAAAAACGTGCATGATAACAAATGAATATATATATATATAAAAATATACAAGTCATGAAGAATTTCACAAGTGATTATAAATAAATATGCTTGTCTTCTTCAAAATCTTCTCTTCATTTTATTGTGTCTATGCCTATTCATTTGTCTACCTGAAGTTGTCTTCATCAGCCAGGAAATCCAGGTAACTTTTCTTCTTATCACTTTATATTCTTACATCTTTGCTATGAGTTAATATTATCATAGTTAAGAAATATTATTAAGAAATTCATTATTAAGAAATATCATGGTTGCCTTTTGTCATATACTTTTTATTTAAGGGTCTTTTGCTGGCCTCCATCCAACGCAATGTCATTTACCCATTATTACGATCACCTAATCTATATTTGAGATGAAACAAAAAATAAGTGTTCTCATCTTCTTCCCACCAAAACACCACAATGGTAGATCTCCGTTGTATTTGTAATGTGATACAAGTTAGGAGAGGATACGTTATACGGGCAGCGAAAAGACCGACACGCGACTACTGACGGGTTAAGTGTACTTAAATTACATAATTTTTTACTTCCATTTTGAAAAATTGTAAAACATGGGAATATAATAAACTTTTCACTATTAATAAAAGTGTTTTTAGCTTTAATAACTTTGAGTATGCATTTTTGTTATCTCTTGAGTCCAGTTCATTTATTGGCTAAATTGATAAATAACAGTTGTATGACTAGAATCATGTTATGCATTTAAAGATTAAAAAAATCTGTATTAGACAAATTGTAGGTATGTATATAGATTGATAGTATTTCTTGTTATATGGTTTAATGATGCACAGGAGAAATCGGTGTTAAATCCAGGGGTTGTTGAGTAAGGGGGAGGGTAATCATTCTTCACTAAAAAAGGAGAAATCATTTAATAAAGAGAAAAATTTGAATGAAAATCTATTTAATTTCGGATTTCACTCTGTGATCGATGTTTTAATGTGTTAAAAAATATTCAGCTGTTTGAAATATAGAAAAACAAATTCTGAAAAAATTTAAAATTTAATAAAATTGTAATTTTAGTGTTTATGAAATATGTTATTCTATGCTTAATCTAAAAGCTTATGTTTAAAATTTACGTACAACAATCTATCTGGAAAGACACAATAAAATTTAAATTGTAAAAACGAATTTCTGATTATTTTAAACGTGTAATAAGAGTTCAAATATTATAATTAAAGTATCGACCTGTATTAAATATGTTCGTTTCAATCCTGACATGTTAAAAGGAGAATTCACTAAATTCAGCAGGGCAAATTTAATTAAATTTTCCTTTCAGAAATTAATCTTCGTTTCCTTTAATTTTCAAGTTTTACAAAAGAAAATTTCTTTCTGTAGATTAAAGTTAATCGGTATGCAAGTAATAAATCGAAATTTATATACAAAATTCATTTTCTTGAAATTTAAATGTGTTATTTTAAAATTCTAATTTTTCACGCATAGACATTCATGGGAGTCATACTATTCCAATAAATTTTATTTTATTTAACCTGTATACATGATAAAGAAAAAATATTCGGAATTTCTATTATACAGAAATATTTATTCGGAAAATATTTATATACAGTTTAATGAATCATATATATATGTGTGTGTGTAATAGTAGCTAAATGTGCAATTATTGTCAAAAGTTGGATGATAATGACTTTTCACATGTTTTTATGTTTTGCATTATTGTTTTGATTCACCATAAGAGTTACTACTTAACAAACGTTGTCGCTTAATATTGCTTGTTTACTTTGAAAATGTAATAATTTGTTTGCACAATAGCAGTAGTTTGAGAATCAAACTTAATTTAAATCTGATGATTCTAGTGACCTGATGTTTCAATTTTTGTACATTTGTAAAATTCTGCTGATTACCTATCCTAAAATGAATTTTCAAAGAGATTACGTATGTTACGAAACCAAATGCTTTATGAAAATTTTAATTGAAATAAATTTCTGTTAAAGTTTATGTAAACACATATTATTGCTATGAAATTCAGAATTATTTTATTTGAATCTGCTTAAGCCAACTTTTTCTTAACTTAGGTTTATTCATTTTGTATTTTGATGTTCACTTTTAATAAATTTTAGATGCATATTCATCAAAATCCTGTGAATTTAGCACATCCTTATCTAAGCAAAGTTAATTAAAGACGTTCTTAATATGAAAACAATATGTTGGACTTTCTTAACACTAGAACGGCGGTAGGGGCCATTTTGACACCTGAGCACTTTCGTCCTTGGATCACTTTTGTTTGGTTGGAAGAAATCGTTTGAAATTTTTTTGAGTTTTCCTAAATAGATAACATATATTTCTTTTAAAAAAAATCAGCATTCTAGATTTGTTAGTTTTTGAAATATTTGCATGTATTCCTAGAACGGCGGACGGGGGTCATTTTGACCCCTTTGGTAAAATAGTCTTTGTACGCGAAGCATTGTGAAACCATGAGAAAAATTCAGTGATAAGCTTTTTTTCGGATGCATTTATACTGTCTCCCAGAGAAATACAAACCAGTGTGGTCACACTATATTGTTATTTCTAAGATAGTTGTTTTCCTTTGTTAGCTTTTTTCCATTAGTTTGAAGAAAATATTAAAAAAAAAAGCAGGTGCAGGTTTTTCATACTTACATTTCTTTTCACAAATAGACAAATGTATTTTCGCATTTGTTACTTTTGTTAGTTCAGATTACTCGCAGCAGGTGGTAACCGTAGGGGAGGGATTTTATGATTTGAGTACGAATTCCATTGTTCCTAAGGCAGGCAGTTGAACGTATATCTTCCCGCTTTCATCGACAAAAGGGTGTCAATTTTTTGGCCATAATCCCTTTCTTTGCACTTGTCTGTTTTCGTTCTCGCAATAAAAGAAACATAGATGACGTCGGTGAAATGAATCCAGGTCCCTGTGTGGAACGCGCGAATACCAGTGACAGTTTGGCGGGAAAATTCTGCCGTCACATTCATTATCGCCTTACCTTTATTCTGTGAATGATACGCTGAAACATAAACTCTGTCATTTGCTAATATTCTGACTTTTTTCCATATTTTTTTCAAATTTTACAAAATATGTTTTATAAGCGAAAAAAAGGTCTTACTAATGAAGAAATTAAAAAATTGTTGCAGGAGCTCTCTGAAAATGAGTCTGACGGAGGTGAAAATGATAATTTTTCTGTAGAATCTGAAGATGAATTTCAGACGCAAACTATTAGTGAATCCGAGGACAGTGATGTGAACGAAGAACAGCTAAGCAGAAATAAACGAAAAAAAGCGGATCAGGGTATTATCAAAAACTGTTTTCACTGCCCCTGATAACACTATCTGGAATGAAATAAATTCTAAAAATTCAGCTTGCGGCCGTGTTCCTGCTTATAATGTTCTAAAAGAAACGGCGGGACCAACATCTTTTGCAAAAACTCGTGTTTTTGAGGACAAAGTGTCTAGTGCTTTCAAGCTTTTCATTGATGATGCTATCTTGTTGCATATAAAAAAATGTACAGAATCAGAAGTTCATCGACACCGTGGAAATAACGACTGGAGTTTATCTCTAGCTGAGTTAGAGGCTTTTGTTGCTATATTATATATTCGTGGAGCAACAGGAGCAAAGGATTTAGATTTATATTCATTGTGGTCTGAAGCATGGGGCATACCATTTTGCAAAGAAACTATCTCAAGAGATAGGTTCAAAGAAATAAAAAGATTTTTGAGGTTTGACGAAAAACAACAAGATCTAGTCGATTACAGACTGATAAATTTGCTCTTGCATCTGAAATGTGGAATAAATTTATTGAAAATTGCAAAACATGCTACCGACCAGGACAAAATATTACAGTTGATGAACAATTGTTCCCATCTAAAGCTAGATGTAAATTTAAGCAATATATGCCAAATAAATCTGATAAATTTGGAATAAAATTTTGGTTATCTGTTGACGTTGATACTAAATACCTCTTGAATGGATTTCCTTATCTAGGAAAAGATGAAACAGCAAATCCTCAATTACGTTTATCTGAAAATGTTGTCATGAAATTAACAGATCCCCATCTAAACAAAGGGAGGAATATTACGACAAATAATTACTTTACTAGCATCAAATTCGCTGAAATGCTAAAATCTAAAAATACAACTTTGGTTGGCACAATGAAAAAGGACAGAAGAGAAATTCCTATAGCTTTGAAAAATATGCGCAGTACTCTTTATTCATCGAAGATAGTGGAACATGATAATATGACACTTACCATCTATCAAGCCAAACGAAACAAAAGTGTTTTTCTATTGAGCTCATTACATTCTACTGTAAAAACTGAGGACAGCCTGAAAAAGTTGCCAGATTCAACAGATTATTACAACGCAACAAAGTGTGGTGTGGATATTCATGATCAGATGTGCCGAAAATACTCCGTTAAATCTGCTTCTAGACGATGGCTTGTACATATCTTTTTCAATATTTTGGGTCATGCAGCTTTGAACGCCTGGATAATTTATAAAACTGTAACAAGCAAGCCCATCAGTAGAAGAGATTTTCTATTGAAATTAGGAGAGGAATTAAGAATGGTTCTTATGGCTTCAAAACTCCCAAAGATCCTTCCTGAATCTTCAGAAAAAACAAACGAAAATAAAGTGGATATAAAGAGAAAAAAGTGTCAAGTACAGAAATGCAATGGAAACAAATCTGAAGAATTTTGTGCATCGTGTTCCAAAGTTGTGTGCGGAAAATGCACTGGAAAAATTGTTAAAAATTATTTTTGTATCAATTGCATTAATGTCTAATACATGTACGGGACTATGTTAAGCATTAAAAAAATTCAAACGAAATGCTTTAGATATAAACCATTCAGCTACATTTATAATGAAATAAAGGAAACAACAGAATACGTTTCTCATTTATTGGATTCAGAGTGTGGTTCATTCGGAGAGTAAGTAGATTTAAAAAAAAAAAAATATTATTTTATAAATTGTGTTTTATTTTAGTTAACATTGGTTTTAATCTTTGAAAACATTTATTTTAAACCATTTTTTATGTCAAATTAATGAGTTTCTTGAGTAGTTTAGTATGTACCAAATTGATCGCCTTGCAGCCGTTACATACACAGTACTTTAAAAATTAAATAAAATATCGAGTATTATTAACTATAAATTATGAAATACAGGGAAATTACATATTTGTCACAATGTATGCCATTTAAAATTGTTTTAGCATTGTTATTTCAGTAGTTTCATCGAGGGGTCAAATTGACCCCTTCCGCCGTTCCAGTAGGTAAAATTTTGCCGCCGTTTTAGTGTTAATATGATCCTATTCAATGGAAATTTTGGATATTGAAATTTATGTATTTTGAAATTTAATAATTTTTTTCTTTTTCTTTTCTTTTTCTTTATTTCTTTATTATTTTTTTTTTTTACTTCACATGCAAAATAGAATTATGTTATAAGATAATTTAGAATTTAACCTATTTTAGAAATTAATTGTATTACATTACTATTATATTTATATTTGTTTATTATTTATTTACTTATTTATTTATTTGTAATTTGTCGTTAGAAAAAAAAAATGCTTTAATCTTTTTTTTTTCGAAAAATAAAACTATTGATTATCTTTTGAAATTTAAATTAACTAGATAGAACCCGTCAAATTTTGACGAAAGAAAATGTTTAAGAAGGAATCGTTTCATTGATTTATAATAAACATACAAAATCATTTATAGAAAAAAAATGCATCTTATATTGGTGAGTCTAACTCTGAAACAAATGATATTTAACCTAAAGTTCACAAAATACTATTTCTATAAAGCTCATTCGTAGAAATTGTCAAAATTAAACTTTAATCGTACATGTAAGCAGTAAAAAAAAATAAAGATCTGTTAATATGATAAAGTAATCAATTAAGGCTCTTATGCTACTATTCCAAAGTGAAAGAAAGCAAAATTTATTCAACTTTGACTCCATCATAGAATTTTTTCCCTGTGAAATCTAAACCTGATATCATTTTCCCCTATCAAAATTTACACATGCAGATTTCGTACTTATATTAATCTTTTCAGAAAATTGGTATCTTGGTTGGTTTGTTGGTTGGTTGGCAGGCGGCTTGAGACTTATGCTTCGCCATAGGCGGCTTTGTCTCGACTACTCGACAAAAATTGGTATCTTAATTTAATCATTTTGATTCAAAACTTTAAGTTTCGATGCTATTTGCTGAAACAGATATTAAAATATTTATATTCTTTTAAGTAAATCAAATTTTGTAAAAGAATCAAAATTCACCGGGTTTTATACCAGAAAATAATCTTGAAATTCACAGCACGTATTTAAATTTCATTTTTTTCTCCTTTTAATGAGAAAATGGCAACATAAAGATATAGTAATCTTTTTTTCCCTTTTTTCCTTTGCTTTTTACTTTATGGTTTTTAATAGAAATGGTATACTTTTGTTGCCACGATTAGAAAAGCGGTATTTAAAAAGTACAAAAAAATTAATGTTTCAAAAACAAATTAAGATTCAGTTTTCAAATAAAATGCATTTTAAAGTACATTTTTTTCCCTATCCGATGGTGTAAAAATTGAAAATGTGCGATGTTTATAAGTGTAAAAATTTGCAGTAGGAAAAATTACAATACTGAAATTTCGTTTAAAATTTGAAAGTGTTGCCATTCGCAAAATGACGTATGCGTTACGCACAGATATGTTTGGCCTTTATAATATAGATTTATATGTGTTTTTCCCCATAACAGACGCAAAGCATGTCAACGGAAACCATTTATGAGTTGAAATATACATACAATTTTCAGTTTTGCTAGGTCTGGCATTTTTTTATATTCTGAAGTATCATAATTTACCATAAGTTCAGGAAAATAATCTAGAGTACAGTATATATAATGCTTTAAAATGCAGTATTGGTCCTCAAATACAATTTGTCTCCAAAAAAGCAAAATTTTGTAGACCAGTAAAGAATACACTAGAAGATATTTAAAAACATTTATTATATTAGTCCTTCAATGTACATGGAGATAAAATGCAAAACGTATCCGACGGACATGACATTTTGTATATGCGACAAAATTTCACCATTAAGACTAGTCAGTTAATACATTTATACTAGTCGTGATATGATATAAAAAAACCCATTTTTCATGATAGTTGCAGTCGTTATGTTATGTCTTGTGTTTATACCTTTTTAATTTTAGTTACAGTTTTTTTTTATAAGTGAACGTATCCGCATATAAATATCTCTAACTTCATTTCCAAAAAATAAAAATTCACAACAATATATATTGACCTGAGATATCCTATACAAAACATTATCATTTATAAATACGGAAATAACTGTTAGAAATTAAAACATAAGTTTCTAACACATTTATTATTATTCTGAACGCTTATTCTTATGTCTAGTGTAAGCTCATGTAGTGTACACTGTAAAAAAAAAAAAAAAAAAAAAAAAAAATTCAAGAGGTTACTAAAAATTTCTTAGTAAATTTGTATTCCACGGAATTTTTTAGTAACCATTACAAACTTCTTTTTGCAAGTGAAACAAGCATTTCTTTTGTAAACTGAACAAAAGAATTTTTTGTATAACTAACTTAAAAATTTTTAGTATGAGCCACCAAGCAAATTTTAGTAATAGCTCCAAAATTATTTTTAATAACCATTACGTGCGCCCGACGGGCAGGAGCTTCCTTCGAGCTGCATCCAGACTTCTGAAACGGAAGATTTTCGGCAAAACCGCAATAGATGGCAGCACCAAACATTCCTATATGCTCCGACAGGATTTTCATAATCCCTTTATTAACGAGACACTACATACATTTGGGGCGTATTTGGCGGTGGTAAGTTTCGAACCCGGGACCTTTTAGCCTGGAGTCCGTTACTATAACCACTACGCTATCAAGGCCACAGCAAGTGCGTTTTAGTAATAGCTATTAAAAATATAAAATTATTAACTCTATTCGTTGCTAACTTTTTTCTAGTAATTCTTACAGATTTTCTTGTAACCGACTAAGATTGCTAAAATTTTTTTAGTAATTACAAGGATCACTAAAGTTTTTTAGTAGATCGACCCTTTTTTTTTTACAGTGTATATTCGTCATATGATCAAGATCATGAGTAGCCGTCCGAATATCTGGCACGTGCATTTGTAGCACTTTCAGTTAGGACACCTTCAATATATAATTGAAGGTTTTATAAGTTGCGTCTAATCAGAAAGAAAGCCTGATTTTTATTAACAGACATGCAATTAAAAAAATATGCACTACCGATTATAAGACAAAATGCTTTTCACAACATTTTCTGTTCCAGTGAACATTATGAAATCACAAATTTATGGTAGTATATTAGTCACCTCTTAATTAAAATATTCAGCTCTTAATAAAAAAATAATGTTTATTAATTGGAAAAATTTTCATATAAAAATCAATATCATAAAAAGCATGATATAAAATGACAGAACCCATATAAAATTCCTCTGCATGCTTTTGAATGTAAAAGAAGGATTTTAAATTTTCATTGATTTTGTATAAATAAGCAAACAAGCAAACAAAAAAAATCAATAGACAAATAAATGTCAAATTTCAGTATTTTCACTTTTTTAAAAAGTATTTCAAGCGAACGCCAAGAAAAAAAAAATCTCATGAATTATTTATTTTATCTTGAAGATAAAGGCGATCTAAGGCTTATTTTATTTAAAAAAAAATGCTTTGAAATAAATAATAAATAAATAAATGTAAAACTCTTAAAAATGTAAAACTTTTAAATTTTGCTCACATTTTTTTTCTCATTTTGTTCCAAAAAATAATTTTTTTATATATTTTAGTCAAATATTTTAATCGAGTTTTATAAAAATGAATCATTACTACTTCAAAATGTACTTCTAATTTTAATGCAGTACTTCTTTGTCTTTAAATTTTATTATGATCATTATTATTTTGCGCTTACATTTGATAAAAATTAATTACTTACATTTCAAAATGTAATGTAATATTTATATATATTTTATCTACGGTTAAATTCCTTATATGTCCTTACTTATGAGATTATACGTATATATATATATATATATATATATATATTAAAAAAGTTTTAAATTTTAAATAAACAAATAAATGTTACTTTTATATATAAAAAAATCACACAAGAACAAAAATAAATTAAAAGGATTTATATTTTATGAAAACTGTACTTTTGGATTGTGCGGATGAAGTATAGTGTCACAGTAGTTGCTCGAGATATGATTATGAAATTAATAGGAAACAACTAAGTGTACACTAAAAATAAAGTTACATTTAAACACATATATAACTGAAAAACAATTCCACACACTTAAATATCTTAATTTGAAAATTGTGACAGCACCGATGTCTTAGTTGAAGACACCGCCATGTCTTACTATAATCATTTTGAAAACAAACTAAAAATAGTGTCTAACATATATGCAAAAGGTCTAATTGTAAGACACTTTATTTCTCTAAATATATTTTAATTTAATACTTTTGTTTTCTACCGCGCACCTCCTACATTAAAATCACCAGAAGGACAATCAGTTGCTCATGCGCTTTGATGTCTATTGTTCTAACTTGGTATATGTTGTAGTTTAAAAGTGAAATTTGTGTTTATGTTCGCGGATATTTCATTTATTTTTTTTAATGTAAAGTTCTGTGACTGGCATTCATATTCACTTAATTTATTTATAGAATACAAATATCTGACTTGTATGTTTGACACGAAATGCCTGTTATACACTATCGTCGATATAAAAGCGAGAGATAGAGACAAAGACAACACCTGAGGCTTGCATCTGGGAGCATCACAAAGTATGTAAAACTGACTTGGTGTTAGTCTGTATTTATTTATATGTATAATACTGTGTTATTTTTCTTCAACTGCTCAAAACTAGCAAATAAATAACTGAAAAAAACTTTCGTCTGGCAGGTCATATTTTAAAGATGAAACATTTTATTCTTTAAATATGGCTAGCCGGATATAATTTGAGATATCCTTATAAAATTATGCAGATAATTCTGTATCACGGTGATAGTTTTTAAACTTTCTAATAGAGGAATGTTCCTAATCTCATTCAAAAGTAATAAAAGTAAATGTAATGTTTTCTTTATAGAACTGAAACTAGTGACTTTTATGATATTCTTTAAAACATTATAGGATTTGCACCCTTGAAGGACTTTTAAGCATGTTTTACAGGAATTTTTGTAAAGCAATATTTGTCTTATTTAATGAAAATAAAATATATCTTACTAAAATATCTAAAATGTTTTGAATCCGATGATTCATAAAAAACCTGCACAACACAAAATCTTGCAAGAAATGCAATTAGTTTTAAATTTTTTGTAAAGAAAAACACTAATTCTCGATACATATTTTTAAACTTATGAAGTAGGGGTTTTTTTATTTACAGATTTATGTAGTCTAAATTCCCATCTTTGTTTCCCAAATTTAAAATAAAAATATCCCTAAAATGAAAAGTTTAAAACTCAAAGTCATTTTTTTGTTTTGTTAAATTCTTATCTGCCAAAAACGAATCACAGATAAAAAAAAAAGCTTTAAAAGATTTCTTAATGTTGGGTAAATTTTTCATACAAAAAGTAAATGTCGTTTGCCATTTTTTATGTTTTAAACACAAAAACATAAAGTTTTTAAATTCTTTAAAGTGAAACTCATCATGCATTTTGGAATCTTAAAGCTGCATAAAGTCTTCTCACGCGAATACACACTCCTTTAATTTCTAAGTAATTTAAAAAAGCTTAGGTGGCTTATAAGTATTTTCAAAAAATCACATTAATATGTTTCATATTTTTACTTATAAAAATGAGTCTGAAAATATGTCATAAAACTCCATGTTATTGAATTTGGAATTTATTTAATACTGATTTAACGCGAATTTGATGACACTAGCTTTTACCGAATAATAAAATTAAAAACTCGTCAGATGCGGCCAAGTAAAATTGCTACTTAACTACTAGATTTAACTTCGCCTGTAGACCAATCCGGATGGGACTTTTCAGGAAAAGTAAATAGGGAAGTACAAAATATTTACACTATTTTGTTTGAAAAAAAAGGAAATGCAATAAGTAAAACAGACATATACACTATATTGCCATTGATTATGGGACACTTGCGATTTTAGACATTTTACTAAATATCTAGAAAAATACGTGAGGAATCATCTCGAAACTCTTAGTGTATAAATATAATAGTATACGTCATACATCTCCGTGAATATTTTTTACCGAAACGCCATAGGGGACCGTCAACAAATAAAAAAAGAATGAATATCTTTTGACTAACCCTGTCAAAACTAATGTAGCAAAAGCGCTCAAACTCTAGATTATGATTGAATGCCTTATTCTAATACACTGTGTTTATTTTTATGCAAATAGAATGCACACTCGCAGAGTAATTAAGGTTTTTATAAAAATGGTCCCAAATTTTTCCAAGTTTTTACATTATAATTTTCAGAGTTCTTAATATAAAATAATATTTTTTTCAGAAAATATGACAAACAACATTGCACACAGTACCATGTAATCAGAATTAAAAAATAATAAAAATTGTATGAAAAATGAGTAGGTTTACTAAATAATTTTTTATTGCGCATGCGTCAAAGATATCAAAATTTCATTTGCATATTATGTTAGCTAAATGTATAGAGCAACTTTTGTAAAAGTCTCAAAATCATAGCTTGAAAATTCTGAAAGTAATCGTTTATAGAAAAAGGACAAAATCCGTTGTTTCCAAAATGAAGCAAAAAAATGAGGGATTTTATCCAAATGCAGTAGTACATCCCATATTGTGTATTCTATATTGACACTAATCAATGAATATATGGATACAACCCCTCTTGTTTTTGCTTCATTTTGAGAATAACGGATTTTTGACTTATTCAATTGACGATTATTGTCAGAATTTTCAAGTTATGATTTTGTGACTTTCACAAAAGTTGCTCTATACAATGTTAAAACTGTTGTTAGCTTTCGTTTTTTCAAAAACTAAAACAAAATCACTTCACCTTTTTTCATTCACGTATAAAAACATTTCATATTTATTTACTTAGAAGGTGTCACAAATAAAAATTAAATTAAAGAGTTGACATGTTTCGGTTCATTAATAAGAACCGTATTCATAACATATAAAATCAGTAGAAAATTAATCATAAACATATAACAATTAATAACATTAAATTAATTACAATTAAATACAATTAATTACAATTAATACAATTAAATTAATAACATATAAAATCAGTAGAAAATTTTATACGTTGCTCTATACATTTAGCTAACTTAATATGCAAATGAAATTTTGATATCGTTGACGCATGCGCAGTAAAAAAAATATTTAGTAAACCAACTCATTTTTTATACAATTTTCATTATTTTTTAATTCTGATTACAGAGTACTGTGTGCAATGTTGTTTGTCATATTTTCTGAAAAAAATAATATTTTATATTAAGAACTCTGAAAATTATAAGGAAAAAACTTGGAAAAATTTGGGATCATTTTTATAAAAACCTTAATCACTCTGCGAGTATGCATGCTATTTGCATAAAAATGAACAAGGCCTATTACAATAAGACATTCAATCACAATCTAGAGTTTGAGCGCTTTTGCTACATTGGTTTTGACAGGGTTATTCAAAAGATATTCATTCTTTTTTAATTTGTTGACGGTCCCCTTTGGAGTTTCGGGAAAAAATCTTCACGGAGATGTATGACTTATACTATTATATTTATACACTAAGAGTTTCGAGATGATTCCTCATGTATTTTTCTAGATATTTAGTAAAATGTCTAAAATCGCAAGTGTCCCATAATCAATGGCAATATAGTGTATTTTATCATATTACTTTTTTTTACGTTTATGTTATTTTTTATGACAATGTGTGGTCATTCGGTGTACTTTTTCTACATTGTTTATTAAACAATACTCTAATATTGAAATTTTGAATTCGCAAATTTCATAAAATTTTAAAGAAAATCTACTTTAGTTTATCCTATATGTATAAGATAAATATGGATTCTCAATTATCCAGCGACTTAATTTTTTTTACATGATCTGCAATCATAAATGTTAAAAAATAGTGAATCTATATTCGATTATTAAAGAAGTCTACTTTTTTAGAAATTAGAATTTCTTTTTACAATGGAATCGTATTTAAAAAAATATATTGTTATTGTAATTATTTGGAAAATTACTTCTAATAAAAATTCGCAATAATAATAAAAAGAAAGTTCGGCACGAAATTTCAATTCAAGTAAAAAGTGTTTACATTTTCTCGAATGCAAATAAAGGACATTAGATTTAGAAAGTTTTTCATTGATTTAACATAAACGAAAGAAAAGAATACGGATGAATGTTAAAGTTTAGCATTTTTTCTTTAGGCAATATTTCAAATGAATTTCTCACAAGAACTCTTTAATTATCCATTACAGAACCTACATAAAAGGTTTTTCTTTCACTCATTTATGCTTTCAGCTTAAAAAAAAGTACGGAAAAGCTCAATTTTAAAATGTATTCAATTTTTTTTTTCTTTTCTTCTCGAAAATATAATCTATTTATATATTTTAAACAAGCAGTCTCATTCAAATTACATTAAAAATTAATCATTAGATTTTAAATTTTAAAATTCATATTTTTGTAAACTTTTTGTATGTTTAAATTACTTATTCCTTCTTATTATGCGATTAATATAGCAATAATTAAAATAATAAATACAGAAATCAGTATTTTATTTCATAAATTGAAAAAGAAACAGGAGTAGAAAAAGCAGAAGCATAAATAATTTGTATTTAATTTTACAAGTTTTTTTTTTCTGTTTCATAATGAAAACTATTGTGACAGATACTTATATAAAAAACAATGAATAATAATAAATGGCACCATTCTGACTATTTTACAATTACGTATTTTATTTTTAAATTCTAATTTTTAAGTGCTATTTTTTTCCTTTTCTTGATGAATTCATTCTTCAAAATTTTAATTTTCTGATTTTATTGGAAGATTAATAATATTTCGTAATATATTATGAGACAAACATTAAATATTTTTAAATGAAGTGTTGTTTATTGATTTTACACGCATGGAAAAAAATGCTTGTTTATGTATTGCAATTTTTCCTTATTTTTGATTTTTATTTAACAAAATTTCAATACAAGATCCTAATACACATTTATGAGTTATTCAATAAGTTGTCATATAAAAGTAGTCTAAAATTTAAACAGAAAATTCCCTTGGAAAATAAAGAATAATTGTTGAAGACTTCACTTTAAATTTCACTCGAAGATTATATTTTTAGCTAATTCATTTTGGGGGGAACTTGAAACGCAAAATATATAATTGCTTCTGTCATTATAAATGTTTTATATAAGCAAGCAAAATAAGTTTTATCTATTAAAAGAAAACTCACTTATTACTTTTTGAAATTTAAAACTGAATAATGATGTATTCTTTTGTATGTATAGATATCTTGTTTGCTGTTACATTTTTCTTTATAAGATTAAACAGCTAAGAAGGATAATGTATCGATTTAATACCACTGGAAATTCTAAACTCAAAAGAAATAAATATATAAACACATTTTAGAACACTTTTTGTCACCAATTTTATAACACATTAATGCGTTGTTAATTTCAAAACTTTATTTATAAAACGTTTTTTGTGTTGTAAATGTGTTCTTAATATATTGCAAATGTGTTGCTACCTAGAAATGAGTTCTGTAAAACTTTTTGTTAATTTTGTTAAAACAGTCCTAATAAAAATATTTTCTAACAATAATGTTTTGTTGCACAACGCTTTGCTACCAAATTAACAACGCCACACACCACACAATTTAGACCACTATAAAATAACACATACAAAACTCATTCAAAACTCTTTCTTCATGATGCCTTTAAAATGAGACAATTTTAGAAAGAAAATTGTCTGTTAATATTATAAATAATAGACAGAGGACTTTAATCCACAGAGTTGAAAGTTATTGCAAACTGATGGAATCCAAAAATGTGAAACAAAGAAATATGTGAAAATATTATCTGACTTAATTAATAATCTGACTTAATTCTATAATTATGGGTGAAAAAAGAATATAGCATCACGTTTCGACCTTTACGATTGCTGATGTTTCCACTAATTACGTATCTATTCCGTATTATAAATATGTTCCTGAAGAAAATTTTGGTCTTTTGAAGTCGTATAATATAGGTACAGCATTCAAGACAAAAATGTTTTAAACAATTTGCTTTGTAAGTTCAAACACTAGAATCTATCCATTTCTTATAATAAGATCGATTTATAATATATCTTGTAAAAATTGCGACTCTTTGTATATTGGCGAAACTGGTCGTAATTGCGCCATTCACCTAGTCGAACATAAACGATCCTATAAAAGTGAAAATCTGCTGCCTAAATTCGTACTGCATTATCTAGTTACCGATCATAGCACAGATGTCGCAAGTACGTCAATAGTTAGATAGAGTTGCAACAATTTAAAATATAGATTTTATCTAGAAGGTTGTTTCATATGTAAGCAAAGTTTACCTATTACTGTATCCAGCGGAGTTACACATGAATCCACAGTCTTCCTTCGATATATACCTTAAAAGAGTATCTGATTTTAAATACTACTAATTTTAAACTATATATATGATAACTGTTTTCCCCATATAGTAAAAATAAGGAATAGAGATGAAGTATGGTTGATGGAGTTGAAGCCAAAAATGTAACCCTAAAATCCGCTACAACCGCGTAATTTCGCAAAAAAAATTATTAATAGAGTTTTAAAATCATAATACAAAGGAATGATACTTTAGTACGCTTAAATATAAGCAGATCGTTTTCAATTAGAGACAAAAATGCACGGCTGATGTCAAATAATTTCATACATGCTTACATGCTCCAAGAGATTATTTGGTAAGGGCCGAAAAATGGCATTTAAATATGCGCAATTACGCATATTTTACAAAATATGCGTAATTGCGCATGTTTTTATGCCGTAAAAACATTTTACAAAATGTTTTTACGGCATACTGCACTTCAATCTAGCTTTTACTTCTATATGTTTTACTTGTCATTTTGATGTTTTTACACTGATTTTTATTTATTTATTGGTTTATTTATTTTTTCGTTTCTGTAAAATAAGAGTAAGCCTATAGAACATTTCTGAAACGTTTCATAGGAAATATTTATGCTTCCTGTGAAATATGGATAATGTTTTTGTTATCAGCAGAAATTTTCCTCGTATTAGACAGGATGATTACTATGACTTATCTGGGGGAATTTAATAAACATATAAAGTTCAAGTAATTTTCATGGAATGTTTCTTGGAAATAATAGGCAATTGATCTGCCCATTTATTCCCTGAAACGTTTGCAGATTTTGTTTTACTTATTAATTACCCATCATACGTAGTATAGAGTAAGTCTTGCAATCGTTTTGAAAATCGAAAAAAAAATTTTGACGGATTTACACGTTTTAGATAGTGAAGATTCCGAAAAATTTATTTTTAGAAAAAAAAATTTGCCGTCCGTCCTTCTGTCTGTCTGTCTGTAAACGCTCTATCTTCCAAACAAATTGAGACAGAGACTTGAAATTTTGTATGTAGTTAGTATGTAAGAATGGGACGAAGCCTATTTAATATCAGCAACCTCGATTATCCAGAACTATTTTTTTCGAACCCTCGAAAACTTTGTTCTGATGAAAGGTATATAAAAATTTTCGAATTTTTTTTGTTTTAAGGAATGGACGTAAAAGACAATAAAATAACACACATTTTGCATATAGAACGAAGTCGATCGGATTATTAGTTGCCGGGATATTTGTAATCCTGTTTTCCACATTATTCGATTTTTCATAACCCTGTATTTCATTTAAATTTCAATTCAGAGGTATATTTTAATTGGAAATGAGACGCTTAATCCGACACAGTTAATTTTTAGTTAATAGAATTATTATTTTTGGAGTTATAAGGATGTTTCTTTTACGCAGTTCGGTGCTACTTGAGTAGTTTGGCGTTTTATATAATTTGTCGAAATTGGTACATGAGCAGTTCTTTAATATAGCATTACTATGTATATTAACAATATTTAAATTTTGTTTATGAATTGCAATGCATTGTATAAATAGTTTTCACATGTTTTATTTTCATATACATATCCATGATGGGTAAGTATTACGGTGACCCCCAACGACTAGTCTTAACTCGCATTAAGAATGCGTTATCATGACACTAACTGCACGCTGGTTAAAAATACAGATTTAAATGCATGTGGATTATTTTATGTATGTTCACCGATTACGCTGAGGAACTGAGATCGATTAAACTGAAATCGATTAAACTGAGGAATCGATTCCCGCGTTTTACTTTTAATTGAAAGAAATTGGTGTCATTTAAGCCTCATCAAAATTGGTTTTGTATTTTTTTTAAATAAAGAAAGAATAAGAAATATTAATTAACATTTTTATAAATATATCAATAATATGAGATTTTTTGGTTGGAAAGAGAGCATTTTAAAAGCTTATATTAATTTCAAAGTTGCCTTTATCGTTATGCTGTCAACGTTTCTGAGGAATACATTTTTCAAATTTGGTATGAATTGACTTTTAGAAATTTCACTATGTATGACGTATTTAATAGCGTAATTGTATTTTAATTTTCTGCAGACCATAAAGATAAATCATGAAAAATCTTATTTATTTATTTTATTTTTTTAGCATTAATGTAAACTTTGATAGAATGAAATGTTTTCCGTTCCTTGAAACTTATCAATCATAGAAATTTATTGAAAAAATTTAAAACTAAATAAAATCGTACTGCTTAGAGTTTATAAAATATGGGTTATTTTCTATGATTGATCTAAATCCCTCACTGTCAAATTTACGTACTACAAATTATCTGTAATAACATAATAATATTTAATATGCAAAATCAGATTCCTGTTTAAATTTAAAACATGTAATAAGATTTGAGAGAATTATAATAAAAGTATCGATCTCTATTAAATTCATTACGTTCAATCCTGACATATTGAAAAGTAAAACAATAAAATTCAGCAGGATAACTTTAATTAAATTTTCCTTGTAGAAATTAATCTTCGTTACCTGTAAATTCAAGTCTTAAATATCCTTTTTTTTTCTTTTTTTTTGCTTAGATTAAAATTAATAAAAGATCAAATCAAGCTTTTTATATACGCATTCAATTTCCATAAAATTTAAATATTGATTATTTAGTGATTATTAAATATTTATTATTTTAAGAATATGTTTTTTTCACGAATACACATTCATGAAAGCGATACTATTCAAACAAAATTTAGTAAATTTAGCGGGCATATATAATACTGATATATATATATATATATATATATATATATATATATATATATATATATATATATATATATATATATATATACAGGGTGTTTCAAAATAACGTAGACAAATTGATATGACAAATCAGGCATACGACAAGGATAAAAAAATCACATAGGAACATAGGGCCGCAAACCGCTTGTTGAGTCACAAATACAGGGTGTTTCATCTTAACTCAATTTGGGATGACGGTAATAAATTTCAGAAAAATGAAGTAAATTATAAGAAAATATTTAATAGACATTCTCACCTTCGTTTTAAATGTGATAACACCAATTAAAAGTGGTAGAAGTTTGCATTATGCGCACCAGCAATACGCACATGGCACCTCACATTTCGGACTGAGATAATAAGTTTATATGGTATCAGCGATTGCTTGAACAATATGTTTTTCCAGATCTTTTCGCAATGTTATCGCATTTCACACAAAATTGGGTACATATCGTTCCATTTTCATTACGATGTTATTATTTTTCGAGAAATTATGACTTTCAAACCGGATGTATCTAGAATGAAACACCCTGCATTTGTGACTCAATAAGTAGTTTGCGGCCCTATGTTCCTATGTGATTTTTTATCCTTGTCGTATGTCTGATTTGTCATATCAATTTGTCCACGTTATTTTAAAACATCCTGTATATATATTTGTCATTATACGCTTCAACAATCAATATGACATTTATAAATATACATATATGAACTGTGCTAGTATTTTCTGCTTATGAAAAAATAGTTTTTATGTTTCATATTATGCAAAAACTATTTTTTCATACCTGTAAAACTGTAAGAAAATATGAATTTAAAAACGATGTGTGAATGATGTTTTTGAGAACATATAATAAACATAAATCTAGTCGTTGGGGGCCACCGTAATACTTACCCATCATTAATCTGCATATGAAAATAAAACATGTGAAAACTATTTATACAATGCATTGCAATTCCAAAACAAAATTTATATATTGTCAATATGCATAGTAATGCTCTATTAAAGAACTGCTGATGTACCAATTTCGACAAATTATATGAAACGCCAAACTACTCAAGTAGTACCGAACTGCGTAAAAGAAACATCCTTATAACTCTAAAAATAATTATCATATTCACTAACGGTTTCTTGCATCGAGTTAAGTGTCTCATTTCCAATTAAAAGATATCTTTGAATTGAAATTTGAATGAAATACAGGATCATGAAAGATCAAAGAATGGGGAAAACAGGATTAGAAGTATCTCGACAACTAATAATCCGATTGACTTCGTTTTTTATGCAAAATTTGTGTTAATTTATTGTCTTTTACGTCTATTTCTTAAAATAAGAAAATTCAAAAATTTTTATATACCTTTCATCAGAACGAATTTTTCGAGAGTTCGAAAAAAATAGTTCCGGATAATCGAGGTTACTGATATTAAATAGGTTTCGTCCCATTTTTACATACTAAGAACATACAAAAATTCAAGTCTCTATCTCAATTTGTTCGGGAGATAGAGCGGTTACAGATCGACAGACAGACAGACAGACAGACACACAGACGGACGGACGGCAAATTTTTTTTTTCTAAAAATATGTTTTTCGGAATCTCCAGTGACCGAAACGTGTAAATCCGTCAAAAATTTTTTTTCGATTTTCAAAACGATTGCATGACTTACCCTATACTACGTATGATGGGTAAGTAAAATTAACAAAATTAAAAGACATTTCATTAAAATTAATTTAATACTTAAAATTTAAATCGGAATTTAAATCAAATCAAATAAATATATTTTTTAATCTTGCATATTAACTGACTGAAATAAACTTTTATATTGTATTACAAAAATTGGAATTTTTCCTGGATCACTAAAATTAGGATAAATAGGTAGAATAAAATAAATTTTTAGTAACAATTATTTTACCAAATGTGGTTATAAACAATTTCGTATTTACTATTTTAAAATATATGTAAATATAAAAGTGTATTAGAAGTCTGTGACTGCTCTATAAATAAATATATATTTGTTTATTTATATATAACCATTGATGGTACTACACTATATGAGCCATTGAATTTAATAGAAAATTACCACATTGATTTATGGGGGGGGGGAATAAATAAATAAATAAAATTAATACAAATGGAATTTGCAGAACTAAAGCAGAATTGTCAAGCCCCAAATACTTTATAGCTACAAATGTGTGGCGTGTGGTAAAAGTGTGGTTTCATCATCATATTAGCCATGAAAAAGCAAAATAATACAAATTTGGGGCTACCATCATACACAAAACCAAATTTAAAAGGAAGAAAAAACATCAAAAACGAAAAGTAACAAAATTACTAAATTGGATAGAAAATTAAAAAGAGAAAAATAATAAAACATTTTATAAAACTTAAACTCGCATTTGCAATCTGTTAACAGAAAAAAATGTACCATACATTAAAATGTAAACAAAATCATTTAATTTGACTGTGCTAACCTAAACTCAATATCTCAATATAAGTTGAACTAAGAAATAAAAATAGATAATTAATATATACATTTACTACACTTAAAAATAGCATTTTAGGAATCCAATTTGTTAGAGGTTAGGTGCAAATTAATCATGGAAATTAATTAAATTATACACTATATTGCCATTGATTATGGGACACTTGCGATTTTAGACATTTTACTAAATATCTAGAAAAATACATGAGGAATCATCTCGAAACTCTTACTGTATAAATATAATAGTATACGTCATACATCTCCGTGAAGATTTTTTACCGAAAAGCCATAGGGGACCGTCAACAAATTAAAAAAGAATGAATATCTTTTGAATAACCCTGTCAAAACTAATGTAGCAAAAGCGCTCAAACTCAAGATTATGATTGAATGCCTTATTGTAATACACTGTGTTCATTTTTATGCAAATAGCATGCACACTCGCAGAGTAATTAAGGTTTTTATAAAAATGGTCACAAAATTTTCCAAGTTTTTCCATTATAATTTTCAGAGTTCTTAATATAAAATAATATTTTTTTCAGAAAATATGACAAACAACATTGCACACAGTACTCTGTAATCAGAATTAAAAAATAATCAAAATTGTATGAAAAATGAGTAGGTTTACTACATAATTTTTTACTGCGCATGCGTCAAAGGTATCAAAATTTAATTTGCATATTATGTTAGCTAAATGTATAGAGCAACTTTTGTAAAAGTCTCAAAATCCTAGCTTGAAAATTCTGAAAGTACTCGTCTATAGAAAAAGGACAAAATCCGTTGTTACCAAAATGAAGCAAAAAAATGAGGGATTTTATCCAAATGCAGTAGTACATCCCATATTGACACTAATCAATGAATATATGGATACAACCCCCCTTGTTTTTGCTTCATTTTGAGAATAACGGATTTTCGACTTATTCAATTGGCGATTATTGTCAGAATTTTCAAGTTATGATTTTGTGACTTTCACAAAACTTGCTCTATACATTTAGCTAACATAATATGCAAATGAAATTTTGATATCGTTGACGCATGCGCAGTAAAAAATTATTTAGTAAACAACTCATTTTTTATACAATTTTCATTATTTTTTAATTCTGATTACAGGGAACTGTGTGCAATGTTGTTTGTCATATTTTCTGAAAAAAAAAATAATATTTTATATTAAGAACTCTGAAAATTATAAGGAAAAAACTTGGAAAAATTTGGGATCATTTTTATAAAAACCTTAATTACTCTGGAAGTATGCATGCTATTTGAATATAAATGAACAAGGCTTATTACAATAAGGCATTCAATCACAATCTAGAGTTTGAGCGCTTTTGCTACATTAGTTTTGACAGGGTTATTCAAAACATATTCATTCTTTTTTAATTTGTTGACGGTCCCCTTTGGAGTTTCGGGAAAAAATCTTCACGCAGATGTATGACTTATACTATTATATTTATACACTAAGAGTTTCGAGATGATTCCTCATGTATTTTTCTAGATATTTAGTAAAATGTCTAAAATCGCAAGTGTCCCATAATCAATGGCAATATAGTGTATAAATAATATTAATAGAAATTAATTCATGTAACTATACAGACAATTATCCATACATTAGTCTCAAATGAACAACCTGTATAAAATGTTTGCAATTTAGCAAATGCATCTCATCTTCTCAGCTTTTTTCTAAATAAGTAACCATTGCGTATTAGCCAAATAACATCACCTTCCGCCTTACTATAGTACCTACCCACCCAGCGATCCTATTACATACGTTTTTCTACATGTTTTTTACATTTTTACTTTATTATTATTATTTTGTGTTTTATAATTTTTAATACAATATTTACGCAATGTGTTAAATATTTTTAAGATCATGTAAAAATTAATTGTATGTTAAAGTATATATGACTTTTTTAGGATAACCATTATTTAGTGCATCATAAATTAGCTTTTTAATATTTGCATTAATAAGATGAGAATAACATAAATATTTTATTCTATATAAATGATTAAGAATTATTTTACACAGAATTATGAAGACAGGATTTAAAATTATTAAATGTATTAACTTTAAAATTAAATTCGTCCCGTTTGTCACATATATAAGTTATTAATTTGTTTTCTTTTTAATATAATTTTAATGTTAGAAAGCAAGATTTTTTTAAATTTCTAAATTAGTTGAATAATCTACTGGAAATTGAGATATACTGGCATTATCAGTGTCTATTAAAATTATATCATCAATATACCTATATAAATGTATTTTATTATTAACATATTTACGTTCATAATCATATAAATTGAAGTCTGATAATATAGCTGATGTATAAACATCTTGTGGCATACCAATTTTTTGTATATATATTGTGTTAGCTTGCATTATATTTATTATAGATAATGAAATTTGTTTATATATATCTATACTAGCTGACCCGCCCGGCGTTGCCCGGATCCGTATTAACAATATTAAATGAACTTGAAATTTGTATGATTTTATCATTAACTCGTTACATGAAGAAATGCATTGTCTGAAATACGTAGCCACTGACTGTGTGAAAAATCGGCTTTAAAAACAACAACTAATATTAAGCTCTAAAAATACTCAAAATGAGCAATGGAAAACGCGGGAGGGAATATGTATCCAACGATTGAATGATTTTTGTGTTAAACAGTTGATATTTACCCGTAAAAATCACTGTTAAGTCATGTAACTAATTATTATTTTCACATGCAAATCCCAAGTGAAACATTTTGAATTTCAAACTAATTATATCACACTTAAATCCGACTATACCATGAATGAAATCGATACACGATGGTAGCTAAAAGATTGGTATATAGTAGTATAATTTGAGAGCTATTTAACAAAAGTAAGTGTTATTTTTAATCAAATCTTGCGCAATGTTCACTCTGTCTATAAATTCCTAACCTTAAACTTTTGTACCGTAACCAGAACCTGTCTGTAACCTAACAGGGACTTAACAGTACCCTACCGTAAATTAAATATAACAGAAATGTAACATAGCCTTCACTTTATTGTAATATATCCTTATTCTAACCGTAACATAAATGCAATTTAACTTTAACCTAACTTTGACGTAAATAATATAATAGAAAAGAACCATTTTAAAAAATAACTATTTCTTCGTAAAATATGCTTCAGCTGTAATTCATTTCTTTCAATTCGTTTCATTAATACAGAATTCCTTCCTCGTGCTTTTGTTTGAGACATTAAAATTTCAGCAATAAATGGTTCAATATAGCAAACCTTTTTTCAGTTTACTTCGCCTCCACCTATCTTTTTCTACATGGTGTACAGCAGCTGCGATAAAAAAAAATATCCTCATTTAAACTGACAGTTTGCCAGTCTATGAATTTTAAAGGTCTGTCCCAGCTTTTTCAATTATTTCTGCGAAAATTTTATGCAACCAATCAACCATAAGAAAATGAAAGGGAAAAAAAGCGAAAAAGGCGATTTTTTATGAGAGTGAGCTTTGGAATTTAATCAATTACTCAGTTAATAAATAGAATTTTGAAATTCTGAGCTTCTGGTGCATCAGGAGAGACATTGGACTACTCTCAAAAAAATTTTGAGCTTCGTACGTGGTGTAGATTTTGCGAGCTATCGCAGACACACAGACACACACACACAGACAGACAGAGCGTTTTGTTCTTTTATTAGTATAGATATATATATATACATAAGTTTGTGTAATAAAGCTCATCGCTGACGAGGCTTGCAGCCTATTGTTTTGGTATTTTGATTGTTGAATTTTTAATTTTAAGGGAGTTTTGCTTTGTGAGGGGGGTGCTAGTTCTTGCTAAATTAATAACTTTGAAGGTATATTTTTAATGTATGTGTTTTACTGCAGTGTTTCGGCGCAATTCACATGAATATATATTGTTTATTGTTGATTATTTTGTAACGGTAAACCCACGGTGAGCGTCATTTGTAACGTTAGGTTGGTCGTGGTGGAGGTTAAATGTAGACATACTCAGTAATTTAGGATAAAATAACAAAGTTTATTAAAGTGATAATGGCTGAAGGGAAGTGGAGCCAGTCTTAAATTTACACAACTGAAAACACTATGAACAGCTAAATCATACTCACAGGCTTCGGCCTAGCTCAGTCGGGGCACCTACTAACACTTCTCACTATCTTCTGGCTGAGCTGCTAAACAAAGCTTGATTAAACAGCCCGTGGCTGTGGGTAATTCTTTATTTTACAAATAATCAAAAATGGAACTACTGTAAATTCTCTTACCACGGCCGAATCTCAAATGAACTATCCAAACTTCTTTCCACTTCACTGGAGGCCGTCGCTACTTCCTATTCGCTAGCACTTCGCTGAACAATAATTCACTTCGCTTGTCTAATGGCAGAGAGCCTCACTCGCTGGCTGCTGGCTAATGCCAGAGACACGCCAGAGACACTCAAACCCAAGCTTTTATATGCTGCAAACTGAGATACTTCACATTAACATATTACTAATAACCGCAAGCTAACTGTAAAATCCGAAAGAGCACACACACTCTACAAAGTTAAAGTAAAAGAGAGGATAGATGTCGCTTTTACGCTTACACTTGTTAAATTATTGACGTCACGATCTCAGAAATACTAGAGTGCCTTTCTGCAAAGGTCACTCCCTCACAATTTTACATATTGGATATTGGATATATATATATATATATATATGTATGTATTACAAATTTAAAATTTTTTTCGCCAAAACTAACCTTTATACTATCTTAATTTTTGATTAGTTGTGACGATTTAAGGAGAACTCGAATTATTTCCACTGGTTAAAAAAGAAACACACAGTCATGCCAAGCGAGGGAAAAAACAAAATAAATAAATAAATGTAGAAGATCCAATAATTAGTCATGGGCTGCTGTAAATTCATTTATTAAATTCGTAATAATGAGGAAGGAAAAGCTCCTTTTGCAAAAATTCCATCATTATTTCAGCGAGCTGTCCTCATCGAAGAAGCAACCCAAGAAATCGTCTTTTTCATCTCGAGACTTCCACCTTTTTTTAAACTAAAAAGAAAATTCTGGAACATTCTGTAACCTCAAACCATCATTCTTTTATGTAAACAGAATTCTTGTCCAGCTACGAGGCTATTTTCCACAGACGATAAATTTATTTAAAAAAAAATATTATTTAACCAATTTATAATTGACTCAGAATTTTAAATATCTTAGGCAGACGATTTTTATAAATGATTAATTTTAAGAGAAAAAGAAAAGAAATGAATTTATTAATATGCGCACATCAAAGGTTGACGTAGGAAAAATAAATAAATAGATAAAATAAAATAATGATATTTTTGAAAGATATGGTTTTGGAATAAATTTAATAAGACTTTCTTAAAAAGGGTTGATAAAAACATAGAAGAAATCAGTTTTATTTGGAATATTAAGAAATAAAATTTTAATTAAGAATATTTTTAATTTAGAGCCATCTTTTTAAATTTATGCATACTGGAATAATGTTTTTTAAGGCAAATTAAGAATTTATATGTCTGCATAAGGATTAACAGATTAGATTTAGAAACAAGATTTTAATTTAATAATTTGAAGTAAGTACGGAATATTATTATAAGAAAATTAAGATAGTATAAAGGTTAGTTTTGGCGAAAAAATTTTAAATTTGTAATATTATCCCCCCTCCCCAAGACCTTGTATGAAATTGATAGTTAAATAAAACTACAAGTTCAGACAACAGAAATATAATAATTTAGAAAAGTTAAATTTTGGAATAAAACTGTCAAACTCAGGAAGCCAAGAGATGGAAGAAAAGAAAATTAACGCAATATAAAAAATATTAGCGATTAAAATAAAATAGTTAAGAGAAAATAATTCTGAATTAAATTTAGGTAGGAGCATTTCCCTGAAAGAAATACAATAATGTTACAACATCACTTACCATTTGTAAGTGCATAGGAGATAATACATATAATAACAGTAAATAAGTTATGAATATTAATAAGCAAGAGATAAAAATATAATAAAAACAATAAAAATTCGTTCTCATGGAAGTTTAAATAATTACAATGACTTAATGCATAGTTTATTTTAAATAAGTCCTTTAAATGAAACAAGTCTTTCAATAGTATTTATAAAAGAGTCTTTTCCAATGTTCTCTGAATACAGTCTCTTTAATTAAAAATCTTCAAACCTAGTTTAATCTTTGGTTTTAATGTTATGATGGATCCAACATCTTTCAATAATACATCATATATATACACTTTTAAAAATAAAACCAATGTAATTCAGATATTACCATAGCAATAATTCATTGAAACCAGTCTATGCCTAATTAACATGATGAAATGAACAAAAATTAAATCCTAATTAAATCATTTAAAGTTTGAAGTGATATAGAGAGCAGATTACCCAAATTATGAAAGGTAAATGGATAAATAGACAGTAGAAGTCTTTTGTGTTAAATTACTCATCAGGGGTGCAGAGCCCAATAAAAAAGCAAAACATCTAAAAAGTTTCTATTACAATTTGTGCTATAAGCTAAAAAATTCGACCTATAATGCATCCAACTGGATGGATTTAATTTACTATTTCTAAATAGTAAAAGAGGGATCCGATTGAAATAACAATATTGAGAATATAACTATATTAAAATATATAATAAATATTAAAATCATTTAATTATAATAATTTTTTCAATTAATTTTCAGCAGTGAAATTACGCTTGCAATTATTGAATATTTAAGATGTGACTATCACATTGCTTTAAAGTCGTGGAACGATTATAGTGAAAAAAATGTCCAAACCGGGGATCGATTCCGGAACCCTTGGAATATTTACCAAACATATCCCTTGCATAAGCAATAAAATAGGTGAACAAGATTAGGCACATGCTATATCACATTTAAAATCTACATGTGACGCAGTATAATGTTAAAGGTTACAGTTAGCATAAGAAAGATAGATGATAAAATTAAAATAATAACAGTAATTATGTATTAAAAAATTAGTAGATCATACGTTATATTATACCACTCAAACTACAAGTAAAATTAATAATTATTACTAACTAGCAGGGGAGACCGAGCTTAGCTCGGTCAAAATTAACTTTGTGTTCAATTCGATATAGTATTTTCACTGTATCATTAACTCTGTATTATTACTGTAAAACATGTTTATAATAGTATTCTTTAGAAAAACAATCAATAAGAAAACTATGTTTTTATACGCATATTTATAAATTTTATTTTATTTTAAATTTTACAACGAAAGGACATCGATCTAAATCACTTTTTTTAGCTCGACTCTGATTGGTTTAACCATGGATCTCGAATCCTCTTAAGAATGTATAAAAAAATTCTTTACATTCTGAAAGACAATATTTTTTGCTAGATATAGCCAAATTTTGAGCCATTCTTTCATTTGGCTCCAAATACGTGTTTTGGTTTTCGTAATATTTATAGTCGATTTTTTGGCCATATGTCGCCAATATTTTGTCAAATATCACCAAGTTATTGGCTTTTGCCATATTCTCGTGACCCTGACCCGTATTACCCAAAATGAGCCACTAATCAAATTTGATCAAGCATGTGACATAGCTCAATCGTCTTCAGGTAATCAAAAACAGTAGAATATAAAATTGTATCAAAATCGTTTAAGCCATTTTTTAGATAAAATTAGCTTGGCAGCATTCAGCGAAATGACCACTAATATAATTTTGTTTAACATGCGACTCAGCCCAATAGTCTTCTCGTGACAAAAAACGTTTTGTTTCAAAATTTAGGTAAAATTGATTGAGTCGTTGTTATATATAATTAGAATGACCCTAGCTCATTAAGACCCAAAATGACCCACTAATAGAATTTTCGCGAGCGTGTGTCCAAGTCAAATGGTTTTCTCTTGCTCAAAAACGATATAATACAAAGTATAGTCAAAATGGTGAGTACCATTTTCTATATAAAATTAGCATGACCCATCATGACCAACAATAACACTTATAATCGAAATCTCTCGAACGTGTGGCCTAGCTCTTTAGTTTTAGCATGCTGAAAAACATTAGATACAAAATTTAGATAAAATCGATTGAGCCGTTTTTTAGATATAGTTAGTTTGACCCTGACCCCTTATAATCCAAAATGAGCCATTGATCGTATTTTCTCAAAAATCTGTCCGAACCCAAGGATTTTCTTGTGACCGAAAACGGTAAAATACAAAATTTAATCAAAATTGCACGAAACGTTGTCTAGATAAAATTAGAATGACCCAAAAGTGGCCCACTAATCGAAATTTCTCGAACATGTGACCTACCCTAATGATTTTCTCATGCCAAAAATATGTTGTATACAAAATTTCGTTAAAATCGACCCACCCATTCTTTAGATATAGCTTGACTTTGACTCATTAAGACCCACAAATGACCCTTATAATCAAAAGCTCTCGAATATGTGACTTAGTCCATTAGTTTTCTCGTTTCTAAAAATTGTTACATGCAGAATTTCGTTAAAATTGATCCTGCCGTTCTTTAATTATACATAGCTTGACCCAGACCCTTCATGATCCAAAATGACCCATTAATCGAAATGTTTCGAACATGTAACCTAGTCCAATGATTTTATCGTGCCAAAAAAATGTTGCATACAAAGTTTCATTAAAATCGATCCACCTGTTCTTTAGATATAGTTTGACCATGACCCATTATGACCCATCATGACCCACAAACGACCCTCATAGTCGAAATCTCTCAAACATGTGATTTAGCCCATTAGTTTTCTCATGTCAAAAAATTGTCACATACAAAATTTCGTTATAATCCATCACGCCGTTCTTTAAATATAAATAGCTTGACCCAGACTCTTAATGACCCAAAATGACCCATTAAATGAAATTTTTCGAACATGTAACCTAGTCCAATGATTTTATCGTGCCAAAAAAATGTTGCATACAAAATTTCGTTAAAATCGATCTACCTGTTCTTTAGATATAGGTTGACCATGACCCATTATGACCCATCATGACCCACAAATGATCCTCATAGTCGAAATCACTCAAACATGTGATTTAGCCCATTAGTTTTCTCATGTCAAAAAACTGTTACATACAAAATTTCGTTATAATCCATCACGCCGTTCTTTAAATATAAATAGCTCGACCCAGACTCTTAATGACCCAATATGACCCATTGAAATTTTTTCTCGAACATGTAACCTAGCCCAATGTTTTTCTCGTGCCCGAAAACCATAGAATGCAATTTTTAGTGAAAATTGCGTGAGAAAATCGCTAGATAAAAATAGCATGACCCACAATGACCCCAAAAATGACCCACTTACCGAATTTTCTCGAACATGTTACCTAATCCAATGGTCTTCTTGTAATCCAAAACGATAAAATATAAAATTTGGTCGAAATCGTTAGAGCCGTTTTTTAAATAAAAATGGCTTGACCCACAATGACCCAAAAATGACCCACTAATCCAAATTTTTCGAACATATGACCCAGCTCAATTGTTTTCTCGTGCCAAAAAACGATTGGATACAAAATTTCCTTAAAATCGATCCAGCCGTTCTCTAGATATAAATAGCTTGATCCTGACCCATTATGACCCAAAATGACCCAATAATCGAATTTTCTCGAACATGTGACCTAGCCCAATGGTCTTCTCGTGCCCGAAAATGGTAAAATCCAAATTTTTGCGAAAATCGTTAGAGCCGTTTTTGAGATAAAATTTACCCACACACACACACACACACACACACACACACACACACACACACAATTTTTGCTCGCATTATAGTATAAGATAATAAGGTATTACTATTTAGAACAATTATCAATAGTACTGTTTTAATTTTCAGCTGAAAAATAAAAATTAAGACTATTTTTTCAAATACACAAAAACAAACACACAAGCACCATTAGTGTTGCCATCTGGCAGACTAAACTTATTTTTCATTTATGTGGCTGCCATCTATTGTAAATAAATAAAAAAATATTATTTAAAATGCATGAGAGTCTTATTTTTAGAGTAATTCTATTCCAATAATTTTACAAGTATTTTTGTTATCCAAACTATACATATACATATATATATATATATATATAATATATGTGGTTATACACATATATTACATATATTTATTATATAACCAGGTTGTTACGGTTATCTTTCGAAATTATTAAACAGATTAATGAAAAACTTCGCGAAGTGTAAGAATTTTCACACTGCTGTGTAACACAGTTTAAGTCAGAGGAATGTTTAAACAGTAACTTTGATTGTTTTGAAAGGTTTTTTTTTTTAGCTGTGCAATTTTGAAGCTGAGTTTTCGCTGGCCTCTGCTCTTGCATATTTCTTGTTTTTCCGCCAGGTCTCGACGGATAAATAATTTTGTTAATACAAAACCGGTTTAACCTTCACTAAACGTCACAAGCGGTGTGACCCGTCTCCAATGGTTTATTAAGCTATTGCATAGCTTTTATCACGGGCTTTGAGCGCGCCGACCGAATCCAAAAATTCCGTAACGCGAAAAATCCTAACACATCCGTAACGAAAAAACCTAACACTCGGCTAACTTCGTTTCACTTCGGCAGACTTCGGCATGGTATCCTTCGGTAGACTTCGGCAGACATTGACGCGGTATTTTTCAGATATTTAGAGGATATCAAGTCTCAAACTTATATATCTTATTTCAGTTACTATAAATCTATAGTTTCAATAATAAAAATTTCTGATAGAATGTGTATAGAAAAGAATCGTTTTAAGATAAAACAAGGTAGGATAATGTAGCTTTTGGTGAGTGGAGACCCGCCCAATGGTGAGGATCGAAAAATTTAAAATGCTTATAACTCGCGATTTAATTTTCGTAGCGCGGCCAAATTTTGTTTGGTAATTTATTATGAGACAGTGTTAATTTTTGGTGAAAGGAGACCCCCCCCCCCCACGGTGAGGGTCAAAAAATTTAAAATGCTTATAACTCGCGATCTAATTTTCGCATCGAGGCCAAATTTTGTTTGGTAATTTATTATAAGACAGTGTTAATTTTTGGTGAAAGAGGACCCCCCCCCCCCATGGTGAGGGTCGAAAATTTTAAAATGCTTATAACTCGCGATCTAATTTTCGTAGCGCGGCCAAATTTTGTTTGGTAATTTATTATGAGAGAGTGTTAATTGTTGGTGACAGGAGACCCCCAAGTTGAGGGTCGAAAAATTTAAAATGTTTATAACTCGCGATCAATTTTCGTAGCGCGGCCAAATTTTGTTTGGTAATTTATTATGAGACAGTGTTACTTTTGGTGACAGGAGACCCCCCACGGTGAATGTCGAAAAATTTAAAATGCTTATAACTCGCGATCAATTTTCGTAGCGCGGCCAAACTTTGTTTGGTAATTTATTATGAGACGGTGTTAATTTTTAGTGACAGGAGATCTCCCATGGGGAGGGTCGAAAATTTTAAAATGCTTATAACTCGCGATCTAATTTTCGTAGTGCGGCCAAATTTTGTTTGGTAATTTACTATGAGACAGTGTTACTTGTGGTGACAGAAGACCCCCCACGGTGAGGGTCAAAAATTTAAAATGCTTATAACTCGCGATCTAATTTTCGTAGCGCGACCAAATTTTGTTTGGTAATTTATTATCAGACAGTGTTACTTTTGGTGACAGGAGATCCCCTATGGTGAGGGTCGAAAAAGTTAAAATGCTTATAACTCGCGATCTAATTTTCGTAGTGCGGCCAAATTTTGTTTGGTAATTTATTATCAGACAGTGTTACTTTTGGTGACAGGAGACCCCCCCCCCACGGTGAGGGTCAAAAATTTAAAATGCTTATAACTCGCGATCTAATTTTCGTAGCGAGGCCAATTTTTGTTTGGTAATTTATTATCAGACACTGTTACTTTGGGTGACAGGAGATCCCCCATGGTGAGGGTCGAAAATTTTAAAATGCTTATAACTCGCGATCTAATGTCCGTAGCGGGGCCAAATTTTGTTTGGTAATTTATTATGAGACAGTGTTAATTTTTGGTAACAGGAGATCCCCCATGGTGAGGGTCTAAAAATTTAAAATGCCTATAACTCGCGATCTAATTTTCGTAGTGCGGCCAAATTTTGTTTGTAATTTATTAAGGTATTGCATAGCTTTGATCGCGGCGAAAGAGTCTAGAAATTCCGTAAGGAGAAAAAAAAACCTAACACTCCGGCTAACGTCGCTTCAGTTTAGCAGACTTCGGCCCTCTATCCTTCGGTAGACTTCGGCAGACATTGGCGCGGTATTTTTCAGATATTTTGAGTATATCAAGTCTTAAACTTATGTTTTTTATTTCAGCTACCATAAACTTATAGTTTCAATGATAAAAATTCCTGATTAACCTACATGTATTGTAAGATAATAAAAGTATTTTAAACGATATTAACTTCACATTTGTTCAATACAAGAAAAAAATTGTTATCGGTCATCACGCTCAAAATGTTTAACTTGAATTAATATCAAAGACAAAAAAAAACTGCATAAATAAAAAATAAATAAATAAATATAATTGCATAAGTTGATAAAAAATGCTATGCAACAGCTTTACCGCGGCAGTCCCCGAGTGCTACACGTATTTTTTTTTCTAGTTAATTTTTCAAGTTTTTTTCTATTTTTTTATGAGTTAAGTATAAATCATTTTGTTTAGTGTTTGATTGTTTACTTTTGTAAGGTTTCAGTTTTGCTCATAAGGTATGTTGATTTTCTCTTGTTTAGTTTAATAAATTTTATTTTTGATTTGATTCGGTAAGTTTGTATATTATAATGTAGCTTTTGAATATATATATATATATATATATATATATATATTTCAGATCACAAGTATAATAAATAAATCTTCTGCAGATACTTACGATTCCCAAAAAGTGTAAACAACATTAAAACTAATGCGTGGAAATTTTTCCAGAGAGAAAATTTGTCTTGAATATAACATTTGAAATGAACATGTTGGCAATGCTACAAACACAGCACAAGATGGAATACAATCCGCGAGCCACCGATCTGAGGCAATCACGAAATTCAAATTAATCCAGCATCGATTGAATATACTAATGCGTGGAAATTTTTCAAGAGAAAAAATTCAGCTTGAATGTAACATTTCAAATGAAAATCAAATATTGAATTGCTTAAAAGGCGCAAATTCCAACCTAGTATAGCCTTGCCAACATGTAATAGCAGTTTCTTGCTGGGAGTCGTTCCATGTGGTTTAGTCGGTAGAACGTCAGTGCGCTATATTGATGGCCCAGGTTCGATTCCCGGCATGGAAGCTTTTTCACTAGGTTGGCATTTGTGCAATTTTAAGCAATTCAAAATTTGATTTTCATTTGAAATATTAAGACGTAAAATGGTTTGTTAGATTTTGTTTTTTGTTGCAGCTCTATTCGAGATGTTATCAAAGAAAAGAAGAAAATTCTAAAATTGTAGAATCTATGACAGAGTAATTTATAATTTATGATTGATTTATTTTTAAAAATTATGTTTTATACTTTTCACAATTTTAAAGAATTTTGTTATTAAAATGAGTTATAATTTTCTATGCGCTTATATCAGCCTTACTAGTTTCCTGTTCTATTGCAATATAATGTGTCTTTATTAAAGGTTCTCTTTTTGTTTACTGCAAAAGGAAATTAAAGATCGTTTGAATTTTCGTTAGAACTTGGATATGGGAGTCTTTTTTTCTAAACGAATCGATGTTACCTTTATAAATTATAACTTCTGATTCTTTATGATTTTTCTTAAAAAAAAATTCTTATAGCGCCTAAACATATCTTTATGATCTTTATAATTTTTCTAAAAAAAAAAAAAAAAAAAAAAAAAAAAAAAAAAAAAAAAAAAAAATTCTTATTGATCCTAAACAACTTTTTCGATTGCGCAAAATTTTCACAATATTTACTATAATGACCTTTCGCCTTCAGCATTTAAAAGATTTTTTTTTTTACATATTATGGAGATGAGATGAAAGGACATAGAAATGGGTATCCATTTAAATTGCTGCCAAATTTAAAAAAATACAGGGCGCAGGGGATAATATTTCTTTCAAATTCAAAATTTATTTACACGTGGCTACTATATACAGAAAAAAAAACTTTTAAATTAGAATTAAATGAATACGTGATTGAAGGAGAAAATGTTAAAAATTTCGTCAAAAAAGAAAAAAAAATATTTACACATGAATTTTAAAAGAGAAAGTAAAGTTTTGAATTATAAATTCCTTATTATGAGTTAAATATCGTAAATGGAGAAAAATACATCGGATTTCAAATGTAAAAATAATTAACATTTGGCAAAAAAGTGTAAATTAAAGTTTATAAATTTGTGTGAGACATTTATTTCATATTTTGAGATAATCTTTTCAACTCTTGCCTTGAATTCTAAGGTAGTACAAATAATATTTTCTTTCTAACAACAAAAGTATTTTCAGATGAATATTAAAAAAGGAAACTTTGTTGAAAATTACGTCATATATAAAACATGCATTGCAAATGCATTTTTTAGAAAAAATTTCTCATCCAGTTATTAAAAAATGCCGAGAAACATACCTATTGAACATTGGTAAAATCCTAACTGCAGCAGAAGCAGAAGAAACTTTTTAGGAATTGTTATACACGTGAGAAGAGATTTCAGAAAATAAACTATTTTTTATTCTTTTACAGATATTTTCTCTGAAAGATCTTGATGTTTTTTCATACATTATAGATGGAATTTCGAGCAAAACATAAAATGAAAGATATTTGATTTCATAAATTGCGGGTCACATCAAAAGAAACAGTTTTATTTTTTAATCTATTAAAAATAAATAAATAAATAATAAATAATAAAAATAGAAATTTCTGTTTCTGCAATTTACATTTCATTTCTAGCGTAACTAAGAGGGATATTTTTTTAATCAAACGTTTGCGTTGTTGACAATTACTGTGTTTTTAGAAAAAAAGAAATCGTACAGTATAAGAGAATTAAGGAAAATGTTAAATAAAATTAGTTTATAAAGAATGTCATGATATTTTTATTTATAAATACACCCTGTTTCCGTTAGCAGGGACAATGAAGAATTTTTAACTCCGACACATATACATAATAAACAAACATGTGCCCTATTGTATATAATCAGTTTCAGAAAACCTACACAATTATTGACAAAGAGCTATTGTTGATTGCATGAGCAATTGCATACAGCAGAAATAGAATTGTGATTTACTTAACTGTCTTTTGAATTCGCTTTAATTTCATGCTAAAATTTAATTGCCTGGATAACTTATTAATAAGCCGCCTTATAAAAGGTTGAAATTCCCTTAATGCATTGCAAATTAATGCATGAAGTGTATTTCTTTACAAAAAGAAACAGAACCGTGGAATTGTTAGAACCATCTCAAACACGTTTCGATACATTGACATTTGAAACAAGCAATTTGCCTCATGGTATAATAAGTATATACATCCTTGTAAACATACCAAGATTCGACTTAACAAAATGAGGAAATATTGGACAAATTATTGAAATACTTTCATTACAAAAAGGCCTATAAGCATGTTTCTGATAATAATCCGATTATTGACCTTTTATCTTGTTTCCATATTTTAGGTTTTTCAATCAAGTATGATTATGAAAATAAGACCATGCAGCAAATGTTTTCGCGTTCTCTCAAAATTAGAATTTCCGTTTTTTTATTGTAATAAAGGATTTTCTAAATTGTAAAAACACAAATATATCCTATTGTCTTCAACTTTACTCGGGTATAACCATTTTTTTCGATTATTGGAAACGGAAAACGTACCATTTTTGGTACGCATTCGAATCTTTTATTCGTAGTCATATGTAAACTTTCAAGTTTGTTCTTTTTTTATTATGTATGTCTCTAATGTTACTTGCAAACGTTTTAAACCATGCTTTTCACATTTATCTAAACATGAAAAATGAAAATTAATCAACTGAAGAGTAAAGACATTGCCTTCAAACTATTCTTTATTTTCCTGGAGCATTTCAGATCAAATCATGTTTTTAATTTTGCAGAAGAAAATTTAACCCTATTTCGAATTTATGCCATATAGATAGCTCATCTTTAGTTTTAAATTGAAGAGAAAACCGAAATCACTGCAAAACTCTGCTCTGAAAAACTACAAAAATATCATAAATAATTGAACTTCTTCCCTAAATTTTTGCCTAAACCATATAGTTTAAATAAACTATACGTTTCGAGTAATTGTGTGTTTTGAAAAATTTCAAAAGAATTTATTATTTCTAAATCTTCATAAAACTTTATTTCATAAATATTGAAATAATTTGGATTTATTGAAAATATTCTTTATCTTTATTAGAAATAAAAAAAAAATAAATAATAATAATAATAATAATAACGAAAATTTTCAACTTACAAAACATTTGAAGATTTGCGTCTTTTACCTTATATAAAGTAGGATGAAAAACAATATATTTCATCAGAAAATAATAAATTTTTAAATATTCTACATTATTATGATCATTAATATATTTTATTTAGGCAATAACTATAAAGCAATAACAGTAAACTATATTTTATGCCATAGAATAAGGTTGAAAACGTATAGATTTGCAATATTACTTTTACAAAATAAAGTATCAAGAAAGTAATTATGTTTTAGAATATATTTGAATTGAAGTATTCATTTCAATATGTATATAATTTAAGTTTTATTAGAATAGATAGATGCTTGTTAGTAAACATCTAAATTACAAAATGTAAAGAAAAATATCTTTACTTTGATAATATTAGTCATAAACTATTCCAGATATTTCATCGAAAATGAAGCTTTATGATATAGTTACTAATTTTCTTTATTTTGTGTTTGCAATAGATGGAAAATATGTTCATCAGTAGCTTGATTTCAAAATAAGTAGTAATAAAGAACATTTTATTACATTTTATGTTAATAAGTCCTAAAAGAATGCAGAAAAATCTACATTTTATAAACAAACAAAGATATAAGATTGAGGAAAACTATTTTTATGATATTTTAATGAAAAGTATTACATATTTCAGCAGTATTTTGTTGTGTTTTTATTTCGTCACCTGAGCATAATAAATTTCTAGCCCATGCAATGAAATGGCATTATATCAAATTTACTTCCACTTCGATAGATCAGAAACTGTTGAAATCAGCCAGAATCATGTGCCAAAATGTAATTTTTTTTTAAAGGCTGTTAGAACCTTATTATTCTAAACTTATTATTCTTCAGGGACGATTTGTGTGCCCTGTAAAAATATGCAAACATTTGACTAACTATTAAAGCACACATGGGATGCATAAATTAATGTATGGGATGCAGAAAATTAATGTATGGGATGCATAAAATTAATGTATGCAGTTTGAGCGTTATAAATTGGTAAAATATTTTCGTATTTCATACGAATATTTAAAACGTGTTTGCGTAGAATTGTGTTTTGACATTTAAAAAATGCGCTTAATGCCCATCAAAATACCATTAAGAATGAAAGAAATTTTGGAAAAAACGTGTTTTACGTTCTTACTCAATCTATGAGTAATTCAAAATAATTACAGATCTTCGTTTTCCTTACAAACAATTTAAATCTTTAAGAGGACAGCAGACTATGAATCTAGTAGGCGCAAATCCATGATGAAAATAAAAATAATCACAAGGATAAAAATATTATTGGAAAGCACGGACAATTTTTAATATAATCTTGATATTGAAGCGATATAGCAGAATGTACAATGTACACTTTCTTACAGTGTCATTTATTTATAATTTACTCTAAGTAAAAAAAAAAAAAGCATTTATGAAATTTAATGATATCTTAGTAAAAAGAAGCTTAGTAGATAGCAGTGCTGAAATTTTGGCTGTGATAAATTTGTATTTGATTTAAAAGTTACTAATAAAAAACTAATAAATGCACACATGCGAATTAAAGTATGAGTTAATAACCAAAGAAAAGAGTTTTATTTTAATATTCTTACTTTTTGTAGTTCATAAGAAACTTTGAATTAATATACATACAAATTTATCACAAACTAATCAGGTTTTTATTATAAATTTATAAAGTGTATATATAGCGTGTCCAGCATATAAGACGCTGATTTCAAAATTAAATTTCTCAAAAACAAAGATCGATAGAATTACGAAGTAAACGGTTTGTTCATTAGTTGAACTGTAAGTTTCGAATATTTTTAAAAAATTATGTTCTCATTGCAAAGAATGCTGGTTTTGACTCAACATTTTTCTTGTTTTAAGATACAAAAACGAATTTTATTGCAGAGAACGAATTTTTCGGCTTACAATGCATGATTTTTCGAGCTAAATTTTTTGAAATTTTGAAATTCTAAAAGTTTGGAATGGCATTTGTATTTCGGATTACACAATTAACTGCACCTATCATTTTAATAAGGTCACGGTGTCGTACTTTATGCAACGCTTGCCTGCTTGTGAAATTCTCTCTTAGCAGTAGCCTCTTTATCAATAAAATTCTTTCTAAGTTTTTGTTGTTATTTTTTTATTTACTTTTTTTTTTGATTTGAGATAAAACAATGTGTAAATAAAAACGATATTTCACAGATCACAAGGAAATCTTCGATTATTTAATGAAATTTTTCAATGAAGACGGTGATAGTGATAATATTGATATTGATGAAGATCTTCAATTTCCTGAATGTGACAGTGATTTGAGTGATGAAAATTATGAAGAGGAAAATCACTATAGTGACTCGGAAATAAATGCCTCAGATGACGAGATTGTTGATAATAATAGTGACAAAAAACATTATATTGGAAAGGACGAAATCACGAAATGGAAAAAGAAGAGAAAATTGTAAAAACCTCCAAAAATATTATAAAGAAAATGCCTTCCGCAACCGCATATAAAAAATGAACTGGTTCTGAAACTAACACTTTTCTAAAATAGATTGATCTGAATATGACTGATGAAATTATTGGTTGCACTAATAATGATATAGAAATAATATAATCTAAGTATATTCAGAAACGTGGTTGCAAACAGATGTGCAAAAATGAGTTTATGGCTTTGATGACATTGTTTTATTTTATAGGCACAATCACAAGTGAATATGCAAATGTTCTGCTGTTGTTGACTGCTGAGTTACTGGACTAAAAGTACGTGGAGGAGCTATGAGTTATAAGCGATTTTTGCTTTACTTTGCTGTAAAGAAGGAAATCGGATAAACTAGTTATCATCCTTTCACATGGGATTCGTTTGTTGAAAATTGTTTGAAATCTTAAAATAAAGCGAATTTATTACAATTGGTGGGGTGCGACCTCCTTCTAGAAGACGATGCTCTTGGATTCAATACATAGCAAGCGACTCGGCCAAGTACGATATAAAAATACTGGAATTATGATAATATAAAGCATTTTACCGCAGCAACATGGAAATTTCTATCAGTAAACAATCTCCTGGTTGTTTCGCTGTAGAGAACAAACCATTCGATATTGTCAAATGTTTAACCTTCCGTCTACCAGACAAAACACCCATTTATCTACGGCAACACCTAATTTTAATTCCAAACTTGCAAACGGCACCAGTAATATTTTAATATAATTTTGCTTTTACAATGAAAGCTTAAATTAAGGAATTCGTAATATCTAGACAAGTCCTTTATAAATTCCGGTGTCAATCGACAATTTCTCATTTTACCATTGACACCAGAACTATTGCTGTCGGGTCCAATGGACCCGTCTGGTAGACGGAAGGTTAATAATGCATATTGAAAACTCTAATAACAGCTTTACAACCGACGGTTAATGGTACACAAGCTTTCTATTAGTTAATTACTTATTAGAGAAAAAAATACATTCATTGTTACAGTAAAGAAAAAGCATCCTTTATAATTTTTACTAGAAAGACAGTTGTGGATTTTCCTATATTTGGTTTTTAGAAAAAGAAAATACTGTTTCAGATTTACCGAAAAAATTAAAGCAGCGGTATTTTAATCTAACCTTTTTGGTAAAGCTGAAATTTATGCAGAGAGTGGAAAATCTAAACTAATTCTTGATTACATTAAGGAAGTGTTGACACCTGCGATAAATTATGTGCAGTTTATTCTGTATCACGAAGAACAAGAAGATGGCCCATTCTCATATTTTACACTATGATGAGTACTGCAGGGGTAAATTCACGTGTATCACTTTTACTGAGTAATGTTAATGAAAAACCAAGTCGAAGAATTACTTTTTTGAGAATACGATCAAAAACCCTCATGAAATTGCACCCCATATCTAAAAATCAAATTCCCTTTTTTCCTTTATATGTTTCGGTTTTCCTTGATATATATCGTTCTAGTGAAATTTTGGTAGAAGTGTGTTCATGTAAGTTTAGGTAAGAGAGTTCTTGTCACACGTACATAAGTAAGAAAAATCATCCTCTACAATGAAATGCAATAAATGTATAAGGTTATCTGTAAACAACTTTCAAAAAAGAAAATCTTATGCCTACCATGTGAAGCGAATAATCCAGATGAAACATATAACTAATTCTGTAATTCCGAAGTTAAGTAATTATTCTTAATAACTCTTTATTTTTTTGTACTTTGTGATTGTAATAATGCGTAGCATTTTATATATAGAAAAATTTGCTGTTATATACTATAACAAAATAAACCTGAAGTATTGTTGAGTACTTTCAAAAATTGCATTTAGATTTTTTATATTTTTTATGTTAAATTATTTCTAAAAGTAAAATAAAACAGCAATAATTGATTTTTTCCCATTTTATACGCTTACAACTAGTGCCCACGCGAAAAGTTGCGCGCCCGGCGAAAGGTTAATATCCTGCAAATGTGTATGCATGTTCGACTGTTTAACAATGGTGTATGTAGGAACATTTTAAAAAATACTTTACGTTCGGAAAATACATTTTCTTTTCGCAAAAAAAACTCGATAAAACCTCACAAAAAACGTGAAGTGAATATTATATACAATCTCTTGGCGATGGAAGAACACCATATTGACTAAATAAAATTTAAAATGAAAAAATACAAATTTTGGAAAAAATACATTAATCAAACTCTCTTTGAAAGCAAATGAATATCAGTCCTGTTTATGTGTGAAGAATGCTTTAAAACTCCCTTTATTAAACATGCTTTTTTGCATGAGTTTAAATAAAAATTGACACGTAAAAAGACGAGTGAAAAAGTTTTTACCTCACTGTTAAAAATAAATCTGTGAATTCCAGGTGAAACTACCGGCAGCAATGTAGCCGAACTTTCACCGTTCCGTTAGTAGATTTTCCGTTTGGAAAATAAAAGAAAGGAAAACTTCCGTATGGAAAAGCGGTAACTTTCCGTTACAAAGTTTGATTTTGTAATGATAATAATTTAATTTAAATTTTAAAATTAGTGAACCGGACATTCGTCAAAGAATTCGAAATTTCCGAGTGACCATATACTTAATTTAAATCATTTTTAATCATTATTTTTTGCATAATTTATTTCAAGCCATCCTGAGGATCGAACTAGGGACGTTTGCGTAGAGGAACAAGTCCTTACTGATTCAGCCAAAGCTGTGCTGATGCCTGTCTGTACAAAGTATGTCTTTTATGAGTTACTGGGAAAATATGTTGTGCTTTTCAAAGATTGCCTTTTAAATATATTCGTTAGAATACTCGTAAGCGGTTTATTTTATTTTATTTTAGAATGATGCATAATACTTATTATTTTTAAAACAAATTTTAATTTTTTAACTAGCGTAAATAAAATAAAAAATCATTGTTTAAAATCACTTTTTTTTTTTTTTTTTTTTTTTTTTTTTTTTTTTTTTGAATGAATGAATGTATGAAAAAATATTTTTTATTCATTTTTTACAAAAATTAGATAATTTTTTGAAATTATCGCGCGCAATTTATTTATTTATTGGGAGGCTAATTAGTTAAAAGATTTTTTTAATAAGAAATAAGAGAAAAATAAACAGAAAAAAATAATTAAAAGGGACTTTTCGTGTTTTCATTATTTTATGGGGATAGTGGGATACGAACCCACAATCTATGCTCCCAGACGTTTAATGGCGTGGTGCTTTAACCACTCGGCCACGGAGATCCCCGGGCAACGGACTGTCTCCGTTTTTTGTTTTTATTTCCATCCTTTTCGTTAGTTTCAGGAAATATTGTGGAGTTTTCAGATTTTTAACGGTTGGTTGATTTTTGACATCCGATTATCTGCGCTAGGGATATAGGACCAGGGGGGAGTGCCCTTCGTGGGGGTCTTTCTAAGGGAACCTAACCCGTATTTACGCAAGGTTCGAAGAAAACCACGAAAACTCCGAACGGTTAGGCCGACAGCCGCGATTGGGTTCGAACCCAGCACCTGCCGTCTACCAGTTGAGAGGTCCGAACCTCTCGGCCACTGGTGGGGCCAGATTTTTAACGGAAAAAGCCCTTTTGGTGCGAAAAAGGATTTTTTCTGTGAAATTCAGAAAAAATATATCCGTGAATTTCAGATCTTTTTTAACAGTGCTATACTCAGTAAAGTGTCGTAAAATTTGGTTAAAAAGTTGCGTGTAATTTGTAATAAAAAAAGGTTGATTAAAAAAAGTGCTTCCGGCAGTGCCAGGAGGAAGAGGTAGCTTTCATATACATACTTATTTATTTATTTATTTTAAATTAAGTTGTATTTTTCAAAAATGCTAAGCTCAAATTAGTAGAACCTGACAATGAGCTTGGTCGCAATCTTAATTCATGTGCACATGCACACGCATATTGAAATCGATTAATATATACGAGTTCTGTCGCGGGCAAATTCGTTTTTTTTAATGTCACACAGATGAGAAATTCAAACTGCTCAGGCGTTTTTTAAGTTAAAGACAAAGCAAAAAATACTTCGGAATTTATTATTAAGATAAATACTTTTAAAAGAACCTTTTTTCAATTTCTAATTTTTTGTTTGTACATCATTATACATTTAAAAGTTTTTTGATAAACATAATGGCTTCCATTTTGAAACAAGAGGACGGATGAAGTTGGCCAGTGAACGTGGTTAAGGTGGTTAAGTTATGTACTAAATGCACTTGGAGTTACATCCAAATCAGTTTATAAATATGCGCATAATCGCGTGACAAATTTTAGTCCGTTTCAAAATGTGAACCACACTGAAAATTGAAAGTGCTCTAAACCAGCCATTTTTCAAGATATAAATGAAACAAAAAAATGCTTTGGAATCTTTGTATCAAGGTCAAACTCACAAAAGAAAGATCTTTTTCAATTTCTTACTTTTTTGCACTTATTTTTAAATTTAAATTTTTTAAATTTTTTTAAATTTAAATTCCGACATTTTGAAACAAGATGGAGGATGGATTTGGCCAACGAATTCGGATCAAACATTGGTATGTACTATGTACGCACCAAGTTTCATCCAAATCGGTTTATAAATACGCGTATTATCACGTGACGAAAATCAGAACATTTCAAGATGTGAGCAGCACTAGAAATTAAAAGTGCGATAACCAGCGATTTTTTTAAGATACAGACGAAACGAAAAATGCTCTGGAATCTTTGTATGAAGGTCAAATGCATTAAAAGGAAACTTTTTTTTAATTTCTCACTTTCTTGCACCTAATTTTAAATTTTAAAATTTATTAAAAATTTTGAATGGCCGCCATTTGAGAAGAAGATGGCGAATGGAACTGGGTATAGAACTCGATTCAGGACTCAGTATATACTATGTACACACCAAGATACATCCAAATCGATTCATAAATACACGTGTTATCACATGACAAAAATCAGATCGTTTCAAAATGTCAGCAATAAGAAAAATTCAAAGTACTATAACTGAATCATTTTTTAAGATATAGACAAAATAAAAAGTGTTCTGGAATCGTTGTTTTAAGTTCTAACACGTAAAAAAATATTTTTCAACTTTTAATTTTTTCGCATTTAATTTTAAATTTTAATTTTTTCGCATTTGATTTTTAATTTTAATTTAAAAAAAAATTAAAATGACCACTATTTTGAAACAAAATGGCGGATGATGCTGGCCCACGAACTCGGTTGAGACATTTGTATGTACTATATACATACTAAGTTTCATTGAAATCTGTTCATAAATACGCGTGTTATCAAGTGACAAATATCATATCGTTTCAGAATGTCAGCCATAAGAAAAATTCAAAGTGCTATACCTCAATCATTTTTTAAGATATAGACAAAATAAAAAGTGTTCTGGAATCGTTGTTTTAAGTTCTAACATATAATTGAAAAATATTTTTCAGCTTTTAATTTTTTTGGATTTAACTTTAATTTTAATTTTTTTTAATTTAAAATGGCCTCCATTTTGAAACAAAATGGCGGATGATGCAGGCCAGCAAACTCGGTCGAGTCATTTGTATGTACTATGTACATACCAAGTTTCATTTAAATCGGTTCATAAATACACGTGTTATCACGTGACAAAAATCAGATCGTTTCAAAATGTCAGCCATAAGAAAAATTCAAAATGCTATAACTTAATAATTTTTTAAGCTATAGACAAAATAAAAAGTGTTCTGGAATCGTTGTTTTAAGTTCTAACACTTAAAAGAAAAATATTTTTCAACTTTTAATTTTTTTTGCATTTAATTTTAAATTTAATTTGTTTAAAAAAATTAAAATGGCCACCATTTTGAAACAAAATGGCGGATGATGCAGGCCAACGAACTCGGTCGAGAGATTTGTCTGTACTATGTACATACCAAGTTTCATTCAAAGCGGTTCATAAATACCCATGTTATGACGTGGCAAAAATCATATCGTTTCAAAATGTCAGCTGTAAGAAAAATTCAAAGTGCTTTTACTCAAACATTTTTCAAGTGCTATAATTCAATCATTTTTTAAGATATAGACAAAATAAAAAGTGTTCTGGAATCTTGTGTCAAGTTCTAATACGTAAAAGAAAAATATTTTTCAACTTTTAATTTTAAATTAAATTTTTTTTTTAATTAAAATGGCCAACATTTTGAAACAAAATGGCGAATGATGCTGGCTAACGAACTCAGTCGAGACATTTGTATGTACTATAGTATAAACTATGTACATACCAAGTTTCATTCAAATCTGTACATAAATACGCGGGTAATCACGTGACAAAAATCAGATCGTTTCAAAATGTCAGCCATGAGAAAAATTCAAAGTGCTTTTACTCAATCATTTTTTAAGATATAGACAAAATAAAAAGTGTTCTGGAATCTTTGTTTTAAGTTTAATACGTAAAAAAAATATTTTTCAACTTTTATTTTTAGGTAGCTTTCATTACAAAAAGTAAAAAGCTACCTATTGCAGCTGTCCGCAGGAAAGCACTTCCAGAAAATTTTGTTATATTTTCACCGATCATGACCCCCAGACCCCAAAACCACCCTCCGTTCAAATGTTGACATATATATATATATATATATATATATATATATACACTATCTACCAAAAAGTATTTGTACACTTTCAATTTTTGGCATTTTGTCAAATATTTAAAAATATACTGGTCGGACTCTTCTGGAACTTCAGAAATGTAAGGATTATGTTTCACTTTATATTTATTTACATTCATTTGTTAAGCGGGTAATTAGGGGGCCGGCAAAAAAACAAAGAATAATAGAAATATTTGGGATCGCCCTGTACATGAAAATGCACGAAACGACTTATCGCTTTAGAATACAAATATATGAATACAGTAGAATATGTACACTAATTTTTGTGAGAATAGCATGTATATTTATGGCGATAGAGCGATTTTTTTGAAAAATTCAAAAAATTCTGGTATGTTTTTTGTTTATATCATGCTGGGTTTTTGACCAAATTTAACGCAAATTTCAGAAAAATTGGCAAAATGCAGTAGAAAAATGTAGCGCAATTGGAATATAAATATATTAAATATTTTATGAAATATGAGTAGTTGTATAAAATAATTTTTATCTGCGCATGCGCGAACTAGAAAAACTTTTTTTTTATATCATTTAATAGTCAATTCTATGGAGTGACTTATAAAAAAAATCCAATCAAATATCGTGAAAATTCAAAAAGATATCATTATTTTAGTGAGATGTTTTTACTCTGCTCTCTAAAAACGGCTGAATCTTAAAGGATTCTCCACAAATTGACATTTTTTAATAACTGACTTTAAAAAAAAAACTAGTATTGAATTAATACAATATCTAATACAATATTGCTGCTAATAAGTACTTGACAATTGTGATAGAAAAGAAAAAGAGCTTTATTCGCATTCAGGGCCAAAACTAAGAGAGGGGGGGGGGAGAAGGGCATGTGCTCCGGGCGCTAGGATGAAAGTGTTCCTAATGTATCTTTCGTTTGGCGATTTTTTTCATGGCTATGTTTAGCATAATATTGTTAAAATTATTATATCTGGGCTATGCTAAAGCATAAAAAAATCTAATGATGATGGCTTAAGGTCCCTGCCCCTACCCGCGAAGATGCTCACGAGCTAATGTTATTCTTATGGGGATGCATTTTTCTAACTCTTTTGCATTTGGACATTTTTAAATAACATGTTTTGCATTGGATAGCGGAAGTCCTTTTCAAGATTACTTTTTCAATTTTGGCGTAGATATTTTTATAATGTTTCTTTCACTTCCAAAAGCGGTTCTGAAAGTGAAACTAACTTTATAAAAAATATCTATGACTCAAATCGAAAAAGTAGTCAAGGAGCGATTTTGAGAGGAACTTCCGCTATCCAATGCAAAAAAAAAAAAAAAAAAAAAAAAAAAAAAAAAAAAAAATGAAAATTTTAAAATGCGAAAGAGTTATTGGAAAAATGCCTCCCCACAGGAATAGCATTAGCTCAGCAGTGTCTTCGCGGACAGGGACAAGGGCCTTAAAGATCCTGTTGAAAGTAGAATTTTTTTGATTCGGTTTAAAGTATCAAATTAGACTATTTTAATAAAGCAGAATACGTTATTTTATATTACATATTTTAAGTTTTAAAATAAGTCGGCTATTAATAAATTGGAGAAATTTTCTTTGTAAATATGCTTTGCGAAGGAGGGGGAAAGGGGTACCTTCAAAATCCACGTTTGCCTCGGGAAAAAGACTGGTTTTGGCCCTGTTCACATTTAATAATTTGTAGATCCTCCTCGAGAGGCAATTACAGCTGCGACTCTCCTGGGCATGCTCTCAACTAGTCCTTGTATTACATTTAATGGTATTTTATTCCACTCTGTTTGCACAAGGCAGGTAAGCTCTTTTACTGATTTTGGGCGCGTGTCACCCGCCTTAATTCGACGATCCAACTCGTCCCAGAGGTTCTCTATTGGGTTCAGGTCTGGGCTCTGGGCAGGCCACTCGAGTCGATGCACTCCATTATCAGCATACCAATCCATGCTGGACCTCGCTACATGGCAGCTTGCGTTGTCATCCTGGAAATAACATGGGTCCAATCCATTGTATTGCCACAACGTAGGAAGTACACTGTTGTCCAGTATATTACAGTAGGCATCGGCATTGAGCTTACCATGAATTGGGACCAAGGGTCCTAGTCCGAACCAGGAAAAACAACCCCAGTTCATAATTCCCCCTCCGCCAAATTTAACTGTGGGCACAATACATTCTGGTAGGAGGCGTTCTCCAGGCAGACGCCAGACCCAGACCCTACCACCAGAACGGTAGAGGGTGAACCTTGATTCATCACTCCAGAGAACCTGTTTCCATTGCTGTACAGTCCATTGCTGGCGTGTTTTGCACCAACTTAACCGAGCTGCGCGGTTGGACTTGGTGATTAAAGGCTTATGGGCGGCAGCACGGCCATAAAAATTAAGCAGATGAGCTTCCTTACGGATGGTATTCATGGAAACAACACATCCTGAAGCTTGTTGAAATTCTTGGCGTATGTGTAACATTGGTTGGTTGCGGTTTTTCCGAATTTCTCTAGACAGAACCCGTCGGTCTCTATCTCCCAGTTTCGTCGGTCTGCTTACTCTGGCCACATTCTGACAATCACCATTCAGCTTCCATTTTCTAATCACATAAGCCACAGTCGTTTTGGGGTAATTAAGCTCGCTAGATATGTCGATTAAAGATCGGCCATTTCGGTGGTACCCGATGATCACACCTTTCTCAAAATCAGACAGCTTTGTTCTTCTTGGCATCATGCATGCGATTGATGTCAGTGTTGTTTTCGACACCACATTTAACAGTGGAGAACTTGACGTATTTCAGGATCGCAGATATCGGCATTTGCATAAGAGCCATTATCAATTATGTATCAATGGGTAGATTTGACACAAATGCTTCGATTTTTTATAATTATTTTTATCCTGAAATAGGTTCGTTCTGGTAATTATCTAAGAAAAGAAGTAAATCACCAGTAAAAAACGTAAATGGAGATTTGGCAATTTGCGTAAAATCTGACGTCATTCAACTGCTTTCAGAGACCAATTGAAAATCAGTTCACTCCTATCTACAATAACTTTCTGAATTTCCACGAAATTCGATCGGATTTTTTTATGGGTAGCTCCATAGAGTTGAATATTAAATTATGTAAAATGATAAATTTTATCGTTCACGCATACGCTGATTAAAAAATATTTCATACAAATACTCATATTTTAGAAAACTTTTAATATATTTATATTTCAATAGCACCTTATTCTTTCTACTACATTTTGCGAATTTTTCTGAATGTGGCTTTATATTTGGTTGAAAATATTGCATGACATAGAACATTTTAGAAAATATTTAATATATTTATATTTCAATGAATTTTGGTGAACTCCCCCCCCCCTCCCTTTTCTTCTTTGCAAAGCATCTGCAAAAGTATTTGCAAAGAAAAATTTTCTAATTTATTAATAGCCGACTTATTTTAAAACTTAAAATATGTAATATTGATTAAAGTAGTCTGCTTTGTTTAAAAAAAATGATACCTTAAAATCGTGAAACCGAATCAAAACGAAAAAAAAAAAATCTGCTTTATGCGGGATCTTTATGCCATCATCATTAGATTCTTCTATGCTTTGGTATAGGAGAAATGCTTTGAATGGGACGATTTTGACAATATCATGCTAAACATAGACATGGAAAAAATCGCCAAACAAAATGTACATTTGGGACACTTTCATCCTAGCGCCCGGGGCACATGCCTTTTTCCCCCAACCCTCTCTTAGTTTTGGCCCTGAATGTGAATAAAGTTCTTTTTCTTTTCTATCACAATTGTCAAGTACTTATTAGCAGCAATATTGTATTAGATATTGTATTATTTCAATACTAGTTTTTTTTTAAAGTCAGTTATTAAAAAATGTCAATTTGTGGAGAATCCCTTAAGATTCAGCCGTTTTTAGAGAGCAGAGTAAAAACATCTCACTAAAATAATGATATCTTTTTGAATTTTCACGATATTTGATTGGATTTTTTTCATAAGTCACTCCATAGAATTGACTATTAAATGATGTAAAAAAATGTTTTTCTAGTTCGCGCATGCGCAGATAAAAATTATTTTATACAACTACTCATATTTCATAAAATATTTAATATATTTATATTCCAATTGCGCTACATTTTTTCTACTGCATTTTGCCAATTTTTCTGAAATTTGCGTTAAATTTGGTCAAAAACCCAGCATGATATAAACAAAAAACATACCAGAATTTTTTGAATTTTTCAAAAAAATCGCTCTATTGCCATAAATATACATGCTATTCTCACAAAAATTAGTGTACATATTCTACTGTATTCATATATTCGTATTCTAAAGCGATAAGTCGTTTCGTGCATTTTCATGTACAGGGCGATCCCAAATATTTCTATTATTCTTTGTTTTTTTGCCGGCCCCCTAATTACCCGCTTAACAAATGAATGTAAATAAATATAAAGTGAAACATAATCTTTATATTTCTGAAGTTCCAGAAGAATCCGACCAGTATATTTTTAAATATTTGACAAAATGTCAAAAACTGAAAGTGTACAAATACTTTTTGGTAGATAGTGTATATATATATATAACCATATATATATATATATATATATATATCTGATTTTGTCATGCGATAACTAACATATTTATAAACGGATTTGAATGAAATTTGGTATGTACATAGTACATATAAATGACTCGACCGAGTTCGTTGGCCAGCATCATTCGCCATTTTGTTTCAAATGGAGGCCATTTTAATTTTTTTTAATTTAAAATTTAAAATAAAAGCGAAAAAATTTAAAGGCGAAAAATATTTTTCTTTTACGTGTTAGAACTTAAAACAACGATTCCAGAACATTTTTAGCTCACAGGCTATCATAGCCTGAGAGCTTATGTGCCCGTCCGTTCTGTATGTATGTGCGTATGTGCGTAACGCGATAACTCATGATAAAAATATCGGATCCACTTGAAATTTTGTATATAGGTATTTCCTGATAAGGCGCTTCCCTGATTAGTTTTTGGAGTTCATTCGATATGTATAAGAGGGGGAACGGGGGCTCATGCCCCCCGTTAGTTGATATAAATGGGATTTTCATGCAGAATTAAGTTTTCAAAATTTAGATTAGGATCATTCTGATGAGGCGATTCCGTGACTGTTATTAGGTGTTCATTGAATAAGTATAAATAGGGGGAACAGGGGTTCTAATCCCCCCACCCCCATTAGTTGATATAAATGGGATTTTCATGCAGAATTAAGTTTTCGTTCAAAATTTAGATTAGGATCATTCTGATGAGGCGATTCCGTGGCTGTTATTAGGTGTTCATTGAATAAGTATAAATAGGGGGAACAGGGGTTCTAATGCCCCCCCCCCCCGTTAGTTGATATAAATGGGATTTTCATGCAGAATTAAGTTTTCGTTCAAAATTTAGATTAGGATCATTCTGATGAGGCGATTCCGTGACTGCTATTAGGTGTTCATTGAATAAGTATAAATAGGGGCAACAGGGGTTCTAATGCCTCCCCCCCCTCTTAATTTATATAAATAGGTTTTTCAAGCAGAATTTTCAGATTTCGTTCAAATCTCTGAATCGTTTTGGAAGTTTAATGGTTAAGTATAAAAGAAGGGGATAACTCCTTTTAAATTATATAAATGCTAAATGGGTTTTTATTAAGAATTATCTAATTTGCTCTGAATTTTGGATATAGATTTTTTATATGATAAAGCATGTCTTTGATAGTATAGGAGGTTCAATGATTAAGTATAAAAAAAGAGGAAAGGGGAGAGCTGTTTCCCCTTCTTAATTTTTTTTTCGAACGGAATTAACCCTTGAAAATATAAGGCTTTAATGTACAATTAGTATTTGTAGCCTGTGAGCTCAATGCCATCAGTTTAACTGGCCAGTATTCTTTATTTTATTTTGTCTATATCTTAAAAAATGATTGAGTTATAGCACTTTGAAATTTTCTTATGGCTGACATTTTGAAACGATCTGATTTTTGTCACGTGATAACACGCGTATTTATGAACCGATTTGAATGAAAAATGGTATGTACATAGTAAATACAAATGTCTCGACCGAGTTCGCTGGCCAGCATCATCCGCCATTTTGTTTCAAAATGTCGGCCATTTTAAATATTTTTAAAAATTTTAAATTTAAAACTAAAAGCGAAAAAATTAAAAGGTGAAAAATATTTTTCTTTTACGTGTTAGAACTTAAAACAATGATTCCAGAACATTTTTTATTTTGTCTATATCTTAAAAAATGATTGAGTTATAGCACTTTGAATTTTTCGTATGGCTGACATTTTGAAATGATCTGATTTTTGTCATGCGTATTTATGAATCAATTAGGATGTAACTTGGTGTATACATAGTATATACTGACGCCTGAATCGAGTTCGATACCCAGTTCCATCCGCCATCTTGTTTCAAAATGGCGGCCATTTAAAATTTTTAATAAATTTTAAAATTTAAAATTAGGTACAAGAAAGTGAAAATTGAAAAAGATTTTTTTTATACATTTGATCTTAATACAAAGATTCCAGAGCATTTTTTGTTTTGTCTGTATCTTAAAAAATGGCTGAGTTATCGCACTTTTAATTTCTAGTGTTGCTCACATCTTGAAATGATCTGATTTTCGTCACGTGATAGCACATGTGTTTATATACCGATTTGAATGAAACTTGGTGCTTACATAGTACATACCAATGTCTGGACCGAGTTCGTTGGCCAAATCCATCCGGCATCTTGTTTCAAAATGGCGGAATATTAATTTTTTTTTAATTTGAATTTTAAAATTAGGTGCAAAAAAGTAAGAAATTGAAAAAGATTTTTCTTTTGTGAGTTTGACCTTGTTACAAAGATTCAAGAGCATTTTTTGTTTCATCTATCTATTGAAAAATAGTTAAGTTATAGCACTTTCAATTTCCAGTGTGGTTCACATTTTCAAACGGACTGAAATTTGTCACGCGTTTATGCGCATATTTATAAACTGATTTGGATATAACTCCGTGTGCACATTGTACATAGCAATGCGTTGATCACGTTCACTGGCCAACTTCATCCGTCCTCTTGTTTCAAAATGGCAGCCATTTAAGTTTGTCAAAAATCTTTTAAATGTATAATGATGCTCAAACAAAAAATTAAAAATTGAAAAAAAGGTTCTTTTTAAAATATTTATCTTAATAATGAATTCTGGAGTATTTTTTGCTTTGTTTTTAACTTAAAAAACGCCTGAGCAGTTTGGGTTTATAACGTGGGTGACATTAAAAAAAAATCAATTTACCCAAGACAGCACTCGTATATATTAATCGATTTCCATATGAGTGTGCATGTGCACATGAATTAAGATTTCGAGCAAGCTTATAATCAGGTTCCACTAATTTGAACTTAGTATTTTTGAATAATATAACTTTAAAATATATAAATAATAATAAATAAATAATAAATAAATAATAAATAATTTAAAATAAATAAATAAATATATGAAAGCTACCTCTTCCTCCCGGCACTGCCGGAAGGACTTTTTTGCATTTAATTTTAAATTTTATTTTTTTTTTTTTAATTAAAATGGCCACCATTTTTGAAACAAAATGGCGGATGATCCTGGCCAACAAACTCGGTCGAGACATTTCTATGTACTATGTACATACCAAGTTTTATTCAAATCGGTACATAAATACGCGTGTTATCACGTGACAAATATCAGATCGTTTCAAAATGTCAGCCATAAGAAAAATTCAAAGTGCTATAACTCAATCATTTTTTAAGCTATAGACAAAATGAAAAGTGTTCTGGAATCAGTGTTTTAAGTTCTAACACGTAAAAGAAAAATATTTTTCAACTTTTAATTTTTTCGCATTTAATTTTAAATTTTAATTTAAAAAAATTTTAAATGGCCACCATTTTGAAACAAAATGGCGGATGATGCTGGCCAACGAACTCGGTCGAGAGATTTGTATATACTATCTACATACCAAGTTTCATTCAAATCGTTTCATAAATAGGTTATTTATCGCATGCCTAAAATTATATATATATATATATATATATATATATATATATATATATATGTCAATATTTGAACTGAGGGTGTTTTTGAGGTGTGGGCGTCATGATCGGTGAAAATATATCAAAATTTTCTGGAAGTGCTTTCCTCCGGACGGCTGCAATAGGTAGCTTTTTACTTTTTGTAATGACAGCTACCTAAAATGAAACTACCAGAAATCCTTGAAATATCTATTGTTAATTTCAAATTCGATATTTCAGTAGAAAAATATTCTTAAAAATAATAATATACAAATTTCCTACCTTTCTTGAGGGTTCTTGAGGGATGCACGGTGGTCCGAATCTTAATTCTTGGTAATCTTCAAAGACAGAAAATCCACATCAAAAATAAGAGACAAAACGTAAACACACAAAAAAGAAAAGTTGATTATTTACACACGCGCGCACAGCTATTACATGTTTCTTGATCATTATTCTTAATCTGACTACATCGAAATCTGAAAGGTACAAAAAGAACATTAATAAAAAAGATCGTAAAAATAACCAATCAGCTTTAAGTTTGCACAAGAAAGAAAAAAAAATAAATAAAAGAAAAATGTTCTGAAAATCAGCGGCTGCTGGTGCCAGAATGTCTTCGTGAAGAGTGTTTTCACACTCTCCACCTTGAGTTCATTAGGGGACAGAACTCAATCACTGCAGTTGGAGTCTTTCGGGCGGCCGTACAATTCGACCATGGCGAGTAGTCAAACGCTTCTGCAGTACTGCATCACTTTGATTATCGGCGATTTCATTCACCTCCAAAGAACAAAGTTTCTTAATGGGACGAATTAGCATTCCAGTTGCAGTCTTCAACTTTACTACACGCACAACGCCATCTTGACTAGGTATAAGTTCGATAACTCTACCAAGAGGCCAGTTTATTCGGCTAGAATTTTCCGTCCATATTAGGACAACATCTCCTACACACAAAGATCTTAATTTTTTCCCACTAAAGACCGAACATTTTAATGTGCCGAGGTATTCGCTTCTAAATCTTGCTTTTAAATCGTTTCTAATTTTAATTCTATAATGGTATCGTTTATTCATTTCTTTGTGGTCTAGAAATTCTAGTTCAGGCATACCTATTTTAGTATTTTCCTGTAGGAACATTGAAGGAGTTATAACTTGAAGATCTTCATTATTATCTGTAACATACGTCAAGGGGCGGGCATTTATAATACTTTCACAATCGCAGATAACGGTATGTAGTTCTTCAAAATTTAAAGACGACTTGCCTAATACCCTTCTCAGGATTCGTTTCAGGATTCCAACAAGCCTCTCCCAAAATCCACCCCACCAAGGTGCAGAAGGTGGAATAAATTTCCAGTCTATACGTGAAAACGCAGTAACCGCTTTTACTTTTTCATAGTCAATTTTTTTCAATAAATTGTGGCAGCCAGTAAAATTTTTGCCGTTATCTGAATATATTATTGCAGGACGACCTCGTCTAGAAATAAAGCGTTTCAGTCCTAAGATAAAACTTTCGGTATAAAGAGCTGTCAATAGCTCGAAATGCACAGCTCTAAAAACTGCACACGTGACTATCAAAATCCAGACTTTACTTTGATTTTTCAAATAAAGAGGCCCGCACAGATCGATTCCTATTATTTCGAAAATCGCGGCTTCTCTGACACGATCAAGAGGTAAGACACTTTCTACTACATCAGGTGGTTTTGCTGAGTGTCTTTTACAAATGATACATTTGCCGATTACCTTTTTGATTGTTTTCCGACTCTTCAGTACCCAGTAATTTTCTCGTAACGCAGTCATTAGCAGGGGTACGCCACAATGACCGAATTCTAAATGTTTCGAAAATATAATCTGTTCTACGACGTAATGATTTGAAGGGAGTAAGATAGGTAATCTAAAATTAAATTCATCTTCTCGTTGAAATATCTTCGTTTTTACGCGTATGATTCCTTCCGAATCTGTAAAAATATTCAGGCATTTGAGTCTTTGATTATGTTCATTCACAAAGGATTCTTTTTGCACAAGTTTTAATAATACTGTTTCTGCCGCTTTTAATTCGTTGTGTGTTAATTGACCGAATATTCTGTCGGTACTACCCCTTTTCGAATTTTGGTAAAATCGCAAAATCCAACCAGTAACTCGCAAAATTTTATTGTAAGAAGAATAGCGATTATAAAATTGTGCCTCATCACTCTCTACATTAGGAGCGGTCACAATAGTTTTTCTTTTTTTCAGAATTCACTATATCCATATTAGGAAAAATATTAGTACTAGGCCAATTTTCCTTTGATTCTGAAAGCCATGATGGCCCTAACCACCACTGAGATTTAATAAGGGATTTTGCACAACAACCGCGTGACGGTAAATCTGCTGGATACATATGTCCAGGTACGAAATTTCATGAAGTGTTGGGGGTAAGCTTTCGAATTTCTCTAACTCTATTTTCTACAAATGTAGCCCAAGGACCTTCCCGTTTTATCCAGTATAACACGTCCATTGAATCTGACCAATAGAAAGTATCAACATTTTCTAATTTCAAATCGTTTTTAATACTATTAGACAATCTAGCTCCAATACAACAGGCCAATAACTCAAGGCGTGGAATGGAAATGTCCTTTAGAGGAGCTACTCTAGAACGAGCCTGAATAAGTTGACAAGTTACACGATTTTCTACTTCATTTCTTAGATAAATGCATGTAGCGTAAGAAAATTTACTAGCGTCGCAGAAAATATGTAAAGATAAGTTTCCCTCTTTTAGAGATAAGTTAGACAATCTTCGCGGGATCTCAAGATTTCCCAAATCATTAATTTCCTTAGACCATTTTCTAAATTCCTTAACTATCTCATCGGGCAGCTTGGAGTCCCATGACGCCTTTATTTTCCAGCATTTCTGTAAAAGTAATTTTGGAATTAAGGTCACGGGGCAAGTGAAACCGATGGGATCGAATATTTTATGAGTTAAGGACAAAATTGTTCTTTTAGTGATGCACTCATTTTCCAATTTAAAATTCCGAAAATCACACGATAATGTATCACTCTTGGTGTCCCACATTAAACCAAGTAAGGGAATCTTATCCTCAGCCGCATCACTCAACTGACCCTTTTCATTAAAGCCTAATCCAATTTCTTCGCACCGATTATGACACCAACCACGAAGATCAAATTGTGCCGAAGCTAAGAGTTTCTGTGCTTCATTGCGAAAATATTCTAACTCTTCTAACGATTCTACACTAGCTACACAGTTATCTACATAGAAAGATTCTTTAAGTTTTATAGCAACATCTTTAATGTTCTCAGGTGCTTCATCTAAGTGACGTGTTAGAGTAGCGGCCAAAAGGAAGGGGCTACAACTAATCCCAAAGACAACCCGACAATGTCTATAAATTTCAAGGTTTTCAGAATTCCCATCTCTCCACCAGAAAAAACGTAAATAATCTCTATCCTTTTCATTCAGTGATATCTGTAAAAAAGCTTTACGAATATCTGCTACAACACTTATCTTTCCCACTCTAAATCGATTTAGAACAGAAGGAATTAGTTCAATTAAATTAGGTCCCTTCTCTATACAATCATTTATGGAAACAGAACCCTTAACATGTGCTGATCCATCAAATACTGGCCTAATTTTGGTCGTAGAATTAGGTTTTATTACAGCTCTATGAGGGAGATAATGGACTTTGGTGTTAAGTTTTTCCTCTTCTTTCACTCTTTCAATAATCCCTTCCGTTTCCCACTCATTTAAAACTGCTTCGTAATCTTTCAACAAACCGCAATTTTGGAGATTCTTAATATTATTTTGCAGGCGTTTTATCGCTAAATCTTTATTACTTGGAATGGGAGGATGGTCACTTAACCAGGGAAGACAAACTTTGTACCTACCATCAGTTTCGCGTCTTACGGTTTCTTTAAAATGCTCCAAAACTAATTTCTGAACTTCTTCCTTAGTTTGTTTTTCCGCAGGATCTACTATGCCTAAAGAATCTAAATTCCACAAATCTGTAATTTTGGCATCGTTTACATATAATGAAAGGACCAAAAGAGAACTATCCCTTTCATTTCCACCAATTTTGCCCACAGTAGTACAACCCAGTTTTGTTTGCATCGCAACCAAACCACAAGATAAATTTTCTATTTTTTCTGTAAACAGTTCTTCCACAACATCTGCTCCCAAAAGTACATGTATTTCATTTAAATTTCTTTCATATAAACAATTTTTACCTCCAGGGCAGATATCGCTCAAAAATATATTTTTTCCTTTTAATTCCGCAATACAACGAATGTCTCTAATTTTGGGTACATTAGCACAAATTTTTTCTTGTTCCATTACCTCAATTTTTATCTTTTTACCTCCCCTTAAACCTTTTAAATTAACAGAATAACAGTTATGATCTACCGTTGTTTCGGTACCTCCAAACAACCCGTGAGTAATTCTGACCTTTCTTAAACTTTTTAATTCCATCTTATTGGCTACGAACTTTGAAATATACGACTTAGAAGACGCCGTATCTAACAATGCGCGTACTATATATTCACAACCATTATTTCTTACATAAACATATAAAGTTTGTAAATAAACTTCTTTCGGCAAGTTTTCATTCGCAAAAAGGGCAGTATCCGACACTTCGGTCTGTTGTTTAGGTTTTTCCCTTTTTACGTTTCTATAACAAAACAACGTGTTATGATTCCCGTTGCAAATCCGGCATTTTATATTTTTTTTGCAAAAACGCGATAAATGTTTTTTCATTTCTAGGCACTTAAAACATGCTCCCTTTTTCATTAGAATGTTCTTAATTTCATCAATAGATAACTCATTAGTTCTATCGCAATCAACCGAAGAGTGCTGAAATGATTCACAAAAAATGCAGTTTATTACGTTTAAATTCTCTTATTTGTTCGTTGACACTAAATCATTAGCTGTGGGATAATTTTTTTGTTTATTGTTATTTCGAAACGAATTAAAGTTTTTCTTTTCAGGAGGAATAAACATTTTCCTTTCTTCGTGAATTGGGTTTATTACTAGATTAGCCTTTTCTCTTGCGTTTAAACAAGTAGATAAAAAATTCATCAATTCTTCAATTTCATAAAATCCTTTTTCATAATCGGACTTGTTAAGTTCTATTAACAAATCTTTCGGAATTGTTTTCAAAATGGTTGTACATAATACACTTGAAATGCTGTTTAAATCTGTTCCTAAGCTTTGCAAACTTCTCAGTTCTACTGATAATTTATCAAAATATTGTCGGAAAGCATATATATCATTCGAAGTTCTCAAAGGCTTGATAGCTAAAAGATTACTAATATGATTGTGTATTAATAATTGTTTATTAGCAAACCTACTTTTCAGCAATTCTATAGCCCCATCGTAATTTTTTTCGGACACAGGAAAACCTTCTATTGTGTTTAAAGCGGTCGATCTTAATTGCGATCTTAAATAATTAAATTTATCAACTTTATTTAACGACTTATTATCATGAATGGCCGATTCAAAACTGCTCCAAAAGGAAAGCCATTCATTTATATTTCCATCAAATATTGGTATATGCAATTTCGGTAACTTAACTTTTACACAATTATCCACTTTTTCATTAAATGTACTGTCTGAAAATTGTTCTTTGTTACTTTCTTGTTTTGATTTTAAATTTAAAAATCCGGCATTTAATTCTCTAATTTTCTGATTTGCGCGTGACTTCCATAATATTACATTTTCGCTATATTTTTCAGCGGCTTCTAATTCTTTCTCTAAATCATCGGGATTGACTAATAATTCAATTGAATTATCTGTTGTCTTAAGTGACTTAAATTTGTCGGTCAATGTTTCAACATGTTCTTGCAGTTCTTCGATAGACACATCGTCTGATTTTATGGAAGTTTCGATTTTATTTAGAATTTTCGTAACAGCCGATCGAAAAATTGTTCTTCTTTTTTTAAGTGTTTCTAAACTTTCAGCCATTTTTTTCTCTTTTTCTCTACTTAATTAGTTTATTTCAAAATTCAAATTCTTAATTATTTCAAAATATATTACCACCGTACATCCCGCGACAGGGATGCCATGTTAATTTCAAATTCGATATTTCAGTAGAAAAATATTCTTAAAAATAATAATATAAAAATTTCCTACCTTTCTTGAGGGTTCTTGAGGGATGCACGGTGGTCCGAATCTTAATTCTTGGTAATCTTCAAAGACAGAAAATCCACATCAAAAATAAGAGACAAAACGTAAACACACAAAAAAGAAAAGTTGATTATTTACACACGCGCGCACAGCTATTACATGTTTCTTGATCATTATTCTTAATCTGACTACATCGAAATCTGAAAGGTACAAAAAGAACATTAATAAAAAAGATCGTAAAAATAACCAATCAGCTTTAAGTTTGCACAAGAAAGAAAAAAAAAATAAATAAAAGAAAAATGTTCTGAAAATCAGCGGCTGCTGGTGCCAGAATGTCTTCGTGAAGAGTGTTTTCACACCTATCATTCGTAAACAGATAGGGATAAATTTTGAATAGAATCTTTAATACAGTTTTGAGAATTTTGAGCGTTTTAGTTTACACCGCCATCACAGACATTATTTTTCATAAAATGTTATGCATTTCTATTAAATCGTATATACAGTTAACAAAATATTTAGGTATTAAATCTGTATGTGAAGTATTTTAATATAATATGTAACACAGTTATGCATTTTTTAAAGTAATTTTGATATTATTGAGCATATATGTTCGTGTATAATGTGCATGTGCATTTGTGTATTTGCAGTACTTTATCTGATTATATTTCTGTTGTCTATTTCATGAAAATACAATATTTCGAAGCATAACACTTTATAAAATAGTTCCAATCGAAACAAATAACCTTTACATGATCTTAAACGTATATATTACAATGAACTTTTATGTTGTTTTCTTTGATTATTCTTAAACTCGCAAAACAATATTTTTAAAACAGAGATAAATTTTCATATTTTATATTTTTGATTTTCCCTTTATATAGATTCCCAAAACAAGTTCAATAAAATCTTATGAATTATGCATAACCTTATTTAAGTGAAGACGATTTAAGATTTTCTTACTATGGAAATTCCTTTTCTAGTCAATAGTTTTGAAACTAATTTTAAACTCTGGGAACCATTTCTTTTTTGTTGATATAAGATGCAAAATAGAAATAATATAACCTTTTTTTCTTTTCTTCTTGAAGAAATAAAATGTTTTAAATACTCATTCAAGCACAGTGCGTTCAGTTATTTTTGTGAACGTTATTTGAAGTGTAAGAATAGAAATATATGCCCTTTTTTCCATAGTAAATACAACATATAACAATATAAATCATTTTAGAGTTCCGTACTACATTTACTGGCAAGAATATTCCTAACCATCACAATTAACATGGGTATCATTTTTTGTATATTTCTTTTAAGCGCTGCAGGTTATTCCGGAAAAATGCATTCTTGCAAGTACTGAACTGCTAAACTTTAGTATGTTCTCGGAACCAAAAACCTGATTATCTTTGAAGCTGTATTTCAGCTTAAAAATGTCGCAATCCTTCACACTTATACGGATGAAATTAAGCCGACGAACCAATGGTTTATTTAAACCACTGCTCACTATACCACTATGAGGTCGTTTGCTTACCATATCATTTATTTTCTTATAACAACAGGATTTGTAAGAATTTTGGGGAATGTTCAGAAAACATTATATAACAGCAAGATATAACTGATATTACAAAGATTAACTGATATTGCATATTTGCAATATTTTTTGCGCTTTATTAAACGTGATTCTTTCAGGAAAATAACCTTTATTTTAAATTTTAAAAGTGAAATATATGTTTAAAATTAAATAATAGTAAACAGTGCCAAGAGAAATTAAGAAATATTTATTATTATTACTAATTATATTATTATATTATTATACTATTATTATATTATTATTACTAAATATATTGTTACTTAATGCTTAAACATTAATGAAATAATATAGCTAATGCAAACAGACATACTAACAATACAATTTATTAACCACAGACAGTAACAAAAGTATTTGTTTAAACAAAATAATAGTCAATTGAAAGACATGTACTGTTGATCGTACGCTAGACACGAAAGGGTTTTTCTGTCAAGATTTTTATTTCGATTTGTCATTTCGATATCTTTCTAAAAGTTTAATAAAAGGATTCAATATAGAATTTAAAATAATTCAGTTAAAAAGTTTTTCTAATAATAACACATTGCTCAGTGGTGCACAAAACAGGAATTTTAATATACATTAGTACATATTAAAATAAAATAAAATTTTCAACGTTTCGCGCCGTCTTCTGCGGGCGTCTTCAGGAAAATATGAAATGGAAGGACTACGTTTGCATCTTGTTCGAGAGATATTTCTACTAAATTAAAAATTAAATGAATTAAAATTTAAAAGTGTTGCCAATGACGTAGTTCTTCCATTTCATATTTTCCTGAAGACGCCCGCAGAAGACGGCGCGAAACGTTGAAAATTTTATTTTATTTTAATATGTACTAATGTATATTAAAATTCCTGTTTTGTGCACCACTGAGCAATGTGTTATTATTAGTTAAAGTTTATGGTGCAACTGTCCTATATATATTTATAAAAAGTTTTTATTTATTCTCTACTGATCTTTTAGAAACACAAAACACCTTTTTTAATATATTGAAAATGTTGCGCAAATTTGGTGTTTTTCTCCGAACAAATTTTCAATACTAGATCCAAATAACTACTCATGAATTATTCAGCACGAATCTAAATAAAGTAAAGCCTAAGAATTTCCATACTATTAAAATTGCCTAGTGAAATGAAGAAGAAGAATTTTGGAATATTTAATTTCGATTTTCTAAAAGTTTATTTATTTTGTTAGATTATTTTGATTAACCTATCGTTAAAAAAATTAAAATGGCTATTATAATTATTTAAAAAAACTAATATTTAACATTATTATTTCTGAAAATTTAATTTATGTATTCATCACCTTTTTTTAATGCACCGTTTATTGCCTTTAATATTTAAGAGAGATAATGATATGTTATTTTTTAAAATATTGTTTTTATTCATTATGACTGGAAAGTACCTCACATAGAGACGAATAAACAATAACTTTCTGTTACATAAAAAATCATGTTGTTAAGTTGTTCAGTCATGTAGTTGAAAACATTCGTAAGTAATTTAGTACATTTTTTTTAGGATCAAGATCTTGTTTTAAATTGACACTATGAAAAGTACAGAAATGAAGCTGAAAATTTTGTGTTCAATATTCTTTATTGAGTGAAATATATACATATATGGATTTAGTTATTAGATATATGTTTTATTGCTAAAAAAACTTTAATATAGACACTAAATAAATAATTGCGCAAATTTACACTTTAAAAAGGTATACCGGGGATGTAAGCGTGCAAAATGACATGCAAATGTACGTCCAGGTGTCAGTTTCAAACCATGCTTTTCCTCGTTGGCGCAGATTAGCCTCAGATTAGGTGTAGGACCTGAGTCAGTTTCTATCCTCTAACTCATAAATATACAGTTTAAAGTGTAACATGCGTATATATATATATATATATAATAAAATAAAATAAAATTTCGCCATTTTTTTTTTGTTCTCTCTTAGCTTCAATTCTAAATTTGTGGAACATATTTCAATCTTAGTTTCGTAACTTGTAACAGCTAAAATTCTTTTTCTTACTTTAGTTATTAATAAATTATTTCTTGCTTCTCAAAAAGGCGGGAGGTATTTCGTAAGTTTTTTACTTTCTGGAATATTCCTGGGATTTTAATTTTATTTTTTATTTTTAACATCGCGTGACAGGTGTTACTACGCGTAGCTAAAGGGTTTGTTCTTCCGAGGAAAAAATATAGTTCTTGCCAAGGACCGCCTGCTACGACCAATTAGAATTGATCATTTTTGTCCGTTTGAGGCTCGAGTTCATCCTAATTGGTTTTTTAAAATGATTGAGATGTACGCGGAGTAGGAGGGCGCTAGTTTTGTCGTGAAAATGATTTTTTCATTTGGTCTTTTAGGAGGTTAGAATGCATCTCTCTTTAAACTACTCGGAAGCCATGTCATTTTTTTCCGAGAATGCGATTGACTTTTAAAATATTAGGATGCTGTTTCTTTTTCCCCGAAAAATTCTAATATCTTGGAATGCAGCTTAAGCACGAAGTTTTGGAATATTTGATGATCAGGCCAAGATGAATGTGGGGAAGAACTTACGTAGTTTATGAGTTAATAAATAAAGGAATTGAAAGACTCATGGATTTTGTTTTTATAATGGGGAAATTCCCCAATGCAACTCTTCCACTGCTTGCCAACTGCCGGAGCGACTACTCTGCTCGTACTGCTGCTGATTCTTAGAAGTAACATTCTTGGAAGTTTACGGAACATAGCCTTCGTCGAATTATTATTACACATATATATATATATATATATATATATATATCTTATGGATACTAAACACTTTTTTTTTGGTATTTACAGGAGAAAAATCTGCTATGCTGTTCAAAAATTTTGCTTCAAATAAATTCGTTAAAAATCATAAATGAATTATTTTAATTTACATTAGAGCGATAATTATTACCCATTATTTTTTAAAGAATTTTAATTTTGTTTCTAGTTTAAGTAATAAATTAACAAAAAAATCACTGGTTTACAAATTTAAACTTTTTTTATATATTTTTGTTGAAACACATATTTTCTTATTATACTACTTCTAACTAATCAAAGTCAGTATCTGAGCAAAATCTACAACGTCATGTCTCTTATTTTATTCTATACAGAGTGCCAACTTACAACGATATCCATTATTTAATTCTTAAACCATTAGTCATAGACATATATTTACAATTTCAAAAATGCTTAACTGAGTAAAGAAATATTTTACCAGTGATTTGGCCCCATGAAAATATTTAATAAAAAATTACGAAATTTAATTTGTATACGATTCTCCGGTCTTATAAATTATATGTAGTAAAACTTCCCTATTACGCTGACAAGTATTACTACATTAATAATAATTATTATTATAATTTACCACTATTGTATGATTCACAATTTTACACATTCACAAATTTAGTTGAAAAATAGTCTTGTCAGATATATTAAAATGTGCTGAATCCGAGATTGACCATCATTTTTTACCATCAAGTAAATACTTTTTAAAAATCGTAAATTTTAAAGTTAAAAATGAAAACAGGGGAAATTATGTACGGGAATAGGGGACACATTGGGACATGGGATAAATTGGGACAAACCCATTGTCTCACAATATACATCGGAACAAACGATCGCTCGTGGATTCTTGGGAAATTATAGATATGGAGATTATAAAAAAAATATTGCTTTTTAATGCAAAAATTTGATTTTTTTTTTTTTTTTTTTTTTTTTTTTTTTTTTTTTTTTTTTTTTTTTTAACAACAATGATATTTTTAAAGAAATTCTCGACATAATTGTCCACTATTTTTTTTATTCGCTAATATTTTTAAAAGACTTGTTTAGTAAGAAGCCAGAGAAACATAAATAAAAAAAATGTAACGTATTACTTTTTCAATATTTTATTTTCTGTAATATGTTTTTAGAATATTGATGTTTTTTCAATTTATTTACCAATGAAATAATAGCATTGTAATAATAATAACAACTTCAAACAAGTACGATGCAATTTACTTTCAATATTTCTAAGCTTCTACCATATAAAGTAAGCAACTCCAAAGTGATTATCTATAAAAATCTCCACTAACAGTGAGAAAGTAATTTTCCCCTTTCTAAATTATTCTAAGTTAAATATATAAATGTACATATTTCTATACATATATAAACAAATTTTTCTTCTTAGATATATATTTTTTAAATTCAAAATAATTTTATAAATATGTATTTTGAATTACAAGTTTTAAGAAAGATAAATATCTTTAAATAAAGACATGTAAGATTGGAAATGGTATAGCAGATGGTATTGCTAAATCTTAACTGTTTTGTGATTTAGGAGTAGTTAAGGAAGTGATTTTTAGCAGAGATCAGCTTTTCGAGCTTGCATTGTAAAAACTTCTAAAGGACTGCTAAGAAAACCAGTACAACTTTTTTATAATTTTCAACTAAATTGTTGAATGATATATGATTTCAGTATTTTAAATACATATTTTTTACTTTTTTCTACTATTGTTTGATTATAAATGTGATTTATTTCTTATTATGTATTCATACTTTGAAATATTTATTTTTATGTGTGTTTGCAATTGTTATCTTATCCATTTAGTAAAAATGTTCCTTTATATGTATAATCATAATTTATTTCATATTCAAAGGATTATTGAAATATTAACAATGAAATATTTAATTTGTTTATTTTATGTATATATATTTAGTTTGTTTCATTCTGGTAAAATATCTGGCCAGATATGTTCATGTATCTACATGCCATTTCTATACCACATCTATATTGTCATTTTTTATTTACATTATTCATGATGTTATTATTATATTTTTTAATGCTTTATACTTCAACATATGAAGATGGAATTTTTTTTTCAGTTTTATTATTTGAGTTATGATTTATGTTCACGTTATTATAATAATTTGGTTTTATTGATTTATCATTATGTACTCTCATGAATCCAGTTGGAGAGTGTGTGGAGAGTTATGTTTTAACGCCAAAAAAGATGATTAATAGTTAGCAATGGTTTTAGTGTGGCACTCCCCCCCCCCCAGGGCTCATATTGTGTTTATGTTCGGACAGAATGCTGATAGATGTGTTGACAGATGATTATTTTCATAATATGTATAGAATCCTTTATGCAAGTAATGTAGAACATTGTAAATAATATGGAAATATAGTCTTCCAATTAAATTCAAGTAAGAAAAGAAGAGGCCCGTTTCGACATTATTGAATAAGCGTCTATCACTTTAAATTAAAATTGTGCTAGTCATCAAATACTATTTCTGAACCAATTCGACGCCACATATAAGTTTTTGGCATACCCTGGTCTCATAAATATCGGATTGTTGTGAATCTATAATAGTTTATTAATAATATTTATTTATTTATTTATTTTGAATGAACGTTAATTTAACTGCGGAATGGTAGTATAAAAAATACAGTTATTGTTATTGGAAAATATTTCTTACAATGATCAATTTTATTGATTTAACACAATAAAAAAAATCTGATGAAGCATAGGCTTAGTATTTTTATCATTTTGTTTGAATAAAATTTCAACTGAAACCCAATAACAAGCGATGAATTATTTATTACCTAATTTAAATAAAGAATTTTCATACTACCAAAATGTGGTTTCAGTCTAAAAAAATTAGTACAGAAAAATCTTTAAATTTAAACTTTTGTTTATTCTTTTCTGTTCAACAACAACCAAAAAAGAATCAATCTATGTACTCGTATATATTTTACGTAAGAATTTTTATTCGAGTTTACTAAAAACAACTAATTGAATACTATTCTACATTTAAATATATATTTATGTCTCTCTTTTATATTTACGTTCCTTATTTCTTTTTATTGTGAGATTGTGGATATAAAACATTTATTTTTAAACAAAAACTTGTAAACTTGTATTTTTTTCATAAATAGAAAATGCAACAGATGTGGAGAAAGGCAAAAGCATAATGATGTGTATCTGTTTTGCGAAGTTTTTTTATTTTTTATTTTTATTTTTATTTTTTTTCATGTTGATGGAAATGAAGAAAATCATGTGATAGGCATTTACATAATTTGTGCAATAAATAACTATGGATTATCTTTTAATACGAGACACATATACATTTTATTTAATAGTTTAAATATTCGATATTTTATTATTAATCTCTATTTTTCAGAACTTAATAATAATTTTAGTTTCTTTTATTGTTATTTTTTACACGATTTAAGTTTTAATATTTTCAAAACAATTTTAATAACAAAATAAGCGACAAAAATTCTATTCTAAAAGTGCAAAATTACTTTTTATAGATTTTTCATGAATAAAAAACAAAACCCTTTTTGAATATATTGAAAACTTTCAGCATTTTTGCTGTTTTCTTGGAGCGAAATTTCGTTACAGGATCCTAATAAGCAGTCATGAATTATTCAGGTTTTCTCTCCTAAAAGATATTCTGAAAATTTCCTTACTGGGAAAATGTCCTTGAAAGATGAAGAATATTTTCTTTTTAACTTCAATTATACTCCACTTGACCATTGTATTTTTAATTGATTGAGTTTCATTGAACTTTTCTTGGAAAAATATAATCATATCTACTATATCAAATGTTTCATACATGAAAAAAATATTTTCCTTTTAAATGTAAAAATAGTTATTACTGTTTAATATGCTAAATATTAATGTTTTTTATTAGTATTAAATTTTTTCTAATTTACTGTTACATCTCTGTTTACAATTTTTAAAAGTTAAGAAGGCCCACACAATACTCTTTTTAGAAAAATTAGTATTTATTTATTACGGCTATACAGGGTGTTCCCTCTCAACGGTGGCCAATGGCTAATTTGTAAACCGTTAGTCATAGACATATAGTTCCAATTGCAAAAATGCTTTAAAAAAAGGTAAAGAATTGTTTTTCAAGCGATTTAGCTCAAAATAAAATTCCATTAAAAAATTACGAAAATTAACTTTTTATACGGTCCCCCGGTCCTATAAGTGATATTTAGTAAATTTTTCCCACTACTGTAACAAGTAAGAGAAAAAAGGTCCCATTCACATAACATTAAAAATTGACAGAGTTATAAAGCTTTAAATTTCATGACTTAAACCACTTTTCTGTAGCTAAATACGGATGAATTGGACTGAGCTTTAAGGGAACGTTCACTAAGTGCTTAAAGTATTATAAAGGGCGTCTATTTTCAACGCTGTCTAATAGCTAATTCCTAAACCATTTGCCTCAGACATATAGTTCCAATTTCTAAAATGTTTTAAATGAGATAAAAAAATATTTTAAAAGCAATTTAACTGAAGGTGCTACCACCGTATAAGTTTTACAGTAATGTTAGTTTTTATTATTTAACTTCTAGATTGTTTAAAATAGTTAAAGACGTGAGTTTTAAAATTCTCTTTATCGTTAAAATCAAATTTTGAGAAATCGCAATTTTATTTTAAAAGGTGTGGTATTTTGATAAGCCTTTATTTTGCTTAAAATGTTCGTACTTATTTTTCCCTTGCTCAAAATTTCGATTCTAATTTTAACTCACTTCCAAATATCCAATCGAGGTTCGATTTGCACACTTATTTATATCCAATGACAGTGTAATATTAATACAATTTTAAGTGCGTACCATTTATTTATTTTATAGGATTACATCAAATTCTGTTAGGTTAAGTAATCTAATAGAATAGTAAATATATGTTATTTTGTAACGATTTGTGACTATTGCTCTTCATAAATTAAATTAACAAACTTTCTGTTATTTTTTACTTATAATTTTAGTAAAAATTTTGCTTTAATATGTAATCATCAACATAAATTTAAAAATAATATTGTAAATATTATTTTACTCCCAATGTTTATTGTAAAAATTTATATCTTGCGTTTATTTTTATTTCCAGTAAATTTGTGACTGACCCCTAATTTGCAGCAAAAAATATGCTTCAACTTTAAACAGCTATTACTCGGTCAGTTTCAATCGCAGAGGAATGGGACTTTTTTGTATTATTTGTTACAGTAGTGGGAAAAATTTACTAAATATAACTTATAGGACCGGGGGGGACCGTATAAAAAGTTAATTTTCGTAATGTTTTAATAAAATTTTATTTTGAGCTAAATCGCTTGGAAAACAATTCTTTACCTTTTTAAAAGTATTTTTGCAATTGGAACTATACGTCTATGACAAACGGTTTAGAAATTAGCCATTGGCCATCATTGAGAGGGGACCTGTATATTGTTGAATATGAACCGAAAAAAGTAATGTATAATTTGTATTATTTGGAAATATTCATAATATAAAATATTAATGACTTTTACAATTAGGTTAATGCATTTTTCTAAATAATGGAAGTTAACTGAAAATAGAGCAACGAATTTGAAATGATAGTGGAAAAACGAAGAGCATTCAGTTTGCTGCATACTTTTTGTAATACAATAACATTTTGTAAAATATTCTTAATTAATCTATTGAAAACCACATTCATAAAAGAAATTAATTTACGTTTTTGCGAACTTTTGAATGTTAAAGTATTAATTAATATTTTATCATCGATTTCTAATTTTATATAAATTTCAATACTGTATTTGCTGTATTCCGAAGGCTGTAACATATTTAATTCAAAATTTACATTTATGTGATTTACCCTTTCCAAACAGGAAATCTTTATTTGTATTGGTTAGATTGTCAACGTTTAGTTAGCCTTTGAAGTGTGTCTTATGTAGTTCATAAGCAACATTCTAACTTCTAGTGTGTTCAGTAACATTGAATTTCATGTTCAGCGTTAGTAATAGTTTATTAAACTATCTCTTTAAGCATCCTAACCGTGTTTTTACGTCACGTAACCAAAGGCTGATTTAACACAAAATCGATATTAAAAATATTTTTAAGATGTTTTTTATTGAGATAAATAAATATGTTAGGTTACCAAATAAAAATTATCAAAACATTTCTTAGCTACGAATTTATGAATCGGTAAACATTAATTTAAAGTTCTGCAGGATGCTTAAAGAGTTAAAAAGAGGGGATAAATTTTAGTCATCTGTACTTACGCAATTTTTAGAGAGAGAAAGAGAGAGAGAAATAAATTAAAACAAAATAACTGTGAAAATGTTTTGTGATTTCTTCCCATGTGTATCAAATTTTAAAAGAAATTGTTCAAAGTGTAAGTGGAGCCATTTTTAAATTGGCATGCTATGCTAGTGATTTTTTTTAATTCATTTTCTGATTTATTTGTTATTCCGTCATAAATTTCGGTGTAACAGAATGTTATTCATTCGAGTAGCTATTAAAATTCGTGTTATATAAGTAAAAAAATAGAAGATCTAACATTAAACTCATATTTAGTGAGTTTAAATCAGATTTAAAAGCGATTATGGTTACAAAAATACTTAAGATACTGAAATGGAAATTTGAATTAGCATTTTTCAAGTATGTATGGCTGAAAATTCTGTTATAACTACCACAGTTTGTAACTCGTGAAGTGGAAATTTCGTTTTGAGAAATATACATCTTGAAAATAATTTTGTAAACTCTAAAGTATGACTCATTGTATGTATTCGTATAAGTAAATGAATTTCTATAAATTTTAAAAATTTGAATAGAAAATTACAACTCTTTTTATTCAGTGGTCTTTTTAATTTACTTATACCAGTTATAAACTCTGAAGTCTGTTTTGCAAGGATTTATGATTAAATTAATTCAACATTAGGAGTTCAGAACAACAAACTTTCAGCTTTCTTGAAGTCCCTGAAGGAATGATTTCACACAAAAATAAACAATGGCGTCAAAAATGAAAAAAAAATAATAATAAATAAAGCAATATATAAAAATAAATAAATGAAAAAAACAGTATGGTGCACTTTCAGTATGAGGACGAATTACAAGCAAAATTTAAGTGTAGGCAACTTTAGAATACGTTGCTAGTAATCAAGTAGTATCATTTATTTTGATTTACAGATTTATAGATAATTTGACAGAGAATCAATAAATCTCTCTCTCTCTCCCTTTATATGCTGTAAATATTTCTTTTTTTCAACCAATTTTTCTCTCCTAAATTATAAATGAAGAATTATTAAGATATTGGGAATAGACGTTTGACTATGATTCTTCAAAAGATAAGTAAAAATCATTGTATAAAAACAGAGACAAAAAATTCAGCTTTTAAAATATATATTTCAAATTTCTCATACATCTTCTGTATGAAATACAACATTTTTACAAATATATATGTATAAGTGGTTCAAAAATACATCACTACTTTATTTGTGTGTGTTTGAATGCATTTGATTTTCATTGCAAGGTAATATTTATTTCTTTATTAATTAAAAATTGAAATAATAGGTTTTGATTAATTAAAACATAAACTACTATTTGGAAATAAATATATGTAATTTTAGTCTTTTTTTTTTTTGTTTGGGACAACTGCATTTATTTTAAAAAGTAATGTAAGTAAAATTGTGTTTGCAATACGTTACTGTGGCTACAAGGGAAAAGCTTCAGGCCATTTAAAATGTAAATACGTAAACACAAAGTTAAAAATTTTCCAAAGCAAATTGTGATGGCGTAACATTGCAAAATTCAATAAAACCTCATGGATTATTTACTTCTTCAATTTTCAGTAAAATAGGCTGTCTTGAAAACTCATCCAACATAAATGTGTCTGAATATTAAGCGGGTAGTACACTGGTGTCCAAAAGTTAAGCATAATTGGTAATTAAGTAGTTATTTTTAAGTAATGAAAGAAATATGAATCGGAATATGCTGAAACTCCAGGTGTGTAAACAAAATAGTACGCGTCACATATTTTCGCGAAGAGTTTTCCCCGAAATCGAACAGGGGACCGTCAACAAATTGAAAAAGAACGAAGATCTTTTGGATAACCCTGTCAAAACTAATGTAGCAAAAGCGTTCAAACTGCACATTATGATTAATTGGCTTATTGTAATGTACTGTGTTAATTTTTACAAGGATAGCATGTATACTCGTAGAGAAATTAAGGTTTTTATAAAAACAGTCCTAAATTTTTCCAAGTATTTTGCTTATAATTTGCAGAGTTCTTATTATAAAATAATGTTCTTTTCTGAAAATATGACAAACATCATTGTACACAATACCCAGTCATCAGAATTTAAAAATAATAAAAATTGTATGAAAAATGAGTATGTTTAGTAAATAATTTTTCATTGCGCATGCGTCAACGATATCAAAACGTCATTTGCATATTGTGTTAGCTAAATGTATAGAGCAACTTCTGTAAAAGTTTCAAAAACATAGCTTGAAAATTCTGAAAATGGGAGCCTATAGAATCAACTCAAAATCCGTTATTCCTATAGGAAGCAAAAAAATCAGGGGTTTTACCTAAATATAGTTGTACGTGCAATATTGTGTAGGCACTAAACAATGGAATATGGATACAGCCCCTCATCTTTTTGCTTCATTTAGGGAATAAAGGATTTTGAGTTGATTCTATAGGCTCCCATTTTCAGAATTTTCAAGCTATGTTTTTGAAACTTTTACAGAAGTTGCTCTATACATTTAGCTAACACAATATGCAAATGACATTTTGATATCGTTGACGCATGCGCAATGAAAAATTATTTACTAAACATACTCATTTTTCATACAATTTTTATTATTTTAAAATTCTGATGACAGAGTATTGTGTACAATGATATTTGTCATATTTTCAGAAAAGAACATTATTTTATAATAAGAACTCTGCAAATTATAAGCAAAAAACTTGGAAAAATTTTGGACTGTTTTTATAAAAACCTTAATTTCTCTACGAGTATACATGCTATCCTTGTAAAAATTAACACAGTACATTACAATAAGCCAATTAATCATAATGTGCAGTTTGAACGCTTTTGCTACATTAGTTTTGACAGGGTTATCCAAAAGATCTTCGTTCTTTTTCAATTTGTTGACGGTCCCCTGTTCGATTTCGGGGAAAACTCTTCGCGAAAATATGTGACGCGTACTATTTTGTTTACACACCTGGAGTTTCAGCACATTCCGATTCATATTTCTTTCATTACTTAAAAATAATTACTTAATTACCGATTATGCTTAACTTTTGGACACCAGTGTAACTTAAAACTATTATTTGGTTTTCTATTTATAAATTTTAAATGTAAATTCTTATATGTTTGTTATAAACATAAACATCTTACAATTCTCGAATGTGGGTAAAATTATATTTTTGTGTTTTAGATTTTTGTTGGAATCATTTGTATAAAATTATTATTTTCGCAATAAAGTTTTGCGAATATAACATTTCAGAATAATTGAAATCTTTTATTTTCATAGATATTTTTATAAATTAAAATATTATTAAATAGGAAAATAAATAAAAGAAATAATAATGAAAAACACATTTTTTAGATAATTTCGCTGTTATTTTTTAAATAAATTTATTAAACAAAATAGGATTCTTTTTTTTTTTTTTTTTTACTTTTTGAAATTATAAAAAAACTACTCATTTCAAAGCTTGAAGGGGTTAAAAATGCATATATATGTCTTCAAAGAATAGCCCATAATTGATTCTACCCGCTTTTCGGTGATTTCTTAGCTATTTCTGATTTCAAATTGTATTTAAGCAGAATAAATATTTGGAAAATTTATCATTTTAAATATTTAATAAACAATTCAAAAAATAATAATTTTTGTATCTAATACATACATTTTAGCATACATTTTCTATCATATCATAAGCTTCGATCCATCTGTGTAAACTTCATATCCACGTTTAAACTTCCTAAATAACAGACAATACATATGATGAATAATCATTTTAAATCTTTAAAAAAAGGCAGTATTTTTTGGTTTGTTTGTTATTAAGTATTTGAGTTATAATTCTAAAAATCAAGTCAGAAGGTTAAGCAGTTTTACAATTTGATATTTTAAAATAAAATATATCAAATAGACAATATGAATTACTTTACGACATTTTATTTATATATTTATTTATTTATTGTGATTAAATGCCTGATAAGATGCGTAAAATTTCATTATTGCGATATATGTATTTTATTTCAAACTCAATCATTTAAAAGTTGGCCTCACTAACGCGTCATTTGTCGAACAAGGTATGGACTAACAAGATAGATTCCTTTTCTTTTCTAAATGATAATAGTAGATCTTCTCAATCTTTATTTCATAGCTGAGTTACCTATTTTAAAAGTTAGAAATTGAACTCAGAGGATAAATAATTATATATTATTTGGTACCATAGCTTTATATATATTTTGAGCTGTTTATTAGTTTGCTTATTATTATTGTTATTATTATTACTTCTTAATAGTATTACTTGCATGTAGGATGAGAAATTAAATAATTCATTCATATGTAGAGTGCATTTTTGAAAAATGCGGAAAAAGAATTTTCTGGCGGAAACTAAAAGAATATATTAAACTATTTAATTAAATATGCATACAAAATATTGCATATATTTAGTAATTATTTTTTCTTTACAAGTAAAAGAAATAAAAAACGCATTAACATAAAGTAAAGATGACTGAAATAGCAAATTGTAACATAGGATAATAATAATAAGTTGATAAATTAGACATTTTAAAAACATATCATATTGATAATCATTAATAATTGCAGGTTCTTGCAATATACATATTTTATCATATAAAAAAAGAATGCAATTAATAAAAAGAAATATATTTAAGTGTTTTCATAAAGTGTATAGCAACTATTTTTTTTCAAATAAATAAATTCAAATGTAATGAAGAAATGCAGCTTTATATTTTACATTAATTTATTATTTGAAAGCTCATAGAGAAAACGAGAACATTTTGAATACCAGTTCTTCTATATTGAATAATTCTCTTTTTCTATGACTCAAAATAATTATTTTTTTCTATGGTTTCGCTTAAATTTGCTTTTTTAATTGAAGTGAAAAACATACGGATTGTGATTTCTATTTTCCCCAAAGATTTTTAAATGTTGTATAAAATGCGATTTACGATATGCGTAAGTGATTTTATAACTCTAAAAGTATTTAATTTGCTTGCAATTTAAATATTAAAAACAGGTTTTTGTTATAAAAAAAAGTTTTAAATAAGAAAATACTTCCAAAGTTTGAATATATTCATTGGTAAAAATAATGAAGTTTCAGAGAATAGTGTAAGAACATACAAGCAAAATGTTACTTTAACAAATATTTCAGTTGGAATATTTATTGACTTAAATAAAGTAATTGATATTGAAAAAATATCTAGCTACATACTTTAATATTATTAAAGCATTATTAAGCATTATTATTTATAATTAAAGCATTATTATTTATAAGCTATACAACCACTTAAAATATTATGTGTTCTAGTCACTCAGCGGGCGAATTATCCTCCGTCATGTTATGTCTATGGGCGTTTGATACATTCTTATATTCAAAATTTCAGCTTAAGGAATTAATAATTTTAACTTCTATTTTCAGTGTTCTCTTTTTAAAGGAGTCTCTTTTTTCCTTAGTTTTCAAGCCCCACCAGTGGCCGAGAGGTTCGGACCTCTCAACTGGTAGACGGCAGGTGCTGGGTTCGAACCCAATCGCGGCTGTCGGCCTAACCGTTCGGAGTTTTCCGTGGTTTTCTTCGAACCTTGCGTAAATACGGGTTAGGTTCCTTTAGAAAGACCCCCACGGAGGGCACTCCCCCTGGTCCTATATCCCATTAGCGCAGATAATCGGACGACAAAAATCAACCAACCTTAGTTTTCAAAATTTTATTTAATACCATGCATAATTTTATATGAAGAGTTAAAATTTTACTTCCAGTTTGTTAGTTTTTAAAACGCAAAGTATTAAATTGAAAATAAATTTTAAAAATATTTTGAAAATGAAGAAAAAGGTGATATCCGTTAAGACGATAATACTGAAAGAAGAACTTATTAAGTATAGATTCCTGAAAGAAATATTTTGAATACAAGAAAGCATGAAACGCCAATAAACTTAACGTTAGCCAGGGGAATTTCAACCGCTGGTTGACTAGTTCCTTACCCTTTTGAATTCATATGTCCAGCCTGACTGCACATCACCTTTCATTGTAAAATTTGTTTTTTGCTCCAGTAATAAAGTAAAATAAAACATACCATGTATTTAGAGCATTTTTCATGCTGTGTAACTGGAACTTTTGTATAACACATTTTGAAAAAAAGCGCTGCCTGAATAAAGTTTGTTTAAGTGACACCGGGGTCGTAAAGATTAATATTATGATTCTCTTATTTAATATTCGAAACGAATGTATAAAGTACTTACGAAGCATAAATTATATTCTGCTCGTTGTTTTACTGAGCATTTTTGTTATATAACATTGTTATATGAATATTATACATGAAGTAATGTGCTTATAAAAAAATAATACAAGAAAAATATTTATACAAGTCACACATTTTTACAATTTCCATTGTTGTGGACTCCGATTGATACAAAATAGACTTCTCTATATATTTTCCTGTAGCGTTAACATTAACATTTATAAAAAATATTCCTAGAAGGAAAAATACTAAAATGTTACAAATATGTATTGAGTAAGACATGCAATATTATATTTTATATAATTGTAAATTAACATATATGCATATAATGTGCAATCATTTGACTTTAATAAAATTTCTGAAAATTAAAATGTGTTATTTAATTACATGTATTTTTAAAAAATTTTATGGTTAAAATTATAAATTTATGCGCTTAAAAATTAATATTTATACATCCGAAGTTTATAAAACGTCACAGCGTTAACAATTATTGCAATATATTGTAAATACAATAAAATTTAGATGTTTTGGTTTCAATTTTCAATAAACCATCAACATACAATATAAAAGGCGCACAAACAATTTCAAAAAGGGAAACAATTAATTAGTTAAGTGAATAATCAGAGTTAAATAGTATATAAAGGTGTTCCGAAATACAAAGTTGCAAATTTGATATTCATTGCCAGCCAAAACAAAATCTTGAGAGTCATTCAAATTTTTTTTAAAAAAAGTACTCATTTCAAACCCCAACCAGTACATAAAAAAGGTAGAAGACTGAATCCTCTAAAACTGCACTTATGTACCAGCGAATGGCAGAAATTTTAACCCGTCTCTTCAATTTAATAAACAGAAAGGTAAAATAAAACATTTAAACATTAAGTTAAGGCTTGAATATCAATGCTTTATTACTTACCCATCATACGTAGTATAGGGTAAGTCTTGCAATCGTTTTGAAAATCAAAAAAAAAAATTGACGGATTTACACGTTTTAGATAGTGGAGATTCCGAAAAATATATTTTTAGAAAAAAATTGACGTCCGTCTGTCTGTCTGTCTGTAAACGCTTTATCTCCCGAACAAATTGAGATAGAGACTTGAAATTTTGTATGCAGTTAGTATGTAAAAATGGGACGAAGCCTATTTAATATCAGCAACATCGATTATCTGGAATTATTTTTTTCGGACTCTCGAAAAATTCGTTCTGATGAAAGGTATAGAAAAATTTTCGAATTTTTTTTGTTCTAAGGAATGGACGTAAAAGGGAATAAAATAACACACATTTTGCATGTAAAACAAAGTCAATCGGATTATTATCTGCCGAGATATTTGTAATCCTGTTTTGCACATTCTTCGATTTTTCATGACCCTGTATTTCATCCAAATTTCAATTGAGAGGTATATTTTAATTGGAAATGAGAGGCTTAATCCGACGCAGTAAATTGTTAGTTAATAGAATTATTATTTTTGGAGTTATAAGGATGTTTCTTTTACGCAGTTCGGTACTACTTGAGTAGTTTTGCTTTTTATATAATTTGTCGAAATTGGTACATCAGCAGTTCTTTAATATAGCATTACTATGTATATTAACAATATTTAAATTTTGTTTATGAATTGCACTGCATTGTATAAATAGTTTTCACATGTTTTATTTTCATATACATATCCATGATGGGTAAGTATTACGGTGGCCCCCAACGACTAGTTTATACCGGCACTGTACAGCATTTACTTAGTATTTCAGTAATTTATTATAGGTCTGATTTTTACGAATTTGTCAATTTCTTCAGCACCAAATATTGTATCATAAGAGTACGCTTGTATTATATTTTGCATATAATTTTTTTTTGTTTACTTGCTTTTTTCATCCGCTATTTACCTTAAAATAAAACAACATTGCACACCTAAATGTTCTGCATTTTATATCGAACTATGAAATAGTAACATACGCAGTATACCTCTAATTATCCAGAGCAGGATATTTAAATTTATATACATAAACAGTTATTTTAATTAGACTTTGTGTTTTATCCAAAATATGTCTGAAAATAATACTCGTAAATTTGTTATGAAAGAAAAATATTCTCATTCAAAATGTGACAATTATTCAATGAAAAAAATTCCTTTACGTAAAAATTTATTAAAATAACTTTATCTTCTTGATATTCTACTTTCAAATTCCCTAATAAATTAAAACCCAAAAATAGACTTTAAAAAAATATTTATTTTAAGTAATTTATTTCGGATAACAAAATTTTCCGTGTCAGATAGTGTAAAAATATTTGGAAAGTTCACCTGTTTTTTAACGTACGTTTTAAAACGTGTATAGTTCAAAAATATGTAAATTGCAATATATGCAGAACTACATGCTTAAGCAAATTCTCTGATATAATATACACATGAGAAAGAATGTAAGAAAAAAAAATTAAGTGAGTTACACATTTTTATTACATTCATTATTGTGGACCCCATTCCCTCTAAAACAAATTACTTTACATGTCTTGTTATCGTCTTATAATTAACTTTTATAAAATTTATTTCTGATGGGGACATCAACCAATGTTTTCAAATATGTATATTGTGAAACACATGCGATATTGCATTAAATTGCTGATTATATGAAAAATACTTTTTTACTAATTAATATTTTACACATATATTGTTGCGATTCCTTTTGCACTAATCATCTACAAAGTAAAATGATGAATAAAAATGTGATTATTACACATCATTATGATTATGACGCATCTAGAAATATCTTATTTATTTTTAATATTATTTATTAGCATTTACTAGTAATTCAGATTCAATATCCAACTGTTTTTGGAAAGAAAAGTTTAACAGCTATCTGAAAAATGAAAATGGAACTTGAAAATATTAAAAATGACATTAAAATTAACTTATTAATACAATTAATCAAAACATTCAACTTCCCATTCTGCCCATATATTGAATTCTTTGAGCGATATTTAATATTAGAAAAATGAAAATCAGATTTATCAAAAAAAAAATGCTTTGTATCAGTCATCAAAGAATCAGTTATTAAATTATTGCTGTCAAATTTTTATGCCACACTAGACTTTTGAAAATTAAAGATACTAGCCATAACAATGACAAGGAGATAATCTAACCTTTATTCAAACGACATTCTTATATCCGGTGTAGTTCTGACAGTATGTTTTAAAATTTTAAAACATGTAAAAATTATTTTTTGTGAAACTTTTGACAATCTACAAAACTGAAAATATACACTAAACGTAACTATTGTAAAATACTTTTTTTAGAGTTTAGAAAAAATAGAACGGTTTACATAAAAAAGTGTAACAATAGATTGGGAAGGGAAAAAGTTTGAATTATATTAGTCTCAACATGAAATTGAAAACTGAAATATACTATATTTTTCGCACATGTATTTTAAAAGCCATTGAAAAAAATTGTGTTTATAAAATTATACATAATAAGTATGATGATTGTTTAATTTTTCTGCGTGCAGCATTTGAATATATTGTACATAAATACATACACTACTTGTTTCTGTGTGTGGGGTGGTAATACCAGGAAAAAAATATTACTTTTAACAATATAAAAAATACAGGGTGTTTCAGTTAAATGTTTCAGAACTCTTAAGAGAGGTAGGGTGCATCCTGACGACTCAAAAACATATAGCAATGTGCGATCGGAAATGCTTTCCTGAAGCGGTGATGCACACAGAAGCACCATAAAGAAAAGATACCGTAAGGGAAAAATCGTTTTATTAATACATGTAAAAAAGCAAAAGGTACATGGGTCAAAGTAAATATTCAAAATTTCTGCCACCGACTACAATGCACACCTCACATCTCCGGCGAAGGGAAATCCGAACATTCTCGAATACTCCAGGCATATCTCGATTTTTTGCGGCAGCTACTGCGATTCTTGCAATCAGCTCCTCAGCATTGTCAACATGGGTGTCATAAACCAGTGTTTTCCTATGACCCCAGAACTCTGCATTCGTATAATCAGCCATTTTAATAACTTGGCGCCCTTGTGCGAAATGACGATTCCCTGCATGAAAGCTCGGAACTTTTGCACAACGCCATCTAGCTCGTCGGGAAAGCATTTCTGACCTCGTAATGCTATATGATTTCGAGTCGTCATGATGCACTCTACCCCTCTTAAGAGTTCTGAAACGTTTAACTTAAACACCCTATATATTACCTACCTAGATAAAGTAAAGAGATTTTAAGTTTCAAAATGGTAATCTCTTTTTAGATATTGTCAATGGGAATAGGTATAGAATAAATGTTTTTTCAGAGATTTGATTCAAATAATCTCTATCCGTGTTGTAATTATTTTTCATAATAAAACCAAGAATAGAATTTTGTGAAAATTTTGATGTGATAATCAAAATACAGTAATTCATATATGTACATACAAGGTTCGGACACATCGAGGGATTCGGGGGATTTGGGATTTTTTAGTACCAGAAAATTTGTAAAGTAGTAGGCGTCAAATACAAAGATAGAAATTTATTTTTTTTAGATAAGGCAAGTATTACTTTACAAAAAAATCTGGTAAAAAAAGTCTGGTACTATAAAGTCCTTAAAAAGTATGAACCCTGATATACAGCTAAGTGTCCTAGCTAAGATGTTACACATTCGAGGAGAGGCAGGGTACAACAGGGAATCAGATAAGGATAACGGTTCGGACATAACGCTTTATGAAAACGCTTCATCACATAAGGAAACGCCTTCCTTACCTTGCTACTTTTTTAAATTCCCCTTTCTTTATTGTCATCACTTTTTTAAATTTGTGCTAAAGAACACTTGCGAAGTGGTGTTTAAAAAACAGTGGCGCCAATCAAGATATCAGGATTAAAAAAGGGTGCCCAACTGGCAGTTCTTTCAGGGTCAAAAATCATCTTTGTGTGAACCAGTCTTTCCAATGTCTCGTGTTACCAGATCGGGCTGTAGGCGACTTAAAAAAATCCAGATTTCTTGAATGCATCAGTTTTTTGAAATAGAAAAATTCGCTTTATTCATTAACATAATAATTAATGCGTAAAGAAAGAGAGTTTTAACACTAAAGTGTGCCAAACAAAAATAGTGCTAACCATGAAATAGATACATATATTTATTTATCAAAGTAACCCAGTTCAAGACTGTCTCTTAGATCGTCAGGAAAAGGTTTCCGACCCGGTATTCCTATGTGTTACTGATTCGTCTAGGCGTAGCTTACATCTCCTTGAATTGTGTAATATTTTAGCAGAGATATCCTGTATATATGCATAATGTATATATTACATTATATTTTAAGTTCACAACAATTAAAATTTTGTATAAATACAAACAAGGCACACATCGAAGAATCTAGTAATAAAATATTTGAAAACTGTAAAACAAGAAAAATATTAAAAGGTATTGGATCGATACAAGCAAATCTTTCGCTTTACATATAAGTAAACGAAATGCAATTCATGAGAGCAGAATATATTTCAGAAGATTTATGTTGAAGAATAAAAGACAATTGGAAAATGTGATTGCAAACAAAACGCATTCAAATTTCTTTCCTTTTCTTTAAGTTTAATGGTTTGTAAAACCATTTGCATATAAGTTAAAAATGAAATATCATCCATCATTGCCATTATTGGAAAAGCTGCCCAATATTCCTTTTATTTTTCTGAAAATTTAAAAAGAAATAAAAGTTGTAATTTGAGTAAAAGAAATGAAGTGTTCTATCTTTTACTGAATTTATGTAGGGATATATTTTTTAATCAATGCTTACGTTCTTTTTTCATTATGCAATAAATTGTATTCGATGACTAATTTTAAATTACTATAAATGATGTGCCAACTATTAAATTTAATCTCAGATCAAGATAATATTAATTTCATAAAGCGTATTTCAAATTTTATGCGATGATAGAATTAGAAAATACATTTAATTTCAGTTAAAAATTACATTCCTTTTTAAAAAAAAAAATTCTTCTTTTCTTTTCTTTTTTTTCCTTTAACATAATATTTTGTAAATGTTTTTATTATTATGATGATTATTTCTTTATTTTGGTAAAAATACTATTAAAGTAATTTACGGATATTTTTTTGTCAATTTTCTATGCCAATGTTTTAACATCATATTTAATAAATGCACATCGTATTTTTGATCACTTTTATTACATAAACTTATTTTCGTCCATAGTAGTGTGGGCAAAATGAATATTTTTCTTTAACAATGAAAACGGTTAGATGACAAAGTGGCCTTCACATTACAACAACACATTACTGTACAACAACTGTGTGAATTATTACCTCTGAGAAAAAATTGTTTGAGTCTGCACTTTTGGTTCAAATGTCGAAATTTGGAATAAAATAATAATAATTTTTTTATTTGGCTATTATTTAAAAGTGCTATTTAAACCTTTATTATTAAATTCTTAACATATTTAAAATGTGAAAGAATGTTATACATCAAAGAATCATGTTATACAGAATAAATATTCTGTATAACATGATTTGTTATTTTGAAACTAAGGTAAGGGCTGTATTCAAAACAACAATACTTTTTTTGTGTTTTAATAGCATATTAACGCTGTGTTTTATTGACCAGTTTTGTTCCTGTTATACAGAATAAAGATTTATATGGTTATATGATATAGTTTTATAGATTAAATATGTTAAATATTTAACATTAAAAACATAAATAACACTTTAAAATTATAAACAGCTCTATAGAATTTATGTATTTTGACAAAATGCCAAATTTTACCCAAAATTTTGACATTTGTATCAAAAGCTGTTGAATCAAGACTTTTGTTCAGCGGAAAAATTTCACACAGATCATGTACTAGCATAAAGGCAACTTTTGGCACCTACCAACTTTTTGATTTTAAACGATACATTTTTTTCCTCCACCATAATCTATAATGCGGTACATTACTGTATATTTAGTTGTGGTATTTTTTGTAAAATAATCATTAAAAAAACATAATAAAATGTAAGACATCATAAACGAATTAATTTTAACAATTGATGAAAAAACAGTTTGATAATTTTACACAGTTGCAGGACTAATGCTGGAAATGTAACAAAATGAATTGGATGTTTTTATATAAAAAATTGCTCGAAAAAACATTATTTTGCCAGAGTTTTACAGAGTTTTAGTATTTGCTGGTAGTTTGTGGAGGGATTCAGTACAATTTGAAATGAAATTGTGCCCATAAAGAATAATTTGTCGAATGACATTTGAAAGAACTGTCGTCTTACCAGACAAGATACTCTGAAAAGAATAAGAAATGATGTCTGTTATATTTTCTGTGACACATTTGCGTTATATATACATTTTTTAAGCAGATGTTTAACGACAATATATTTTCTAACTGTCGACGTAAAATACCAATGTTCTGGAAATTGAATTTTAAGTTGATTTGCATGATTTTTTTTGTGCGTCTGTTTAAAAAAATCTATTTCTAAGTATTTCACAAACACTGTATCGTACTACTTTTTATTCTTCGTTTTTCTATTTTTATTTATTTATTTTTCTTGAAATATTAGGAGTTTTATTTATTTTACACTTTTCGATCATCCCGTGTATTGAAAAGATAGGAACAATATTCCTTTGTGCCGCATGCAGATAAACAAAGTAAAATTAAAGACTGCAAACTACATTGTCAGAAAATTCATGACAGAGGAAGCTGGAGAAAAGAGGGTTTAGGAAATGTGATTGAAAACAAAAAAAAAAATCCACATGTTTTTATTTCCCTTCAAACGCAGTGGTCCTTTATGTGAAAAGAGAAAATATGATATCATGCGTCTTTTTTCACATCTACCAGGAATGTCATTAAATTAAATATGAGATCCCTCATAGCATGCATGGTCACAGTGACGTCACTGTGAGTCACTTTCGTCACATCACATCTGTGACCAAAAAGCCACAAATTTGTGACGTCACATTGTGACTGAGATGTGACTTTCTTAAAAATCTTTAGAAAATTACAAAAAATTCTTCAAAACATGTTATTTACTTTTAAAAACATGTTTCTGGCAATTTAAATATCGTCGCTTTTGTCACAGCTCCGTCACAATGTTAATCTCAAAGTAGTCACAAATGACACATTTTCACAAATTTATCACATTGTGACCATTTTGTGAAGTGGTCACAAAAGAGCTCTAAAACGGCCATAACGACTTCACATTTCAGTCACTGTGACTTCACAACGACGTCACAGTGGCGTCACCATGTCTTACGGGATGTTTAAAGACTACTGCACACCGAAACTGAATTTATTGGTTTTTTTCGATTTTCCCTTTCCATTTGGTGTCCTGTGTATAAAATGTCATTATCAATGCAATTTTAAATTTTAGGTATTTCCGTTTTTAAAACTTTATGCACTGAATTATGTATTCATGAAAATTTTACCTTCTAAAGTATTTTTCGTGAATTCTTCAAACTGCATTAGAAGATTTACTTAATTATTAAATAAATTTTAGAAGCATTTTAGAAGGATTGAAATATTTAGAATGATTAATTTCATTTGATTATGTATAGGGATTGTCTTTATAATACCACTCAAACCTTTTTTTTTCTTAGTACCTTCTAGAATTAGAAAATGTTCGAATATCATGTCCTTACAATATAAATATAGAAATATTTCCAAATTGAAAAATTCCTTCCACTACCCCAAAGTCAAGCAAGCTGAAAAAAATGCACAATTTCGTCGGATTGTCTCAATTCAAGAAAATGACCTATTCTTTCATTTTTCAAACTACAAAAATAATGAGTTTAAATGATTTTTTTCTAATTTTGGTTATTGTATAAAAAAAAATAGGATACCTAATAATGTCAATTGAGATAATATTAATTTATGTGTTGTTCCCCATCACAATTGCGTTAATAGAAACTACAAACTGTCATAGACTTTATAAAAATTAATGCTAAAAATAAAAAGAAATTGATTATAATGTATATTACCTTTGCTAAAACTGAGTAAATATATGCCAACATACAATATAATAATAATAATAATAATAATAATAATAATAATAATAATAATAATAATAATAATAAGAAGAAGAAGAAGAAGAAGAAGAAGTTAATGTTTCCAAATATGATATAGTCCCCTTATGTGGAACTATATTAGGTCTTGAAAAGGGGAAGTCACACTCTAGTGAGAAAGTTCTTAAAAAATAGCTTTTTAAGTTTACTGAACAAGGTGCAATAAGTTCACATTCATTCGAACGATGGTATATTGAAACTCCACCAGTTGTGTTTTCAAGTAATGAATATTTTAAGGTTATATTTTCAAGAGTAACTTTTTCGAAAAAGGTAAGGGATTTTGAAATGTTTGGACATAAATGTAATTTATGTTTACTTAATGTTAATGTTTACTAATTATTAGTTTAGATAAAAACTTCTTCCTTCTTTTTTTAGTATCTAGTATCACCAATCCATGGTGTCCCAGATTGTCCGCCAAGTTGTCGTAAAATGTGACAACAAAACGCCACTCTCCAACTCTCCTTATAGTTATGGAGATGCATTATCCTCGATGTGGGTGACTTTCCACTGATTGCAATAGTGAAATATTAGAGATACCGCCAAGTTAGACTAATTTTGATTGACAAAATTTGACGATATAGCATTAAGTTTTCGGCAAATATGGCAACAAAAAGCAAACCTCCTGTATTTCATGGAGATTCCAGAAAATCTAGAATAACGCCTTAAACCTATTCATGTTGAAACATTCTATAATATTCTCGATGACGATGACCTTTCGCTGATTGAAACAGACTCCTACATGTATCCGGAATTGGTCAGTGAAACAGAAGACGTTGAGTGTCCCTTTTGTGCATCGAAATTGTCTGATGGTTTCATATAGGAGAAAATAAGATAGCAAGATGCATCCTGTGTATTGGGTGTTTTCACGAGGATTGTTGGAAGAGGGAAACTGACATATTTTTGTGCATCCCATCTTCAGAACTTTATTTTATCTATTTCTTTTGTTTACTTTTATGTGAATTATTTGGTTTACATTAATTTCTTCATAACTAGTCATTCAAATATTTTTTATTACTTATCTTAGGCCAGTTATTTTAAGGTAGAAAATTTTTAATGTACTTTTTTTGCACCAGCTTTATTTTATATTCGCGGAAAAAAATGAAATTAAATATTCCAAACTAATAAAAATATTTAAGGTAAATATGCATCGTTTTATTTTAATGCCCTGAAATATTGATTTTCTTTGACATTTCTGGTTTGGGTGGCAAATATGGTATTAGTTACCATATTAAACCTCTTGCCCTTGCTCGGGATTATAATCCCTCTTTGATTGACAAAGCTCTGTATAAATTTAATAAGCCTAAACGTCTTCTTACGGATACTAATAATTATCCTAATATTAACTCTATAGTTCTACCTTTAAATTCTTCTCTCTGTTTCAAAATTGCTAAAATCCTTTCTCGTTTTAAGTTTAAAGTTATTTTCAAACCTATGAATAAAATTAAATTCTCTTCTTTGAAAGATACTACTCCTATTGAGAACCGCTGTGGTATATATTTTGTTCCTTGTTCTTGCAATTTTGGTTATATTTTCAGACCAAAAGAGCGTTGTAGAAAAGATTGGGCAAGCATCAGAGGTACATTGTAAATCAGGTCTTCGATTGCTTCTCACTGTTGGTCTACCGGTCCTCATTTCAATTTTTCCATGCCCAGAATTTTTCTAATCCTGCCTCTCCTTCTCACTTAGATGTTCACGAAGCTTATTTTATTTGTAAAAATTCTAATACTCTTGTCAAAGATCTCTCTCTTTATCCCCCTACCTTTCCCCTGCATGGAAATCACTTTTGTAAGGTTTTTTTTATTTAAATTTTCCTTGTTTTATTTTATTTTATTTATTTATTTTTACTTATTCTTTATTTTACTAATTTATTTTTTACTTATTTATTTATTTTATTTACTATTTTTACTATTATTATTATTATTTTCTTTTTATTTATTTATTTTTTTCACCTTTTTTTCTCTTCCACCGGGGCTCCTTCATCTGGCGCCACCTATCGTACTCTTTGTAATCTCCTCCCTCTTTCTTCCACTTGATCTCGACTTTTCTCTTCCACCTTGATTTTTCAGTTAGCGCCACCTGTCGCACTCTTTGTATTATCTCCCTTGTTTCTTTCACTTTATTTCGACTCTGTGCCTTTGCGGAACGGGTGTCGGTTTAGTTGATCACGAACTGTTATTGTTGTATCTTGAAACGCGCCCTACTTTATTTTCATTTTTGGTGATTTTACAAAGTTTCTTATTTTATTCATATTAAAACCAATTTCAATGAAAGCTGCACACCACACATTTTTTTCTCAAACTTTATTAATTTTTGAACAAACTCGAACGAATCTTATAGGGAGGAAATGAATCTACAACTGGAATTTTTTTAATTTAAAAAACAGCATTTTAAAATAATAAAAGAAATTACATTAACAAAAAATGGTTCATATTTGAGCACTTTCTTTTATAATTATTATTTTCAGAGAAATAGTCTTTGAATATATATAAGCGTAAGGGCAATATATTGAAAAATTGACAAATCGATTTTTTTTGTCTTTACTTAATTCTATAAAATGTACGATAGAAAGAAAAAAAATACCAGAGGAAAATTTATTTTCAGAAATGATATTTCAATAATACTTAGATATTAAAAAAAGTGTAAAAGTCCAGTAACTTTAGTCACGTGTTAGCGTTAAACATTTACAAAAACCTAGTGGTAGCTTTAAAGACGAATATTAAATTAAATTCCTCAGACATGCAGATAAGTGCTCTTTAGTATTCATGGCACACATTTCAAGAAAACAATTTCTCTTAGTTTTAAAAGCTATTTAACTTTTGGAAAGCGCAGACAGAATAACAAATAAAATAGTAATTGAATAAATGTTAACTTAATGGAAGGATGCAATAGTAAAATAAATAAATAATTACAGATAATTTCATTTTTTCAACGTTTTTTAAACGCATGTTCTTAGCTTTTGCAAAAATCATACCATAAATTAAAAATAATAATAAATGTACACCGAAATCTGGTAGAAAATTAAATTTTTGATACTCTTCAAATACTTATATTGAAGCTTAATTCAAAACTATTTTCTGTTATATACAATTGTAGACGAAGAAATAAATATTAATTGTGTATTTCAATAGAAATATCCACTGCTTAGAGAGAAACTAGTGAAACATGCGATAACGAAACCTGTCGATAATGGAAAGTAGTACTAAGCGAGTTCTCAAAAATGTTTTACCCCGCTTAACATTGCAAAAATTTTCTAACATATACATAGACTCAATCTAATGCACGAAATCATAAAATTAGCACTCATGGCAATAGAAGTGATATCAAATCGAATAGCATTTTGTATTGAAATCCAAGTTATAATCTAATACTTTTATATGGTGACTAGGAGCATGTGAAGACAAAATTGCGCCCGGGGCAAACTTACAATTTGGCACCCCCCCGCTCCCCAATATTTCTTGCATTAGGCCAAAATTGACGTTAGTATTATAAATTTTGCGGCCCCTAAATCTCCACACCCGGAGCGGCCGCCCCCTTTGCCCCACCCCTTTCGCACGTCGCTGATGGTGACCTTTCTAACATAAATCTTTCCAGAAATACGTCATTATTATTTCTTACTTACAGCTATAACGAATATTTTATTCTACTATAAGCTTCATTCTTTTTACAGTGAAATTATAAGGAAATTTTAATAGATTAAATGCACAATAAATGCAACATTAATCTAATTAAACTCTTAAATGATAAACACGCATTGTTTTTCTATTGCTTAGGTCGATGGATTTCGAAGTCAAAATATTAATACATAATATGTAATCTCGAAATGAAAGCGCAATTATTTTGTTTAAGTTTTAAAAATGCATAAAAAAACTTCATATCTGTAAGGTAAATAGTACAATCCCTAAACGATCTCAAAACATTCGTTCTTCTAAAAGCATATTTTTCTGCTTCAAAAACTCCCTCCAAATTCACACTTACATATTCGGCAAAAGAGCGGATGCTCAAATAACAAATTATAACACATTTCTATCTTCCTTCTTCTTTAATACCCAAACAACTAAATGAAATACCCGTATATGATACTAATACGAATAACTTATTCCGAGTCTAAAGTCCGGGCAAAAACTGCAGACACCGACTCCGTATAGATCCCGAAATGAAGGTAATGCTTGAAATTCGTTTCATTCATTTTTTCAGTACATCCATGCAGCAACGAGTATTCAAAAGAAACGATTCAGTATTTTGTATTAGAGGTAATATTAGTATATCAGTCGTGTTATCTCAATTATTTATTAACGAATACCACACGGTTTGCAAAAGCTCTAATACCTATCATTCTTTTTGCATTAGTTATTCTCGAATCTCAAATGATTGGGATTTATTATGGCTTGTTAATTCATTTATTTATTTTATTATGACAAGAAAAAGAAATAAGAAGTGGATATATTTTTGATAAAGCAAATGATAATTAAAGGATAAATCAAAGTGAGATTCATACTTGTGCCAAGCGAAGAATTCAGTTAAAAGTAGTTCAAGAAAGAATTGAAATAAATAAAAAAATAAAATAAAATATTGGTATTTCTAAAAATATTTAAGTCACACAGATTTCATTCAGATATGAAGAAATTGAAATGTTTCACATTTTCTTATAAATGCACAAAATGATTTAGAAATGTTGTTGAGTTAGCATTTTACAATAATTTTAAAGACTTGACAAACACAGTCATGAGGGAGAAATTAGCAGTTGCGTACGAATATTTAGTTTAAAATGCCGAATTTCATGGAATGTTTTAAAGTTTTTTCCTTTTAAATCTACTTTTATTTAAAAATGGAAAACATTTTTCAATCTCATAGTTTCCGAATAAGTACACTTGCAAATTTCTCGAGATTAAAATTACTTTCAAAAGTGTGTCAGATGTTACCTAATTTTGATTTGAGTAGACATTTTTCAGAATCAGAAAGATTTGCATTATTGAACAAGGAGGGGGGATAAGGATTTAAGGTGTGTTTAATTTTTAAAGTAATTTTTAGAATATTTCTGCAGTAGAGAGCGTGGGGGGAGGGCGTCATGAATCCGTGGCCTCACCTTTAAACCCGCTATTCAAATACGTATATGAAAACAGGGCGAAATTAGAAGGGGCACTAGAAAGGGACTGATATACCACCAGATCAGAAGGTGAAGGGGGCGCCAAATTAAGATATTCTTTGGTGTGTTTGTTATAAAGAATGCATATATGGTCGGGCTGGAAGGGCGCCAAAATCCATGTTTGCCCCGGGCGCAAAAAGGCTAGTTTCAGCGCTGTATGAAAATACGAGTTCCACCCTACATTTCCTTGAGCGCCCACCCCCCCCTATTACTCATTTCTAATTGCAGCCCTGCGTACAATTATGCATTGAATTTTAATCATGGCCGTAGCTAAGAAGGTGTTACGGGCGGTCCCCCTAAAACACTACTCAGTCCCCCTAAAACATTTTAACCCACGCCCCCGAGTAGGATTCCACGGTCACTCAATGAATTTATGTTCCAAAAACCCAAATTTAATTCTATTGAAAAATCTAATTTAGTTTTGAGAACATTTCATAGTTTTTCAAAAATACTAAATAGTAACTAAAACAAGTGTTTCAACACTTGCTCGTTTTATTTGCACATAGTTATTACAACAGTTTAATCAGAAACATAGTAACTACCAGAGATGAAGTGGAGGGTATACGCCGTATACCTTCTGGATTTTTTAATGGAGCATAACACCGTATACCCGCTGTTTCTCAAGAAAGCTATAGTACATACACTCTAGGGTATACTCACTGCCTTGAGCCCACATGAGCCCTTGAGGGTGTGCCACAGAAGAGGGCACACAATCTGCTTAGAGCGTGTGCCCTCTGATTTTTTTACGAAAACATCATTGGTAACTACAGAGTAAATATGCAGTAATTTATCTTTTTGTGTCAGAGAAAGAGAGAGAAAAATATATATGAGTCACTCCCCATCCCCAATTATTGACTTCTCGCTACGGTCCTGGTTTAATAATTCATTTTCATTTTTAAAATAAACCTTCGAAACTTCAATAAATGTAACTTTCACGGATAGATGGCATCACTAACTAATACGAATTCTTCCAAATATTTTTCTATACGATATATGCCGTATGCTCAATGACTGCGAATTATGAATTTCTAAACAATAACGAGTAACGAAACGAATACTTTTTAACGGGTAGTGAATTCAAAATCAACATTACCATACGTGTATTCATTTTGTCGTTATTTTTGCAGCACTACTTTTGAATATCCTAGTATGTATATATATATATATATATATATATATATATATATATATATATATATATATATATATATATATATATATATATATATATATATATATATACATATATTACAAAATATTTAATGAAAATGAACGTAAGCTGTGACTAAACGAGTTTGAGATTCATTCGACGCTTCTTTCTGATGTCGATGGTCAGTTGTACTTTTTCAGATATTCAGCATTTCATGTCACCGCATTCCTGAATGCAGGCTATAATCGACTGCACACTTGGTGAGCGAAAAACTCTAAGATTTCTTCATTTCTTTTTTTTCAGAAAACTATAACCCATTTCACCTGTTAGCACTTTTTATTAATGTTTAGAATTATAAAGTTCTTTCACGTTATATACACGTTATATACATACACACATACATACATACACATGCATATATATATAAATATATATATATATATGATGGTAAGGTGGATACGTATATTTGTTTTTTTTTTAGTTCCGCAGGTATTTTTAAGTATTTATGTTACTTTTATTATTATTTTTTTTTACTGTACAAAATATCAAACTACAATTTATTGTCTTTTTAATTTTAGAAATGTATTTTGCATGGTATTTTGTTTGAGTATATTTCTATATTTAAATCCATTTTTACAATTTTTACCAATTAAAAAAATTAAAAATTTTCTTTAAAAAAAAATCACCTTAACTTAATATGATCACAATATGATCTCTGACCTTTTCAAATAATGAAATGAGGTTAAAATGTAATTTTTATTAACGCGAAAGTAGTATTCAAAGCATATTAATATATTTTTTTATTTTTTTTTCATTCGTTAAAAATAAAATTGGGAGTAACCATCCATAAACCATTTAAAGATTTTGGGATGAATAGTATTGTACGGCTAAAACTTTTCTGTAAATTTAAAATACAATAGTTAATTCATGTAGTAAAATATAAAGAAATAATATAATAATATACACATTTGTGTCTGTGTGTAATATTTTATATTCATTTACATTTTAATTTCTTTCTTTTTTACTTTTTATTATTTTACCGTTATATTATATTTCTTAAAATACCATATCTCTTTTTTCACCATTGTTTATTCCCAAAAGACAAAACGTCATCAGACTCAATAAAATCCTTTTTTGCTTCAACTGAGATCAAAGAGTGTTTAACTCAAGAAAATCGAAAGTGGTGAATCTCACAAAGGAATAAATAAATCGCAAACAAAATTTCTTTGATCTCAATGGAAAGTAAAATATTGTGACCGCTTTCAAATGTAAACAAAAATATAAATAAAACTAGGATATTTTTTCTTCAATTATCTTTCGACGTAAGATAAAGTTTTCAGTTTGTAGCGAAAACTATATTATTTTATATAAGTCTCTTTTACCTATAGTTAAATACATTGCTAGTTATATGTTCGTACAACATTCGGTACAGGCATTAAAAGTGTAGCATACTATTTTTACAACAGAGAGGTTTGCTTTGAGGAAGTTATTTTAATAGTTTTTTTTTCTAAATGTATATTTCCACAATCACTTTATTATATACAACAAAGATTTTTGCTTTTAAACAAGATTATATTCTGCATACCGGTACTCATATTCTATGAATTAATGTCAAAGAAAAAATAAAAAAAATCTTTAAATACAGTGGACTCTATCTATCTAAACACTTTCTAATGTGAACACCCCAGTATTATGAGCACATTCTAATGGTTCCGGCGAAGCTCCATAGATTTAACAAAATATGAACACTCTGTATTCTGAACACCCTCTAATCCGAAAACTCCAATATTATGAACGTTACTTTTGGTCTCCATTTCTAATTCATCTCTCTGTAAATTGAAAACACGTTTTCAATCTGAATTCGAATTCTGATCATGAAATTTCGGAGAAGTTGTTTCAGATGAATAAAAAGTTTCAACAAAATTGATTAAAAAATATACAGTCAAAATCTCTGCTAGACTGTAAGTATATACTTGAAATTGCAATTTGTTTGATAGAAACTTCAGTTAAATGTTGGAGCATCTGTTGTCATATTCTTGTCAGCCGCCTGCTGTAACATAAGCCATTTTATAACTTCTTTTATTTGTGCAAAAATGTAGTTTTGATTAGTTAAAGACAATTGCGGTAAGTTAAAATACTCCACTTCTATCACTCTTATATCAAATAATAGTTCTATATGGAATATTTTTAATAACAGTTTCAGCATGATATTCTAAAGATTAATTGTTGAATTTTAGACTGAATTTTGAAGTGATTTCTTTGATTAATAAACTGCTGAAAAATGACAATTAAACAAACAATTTGCTTATAAATTTGTTGCTATTTAACTTCAGCAGGTTTCATTTTTGTCCATAGGACATTCATTAACCCTTTAAGCAGCCTAACTGGATTTTTCCGTCAGGTAGTTTTTGAATTGGAAATTGACTTAAAAAAATAATTTATTTAAGTCATAGTCAATATTAAAGTGAATTTTTTGAATTGCATATGATAAATAAATATCTAAGATTATAAAATACATATCTCCATATCAATACTTTCCGTAGCTTTTATTTTATGAATCATTAAACTTCATGTAAAATTCTGCAGGAAGCTTAAAGGGTTAAAGATTGTAGAGATAATTTACTTTTAAGACTTAAATAAATGAAATTTTATTAACACTCCGTTGAATCGACCTTATTTGATCAACTACTGGCTTTGTCACCGTTCATAGTAGTAGTAGTAATGAATTTCCAATCTCCATCTATACTGAACACCCCCATAATCGGAACACTTTTTGGTCGGTCCCATGAGCGTTCAGAATAGAGAGAGTCCACTGTATTTAAATGTAAGATTTCTTATTGGGTTTTGTAAGTGACTTACAAAACCCATGTCATTTCTCAAGGAAAAAACTTCTATTAATATTTTCTAGTGTGTCATAATGTGTCAGTAATGTGTCATAATTTGAGGATTTATGAAAAAAAAATTAAATGATGTTTAAAAATATACTATCCCACTCAATATTAAGAAATTCTATAATAATACAATTTTTAACACAAGAATCCCACGAAAAGTTTTATAATAATTGTACAAATTTATTTTTATTTAAACCTTTTTAACTGATTTATTTAACTTATTTTGCACAATTTATACATTTAATTGTTTTAAAAGAACACGGTTTATAAATTACTCCGAATTATAGGTTTTTAATATTCATTTTGATTTCTTTCCTGAGTTTTGTTTGACTTTTACATTATAAATATTATTTTTTTTTCACCTATTTGGTTAAAACTACGCTTTTATCTTTATGAAAAGCACCAAATATATAACACAAACATCTTTTCTACAATTTCTTAAAAATAGCAGGTCGATTCTTTCACATAAGAATAATTCCTGTAAATGAGGGAATGATAAACTGTATATTATTAGCTTTTAAAATTTATACATATAAAGTAAAAAATATTAATTTTAATAAATGCATATTCTCAAATTATCTCTGTAGTGAAAAATAAACAACCATTAATATATTTTTTGAAAATAACTTATTTTTGCAAATGTAATTGAGGTGATTATGACATCACCTTAACATTGCCCAATCTGTCTACTAAATATTTCATTACACATCTCAGTATGCCAGGATAGCTGAACTTTTTTCACATACAGTTAAGGCCCATTTGCTCAACACACGTGCAGTGTTTCAGCCTACAGTACTACCACCACCTCACTAAAATTTCCAGACCCGTTACTGAGAGAGAGTTGGTATGAAACATGAATTGCAAAACTGTTTGCCCCTCCCCCCCCCCCAAAAAAAAAACCCTGCAAACCCTAAAAATAAATTAATGCATCGAAATAATACTTTATGTATTCATAATAATTGACAGAACTCGAACAAAATAAATATAAATATTTTAGTAAGAAATGATATTATTTATATATTTGGATGGTAGTAGTTGAGAAAGAGAGAATGATATTTTATAGATTTAAATAATTATTTTACATATTTTTAATGCTTACATTTTATGAGATAATATAATAAAACTCTCTCCATATTACATGTTTAAAAAACTGAATTAGGATATTCTGTTGAAAAATTTGAAATATCTTTCAGATACATCATTATGGCCTTTTACAGAGAGAATTACCATTATATCTGTGTCATTATATTTTCTTAATAACTCTTGGTTTGTTATCGTTCATTTCTCTACGTTAATTATTTTATGTTATGCCTACGTTAAAATATAGTAATAATGCACTCAACAGTGTTTATGCCAATAGAGAAATGTACTTTAAGTATAATTTAAATTCAAATATTAAAATTTTAATAAATAAAATAATGTTAAATTTACAAAATCCCTCAATAGAATTTATTTCAATACTCTTTTCTAAATTCGCTTCATTCATTAATCAATATTTTTCATATTGAGCACTATCTCGGTATTATTTTTAATGCATTTTTATTTCAGACCCAATCCTTGAAATATTTCAAATATTCTAACCAATTTCAAAATTTATTAAAAAAATATATTAATTCGACTTTTTGAATTTTATTCCGGGAATTTTCTGTTTAATTAAAAGAGCCTAAAATGTATGGTAAACATATTGGAATAAAATATAAATACATCAAGATAAGTTATTATGTGACAAAATCTTTTCACATAAAAATCAAATTGGTTAAAACCGATGTTTTGTTTTTAATTCGTCCATATATTTGCATTAATTGGAATATTAATCATATTTTTTTGATGAGATAGTAACATATTTATAAAAAAACAATCTTTTAATCCAACTAAATTATCAACAGAAATTTTTAGCATCACGCCTCTTGTATACTTGTGCGATTCTTCGTCGATTGTTTGTGAACGATAACTTTTGTCAGGGGTGTAGTCGTAAAAATAACAGAGGATAACGCTCTACAGTGGGTATACCCTCATTTGTATACTATAGCTTTCTTGATAGACAGAGCGTATACGGTGTTCCTTTAAAAAATCCAGAGTGTATACGGCATATACCCCCGTATACCCTCCACTACATCCCTGACTTTTGTGAGGAAAAAAATTGTGAGCGCTCTGCATTGCGGTAAACCAATGGTACCAATATTATATCCATATTAAGAAACATGGAATATGCGCCGTGGATTAGAGATAATCTCTTGAACTGTCACATCTTCTATTATCGCCGTATCGGAAACAAATAACGCAGGATAAATTTCGTGATGTGTTATGGTTTATCATAGGGACATACTGATCAAGACTGATATTATTTGCATTTATGTAGCTAGAAATCTAATTTAAATATGGTTTCTCGTTAAGAGTGTTTAATACTTTCTAATGAAAATTACTATCTAAAAACAAATAATTAGAAACAGATTTATAAAGGACACAGGTGGATAATCATTAAAAACATGCCATTCCATGAAACTTCTTGACTTTTTTCCCACATCTGTCCGCCTATCTAAAAATCTATTTTCTCTTTTACCATTTTATAAATATTGATATTTTATGAGATAAAATTGTATTTAAGGAATTTTTAAAAACCACATTTCCTCAAAAACTACAGTAGCAAATTACTTGCCATTAACTGAGTTTATATAGACATGCATAGATGGTGATAAATGTGATTTTTTGTATAATTTATTAATCATAAAAAAGTATGTCAAAAAGCGATTAAAAATTAACAAAAATAAAAATTATATCTCATAGTTGTCCGAAAATTGTCATTTCCTTGTAAAATAATCATCATATGTACTCGCATATTATATATAAATAAAGAAAGCTTGCATTGAGAACTGCAAATAAATATTTACAAAACAATGCTTAAAAAGTTTGAAAATTCATTTAAAGGCGTTATTTGGGACGGAGCTACTCAACTTTGACATTCTAACAGGGCTCCCAAATAGTCCACAAACTGAACACCAATATTTTTTACCAGAAAATTTCATAGTAGGTGTTTTGTAAACAATCAAAACTTCATTATTTTGTTCGAAAATGCTCTAATTATTCTTGAATTTTCTTTGAATAAATTTTATTGCATACATTGAATAATAGTATGAAGAAATATTGAATTCAAATTATTTACATAATATGTACAAAATGTATAATATGTAGAAAATATAAATTCCTTTTACCTTGATAATTTCTGATCATCGTACTTAAACTGGAAAGATGATCCTATATCCATTTATGCGTGCCTTTTCATAAAAATAGCATAATTCTTCCATAAAACTTAAGACACGCAAGACACACACACAAAAAATATATATATAAACATTCTCTCTAAAAAAATCTTTTTTTTCCCATCAAAAATTGATGCCAACTTTTTTATCTAAACTTTTACCTCATCTCGTAAGATAAAAAATGTAAAAGTAAAGCAGACGAAAAAACAGCTTTGCTGCCATAGCAACGAGTCCCGTCTTATAAATAAAATAAATATCACAGTAGCAAATTTGCAAACGATTTTCTGTGAATAAACTGATATATTAATTTATCTATTCCTAAGAGTAGGTTTCTACAGCATTTGTGCTAAAATTAACCTCCGAAGGCGTTTTCTGCGCAATTTACAATAAAAATATAAAAGGAAAATTTTTCTAAGACAGTATTGATGTTCAGTTGGTGGACCATTTGCGAGCTCTCTTCTAAGTATTTTTGGAACAATGTCAGCAGCGAATGTGTCAATACATGTATTTTAGATGTCATTAAGCATATCCGTAGATCATATTTTTGAACACTATCGACACGTTATTGAACACTAATGTTTTGCATCACAGACAATAGAGAAAAGAAATTTTTGCTTGGACTACAACAACATTCTTCGATATCGAAATGTAACGCCAGTTATTCTAATGATTTTTATTCAAACATTTTCACCACTAACGAACGATAGTAAGAGTAATTATTTTCGTATTTTTTTTATTGCGCAACAAAACTAAATATGGATATTATGTAACTAGAATTCGAACTTAATGCGTTTTTTTTAATTCTCAGATATTATCTAGATTGAGTAGTAATAGAGAGATTTTTATTCAAGATGTATTCTACTCGCAATTTTTCTGTAAATGACACCTATTTTTTAGAGTTAGCATGTTTTACACCATTTAGCCCGTTGCAATCTAAAAATAGAGAAACTGTGATAAATTTTCTAGAAAACGACTTAAAACGACTTGTATTATATTAAGACGAAGTGTGGATTTTTCTTTTTTTTCATTTAAAACTGCCAGATGCAATTTTTTTTTTTTTGAAACTCTGAAATAGGGATTCCAAACGCTTAGAAAATAGTGTGATTCACCAGAACAATGTTTAAATGCAATTGAAAATCTCTACAATAATTGTAACGCCTTAGTGGATAAAATATCGTTTACTTCCTTATGTTATAAATAGCTCTTTGCACTTAAATTCCAACTTTAAATGGTTACTTAAAATATTCATTTCTTATTTTCCCAAATTTTGATCAAGTGTACGTAAGCGTTCGAATTGTTTAGAAAAATGTGGACCGATACAGCAGTGAGAGTAAAGAATATTAATCTTATGTTAATATGCAATTTTATACTCACTAATATACTTCATTTAATTCGTGTTTCACTTTGAAAACAGAGCAGCGTACCAATCGAAGCCTTCTAAAAACTTTAAAAAAAAATCTAATCTTAATTAGGCCTTATTAATCAAACCAATCAACCCACTTAATAATAAAAATGATTGTATATAATGTGTAAATATTTATACATTATTCTAAAAATAAATAAATTAGTTTCCTAACATGGTATATCCTTTCTATACATATTCTATATTTCCCAAACATCTTCTCTAAAATAATCTAAAAAAGTTTCATTTGTTTTTCAAATTTATTTACCTTTAAAATTACAGTGAATAGCCTAATCTCTGTAGAATATCGTTCTCCGTACGTTAACGACATTATTTACCTAAATATTGTTTTAATAAGCTAAGCGAAGTTATTATTTGTTAAACAAATATTTGCTTTGTTCATTGGAAATAATTAAGAATTTCTCAACAGGGAGCTTCAAATTCAAGTAAATAAAGATTCATACCAAAAGAATGTATTGGATAAACATTCAATGCATAAAAATTCTATAGCCTTACAGGAAAAAAGGGTACAACGAGACATTGGTTTATATAAAATATATATTGCAATATTCGTATGGGCACTTTTCTCAATAAATAAACAGTTTTGTGATATGTACAAACAACATTTGAGGCTATTCCATCAATATGTTTTTTTAAAAGAAATATATATTTAAGGTACCCTCAAATAATAAGATGCAAATATTTCAAAAATTCCAAAATGTATGATAATTTTCAGTATTTACAAGTGCTACTCTTTATGAATTTTAATTTTTCAATAGGTCTGTTATATTGAGTTTTTTAATAAATATTTGAAGAATGTCCAACTGCATAGTTCATGAATATAAAATACTTTTTATGAATATGTTTTAGACTTTTTTCTATAAAAATATTTAAAGATAGTTGATTTATTTCCAAAATAATCAATCTGAATGACAGTAAATGATTTTAAATGATCTGAACAAGATTAGATTTTATTAAACACAGCAAATTAAGAGAAAATTTTTTGATCTACTAATGTGAATTTTCTAAATCAAACAAAATTTAACAAAATCAATAATGTTGTTGTTATTTTTAGTAAAAGTTATGTTATTTTCAAAACATTTTCAGCATAATCTATAAAAAAAATACTTTAAACTGCATACAGTATTAGTCTTTCAGCAAATCACTAGATACATGTTTAGTTCAATCATCTCGCATTTCTAAAAAAGAAAACGTTTTCATAGATAACTAATTTTGGTTTCAGCAACAATAATCCGTTGTTTTTGTTAAGATATATTTTACGATTTCTCAAAATTTAAGAAAATAAAATGAACAATAGTGAAACAGAATAAAATTAATGAACCTTTTACTACACAGTAGATTACTATTGCAATTGCTATCTGTTGGCTGAAGTACTAGTAGTTAAAAAAATCTTTTATCGCTAATTTATTAAAGAGAAATGCTACAAAGAAAATATTTTATAACTCTTGAAACCCGAAATCTTTTCGCTTTTAAATATTACATTCTTCTAGTTATATCATAAATTTTAAGCAGTGTATAAGTTTCGGAAAAAATGAATATCTTACCCCACATTTAATAACTAAATTAAACTTCATAAAGGATAAGCATATAATTAGAGATAATTTTCATTTTATACATCGAAAACTTAATAATTTTCTATACGAGTATACATTTACAAATGATATAAGAAAATAACCTAAAAATATCCATGTTTGTTCATTAGGTGTCGTGTCAACACTAGCTCAAGTTTTTAGACTAGGTGTCATGTCAGCATTAGTATATTTAGCAAGTTCAATTCAGTCTCTACGAAAATGAAGCCAAAAAGAGTTTCTGTGTTCTATAATACGCAAAATGTTTGTCTTTCATAGAATTGCAACATCTGAAGGCAGTGCGGAATTCAACCGCCATGTATCACACTACAAAATGTGTGGATTGAATTGAAGTACGGCCAGGACGTATATCGTGTGACCAAAGGATACACATCGAACATTCGCAGAGTGTGCATAAAACTTGGACATTTTGTGGTTATTTCCATGTATCAATCATGTTTGTAAGTATAATACTTTTGAATTAATCGGGTTTTGATGTTGAATAATTCTTTAATAATAACCCTGTATATCTTATACAGGGTTATTATTAATACAGTACATTATACAACATATAAAAGTCCAATCGATGTATTTCGTTTTATTTAATTATACTTTATTTTCAATACGCTACTCTTAAAAATTGGAAATTTAGAAATACTTCTATATTAAAAGAGTTTATTATTACGCTTTAATAGTGATCAAAAGCTGGATGTCTCGATTGATTAAGATTACATAAATAAAGAGTATTATTTCTAAAAGATTGCCTTCTATTTTGATAAGCAGTTTCTTTCGTAACCGACAATGCATTTTAATGGACTTTCCAAACTTTTTAAATGGGATTTTAAAAAGTATATCTTATATGGCACATTATAATAGCAGCAAACAAAGTCTAATGGATCCTTTTTTTACATACTTTATTATGTTTACTGATATTCTTCTTTCAATACGTCATACTTTAAGATCGGAAATTTAGAAATACTTCATTAAAAAGCTTATTACTACTTATGTAGATAAAAAGCTTGTTGTCTCGATGATTAAGAAAAAAGAGTGCTAGTTATAAAAGTTTTTCTTCTATTTTTATTATCAGTTTCTTCCGTAATTGACAATACATTTTGAAAGGAGAAACCAAACATTTTAAATGCGACTTTAAAAAGGATATCTTATAAAGTACATTATTTTAGCAACAAATAAAAGTCCAATTGATCCTATTCAAGGTATTTTATTCTGTTTACTCAAATTTTTCTTCCCATTTGCTATACTTAAATCTCGGAACTTTAGAAGTACTTTTTTAAAAAAAAGCTTATTATTACGCTTTGATGCAGATAAAAAGCTGGATGTTTCGAAGGATTAAGATTAAAGAAATAAAGAGTGCTATTTAGAAGAACTTTTCTTCCATTTTTGATTGAAAATTTGACTTTTAAAATGTGTTAAACCTTACATTTTACATCTCATGTAAAAAAAGGATTTTCTGAAATGAAATACTATTTGAACGTCCCTATTAAAACCATCGACTCATTATTTTATTTAAGAAAAAATATGTAGTTTTGCTCATTATCAAAGTAGTAAGTAATTTTAAAATTTCTGTTTTTAATACATGATTTTAGAGCATACGGATACAAAAATTGATCAAAACACAGCTCATTTGTAATTTAAAAAATATTATATTAGAAAAAGTAACTGATTATAATGGTGAACAAATTTAATCTCTTGCTTTTTAACAACCAAAACTAGTTTTTTTTTATTTATTCACTTGTTTATTTATTTTGAGTTTTGATTTATATTTAATAGTGCAGCACTTGTGCTTGAGATGGTTGGACATTAGGGCGGAGCGAAAAAAAAACGAAAGTTGGAATTTTGATTTTGGATATCAGCAAAAAAATAAATTTTTCTGCCTCTAATGCACATACAAATTTTATGAATTTTGAAAAACACCTTCATCGCCCTACCAGGACATTTATATTTTCATCGATTCACACGATAGATTCTTACAATAAATTTTACGTTAACAAGATTTTTTTGTAACTTGACATTTTTATATTTAAAATGCTTAATGTAATTACTTCTATCATTTTCAGACTTTAAGTCTTTATTTAACAATTGAAAAGGTTTATTGAGTTTTAAAATTTGTATGTTGTCATTTTTATAGTCAAAATGAGAGCGTGTCGCATCTGAAAGCATATGGAAGATTACCATTACTAGAAGTACATCGGAATATTCTATATTTTGTGCTTTTTCAAAACTAAATAAAACTGTTTTGCCAACAGTAGCAGAACGCTATAAAATAATATTTTTATACAAAACAATAATTAAAATCCAACAGGATTTGTAATGATCCACCAAAATCAGAGCTAAATAAAATCCTCACAGAAAACATCAAAGAAGGCATCAATTATTGTCGTTTCCCAGAGCCGCATTAATCACATGATAGCTAACAATTTTTCTGAATATAAGAAGCTTATTCGATACCCCAAATCCTAAAGAAAGTCTAGAAAATTTAAGTTATAATACATTGAATTACTATAAGTGAGAAACACATATCTCTGATTGAAAAGTCAAATTTACTGTATTTGGGATACATTACATCATCTTTTGTGCCAGGAAATATCATTGCAAAAAGTATTAAAATATTGCACTGAAAATAATTTAAACTTTGATAAATTTATGGAATTAGATTGTGGCAAAACAACTCTAAACAGTTGAATTACAAACTATTATAATTTTTAATCTAAGACATAGTTGTCCCTTGTAGTGCTTAATAGGCCAGCTTTATACGAAAACGAATTGCCATTATGTCATTGAACTTGATGGGCAAAATACATGTTCATGATACTTCTCTGTTCCGATGACAAAATCATACAATCAGAGTGAAAAAGAAACAGTTTTGGAATTAAAAATATCTGCTCGTCTCCCGAGAAATGAACTTTGGAGTCTTAAATATAGACTAAAATTATTTTTATGACATGTGTCAAATATTTTCATCTGGCCAATGTTTCTCAAATCTAGTAAACCATAATCCAGTAAAAATGTTTCATTCTAAATGGTTGACAACTGCGAATTGAAAACGTTTGAAGATTGAAAGTCAGAATCCATAAAAAAAATCTGTAGATTATGGCTGAATTTGTAATTTGTAGCCTTTATCTATGTTGTTCCACTTCAACAAAGATTCTTCTTGAAAAAAAAAATGGAGCTCAAAATGGTTTTTAAAAATAATTAAGTTGTATGGTTATTGATGGAAGATTTAAAGAAAACTGCCGATACCGTTATTCAACAAAATACATAATTTTGTCATTCAGAAAAAAATAATTACAGGAAAGATGAATTTGGATTCCGAAGAATATTGAAGCATAATGATATGGTGTATACAAAAATTAAACTGTTTCATATTGCATTATTGAATTTCTGTGTTACAGACTATATACAGGGTGATTAAAAAAAACGTGGACAAAATGATATGACAAATCAAGCATACTGCAAGAATAAAAAATCATAGGGTCACAAACTACTTATTGAGTCACAAATGCTGTGTGTTTTAAAGTCTAGCTACAACCGGCTTGAAAGCAATAATTTCGAAGAAAATAAAAATATTTTAACGACAATGCAACGATTTGTACTTTATTTTGAGTGAAATGTGATACCGTTATGAAAAGATCTGGAAAAACATATTGCTCAAGCTATCTATGATACCGTATAAACTGATTAGCACAGTCCAATATGTGAGGTGCAAAGTGCATATTCTTGGTGCACATAATGCAAACTTGTACCACTTTTGTTTGGTGTTATCACATTTAAAACAAAGGTGAAAATGTCTGTTAAATGTTTTACTGTAATATACTTCAGTTTTCTGAAATTTATTACCGTCAACCCAAATTGAGTTAGGATGAAACACCCTGTATTTGTGACTTAATAAGTGATTTGCGGCCTTATGTTCCTATGTGATTTTTTATCCTTGTTGTATGCCTGATTTGTCATATCATTTTGCCCACATATTTAATCATCCTGTATACATTATTGACTTGCAAGAATGTTAAATCCCCTTATCCCAGATTCTTAATAGAGTATGAAAGAGAAGCCAGACGTTCTCAAAAAAAAAAAAATATCATTTCCCATCTTTTCGATTGCCAAAATTTCTCTGTCATATTCAGGCATTTGAAAATTGTGTAAAATTAATTCCTGAAGCATCAATAGCGGCTTTAATAGAAGAAGAAAAAAATGGATATACATAAGCAAAAATCAAATTAAGAATAATGTCTAATTTTATTAACAAAGACTAATATAAATTAGAGTGAAACTGAAAGTCTTTTTACAATACAGCGCATATATTCTGTTGAGTACATTACTATAAATTCAGAAAACTGCCGTTTTCTTTATATTTAGAGAACTATCTTTCATGTGCATTCGAAAAATAAAAGTACAGTGTATGTCTAATTATTGCGTTTTCTCTTGTCTGCGACAATACGATTCACATTTTAGGGTTTTATTCGCGATTCAAAGAGTTAAAACCAAACGATACTTCGTTCACAAGTAATACTTTAAGAAGTCATTTTTGTGTGTTATTTTACTAAAATCAGAAATTTAGTCAAAAAAAAAAAAAGTTGATTAATTTACATTACATTGTGAAATCTTGATTTTCACATATAAAGAGCATAATCTTTAAGAGCTGGTAGGAGACTAAAGATGAATTCGAAACAAAATGAAATTTTATCCTTATATTTCATGTGCCCAAAGGCAACTTTTTAGACCTATCCAAAGAAAAATTCCGAAAAAAAAATTTTGTTGGTCTTTTTCACTTCACCCTACTGCACAGGACTCATATCATAGATTTTATATTCAGCACTAAGAAATGTAGCGAATGGAATGACCAGCGGGACTATTGGACTTTAACCACATTAAGAATGTTTGGGAAGCTTTAGGAAGATGCATAGCTCATGAAAAGTCTTTTTACAATACATTGCATATATTCTGTTTATTACATTACTATAAATTCAGAAAACTGCATTTCCTTCATATATAGAGAATTATCTTTCATGTATATTCAAATAAAAGTAAACTGTATATCTAATTATTGTGCTTTATCCTCTTTGCAATACATCCTCTTTGCCCATACAAGCCATATCTTACGGTTATATTCACGATTTAAAGAATTAAAACATGATGATTCTTGGACTTTTCAAAAATAATACTTTAAGAAGTCATTATTCGTGGGTTATTTTACTGAAACAGAAATTCAGTAAAAAAAAATAAGTTGAAAAATTTACACTAAATAATAAAATCTTGGTTTTAACATGTACAGGGCTTATAATCTTTAAGAGCTGGTAGGGAACTAACGATGAATTCCAAATGAAATGAAAATTTAACCTTATATCCAGTGTGGCAAAATTTTAAATAGAAAAAATTCCCCCAAAAAATTTTTTTGGCCATTTTCACTCCATCCTATTGGACATTTCGATTTATGCAAATTTTGTAAGATTGTTCAATTATAGGTAAAATTAAGGCATAAAGCACTATCAAATTTGGTATCAACGCATATCACAATTAAAAATATATTTCAAACAGTCATCACTAATATGAAATCTTTCTGATATTGTACATTATCTGAAAGAATTTGTATGTTCCTTAAGACGTTCTAGGGCTAAAAATTCTCATTGAAATGAAATATTTTTTGTTGGTTTAAAAGAATACTGAGATTTTAGCATGAAGTAAACTATCATTATGGAGCTAAAATTTTCAAATAATACTTTAAGTGATACTGTTAGTGTGATACTGTTAAAAAAAGCATTAAATATGTTTGAAGTTTTAAAACTTTAAAGAATATCAGATATCTTAACAATGGAAAACTAAAGGAAAAACCTTGATAGGTCTTGTGTTATGTATATTATGTTACTGTTATTATAGTGCGGCGCAACAGATTAAACACAATGCATTTTCTTGATAAAATAAATTTTTACTACAGAATGTAGGTGATGGCTATCATAATAAAAACAGTGCCATAAAAAAATCTTGACACTTAAGGCAAATTCTACATACCCGAATTTTTTGAATTGATAGAAGAGGCAATGGAAATTTCTATCACTCTATGGCTATTGACATGATGGCCCTTGCAGCTTAATATAATTTAAAGTTTTCCCTTTATTTCATTATGTTTTGGTAGTGGATTAGATAGAGGGACATTTTAAATTGTTTTATCTACAAAAGTAAACTCTTCTGCTGAATAGAATCAATGTAGAAAGCTTAAAAAGTTTGAACAACTCGTGTATTTCCTTTCTTTGAAAAAACATTATCCTGCAAATCGCAAAAAGGATTTACAAGCATCAGGACAACAAATTATCTATGTCCTAAAAAATCAAGGCCTATTCATAACATGGGGGTACAACAAAACGAATCAAATAGTTCAGAAAGACAGAGACACGTATCAAGTAAGTTAACAATTTTTTAAACGTCATTTATTGTTAATAATAAGTATAATAACTCCAGAAAAATAGAAACATTATTTATGAGTGCTCAGTAAAGACCATCTGTCACAACTCAGCAAGTACCGAGATTTTTTTTTTAAATTTCATTATAAGTCTTACAAGTTTGAAAAAATATCAATAATTATGAAAATCGGAAAATGCAAAAAACATTATCTGTGTTGCAATTTATTTATTAATGAATGTGATTTTATATGTAATGTAATATCTGTGTAAACTACATACAGTGGCGGTGAAAAGTTTCCGGCCAGTTAGTTTCTTCGATTTATTTACCAAAAGGTTTCAGCAAAGAAAAAGCACAATTGCTTCAAAAGTTAGGAATATGTGAATGACCTCTGACCACGTGATCATTTTGATTGGATACTAAAGATGCTTCATGCTAATGGATAGAATTCGAAGTTCACATGTGCAAAAGTTTCCGACCATTTATCATTATTTAGTTTTTTTTTTCTATCGGTAAATTGTTTTTTGGTTGTGTTTATGAATGAATCAACGTGTATAGCATAATTTAATTTCAAATTGAAAAGTTCTAATATTATTGTTCGTAAATGAGTGATTAGTTTGTCGCTAAAGGGCCAATCTTCTCGAGATATTGCGGCAAAGTTATCCAACAGTAAAATTGACACTAAACGATATTTAAAAATTACACAAAGATGTACCTGGCCTTCAGGACTTTCAAAGGTCCGGAACAGCAGGGAAAATGACTATTCCTGTGGACAGAATTATCAGGAGAAAAACAATTGATAACCCTCATGAAAATTCCGTTGCAGGATACTGCGTTTTACGGAATGAAAATATTGCTGAAATAAGATGGTCTACCGTGTCAAGATGCTGACATGTTACGGAACGTTTTAGAAAAGTCGGTGTTCAAAAAATTTTTCATAGATGAGAAAATCAACGTACCCGACTGGCGTTTTACAAAAAACATAAAGTCTGATCAAATTAAAACTGGGCAAAAGTAATTTTTTTCCATCAATCGAATTCGAAATGGTTTTGGAACTGATAGCAGACACAACGTCCGATGACCTAACAACAAAATATATGATTCGACCTATGTTATTCTTACAATGAAGCATGGCGGAGGACACGTTATGCTGTGGTAAGTATTTTCTTCAAACAGTGTCGGTCCGTTATTTGAAATTCACGGCCAGATGAAGGATGCAATGTATAAGGATATCATCCAAGATCATTTTCTGCCTTATTAGAGAAAAAAAATTGGTTACAAATATTTTTCTTAATATGATAATGACATAAATAATGTATGCAATCCTCGATAAGCAATGGTATTTGCACACAAAAAATATTTTTTGAAATGGACAGCCTAATCGCCCAACATGAATCCAATAGGAAATCTTTGGAAAGAAGTTGACAAAAGTCTGTGGAACTAAGAATATTCCAACTCAGCCGGAATTTCCCCAAAATTGCAAGAAATGTGGAAAAAATGTACCATAAACGATTTTTAACCGTTGATTGTATGAATGTCACGTTACTGTGTCGCAGTACTTATTACTAAAAGTAAGAAAATAGTAATACGATAAAATAATAATTGTAAATACTGTTGATCACTGTAATTATCTATTATAGTACCACTTTTTTACAAACTTGCAAATGTGGCCGGAAACTTTTGAGAACATGCGTTTTCCTTTATACTTAATTTTGTCAATTAAATTTTCACTGCTGTAATAATATCACTAATAAGTATCACTTTCTCACTCATAAATAAGTATCACTTTGAGATTCCTCTTCATATGAGTATACTTACAAATTAACTGAATTTTTTTTTGCTGGCCGGAAATTTTTGACCACCACTGTAGGTAGGAGACAAGCAATTTTTTTCCTAGAATAGAAAGTGTTGCGCATGCTGCTTGAGTTATATCAAATTGTCGAAATTTCTTCAGCTCTAAACTAAATATTTCCTTAGAAGTTTGAAAGCTGAAAGCTGAGCGTAAGTATGCTTTACGATTTTAGCTTTCATTACAGTTTTTACAATCTTTTTACCTTTCCAAATGTGTCATTTATAGTATTTTGCAACATGGGAAACAATTAAAAAATGCTTATCGCTTACAAATATCAATTAAAAAGACATACCATGATAATAGAAGAAATAAGAGATTAGCCTTAACTAGCAATGTATCTCTTAATCAGATAAATGGTTGACTTCAATCAAAAACATAACGCAACAACAACTTTTTCGACGCACTTTAAGGATCTTTGCAAAATCATGAAAGAATATAGGCGAAAATGATGATAAAATCATTTAGTAAACGCATGACTTTTAATTCAAATTATGTAAAACATTAGCTAAAGGACTATCTTGACCGATTGAGATTGATGCAATGTTCAATTGAGAACAGTTTTACGATGTTAGTGCTATTTTAAACCAATTAACTTTCATATGTTGTACATATAACAATAACAGTACGCTTCCATATGTCATCAATCAATCTTGAAGATTTTAACAGTAAAAAGAAATTTTCTGATGCATGCATTTAAAATATTTATATAAAATGAGTATGTTAGGGCATAATTTTAAAATTTTTTACTATTTAATACTATTATTTTTTTTAGTTCAATGTTCAAAATGTTTTTAAATACATATATTGCATCGTCATCACACTCTTCTAAACTGAAAGCTCTTTTTTACGATTCACCTGCATCTTTACCCACCACACATGGTATTTCTAGAGAATTAAATCCTATTATATTCTAATGAAAAATATGGCATATTATTTTTATCTTTTTACTGTTATTTCTTTTTAAAACATTAAAATTTTGTCAGTAAGATACGTTTAAATTTCCATGTTTCAAAATATTTCAAACTTATTTTCAAAAATTAATTATTTGAAAACTGAGAATCAAATGTAATTACTCTCAAATTACTAAAACATAAATTTAAATTATAAAATCAGAAGAAAATTAATGATAGAAATGGATTAATGAATCAGTTTAAAATATAAAATGTAATAATAATTTAGCATGAATAAATTTATCTCATTTTGTTATAAGCTGTGTTGATTTTTGTAATGAAATGCTGAAAAGACATAATGTAAAGTTTAAGCTAAATTGAATGCTTTTACATGAAATGTAAATAGGTGCTTCTTATTAAGATTTAAATTAAGGTTTCTCTATTATAATTTTCTTTCTGAGTCAACAGTGCGTAAATCGGTAAAATAATACTTCAAAGAGAATTCGAAAATTAAATCCGGTACAGAAAATTCGTTACATATGCTATGTAATATAAATTAGCGTATGTTGTCATTTTTTAACTATCCCAATTGAAGTATTCATTTGCGTGTTTTGTCATGAGACATTGTCTACAAATTTTTAATCTTATTATTTAATGCAGAAAATATATTATTGTATTATGTAGGTATGTATTCAAAACTAACAAGGAAGGTCTTCATACGGGCAAACCCCGAAAATTTTGAAAAAATTACAGAATGTTCTTCTCGTGTGGATATATACGTTTATTAAAAAATTTCGGCGGAACCTCCCCTCAGTAACTGTAAAAAAAATAAGGAAAATTTTGTTATTTGGCGATTTATCGTCGGTTGGCTATGGAATGTAATTTCAAAAAATACTTGATATGAAATACACTTCAAGAAAAAAAAAAGTTTCATGTTCAACTTGTTTTGATAAATTTAATTTAAATAACTTTAGTTTTGTAAGTTTTAGTTTGTTAGGTAGCTTTCATTACAAAAAGTAAAAAGCTACCTATTGCAGCCGTCCGGAAGAAAGCACTTCCGGAAAATTTTGGTATATTTTCACCGATCATGACCCCCAGACCCCAAAACCACATTCCGTTCAAATGTTGACATATATATATATATATATCTGATTTTTGTCATGCGATAACTAACGTATTTATGAACCGATTTGAATGAAACTTGGTATGTACATAGTACATACAAATGTCTCGACCGAGTTCGTTGGTCAGCATCATCCGCCATTTTGTTTCAAAATGGCGGCCATTTTAAATTTTTAAAAAAATTTAAAACTTAAAATTAAATGTGAAAAAATTAAAAGTTGAAAAATATTTTTCTTTTACGTGTTAGAACTTAAAACAAAGATTCAAGAACACTTTTTATTTTGTCTATATCTTAAAAAATGATTTAGTTATAGCACTTTGAATTTTTCTTATGGCTGACATTTTGAAACGATCTGATTTTTGTCACGTAATAACACGCGTATTTATGAACCGATTTCAATGAAACTTGGTATGTACATAGTAAATACAAATGTCTCCACCGAGTCGTTGGCCAGCATCATCCGCCATTTTGTTTCAAAATGGTGGCCATTTTAAATTTTTAAAAAATTTAAAATTTAAAATTAAATGCAAAAAAAATCAAAATTTGAAAAATATTTTTCTTTTACGTGTTAGAACTTAAAACAACGATTCCAGAACAATTTTTATTTTGTCTATATATTACAAAATGATTGAGTTATAGCACTTTGAATTTTTCGTATGGCTGACATTTTGAAACGATCTGATTTTTGTCACGTGATAACACGCGTATTTATGAACCGATTTCAATGAAACTTGGTATGTACATAGTACATACAAATGTCTCGACCGAATTCGTTGGCCAGCATCATCCACTATTTTGTTTCAAAATGGTGGCCATTTTAAATTCTTAAAAAAAATTTAAATTTAAAATTAAATGCGAAAAAATTAAAAGTTGAAAAATATTTTTCTTTTACGTGTTAAAACTTAAAACAACAATTCCAAAACACTTTTTATTTTGTCTATATCTTAAAAAATGATTGAGTTATAGCACTTTTAATTTTGCTTATGTCTGACATTTTGAAACGGTCTGATCTGAACAATCCATCATGTTGCTTTAAAATGGCATACACATCATGATATCGTGGAATTTGGTGACTCTCTAAATCGCTTAAAATAACACCAGGTTGAATAAAAGATGACTAATTTCTAAAAATTCCTATTAATATTCAGTCTTGACAAAATCTAGTATTCAATCTTATAAAATCACTAATTTTATAAGATTATTTCCACTAATTTGAGCTTAGTATTTTTGAACAATGTAACTTACTTTAAAATAAATAAATAAATATATAAGTATATGAAAGCTACCTCTTCCTCCCGGCATTGCCGGAAGGACTTTTTTAAGTATAATTTTGTTATATCGATGTTTATATGTTATTATAACCAAACTTAATCATTAAAATTTGAGATTTAATACTAAATTCGTAATTTAAACTAATTAAATTTGTTTCAAGTTCAAAATTCAATTGAAAATTGTCGATTAGATTTTGTTGCCATGGAAACTACTAGATTTATATTTCAATACGCTTAAATGTATGAAGATAATTTTTCTCAATGTGATGTTTTTTATCTATGAAACCATTTTTTCCAGTGATTAGTTAAATAACTACTTCAACAAGTAATATATATATATGAAATACAATATGTATATATATGTATATAATATATTAAAGTCTCTCATTGTTTATGTTTAAATTTATTAAATACCATTTACGCGCATTCTAAATACCCAATTGTTTTGAATTGCATTATAATCGTTTGCTTTTGGCGAAGAAAAAGGCTGCTCGCCAAATCGAGTGACTCTTTCGACTTTTCACGCCAAATATTTGAAATTTTTTTTTCTTTTTTTTTCTTTTTTTTTTTTTTTTTGCATATTTTTAATGTGATTCCGCCGCTAAATTTGACTGATATTTTATTACATACGGAAGTACTTTAATTAGTATTTTTTTCCATAAAATTCTGAGTATGCCCAGTATGGAGACCTTCCTTGTTAAATTTCCATTGTTCCTTGTGTTCAATTTTTTGACACTTTATAATGATGAAAGAAAAAGGAATCTATGTCGCATAAATTTATTACCTATTTCATTTCAAGTGAAACTTATTTAGGGTAATAGCGTTTATTTGTTTACTAAGGTTAGTTTATAAAAATACTTACATATTTAATTTGTAATGTACAACAGATTAACTATTTAAATCAGATTTCCTTTTGAATGGTTAAAATCGAAGAGCTTTATAAATAAGGTACCCTGGGGTAATAACGCCACGTTAAGGTTCTAGCAATTTTCACGGCTCAGTTTTAGCTTGTATTTTTCAAACAAATATATGATTTGATACAGCAACTCATTGACTATCTATATAAAAAAAAATAATTTAACAGATTTGAATACATAAAATGTAATGGCGTGATTAGTTGACCAATGCTATTTGACGTTATTACCCACCTATATGGGTAATAACGCCATGCAAACAAAACTATGAAATAAGATGGGATAATTGCATGTAGATTGCCCAATTCTAAAAATGAAATCTCTCAGCTCTAGAAATTGACAAATTGCATCCTAAGCTATTGAAAATGTTCAATTTTTTGTGAAAGTGTAAGAAAAATAAAGGTGTGGTGGGGGGGGATGAGGCAAAAGAATATCAGACCGTGAGCTTCTTTTTGCTTAAAAAGGACCGCTTAAATAGAATTATTAGAAATATTGCACAGTTTTAACTGTGTTTATTTGAATCAGTATTTAGGATGTAGCTCGGCCACTGTAGGGAATCAACCGGGGTAAAAATTGCAAGGATTGGCGTTATTACCCCGTAATAGTTATTGCGCTGTACATTTTAAATTATAAATTATCTCGAGAAGATATCCAAAATCTTCAACAACATTTTGAAAGTCCATGAAATGTACTACAAATTTATGTAATTAACAAAGTATTTCCGGATAAAAAAAATAGTCTTCACATCACAAAACGTATCTCGCAAATTTTAGATCAAGCGTTAATTTTAGCTGCTTATAAAAACAATAACACCTAAAAATGAAACAAATAAACTTGAAGCTGTTTTTGCGATTTATATGACTCAAAACCCTTCTGCGCAGAGCACATGGGTGTCATTTACCAGATTATTTCATAATTATGCAAAATATTAGCACTTGGCGTTATTACCCCGTCTGGCGTTATTACCCCAGGGTACCTTATTTAGAATTCAAGCTAAATAGATAGTTCTGTATTATGTGACATACATTCCCGACTATGAATTATACAGTAGTTTTATAGCTTAAACTCGATTCAATTTATAATTAATGCATTGGAATGGTGGCTGAGAACATTTTGACGTAAGGTTTTACATTACTAAAATCGTGTAGAGAGAAAATCTGATTGACTGTTCACACATTCCTTAGTGTTTTAAAAATACTCATATTGGCATCACAGAATTGACAAAAATGAAAATATCACGTAAAAATGAATCATGTTATATATGAAAAAATATTTATCGCAAATTTGAATTTCGTCACAGGGCATCCAGAAAATCAGAAAAAAAGTACTAAGGAATAAAAATTGAGCCCAAAGAATTTGAAAACCAATTTGTACCTAAATATAATTTTTGCAAAATTACGTTAAAGACTATGCTCATCTCGTGCATTGTAGATGTCTATGATCAAAGAGAAAGTTGAACTAAACAAATAAATTGACAGAGCAGATATTGCTAACTAACGCTGAATGGAATGCGAAAATACGGGAAAGTTTAAAATCATTTCTTTATATCTAGTAATGATGAATAATTGACGACCTCAGAAGCCAAGGGGTACAAGTGACGAAATTTCGATTTGGAGTAAATTGAGTTTAAAGATAATTGATGTTAAATTGGAACATCAATAACAATTGACCAAATTGAAATAGGAAATTTCTGCTTGTTGCATTCTGGTATTTGAACTCTTATTTCAATAACTGTTAAAAAAATAGAGTACAATTTTCTTTAAATGTATAATTAATCAATATTGTTTGCTTTTCGAAAAAGTGGTTTGTCTCTATGATTCAGCAAATAATAGGAAAATCACCTATATTTCTTTACCTGAAATGAGAAAAGCATATTTTCAGGTCGTCTGTGTACTTAGTTCATTTTTTTCAATTTCGTCACTTATACCCCTTGGCTTCTGGGGTCCTCAATTATAAAAATTATTATATATATGTGAGAACTATTTATGCAATAAATGCATAATCAAAATACGCCTTGTTTGTAATGGTGAAAATTACAATAAGAATTTCACTTTGAATAATTAAAAAAATAATTAAAAGCTAATTTTAACTGAAGTTTACAGAAAAAAATAATTTCAGAGAAAAATGTATGTGATGTTTTACATCATATTCAATGCCATTTTCTTGGTAGTGTCCTAAAGCTTTTTATTTAAGGGGTCTCAGCTGTCCTACTTTTTACATAGCGGTTAAATTGAGAAACATATCACATTTTTTTTCCTTAGTGCCGTTAAAAGATAAATACATAAAAATTTCAATATACACAACTTAATATGTCTTCTTTTGGAAATATTCCATTCTGAAATTTCGTTTCTTTAAATAATAAATTTTGATTTAAAAAAAAATTCTTTTCTGACTTTCAATTACTGCGCGCTTCTTCCCCATGTGGCGTTTTGGCAAAACTGTAAGAGATTAAATAATCCTTTTCTCCTTTTTTTGCAAATTTAAATACTACTAAAATCGTGCAACATTGCGTTTTACGCAGTGTAAAAGAGATATAAATATATCTAGAAATTCAGTTTGTTTAAAATCTATTTTATTTATTTTGTAATAAAAATAATGTTCAATTTTTTTATAGTTATTATGCGAAGCTTAAATGCAGGGAATAAATCCAATTACATTTAAAACTGAAACTATAGTTCAACTTTTATTTATTTATTTATTGACAATACATAACGGAATAAAAATTTCTTCAATAAATTAATAAAAATGAAAAAAAAAACATTTGAAATAAATAATCGTTCTGCATCCTTCAATGTTAAATAATCATTATTCCCATTCAGCAATTTCCCCTAGTAAGGAGAAAGGTGTAGGAGAAAGGAACACTTTTGTACAGCGCTGTTTATGAGATATATAATTTATGATAAACATTAGTTAAATTTAAAAGAACATACCTAGTTTTATGACGCATACTCAGCAATTATATTTCAAACACAGTGCTTTAACCTATTTTGTTTGTGCATCACCTAAATGTGCAATAAATGTTATAAACAGCGTATTATAACAGAATCGTAACGGAATCTAGTGGTTTATTAAGTTTAATACATTTGACATGACGTAATCTCGTTGAAAATATTTTCTCCATAAACCAGAAGGTAATGGAAATCTTTTCAGTGCCCCTGTAAATGAACTATTAATCCTACATATTTCATGTGCAATACTAGATGTGTTTTGGTGATCCCAAATAACATTTAATAATTACATGAACAACTGTGTATATTTACTGGCGTTAGAGCTTGAACAGACTGCCAGATAGACAGACAAACCGAATGCATAAACACATTTAACTTTGTTGAAAAGTGTTAAAAATGATTTTCATTTGTGTTCGGTACAATGTTCATTTATGTTTCATTAAATAGACAAACTGAATTCATAAACACTTTTCAACAAAGTGTTAATAAACTGTGTATCTTTCAACAACATTTTAACACAAAATAAGGAATATATATATTAAAATACATAACATACATAAAAAACAATTTATTATTATTATTAGGCTTATTTTAGATTGGCAATAGCTGGTATTAGGTGGAAAAATACAAATATTTAGTTGTATGTTCCTATAGTGTTTAATCACTTCATATCACTCCTTCATGTCTTTAACAACGTATCAAATAAAAGAAAAAATGTGTCATCTAAATTATAATAAACATGGAGATAAATGTGAAAAACAAATTATAAAAAAAAAATAAGCGTAATTAAATTTCAATATCGAAACGATATATAAATCCCTCTATTTATGTAAAAACATCTCCTTAAAGAACAAAGATCCACTTTCAAATTTATATATGTATTTATTGCCAATAGATGATTGCAAAAAGAGTTTTTGGCAGTTTTAAACAAAATCAAATTATTTAAAGAGTTTAATATGATTTTACAAATATTTTAAGAACAGAATTAGATAATTGACGTGTATTCTTTTTTTTTTTAATAATGCGTTCAAAGAATCATTCGGTTCAAGATTTGGAAAATCTGAATGGCAACAGAGTTCGTTTTTTTATATCGTAATCTGATGTTTACAATTACTTATTTTTAATCTGGAGCCTAATGCATTATAATTGGATATGATATACATGTTTTATAGAAAAATATGCTGTTTAAACGTTATTTTAAGTAAAAGAAATTATCTTTTAGCTGTCATATGTCTGCATTTGTTTTCCATTAAGCCTAACGTGGCGTATTGCTAGGGTCCATTCACAGATAGGAGTGGCGAATCCTGGAACCGTTCCACACATTTCTACAGAACGCATTTTATTATAAGTAGATTTATTGGATGCTGTTTTCTTACGTAATGTTTTAATTTTAAAACCTACCTTACGTACCCTTATTCGTTACATTTCAATGTATTATATTTGTATTAATTTGTTCACAATGAAATTAATAAAAAAAATATTATTTTTTTTAATTAAAAAAATTAAACATTCCTAGATTTAAAAACGATTTACAATGTTTATTACGATTTACAACGTATAAACAAAGATAATAACAAATGCTCCTAAAATTTAAAGTGAAATTCAAAACCTCTACAGGGTCTTTATTTCTTTTTAGCAAAATTAAAATTTAACTTCTTTACAGTGTCTGGGACAACATCTGCCTAGCTTAGCGTGTATTCTCGGACAGGTGCTGTCAGAAGGAAAAAAAATCAGAAGAAGTAAAATCAATATTCTTCAATTAATTGTCTAAATTTCTCTCAAGCAATTGTTTTAATCTATTAAATCATGAATCTATCCAGTGCTTAAATGCGAATTTTTCAAGTAATATATCATTTTGATGTTCCAGGGAGATAATAAAATTTTTAAGAATGACATAGAAATCTCTCCCCTCCCCATCTAAAAAAAATCAGCTTATTGGGTGAAAATCAGAAGAAATAAAATCAATATTCTTCAAATAATTGTCTAATTTTCTCTCAAGCAATAAATTTCTATTAAATCATGAATCTATTCAGTGCTTTAATGCGAATTTTGCAACTAATGTATCATGTTGATGTTCGAGGGAGTTGATAAAATTTTGAAGAATAACATAAAAAACTCCCACCGACAAAAAAAAAAAAAAATAAAATAAAATAAAATAAAATAAAATAAAATAAAATAAAATAAAATAAAAAATAAAAAAATGGGTCTCACGACAAGTCTGTGGTCTGTTTAACCATGATTGTGATTAGAAAATTCACGAGTACAAAATAAGCGAATATTTAATACAGCATAAGAAATATATATCTAATCCTTATAATCAGATTTACTGGCGGAAACGCAATCCTTTTTGGTAAAATAATTAAATGATAATTAAAAAGATATGATAAAAATTACACTCTGAAATAAATAAAAAATAATAAAAGCAAATATACTCTTAGTCGTTTTTACATCATTTTTTAAGCTTTCTTGTAATATAAAATGCTTTAAATAATCACACATTTTAATAATTTTATCAGAAAGGAAAAATCTGGGTTCCTTAAATTATGATAAAATATATTTTGGTATTTTGATAAAAATCTGCATTTGTAAATAGAACATTATAAATTGTTTATGGATTTTTTTTTTTACATCAATATGAATTGATTTTACTCCGGTAAATACCTTCCTTCTACAAGAAAACAAACGTATAAATAGCAGAATATACACATTAACTTTTTGTCGAATTTCCAAAATTTACTATCTAATCGAGATTCATTCGCTGAGATAAAAGCTTTTCCGTGTAAAATCGTCTATAATATTTTTAAAAGAATGTGAGAGCTTAATTAGGTGGATGTTTTTCTTTGAATCGTTTTCTAGCGCTCAGTGTTTATGTAGTTTATTTTATCGTTAAGCTTATAATATTAAAGATACATCTGTTCCTACAATCGTGTTCATAAGAGATACAACTAATAACACACACTTTAATACTACTATCTCTGAGATGTTTATAAATATAAGTGTACACACACACACACACACACACATATATATATATTTATGTATTTTGTATGTACATACAGGGTGAGTCATAAATATCGAAACAATAGGCTACCTCCTTAAATATTGCCCCTAGACCCATACTTCCAATTGCAAAATTTCATAAAAAAGGTAAATTTTTTAATAAGATAAGTTTCAACTCCATGGGGGTCTATTTTAAAAAATACCAAAATAAAATTTTTATACGGCCCCCAGAGAATAAAACTTCCAATTAGAAAAAATTTTCCTTATCCATTTCTGAATTGAACAAAAAAAAATCATCTTGATATCTTCAAAACTCAGAAAGTTATGACAATTTTAATAAATTGTCAGGTTTCAAGGGATCAGACACAAATTGAAATGCATGTAATTGAAGAAACAATGGTACTGTAAATTGTCCAGAAAACATTTATTTTATTTATTTATTTATAGAGTTTGAATTTGAAATGTTTTGTGATGGTTAACCACATAACTTGTAAGCATTATCACATCATAAGCTTTCTTAATAAGAAATTTAGAGTAAATTAAAATTGTCATAACTCAAAATATTATTTGTCGGGTTGATTTTTTTTTCTTTTGATTAAATGAAAATGTCTAATTTTCAATTTTGATTTAGCATTTTTAAAAAAAAACTTTTTTTTAAATAAAAGTATTTAAAATAGTAATTAAAAAAAATGCAATTTTTTGTAAACAAATCATATTTTTAAAAGTAAATTTTCTAAGGTAAAAATTTCTTTTGACGCGTTGGGCATTATTTTTTGGGGTGCTAAAAAACTATTGAATTCGCGTGACTGTCACCGTAACCGACGACAGTTTAAAAATAAGAAATACTGAAATGAAAACATCTGATGCAGAAAAGTGCATTTAGTTTTAAACAAAGATGGGCTCCTAACGTTTAAATGCTTTTTAAAAGTTTCTAGGTGATTAACTTTATCTTGTATACTTTTGATTTCAGATTTTGTTAAGTTTTGTCATTCTCGCCTTCTTTAATTACTATTTAAATGCGTCAGTTGATTTAAACCTCATTTTTTTATCACGTCGATTTTAATTTTTTTCATTGTTTTATCCCCGTCAACTTCATATTTTTCTTGTTAAAATTGCTATTACACGATGCGTAAAAGGTGCCTCTAATTGAGGGACTCTAAACTGGTAGACAGTAGGTGCTCGGTTCAATTACAAATACATTTTAATTTTTGTTTAACTTGCGAATCAATTATCCACTTTAAAACAAGAACAGGTGTTTAATGAATCCTTGGCATATTTAATTTAAACGTTTTAAGTTGAAATTATTCAATTGAATTTCTTAAATGATATTTGGTTCGAACGCATTAAACCTTGACCATTTAAATACACCTATAATGAAATATTAGTATGAGCTTAGCATAAAAAATTACGCAACAGAAACGTTATACTCTTAGACTTTAACATTCGATTAAATATTTTTGTTTTTTTAAATGCCGTTTGGAATAAATCAACTACTCGGATGTCGCAATCGGATGACTCTAAAGATACGAAATTCCGTGCATTAGTACTTGATATCACTGAAATCGTGTAAATTATACAAAATTCATTATAAATGCGCAACCCGAAAGATGATTGATACAAAAACGTAAACAAAACCAATTAATGTCAAGAAGTAACTGAATCTGAATTTTTATGAAAATTCCTGCATCGCTTTTATTTTATATCTAAAAGTTAAAGTATTCTCTTGGATCGACATTTAATAATGCGTAAATTAATGGTCGATCCCTAAATTGTATTTCAAATGAACTGATATCGCCGTGCTCAGAGGAATGCTTAAGTGGTGTAAGTCAAGAATTTTCGAAAATTTTGGATTTTAATATCTTTTAGGGATTTGTAGATATCGAGATGATTTTTTTTTTGTTCGATTCAGGAATGGATAAATAAATTTTTTCTAATTGGAAGTTTTATCCTCTGGGGGCCGTATAAAAATTTAATATTCATATTTTTAAAGATAGACCCCCCCATGGAGTTGCAACTTATCTCATCAAAAAATTTAACTTTCCCCCTTTCTATTTATGATATCTTAACATATTTATTTTATATCCGTGACTTTAATCAACATTTTATTAAATTTATTTTATTTTAAAATACAATTATCTAATATTATTATTAATAACAATATTTCTTTTCCTAAAATCCCATTACTTAAATTTATTCTTTTACCTATGCATGATATCTTTGTATTTACATTGTAAAAAATCATTAAATTACCCACGATTAACTTAAAAAGATGCTACACCGGATTGTATCAGATAACTATCTGACAGTCTCTGAAAACTCCTTTACTTTTTGGCACGGTAAAATTTTTTTATTGGTTGAAATGACTATTACAAAACTTGTAAATGACAATTTAGATCTTAGTCATAAAATCCTATATTATTTCGTCTTATTCGAGTCCGATAAAACCTTCTTAGATTGGCTACGGAATGGGTCCACGTGAGGAGTATCCACGTTTTTTCATGTGCTTTTAAAACGATTGTCATCTGGTGAGAAGATTTTATTTAGTGAAATTTCTATCTTAAAGAACATTTTTTACTTATGTTTATGACATTTTACGACTTTAGTGAAATCGTTTGCCTGTGAAGTGAAGCAGAATAACGCGATTAAATATATTCCACGCTTCTGATTACTTTAAATGGAAAACATGTCAAAGGATATTATTTACTACAAAGGATATTAGGTTTTACTACCCAGTGCGAATCTACGTTCGTTCCCGATGGAATTTTCTTACTAAGCAGTATGATTGAGAGCAGATATTATATTCCATCGTCACCGTAACCGACGACAGTTTAAAAATAAGAAATACTGAAATGAAAACATCTGATGCAGAAAAGTGCATTTAGTTTTAAACAAAGATGGGCTCCTAACGTTTAAATGCTTTTTAAAAGTTTCTAGGTGATTAACTTTATCTTGTATACTTTTGATTTCAGATTTTGTTAAGTTTTGTCATTCTCGCCTTCTTTAATTACTATTTAAATGCGTCAGTTGATTTAAACCTCATTTTTTTATCACGTCGATTTTAATTTTTTTCATTGTTTTATCCCCGTCAACTTCATATTTTTCTTGTTAAAATTGCTATTACACGATGCGTAAAAGGTGCCTCTAATTGAGGGACTCTAAACTGGTAGACAGTAGGTGCTCGGTTCAATTACAAATACATTTTAATTTTTGTTTAACTTGCGAATCAATTATCCACTTTAAAACAAGAACAGGTGTTTAATGAATCCTTGGCATATTTAATTTAAACGTTTTAAGTTGAAATTATTCAATTGAATTTCTTAAATGATATTTGGTTCGAACGCATTAAACCTTGACCATTTAAATACACCTATAATGAAATATTAGTATGAGCTTAGCATAAAAAATTACGCAACAGAAACGTTATACTCTTAGACTTTAACATTCGATTAAATATTTTTGTTTTTTTAAATGCCGTTTGGAATAAATCAACTACTCGGATGTCGCAATCGGATGACTCTAAAGATACGAAATTCCGTGCATTAGTACTTGATATCACTGAAATCGTGTAAATTATACAAAATTCATTATAAATGCGCAACCCGAAAGATGATTGATACAAAAACGTAAACAAAACCAATTAATGTCAAGAAGTAACTGAATCTGAATTTTTATGAAAATTCCTGCATTACACTGTAAAAAAAAATTCTGTGATGGTACTAAACATTTTCTAGGAAACTGGGATTCCAAGAACTTTTCATGTAACGATAACAGGAAAAATTCATGTAATCGATTCTGAAACTTGAATTTTTGCGGTTACCGTTACAGGAAAAGTTCTTGGAATCCCAGTTTCCTAGAAAAAGTTTAGAGCCTTTGCAGATTTTTTTTACAGTGTAGTTCTTAAGGTAGAGCTATTGCAGAAATCATAACAAATTCAATGTTGCAGCGCCACACGTGGAACTATATACAACAAAATATAAACAACATCAATTCATGTCAAGGACTAACTGAATCTGAAGATTGAGGATATTCCTTGCATTAATTCTGGAGATAGAGCTATCGCAAAAGCCTGTACAGTAGGGTCACCTGTTAAGCGATTCACACCACAAACTAATCAGCACCAATATATACCAAGGACTAAGTAAATATATTTTTTTATTAAATTCCGTGGATTAGTTCTTGAGGTAGCACGCTCACAAAATTTATGTCATATACAGAGATACAGGAGCAGTTACTTCTAGACAGACATTTTGCAAAAACACGTTTTTCGGCATCTTTGAGCCGTAAAATGTGTGAATCCGTCGAAAACCGGAATTCAAAATTTTGATGAATCCAATACTTTTCTCTTGTAAAGATAGAAAAAAGTAAAAATAGGTTTAAAACCACATAAATTTTGAAGCTGAATAGTAAAAACTAGATTTTTAAAAATATTTCTGTGTAATTTATTAAAATATATTTCCTTTAACATTAAAATATACATTATCATTAAAATATATTCTATATGATTCAGTTAATAGAAGTGTCATTATCGCTATTACTAATATTACTAAATTTATTGCCTGCGACAATAAATTTTAAAGACACGTTTAATGAGAGTTTAATTAATATCACTTAACTTAATAACACTTTAAATAAGTGTTTAATAAGACGGTCCGGCAAATGGGTCGTGCCAGTTATGAGCCTGTCGCCAAGGTCGAGTTTTTGCAGACATCTAGCATATTTCAAGGAAGTTTAAAGAAAAAACCTATACGCTTTTATTTTATATCTAAAAGTTAAAGTATTCTCTTGGATCGACATTTAATAATGCGTAAATTAATGGTCGATCCCTAAATTGTATTTCAAATGAACTGATATCGCCGTGCTCAGAGGAATGCTTAAGTGGTGTAAGTCAAGAATTTTCGAAAATTTTGGATTTTAATATCTTTTAGGGATTTGTAGATATCGAGATGATTTTTTTTTTGTTCGATTCAGGAATGGATAAATAAATTTTTTCTAATTGGAAGTTTTATCCTCTGGGGGCCGTATAAAAATTTAATATTCATATTTTTAAAGATAGACCCCCCCATGGAGTTGCAACTTATCTCATCAAAAAATTTAACTTTCCCCCTTTCTATTTATGATATCTTAACATATTTATTTTATATCCGTGACTTTAATCAACATTTTATTAAATTTATTTTATTTTAAAATACAATTATCTAATATTATTATTAATAACAATATTTCTTTTCCTAAAATCCCATTACTTAAATTTATTCTTTTACCTATGCATGATATCTTTGTATTTACATTGTAAAAAATCATTAAATTACCCACGATTAACTTAAAAAGATGCTACACCGGATTGTATCAGATAACTATCTGACAGTCTCTGAAAACTCCTTTACTTTTTGGCACGGTAAAATTTTTTTATTGGTTGAAATGACTATTACAAAACTTGTAAATGACAATTTAGATCTTAGTCATAAAATCCTATATTATTTCGTCTTATTCGAGTCCGATAAAACCTTCTTAGATTGGCTACGGAATGGGTCCACGTGAGGAGTATCCACGTTTTTTCATGTGCTTTTAAAACGATTGTCATCTGGTGAGAAGATTTTATTTAGTGAAATTTCTATCTTAAAGAACATTTTTTACTTATGTTTATGACATTTTACGACTTTAGTGAAATCGTTTGCCTGTGAAGTGAAGCAGAATAACGCGATTAAATATATTCCACGCTTCTGATTACTTTAAATGGAAAACATGTCAAAGGATATTATTTACTACAAAGGATATTAGGTTTTACTACCCAGTGCGAATCTACGTTCGTTCCCGATGGAATTTTCTTACTAAGCAGTATGATTGAGAGCAGATATTATATTCCATCGACAACATTCTACATAATTACGTCATATGCTTGATTTAAATTAAGGAATAAATTTCCCTGTTCATAGAAATATAATTTTGATTATAAATGAAGCATTAAATATTTTGGAAAGTTTCCATTTATGTTCCAGAGTAAAAACTCAAATGCGATTATTTGAAAAAAAAATATTGAGATGTGTCAGACCATTTTTGATCTTTTAATATCTGCAATATTGCTCTAATTATGCACATCTTTTTATTTTATAAAATGCATAAAAATGAAGCATTAAATATTTTCAAAATTTTCCATTTAAATTCCAAAGTAAAAATTTTAATGCGAGTATTTGAAAAAAAATATTAAGATCTGTCAGCGCATCTTTGATCTTTTACCAGCTGCGATATTGTTATATTTATTCGAAGCTTCTAATTTTTATTAATATTTTGGTGAATTATATTATAGATTAATTTATTTACATGCTTTTTAAATGTCATTGTTATTATAGATTATAGTATTTGCCTATAGTATAGTACAGTAGATAGTATAGTATAGTAGTAATATAGTATAGTAGCTTATAGTATGGTAGATAGAGATTATAGTATTTGCCATTTGTCATTTGGATTAAAGTTTTTCCTTTTTTCTATTATGATATCTTTATAAATGAGTTACCTATTTTTAATGCTATTGTTTTCTGGGCTGAAAGTCTACATTAATCTCAAAATGAGTCTAAACTTCTATCATTCCTTTTGTTCGTGTTTCAAGAATGAATGTACAACAATGGTTGATATATTTCGAAAAATTATGTCTTTCTGAGAACACAAATTAAGCATGGAAGCTAAAAAAATTCCTAAAAATTTGAAAAGAGAAGCTTTGAAATTATTTGTAAATGAATGTTTAGAATGTATCAATTTTGTGGAAGTTGCTAAAATCCTTACTGAAAGATTTATAAAAGTACATGTTACTCGTATCTCTTGTTTTGATTCCTTAAAACTGCATAGTTTTAGCGATTTAAAAGATTAATTTGTAAAAACTTAGAGATTAGTCAACATCTATAAACATCAATAGGCTATCTCCGTAAATATTGCCCCTAGATCCATACTTCCAATTGCAAAAATTCATAAAAAAGGTAAACTTTTCGATAAGAAAAGATCCAACTGAATGCGGGGTTTGTTTGAAAAAGTACGAAAATTAACTTTTTATACGGTCCCCGTAGGACACAAATTTCAATTAGAAAAACTTTCCATATCCAGTCCTGAATAAGACACAAAAAGTTGCATCTTCATATCTTCAAATCTCGCAGAGTTATAGCCGTTTGAATAATTCATCAGGTTTTAAGGGATTAGACAAAAATTTAAATGCGCGTAATTCAAAAGACAAGCTTACTTTAACAGTTCTAGGAAATTGTAAAAAATCTATCTTTTCAGATAGAATTTTGATTTTTTTGTGATGTATATTTGCTAAGAATATCCATATAACAATATTATATAAGAATGCTATATAATTTGCTAAGAAAATCACATCCTAAAATGTATAAAAAATTCATATGATTCGTACTGGTTTAAATGGGATGATTAAAAATCATTATAATTCCAAACATTATTTATCAGGTTTTAATTTCTTTCCATTTACTTAAAGATGAAAATCTTATTTTAGATTTGTTTTGGGGGTTTTGTTTTTCAATATTAATTTTAGACCTATTAAAAATATTTATTCAAAAAATTAATATAACTTAAAAAAATCATATTTTTAAAATCATATTTTGCCCGAAACAAAACTAATGTAAAATAATTAAAAATGACATGTTTCAAGTTTGTATTTTTTTTTAACAGTTCTTAACTTTTAATAAGGTCTGCACTGGACGAAATTTTCAATCCCGGTCTCGAACAATCGGCATGAAAATCACTGTCTATGACTGACCTAATACGTGAATAAAATAAGTAAAATCTGATTCAATCAAAAATTTCCGAAAACTACATTGATTTCGAAATCGCACCTATGACGGAATTCTGTCTTAAACAGAAAATGTGTTGATCCATGCAAAATGAATATTATAATACTTACAAAAAAAAAAAAAAAAAAAAAAAAATAAATAAATAAACTCCATTTAACCCTTCTAGGAAGGGCATTTGTCCTTTATAGGCATAATATTACGCATTTTTTCTTTTCTATGAGATTCCGTCTTAAAAAGTCTTACTGTATAACATTTTCCAAAGTCTCTAACGCACGGAATATAGATTAGCGATATTAAAATATAAGTGAAGTATTTATATACACTGGTGTCCAAAAGTTAAGCATAATTGGTAATTAAGTAGGTAATGAAAGAAATATAAATTGAAATGTGGTGAAACTCCAGGTGTGTAAACAAAATAGTACGCGTCATATATTTTCGCGAAGAGTTTTCCCCGAAATCGAACAGGGGACCGTCAACAAATAGAAAAAGAACGAAGATCTTTTGGATAACCCTGTCAAAACTAATGTAGCAAAAGCGTTCAAACTGCACATTACGATTAACCCGGTGGAAGGCGCGCACTCATTAGCACACATTTGGTCGCGTGGGGTTCCTGTATAACCCCACCGAAAAACTTAAGTTTAATGCAATTTACCATGTAAATTTATTCAAACATATATAAAAAATGTATAAAATATATTTTTAAGATATAAGTTTCAATTTCAGAATATATTTAAATAAATATCTGCACTAATAATTCTTAAAAAAAAAAAAAAAAAAAAAAAAAAAAAACTTACTCATTTTCAAAAAAAATTTACATACCTTTATTGGACTTTACATACATTTGTCACAGACGTAATTAGAGTGATCCTTGCAAGTAAATTGTTCACATTTAATACAACTAATTGTGGTTTTTTTGTCCTTACCTCGAGGACAAACTGCACATCGTCCTTTACCAAGCTTTATTCTCTTTGGCAAGTTATTATCAGGATCATCATTACTTTCTGTTGAGGGCAAATCAGATTTAATTTTTTCTCGTAATTCCTTGGGCAACATTGACATAGTTGATCTTTTCATAATTTGTTGGTTAACTAGAGACAATGCCAATGTTTTCAAGAACATTCGCCTACTTTTGTACTGCAGAGGAGCATTTTTGGTGGACATAAGTGCAACTCGCGCATTTATAGCTGCCACATTCAACACACAATAGAAAACAACCATCGGCCACCTATTTGTTTTCCTCGCAGTAGAATAAAGTGTAGACATTTCATCAACAGTATCCACTCCTCCCTTTGTTTCATTGTAAAATTGTATTATTTCCGGCTTCTTTTTCTCAGAGTTTTCATCTATCGTGTTATCATGATGCATAGTAGACAACAAAACTACACATTTCGATTTCTTCGGAACATAAGACACTAATGTTACGTCCTTTTGGAATCCAAATATAGATGAAAAAACTTCCCTTGTTTTTGCTTCTAAAAATTCAACAGGAATCACAGCTTTATTTTTCTTCAAAGTTCCCACGATAGTTAGTTTCTTTGATAGAAGCTCTTTTGCTAATGGATAGCTTGTGTACCAGTTGTCCATTGTCACGTTCCTTGCGGATCCAAATAACGGGGTGCAGAGTCGTTTTACAATTGCAGATGGTGAATTGTCGACTTTGAACGGACCTTCTGGTTGTTGTCCGGCAAAAATTTCCATATTATATGTATAAAATGTCCTCGCATCGACTAAGGCGAATATTTTAATTCCATATCTTGCCGGTTTTTTCGGCATGTACTGCCGAAATCCACAACGACCTCGAAACTTTTCTAACTTCTCGTCTATAGTGACATATTCACTAACTGAATATATCTCTTGACACTTTTTATTGAATGCACTGAAAAAATCTCTCACTGCTGCCAGTTTATCTAATTGACGTCGATCTTCACGGTCTTTTATATTATCAAATCTCAAGCATCTGAGAAGAAATGTGAACCGCTTGTAAGACATTGTTTTTTGAAGCAATTCAATTCCAGTTAAATCGGCGCTCCACAAATCCTTTGCATTAGTATGGGATGATTTGTGTAGCCCGCATAAATATAAGAGACCAAATAGCGCTCTCATCTCCACTTCATCCGTATTTCTAGCATCACGACTTCGTTGGAAATTTCCAGATATTTTATCAATAAAAATATTAGTGCAATCCACGATATTTTTTATAACGTTGGAATCAAAAAAGTGTTTCCAACTTTCAACAGGTTCCGTAATACCTGATGCAACTGATTTTAGTCCAGGTAGATGAATAATGATGTTGCACGAGCTAGTTCTCACTTTTGCATTCGGTTTATCTTTTTTCCAGACTGTTTTATCTTTTCCTACGTAAATGTCATTTTCTTGATCGGATTCACCGCTTATATTGGCAGCTTCAAATTCACTGTCACTGTCGTGACTACTATAAATTTCATAATCAATTTCATCTTCACTAGCAGAGTCTATTTCTTCATCTGAAGTTTCAACAGTATCCAGCAGCCCTCTCAATCTCTCCATTTCTTTCTCATATTCCGTCAATTTTCGTTTAGCTGCCATTTTCGAAAAGAACAAAAAATCAAGCGTCCACTATCTATGCGAGCAGAAAACTAATGAGAAGGAATTGCTGTAAAATGCGGTCGCGCGGGGTTCCTAGGTTACCCCAGTGGCAGGTGGCTTTCCAGGAAATGATTGCTTCTCCCTAACAAAAGAAAAACACCTGCTGATGGCAGGTGCTATTGAAAGAAAACATTTTAAAAGTTAGCTACTGAAGGGATGAATAATGACGGACTAATACGAATTCCAGAATAGAAGTTTTTATGAGACTGGGGTGACTCAGGTACCCCGCGCGCCTTCCACCGGGTTAAGTGGCTTTTTGTAATGTATTGTGTTTATTTTTATAAGGATAGCATTCATACTCGTAGAGAAATTAAGGTTTTTATAAAAACAGGTCTAGGTTTTTTTGCTTATAATTTGCAGAGTTCTTAATATAAAATAATGTTCTTTTTTGAAAATATGACAAACATCATTGTACACAATACACTGTCATCAGAATTTAAAAATAATAAAAATTGTATGAAAAATGAGTATGTTTAGTAAATAATTTTTCATTGCGCATGCGTCAACGATATCAGAATTCCATTTGCATATTGTGTTAGCTAAATGTATAGAGCAACTTCTGTAAAAGTTTCAAAAACATAGCTTGAAAATTATGAAAATTATCGTCTATAGAATCAACTCAAAATCTGTTATTCCTTAAAGGAAGCAAATTATCAGGGGTTTTATCCAAATACAGTTGTACGTGCAATATTGTCTAGGCACGAAACAATGGAATATGGATACAGCCCCTCATCTTTTTGCTTCATAAGGGAATAAAATATTTTGATCTCATTCTATCAGCGTTAATTTTTAGAATTTTTAATCTATGTTTTTGAGACTTTCACAAAAGTTGCTCTACACATTTAACTAACATAATATGCAAATGAAATGTTAATAGCGTTCACGCATGCGCAGTAAAAAATTATTTAGTAAACCTGCTCATTTGTCATACAATTTTTATTATTTTTAAATTCTGATGGCAGGGTATTGTGTACCATGATGTTTGTCATATTTTCAGAAAAGAACATTATTTTATATTAAGAACTCTGCAAATTATAAGCAAAAAACTTCTATTAATCTATGTTTTTGGGACTTTCACAAAAGTTGCTCTACACATTTAACAAACATAATATGCAAATGGAATTTTAATAGCGTTCACGCATGCGCAGTAAAAAATTATTTAGTAAACCTGCTCATTTGTCATACAATTTTTATTATTATTAAATTCTGATGACAGGGTATTGTGTACCATGATGTTTGTCATATTTTCAGAAAAGAACATTATTTTATATTAAGAACTCTGCAAATTATAAGCAAAAAAACTTAGGACTGTTTTTATAAAAACCTTAATTTCTCTACGAATATACATGCTATCGTTATAAAAATAAACACAGTACATTACAATAAGCCACTTAATCATAATGTGCAGTTTGAACGCTTTTGCTACATTAGTTTTGACAGGGTTATCCAAAAGATCTTCGTCCTTTTTCAATTTGCTGACGGTCCCCTTTTCGATTTCGAGGAAAACACTTCGCGAAAATATATGACGCGTACTATTTTGTTTACACTTCTGGAGCTTCACCACATTTCGATTTATATTTCTTTCATTACTTACTTAATTACCAATTATGCTTAACTTTTGGACACCAGTGTATAAACACAAATTCATTGACAATATAAATATATCACAGTCTTTGGCGCTTCTTTAATAATAAAAAATATAAATATAAAAAACGAAAAGCTATAATAAGTATTTTTTGTCAGAACTACTTACCGCGAAGCAATTTTTAACTATACTGAAGTAAAAAACTATGTAGAAATTCACGGCTGAGCCGGGCTATCATTTAAACTTTTTTCCAGTCTGTTCCGGATTATGCTTTAACATTTTTTCATGCCGGGCAGAAATTTCTTCCTTATGGGTCGGTTTGGGACCAGACCTAGATATTTAGTTCCCTGCAGACCTACAGTGCTAACGATCAGCATAATTCGAAAACAAGTTTTGATTTAAATCAATATGCTACTTTGTTATGTCTATATAAAAGGCACGGTCTTAAATCGACATTTAATACGAAAAATTTGTGGACGATCCCTCATTTGCTTTGAAAATGAGTCAAAAATTCTTCGTATATAGTCATGGTAAAGTGGTGTAAATCACAAATTTCGGAGAATTTTGGATTTTAATATCTCTGTCAAGTTTTCAGATATGGAGATGAAATTTTTTTGTTCAATTTAGGAATGTATAAGGAGTAATTTCCTAATTGGATTTTTTTTCCTACGGGGACCGTATAAAAATTTAATCTTCGTATTTTTTCAAATAGACCCCCCCCATGAAGTTGCAACTTATCTTATCAGACATTTCACCTTTTTTTGTGAATTTTTGCAATTGGAAGTATGGGTCTAGGGGCAATATTTAAGGAGATAGCCTATTGTTTCGATATTTATGACTCACCCTGCATATAATTCAGTATATTATGTACTAAATCTACAAAGTATATATCACTATAAAAATTAAATATATAATGACAAATCCCGTAAGTAAATATATTTAAAATACTCGAAAATGAAGTTGTGTTTATGGTTCTATATGTAACGCCCGTGTACATTTAACAATTTTTGTTTAAAATCATTTTTATATGAAAAAAAAAATATCTGTAGTTTTCTAAATAGATACTGTGGCGAAATAAAAATATATTTTCTAATCTCAAATTTAAAAAAAGAATAAAAAATTGAATACATAACAAATTACAGCTCTATTTATTGCCAAAATTTTCTTGCTTTCTGTCTTATATACACATGCATACATATTTTGTTTATTTATTTCTGAAGGGATGTTACTTATAATATTAATTAATAATGAAGCAACGGCTGTAAATTCTAAAACAGCGGAATTACACTAAATAATCATCTACACCGTTACTCAATATGTGAGATTTTAACATTAAATAAATATGGATAAGCATACCATTCATTATTTTAAAATGCAGGAAAGAGAACATAATTGGTATAATTACTTATGCGTATAATAAATATTCCGCAACAAACTATTAACTTTTGATGATTTTTAAAAATTCTTTCCTTAGCGTAATTAAATTTAAAGAATTATACACCTAGGCGATATTATTAATGTTCACTTTAGGTCATCGATTAGATGTGTTACCATTAATTATAAGGATTCATGATGGATATTAAATATAACTTTAAAGTTGTTCTAATGCATTAGAAGTATGTATTTAGGTTATGCGAATATATTAAGATTCTTATTAATTTTAAACAGTTATTTAGCTTATAAATAGGTCTCAAGAATTCCTTTTAATTAAAAAATAAATAAATGGAAATATTTCCTGGAAAATCGATACAATATATTTCAATGAGTTCTTTTTGCACAAAAATCGATTGCACATTTTTTAGGAACTTTGTTATTTCTAAATTAACAATTCAAACTTCTAACCATGCAAATCTGTTATATTAATAAAGGCATTTATATATGCATGTTCATTTATATATGCATATATGTATGTTTACTACATAAGTAAAGTGAAGTCCTGTAAGAACAATTTTTTTCAGGGATTTCTATAAATATTTAAAAAATGTGTGTCTTTCTTAGCATAACTTTGATTGAAAATATAATTGTAAAATTATTCTTCATATAATTTACAATAATTTGTGTGGTTGAACTTTATGATACGCAAATTATTACCTTTTGGAAGAACTAAAAATGATATTTATTATTTTTTAAAGAAAAAATACATTCATGTTATTTTAGTCAGAAACATCGCAACGAAAATTATTGAAATTTGCTACTTTTTAGGTTTATTTGGGAACCTAGTATGAGTTTTGGAACTTTATTTAGTAGGGGTCCTATACATCCTTAACAACCTGACATACCCAATTGTGTAGATCATCCCTCCTCCCCGGAATAGAATGAAAAAGATATTCATACATTTTGGAAATTTAAAGGCTAGCCTGCATGCACAGATAACCCTTTCTTTCCATATCCTGGTATCGGTTATTTTATCAATAGTTTATATAAATATTTTTAATGCGCAAATGCAGCGCTGAATTCTTGTATTAGGAAGAATTGAGTAGATAAAAATCAAACAGAGGATACCCTTTAATTGATATAGAGTAGGGGAGAGGGGGTACGTTTGAACTGGGGGTACGTTTGAACTGGGGGTACCTTTGAACACTCTAAATATTTTCCTTCAAATAATTTATTTATAAAATGTATATAGCAATACATTACTACTGGTTTAAGGGAATAAGTATACAAAGCTGTACCATTTTGTATGAACAGTGCTGTCCAAGTAAGATATGTATTTTTCTCCCTCTTGAATTTAAACTTAAGAAAATATAGTTGTAAGATATTTTTTTTACAAACTTCTATCCCTAAAATTTTAATTTACTGTTGAATGCTTAAATTAAGATGTTAGCTTTAATTAATAAGCTTTTTTTTAATCCAACTTCTTCAGCTGAATTGAGTAAACCATTGTAATGTTGAACTCCATGCGATGGGACACCATTAAACAGAAAAGTTGAAGCACCATTTAACAGCGAGAAAACACCGAATACATTAATGATAAACAAACATTAAAATAATTTAAAGAGAACACTTTAAACTATGAAGTAAAGGGATGTTGATATATAAATATTATTATTTCTGATTTTTTTTAATGTGAAAAGAGCTTATTTAAGAATGTCGAATAACATGCACACATAGATTCTAACCTCTCTATGTATCAGTGATTGAAATTTTGAAATCTACATTGATGTTGGCGTTCATTTATTGGATAATTGAAAATCCTGGATACAAAATAATGATTCATGATTTAACATGTTTCCAAACATTATTTCTGGTTTCCAAAACGGATAAAACGAAATTTTATATCAGATCTCTTCAAAAAAAAATAGTGAATGAAAATTTTTTTTCTATAATCATCAGGTAATTTATTGGTGTATTTCAAGGATATAATAAAATATTTTTCACAACCAAAAACAACTGGAGTGACAGTTTGTATTTTATCAATAATGAGTTTTGACATCAGCATTGATGGATTTAAGTTTGGTTAAATAACAAAAAATTTAGTAATTTAAAAAAATGTTGTTATTTAATTTTATTCAAATTGCTTTATAGTAGATGAGTATATTGCTTTATAGTATAGAGATTATATTACTGTAACATATGCAACTTTTTATAAAAACTCTCTATATTTTCATATTTTTCATATCTCATTTGTTCAAAGGTACCTTTACATGGGAAAGGTTTGAACAAAAATCTTTCAACTTTTAAAATCCTCACAACTCATTTAATTTTATTTGAAAATGTTCAATTTAGGGTTCCTTTGATGAAAAAATGCATTCATATTAATTTAATTAGAATTAATCGCATAAATCAGCGTTCGTATGGATAACAAATGGAAAAAAATTAATTTTAGTATCAGGATTTTTTAAAGTACTGTTTGCCTTATTTAATGCAAAACGTTCGTTATTTCGGATACAGAGGACTCTTGTTACGGAATTTATGGTATTAAAATGTCAGTTTTTATTGTTTTTAAATGTGATACCATCATGAAAACCATGGGTTTCGAGACTAGTTTGCATTCAGCGAGTCTCTCATTTTAACTCTTGTGTATTTAAAAATTAATTAAAAGTATGTATGGAAAAACGCGTCTCAGACCAAAATTTTTAGCTTCTTTCTACACATCCTTTGTAGCACAATGCCAAGTTTAAACATTGAACAAGTGGTTTGTGTTATTTATTTTGATATTCTCAGTACCAAGTCAATTTTGTTAGGAATAGATAAGGATAAAATAAAAAAAGAGTTACACAGAATAGCAATATTTGACATAATTTAAGCTTCATATCTCTTTGAACTTTTATGGTATACACATTCATTCTTTTCTAGCATGTAAAGCTGTAACCAACCATACTTTTGTATAGGTGTTTTTTTAATGAAGTTTTATTGTTATTTCATCAACGATTTTCTTTCAATGATACAGTTAACCCTTTCACATTGAAAGTACTTTTCTTAATTTTAATCCTTAACCACTGGTTTTTCAAAACCGAAAATTTTCTGTACTTCAGTCACAAAAATGCACCAATTAAATAAGGTAAACTTTACAATTAAAAAAACTTGTGAGAATAATGAAGGATTCTGAGAATTTTAAATGATACGCATACTACGGTGGAACGAAAAAAATATTTTTTAATTTCAATATGTAATAGTGATAAAAAGTTGTATAATGCCTTTGTTAAGACAGTATTAAAATATTTTAACAAACATAATATATTTAGAGGTGCCGCAAAAGACTTGAATATAGGATTTTTAAGCAGATTTTACGAATTTTGATAAATTTGGTTTAGTAAAAAAAATATTTTAAATATCAAATGCCCTTTTTCAATTTTTAAATAATATACATAAACTACTTTAAGTAGATATTTATAGTTTTATACTGCATGCCTTTATTATTTATGCTTCTAAATCTTGCACTTTTTAACTTCCATTTCTTTAGATCTTAACAGTATTTCGTAATAGAAAAGATTAACCCTACTTTTAACTTAAAAACGCGGCAAAACATTTTTTTTAATCTGAAAATTAATAGTTAAAAGAAGAATAGTACACGGTTTGAAGTGACCTTGATTCAGGCGGCATATTATTGGGTAGTGTAGGGTAGCAAATGAGTAAGGGATGCATGTAGCTGTAGCAATAGTCGGGTCACATGTTTTTGTCGTTAGTCCGTGCAAGCAAATGAATCGTTTGAGTAACAAATGTTTTTAAGCTGTTCTTTGTTGGATTTTGTTTTGTTTATGGATATGTCAGCTTGAATATTAGTGTAATTATTTATTAGTTAATACTTTAACTTTAATGTGATGACAGTGTCAGTTCAGACGAGACAAAAGTTAGAATGCCCAATTTTGTGGTACCCTAAAGAATTAAGCGATTTAAATCTTCCAACTTACCATGACATTATGAAATATTATCTTTATATTTGACATGGGCTGAAACCAGAAAAAACATCATAAGAGCCAACAGTGAATGAAATATTTGATATTCTTATTAAGAAAGTTGAATCTATTTGGTCGAAAGCATCTATTCCTGTAGTATCTCGCATCTCGCACCCACATGTTACAAACGGGAAAAACCTATGACGAAAAATAAAGAAGTATTTTGAGATCAAAAATAGTAAAAGGTACAGAAAAATATGATTTAATTGCAGCAAAGTTTTTAATGAAAAAAAAACGTCTTTTTGATGTAGCAGCCTATAAGTGCAAAGAATTTTCTGTCTGTTAGTGCGAAAAAAGAAAAAAAGTACCTAAACTTGAACAAGATTTTTTAATTGAAAAAAGAATTGTGAGAAAAATAAGTGGAGTCGATAAAGTTATTTCCAAGATTTTAACACAAAAAGAATAGAAGAAGCAACAGGTAATACAAAAACAATTAAAGTACAATTACAATCAGAAATTAGTAGTTAAGGCTGCTAGAAAAGCTGAAAATGATGCCTTTCAATCAGACCCTGAGCAAACATCTAAAAAAAACTTAACATATAATTACTCTACTTACAACCAAAAATTACTCTACTTATTTTTTAGATACAACTGCAAGCGAGCAAAGCGAGTAATGCTTCCAACGGTAGCAAGTGCCTGTGACTGAACTGGGGTTTTAGACAGAGTTGCTGCAACTATCACAAGTTCTGTTCTTAAAGATGTTGGACTGATTACAGAAGAGAACAAAGGTAAGGTAATTGATGTGATGAAAATTTGAAGAAAGAGAGCCAAGAATCGGACAAAATAGATAATAAGAATCCTTAACCAAGTTGTAGAAAATATAGGTTTGATTTTCGATGGAAGAAAACATAAAACAATTATGCAAGATAAGAATGAAAACAAATTTTAGAAAAAGACTGTTACCGAAGAACATATTCCTTTAGTAAAAGAGCCCAATTCATCCTTTCTAGGGCATGTAATCTCTGCTTTTGGAACAGGCAAAGCTATAAAAAATAGCATAATAGAGTACTTTAATGATAATAATCATTTGAACATATCAACTGTTGCTGTTATAGGGTGCGATGGGACAGCCACAGACACTGAAGTTAATAACGGTGTGATTGCTTTAATGGAAAAAAATCTGAACATACCACTGCAGGGGCTGATTTGTTTGTTCCACTTAAATGAATTACCTTTGCGCCAACTGTTTCGTGAATTGGACAGAAACACAAAGGGCCCTAATGAATTTGGCGGGTTACTCTGTAATACACAAGCAGTAGAAAGAGTTATAAAGCTTGTGACAGTCGTCAATAAATGTCTGTGTTCCTGAAGCAAAATAAGACTTTATTAAAACAAAAAATGCTTCGCAAAAGATGATGCCTTAATTTGAGTCGAAAAAACATTTTATCCAATAATCAAGAGAATTTAAAAAAATGTGAAACTAATAATGTAATGAAATATTCTAATTAATCTTTAATGTTTGTTTTGTTTCAATAACACTGGTTATTAATTATGTCATGACATTTGTTCTATTTTCTTCAAATATAGTGAGCGACTTGTTACTATTTATGTTGCATGTTTGTGTTTAATCACTTTGGAAAAATCACCCAAATAACAAATAAGTTTATTTTTATTAATAATTAGTTATTTAAAAAGTTTTACATATTATTTTAAAAAACTGTGTTTGATTTGTAAGCAAAACTGTAATTACAACAATTAAATTCAAACTCCTATTACACGTTGAATTTTTTTTTCAAAAAAGCTGATTCATTTGACTTTTTCAAAAAAATTAATACATAAATTTATCTCAATTGAGCTTACTATTTTTATACTAGTATAATTATATTACTAGTATATTACTAGTATATTACTAATATTATATTACTAGTATATATTACTATACTATTATATTATTTTTGTTATAGTAAAGAAGCATCTATAGATTGCTATTAAAAACAATATTTGATTTTTAAAATGTAAAAATAAAACAGTGAAAAAAATTATAATTTTATGTTAAATTTGGATTTTTTTTAATCCTCATTTTTAAGGCTCTTGCGGCACCTCAAGATGTAAATTTAGAAGAAAAAAACTCCGTAGTTTTATTGTTAACATACAAAGGCAACTTTTAATTACTATTACAAAATTATTTGCTGAAGAAAATATTTTTCCGTATACTTTCGTTCGTTCCACCCTAACGCATACACGTATACAGTCGCTCATCCCCAAATGATTAATAATACATATATTTTTTGTATGGAGTCCTTCGAACGCTTATCGCACTTGGTCGTTTATTTAGAAATATTTTCTAATTTGTATTCGGATATAAAATATTTTAGAAAATGAAATAAATCGGTTTTAAGTAATTCTAAACTATTGAGCTTTCATTAAGGCATAAAGATTGTACAATAAGTTTGGCATAACATAACATTCTACTATTCCTTAGAAAAGGGCTGTGTGGGTAGTCTTCAGCCAGAAAAGTGAATCAGAGTTCAGCAGATAGTCATGGCTCTTTTAATTAAGTTATTTTGAAGATCTTTTTTTAAACATTGTACATAACGAAAGATTAATGCTTATGTACAAAAAAGAATATAAATTTATTAAGTGAATCTATGGTAAAATGGAGTGATGAAAAAAAAACTTAAAACTGAATGGAGAAAAATGCAGAAAATAAGATGCAGAGAGATGCAGAAGCTATAATATCCATTGAAAAAACGGAAATATGAATGGGAAAGCTGATAGGGACTTTTTTCCTTTTTTTTAAATAACGCCTACAGTAGTTAAATAGAAACACTAAAAAACATTAAAAATACCTATAATTTATGAAAACAGCGATCTGAAAAGTTAAGGAAAGATATGACTGAACGCCATACTCACTTACATTAATTTTAATCTAACATTTTATATTCATTAATTAAGTGTAACTTAATTTTATCCAAGAGATTATACATACTTTAATTTACCTGTTTTATAAAATTGTACAACAACCTCACACAACTTACAATTGTCTCTTGAGCTCTACGAAATTTTTTCTTTTCAACTAAAAATCCTATTAACGTTCTCGAACTATTTCGATAAAATTTGTGAAGTTCCTATATAGATGTAGGGTAATGTGTTGCAGACGGTCAAAAATAGTTTCAGAAAAAATATAAATATCTATATGAAAATGAAAAATTTTGCAAAAATTGTCTTTGCTCAAAAATATAAAGTATAACATGCAATTTTCTGGTATTAAAATGTCTATTTTTTATTGCTTATGGATACGAAACCTTCATAAATACTGTGGGGTTCGCGATTAATTTGCATTCATTGAGATTCTCATTTAAAAATGTAGAAACAAAATGCATACTTAAATTATATTATAGTTCAAAGAAAATTGTTACTTCCAGTATTGAAGTGTGTATCCTTTACATATACGTTTATTTATTTATTTTTTTAATGAAGAAAAAATCAATAATAATTAAAAAGTGAGCTGAAACGAAATTCAAAATTAATTCAATATTTTTTTTTTGTGTGTCCTGAATAAACAATAGTAATAATCAGCAAAATACACAAAAAAGTCTATGATTGAAATTCCTTAAAATGTCATAATATTTATTTCTATTATATTTCTTATTTCTTTTATTCATTCATATTTATCCAATAAAATTAATAATCCAAAAATAATCCAATCATCCTATAATATCCAGTAGTAATCCAACAATAATCCAATAATAATTTTTAAAATTCATTTGTCCTATAATTTCTTAATATATATACATATATATATATATATATTACACGTGCATGAAAATATTCTGAATTATAAAGTCGTATTTAAGAAGCTTACTTCACACTTTAATTTAATTTCTATTAATTTTCAGTTAAAATAATTACTTATAAACAAAAGGAAAGCTCTATCTTTGACAGTTTTAAATACCATACAAATAACTTTTTTTCAATGTAAATGAAAATTGATAGCGCATTTAGAAATTTTAAAACTAATTAAATACGTACACTACACAACTTCGTTTTTATCTCATAAAAGTTTCATAAGTATATTTTTAATATATAGTGACAGAAAAGATTTCCTTTTAAACGTTTAAGTGACTGGCAGTACATTATATCTACGTAATAAGCAATAAAAATTTATTTATGGTTTATTGACTTTGAAAACTGAAATTATTCCACTAGTTATGTATGTGTGACTCATTATTATAGTTTTTAACATATTTAAAAACTGATTAATGATGTGTGACTAATGAAAAAAAATTTTGAAACTGTGAAAATTCAGTAAAGATATTGCTTTTATGATAATAAAGAATATGAAAATATTTAATCCAGCATGTTGTATACATTTAATCTAAGTTTGGATATATAGTTAAAAGTAAAAGTATAGTTGCTCATTGTAAATTTAAAATGACCAATTGCCTTACAAAATAGCTACAGTAAAGCAAATATAAAGATCATAGGTTTGTATACATAAGACAAAGTAAAAAGAACATACAATTTAATTAATTCGTAACTTTGATACACATACGGCAATCATTTCCGAGTCTGAGTGTTTCTATAATACACAATGGTTAGAAATGGATTAAGGACTTTGCCAATCTGTATTTGATGCTCAGCATTCACAGCCAGATTTCATCAATCATACTATTTGTCATATTGTTGAGTAACAGCTTCTTAACATATATTATACGATTAAATACTTTATAATAGGTTCTAAGTTGTTACACGTATCAAAAAAGTTTTCATCTGCTTATAGTCGGGCAGTTTCAAACATCGTAGAAGGTCCGGGTATTATGAATAGGGTATTATTTTTTAGCAGACTTGATGAAAACTAAAGTCCTGATACATTAGGCATTATAAATAACATTAATATATTAAATTTTAATGTAGAGTGGCTAAAATACCAAATATGATAATAACAGTTAGCCAGTTTGTAATGAAAGTGACATGTTGAATCGATAAAACTAAGACGCGTGTGCATTAACAGTGTTTGTTGCAAGTTTATGTCTCTACATGATTAAATTTTCATAGTGAAATTGTAATCGAAATGACATTTTTTGTCACTTTTGAGTGAAGATATAATATTAGCCGCTCCGGTGTATGCTAAACTCAATAGGGTCTCATAGAAAATTATTTATGTCTCAAAGCCTTCAGATGCTGTAGACTTTTTTTTACTTTAATGGAACACATGGAAATATAAAAGTAAATGCAAGATCGTATTTCAAAGCATGTAATGTGGATATAAAATAGGCTAGATATGTCTGCATGCCATGCCAGTGAACTTCAGAATAATGACATGCAGCTAGTATATTAAATGACACTGTATAAGGCAATCGCTTGGCTTAAAAGTTTTGTATGCATATAATCATGCAAAAAAACATAATCGTTCGACAATAAATCTTCGCCCTGATAGACTAAGTGGGAGTATCAATTACAATAGGAAATTTGACTGTAGTTATTTTTATGTCTTTCATGAGGCATAATAAGAATTTTACAGCTGTAAAACTTGAATTAATATTTTGAATTAAAATTTATTTGCATCCTTATTATTTATTGTAAACGATATTGTTTTTTTCTTCTCTTTCTTTTCCACGTTGTCGATATATATGCAAAACATCATATCTCTGGTAAAATTGTAATCCGTGAAGGTCAGGATTAAAAATGATATTGCATCCTACATAAATTCCGTATAAATGCATCCTGCATTTAGCTCTATTCTTCAATCTGCTGGGAGAAATTGCATTCAAAATGCCCACTTTGACTAGATTTTTTGAAATATATTCTCTCTTTATTAAAATACTTACAAATACGAGATATTATACAGTTTCCAAGTAAGAGAACTTGACAACTGGATGCGTTTAAGAGCAAAAATGGACTTAAAAATAGTCAGAAAATAAGTAATTTGTCATGTGAATACTACCTCGATTTTTCAATCACGAATGCTTTGGTAAACTCTGCTCAAAATGCCCACTTTAACAGCATTTTTTGAAATGGGTTCTGCCTTTGTCAAAAATGGCCAATACGGTACATTATACAGTTCCTAAATAAGAGAACTTATCAATTGGATGCGTTTGAGAGCAAAAATAAATTTAAAAAAGAAACAAAGTATATGCCGTTTGGATTTGAGAACACACTTAATACAATTTTTCCTTCAACTTTATATTTTTTAATTTATCTTTCAATAAGTATTGGTCCTTTCAAAAAATTTTCGATGTAAAAGTTGTAAACATTATTGAGAAGATATATAATAAATTTAATCGGATTTGACATTTTACGAATTGACGAAGTTACGGATTTTTTCTCTTCCACCCTCACCACTTTTTGTTTTCGTTTTCAATTTTTTGGGGGGATAAGAGTTACTTCTATTAAAACCTTACAAATACTACAAAAGTTTTAGATAATATTAAGATTTTTATATATAAATACAATAAGATTTGATATCTTGAAAGTTAGAATCGAAGTTAGGAAGATGTTTCTACCAAAAACTCAATTTTTTCGCCCCTTCAGACAATTTTTAACTTTATCAAAAATCTGTCATGCATAAAATTGTGGCTTATTTTTAGAAGTAATATAAACTTTAAAGGGATTCGATGTCAACTTTAATTAAGAAGTTTTTGTTTTGTTTTCACAAAAACCTTGCTTATTTGTACCCTCCTTGGTCTGGTTTTACTCATTAACGTACTTGACTGAGATTTTATACCCCTTTGATTTTATGTATCAATTTGAAAGAGATTTAAGCAAAATTGCTTTTAAATCGTTCGTTTCTTTCGTTGCTTTTAAATCGTAGCTTTTAAATCATACGTAATTATCGTGACAATAACGAAGTGAAATGTATATATAAACGTTTTTAATTGTGATAATTTTGGGGGTCTATGGATTATGATTGGCGTAGATCTGCGAAAATCTTTTAGAAATTCCAACATAGGAGCGACCGCAATAGGTAGTATTTCATACGAAATCTACCTAAAGGCGACTGAGTGCAATAGAAGATAAATATATGTATATATACATATATATATTGTTATATATATATATATATAACATTGCCCTGATGAAAATTGTTTACTACCTTAAGAAATGTTGCATTGTGACATTTTTGAGATAGGAGCCATTAATTTTATTTGTAGGTTTCCACATGTTATGTCACAGGAGTCGAGTCGAGATAAAAATTAAGAAAAAATAATAAACGTAGAAAATTCATTAAATTCCAGAATCGCTGCTCCAAAAGATTTATTAAATGCCATCATATGCAAAGGGAAAATGCTCTTTTTTTTCCGAAGCAATATTTCGTAAAAAAAACATTCGTTTAGCCTTTAAATCGTTCGTACCCGAAAACATCGAATAAAAGATTTCATCTATCTCTGGGCCTCTTCACTCAGGAAAAAATTAAAAAACTTCTAGGACTTTGTCTAATCTCTAACCATGATTTTCACATGTAAACAAAATTCATCCCCATCGTCGAAATTACTTCATTCAGACGATAATATTTAATTAAAAAATATTAATTAACCAATTATCATCGAACACTGATTTCGATATTTTGCAGACAAAATTTTGAAACAAAAAAGAAAAGAAATGAATTTATTGATACCCACAATATCAAACGTTGAAGGAAAAAAAAAAATAAAAAGAATGATATTTTTTGAAAGGTATGGTTTTGGACTAAATTTAATAAGAATTACTTAAAAAGGGTTAAAAAAACAGGGAAAATGAGTTTTATTTGAAATATTAAGAAATAAAGTTTAATTAAGAATATTTTTAATTTAGAGCCATCTTTTTGCAATTTACGCATACTGGAACAAAAGTTTTTAAGGCTAATTAAGAATTTATATCATATCCATAAAGATTAATAGATTAGATCTAGAAACAAGATATTAATTTAATAAGTTGAACTAAGTACGGAATAGTGTTAAAAGGAAATTAATATAGTATAAAGGTTAATTTTGGCGAAAAAAATTTAAATTTGTAATACATATATACGTGTCATTGTCGTGATGAAAATTGTTTACTACCTTAAGAAATGTTGTATATGGCATTGACTTAGTGTATAATCGCGGCTCTCAATAAAATCAACAAACAGTTTAAAAAGCAATTTATTATTATTATTATTATTATTATTATTATTATTTATGAAGCAACCTTCACATTGTTTAAATTGACTAGATAAAACTTAACATTCTATTATTATATCTTCTTAACATCTATAACTTTTCTAGTAACAAGTTTTTAAAGTTTTTTAATTTTATATTCATTTTAATAAATAATTATAAACTATAAATTTTTAATAAAGTATTTTAAATAAAAAAATCTATCCTTTTTAAAAATAATTTTTTGTGTATGTCTAAAATGTTTACAGAAACAAAGATAAGTATAAAATAGAAATAATCTTTGTAAAAATGATTTGTTAAAGAACGATTCCTTAAAGGGACAGTTACTTGTAGTTAAACAGCAATTTTAAAGGTTTCATTAATACTTTTGTTTACAGTTTAGAAGAGATTATGCATTCACTTTGTCTGTTCTTGGTCTATTTAGATTTTCATGCAATTTATAAACCTTATATAGGAGAAACTCGGCATGTTTCGTGTTGTACTATAAGACGTATGTAGGATTAATAGTCATTTACAGGGTAACCGAATATAATACGTCTACTATATTGCAGACGGGGAAAATCATTAACGCAGTATTTGGATGACATTATGCTGTGTAAAACGTAATGAAACTGATATAAATCGCTGAATTGTACAGCACGATGATCACGATGGAATAGGGTATTTATAGTATTAGTCGTATTTTTACAGAGACACAAGAAATCGGTTACAGTACTGCTTTTGAGTAATAATCGCCGGAAGTGCGTTTTAAATTTCGGCGTGCGCTTTTAAATTTAACCTTTTTTGTTATTCGTTGTAAATAAATTATACATCTCATATAAAAGGTATAATAAATTCATGTGCTAATTTGCTTATTAAATAAAATTTCTCTAAGGTATTTTCCGATAAATTATGTACGCATTTATTGCATTTGTTGTTAGATACAAATGTATATATCATGTACAGTGCTGCTCAAAGAATTCAGATAATTGTCCAATTGTAGGTGTGAAAAAATGGACTTGAGTTTCTAAATGTATTAATTACGTCCATGTGGTTGAATTAGACATAGTATTTTTATTGCAATACACTAAACTGTGAATTTTTATTACATGATTCAGAATGTGTCAGGAAGTACTTCATTATGCCATGATTGACTCATGAAGTGACGCATGATTTTTCTTTGTTTTATTTTCCTCTTGATATCATTTGTACTAATAGCTATGAATCATAAATTGCGCTGGTAAGAGAAACTATCAAATTGCAAAATGTATCTGAAATACTATTTTTACATCTGTTTTATAATAAATTGCGCCCACTTAAAAAAAAGTTTAATAATACGTTTTTAATGTATGAACATTTCTTCCAATAAATATAAAAAAAATAAAAGTTATAAAAATTAATGATTCGTACAAGTGACTTTTATAATGAAATATATACTGTTATGTAGGGAAAACATTTTAGCACTATTCATACGTAATGCGAATGTTACTCAAGAGAGTTTTGGCACTGTCAAAACAGACTGCATTTTTTCTTTCTTAATGCAAATTATTTTGTAGTTTGCTGTTTCTGCACAAAAGAAAAAAAAACATTAACTAAAGAATTGATTACACTGCACAATTTTCTTCAAACTGTAGAGAAATTAAGTATGCATAAATAAATGATTAGAGATTTTTAAAATGTATTATTTTTTCATTATTATTATTATTAAGTATACTTTTAAAATTATTTTAGTAATTTGAAGTTGATTTTTTTATTCATTAATACGTGAAAATAAATATCAATTAAGCGTCTAACATGCAATCTATTACATAAGGGCTCTATTAAAACATTATAGACTCACAGGCCAAAAGGAACAATTTCTGATCATAATGTATACGTACATGATATATCGTGATAAGTAAATGTTACTTGGTTGGGACAATACGATCCAAAAATTTTGAGCCAAAGTTATTCCAATTTAGGTAAGTATTTTATTCTTCATCGCAGAAAAAGATATTTCATAATCCTATATTACTCCTTGATCCACTTTTATCAGATTATAATAACACGTACTTTCCAAGTCCAAATGAAATAATTTACAACTTTGCAAACAAAAGTTGAAATAGTTAAATTTCATTGTTTTCACACATTTTTTGTTTAATTAGTGTGTTTATGCATATATATTTACACACACACACACACATATATATATATATATATCTGTGTGTGCTTGTATATATATGTATTCTAAATATAGTATAGATGCACAAATAAAATGCACATCAATTACTCGTGTAAAATATAACGCATTATATACCATCAACAGGTGTAATTTTGACCTCCAAAAAGTTACTTTGTGTATAGAAACAAACAAAAAAACTTTCTTCTTAGGCAAAATTTTAGATTCAAAATATATGTGGTAGAATTAGATTAAATTTTTGAGATGTATAATCAGTTTAATGTTATAATGATAGCTAGGAAAACGGCCAGAATTTTATGTATGACAGATCAATTCTTATCGTAAAAATAAATAAAGAAATAAAAGAAAACTAGGTGTTAAATGAATATGAGGAATAAAATGATTTTGTTTTTCAATTGGAATAATATCCGAATCATAAAATTATATAAATATCGTATTTAAATAATCCTGACAACTCCAACTCTCACAGATAAATGATATTACAGTATCATCAAAAGTGGCCAGATAAAATTGTTAAACTGGTTTTTATGTGTGTTTTAATTTAGTTTTTTGGGTGAAATGGATGTTTTACATCGAAATCTACTTGTGTCTGAAGGCCGAGTTCGACCGGACCTCTTAGCACACAACATGGTTTCTTTTGTTTTACATAGAATTAAATACATTGCAATATATATCTGTATTCAACATTTTAAAGGTTATACAACGACAAGTGTAGTAGTTACAAATCTTTTATAAAAATAAATTATAATCTTTAAACAATTTCTGAAACTATAACCGCTTTTATCTTTTTTAAAATAAATAATTATAACAATGGCGAAATAAGATAAAATGTTTTCACATTGAATAATGCATTCACAATTTTACATAAAAAAAATTATGATTCGGATATTATTTCTTCTGTTTTAAATCATGAGTATGTTTTTTCACAAGACCTTAAAAGATTTCAAATACTAAATAAATATTGTTGTAAGTCTTATCGATAGTCTGAATTTAGAAATAATACATGTGCAAATTTAGAATATTATAATGCCTAAGGTTTGTTACTTATTTACTTTAGGCCAAGGATAAAGTTGGAATTTATCATTCTAAAAGTGAGTCACATGGTATTATTTAATAATATACTAGGCAAGCATTATCTTTAATCTCTTGACAATTGTCGCATGCATATAACAGATAAATTTTTAATTGGAACGATTCCAGTATATTTTTAGATCATTAATTTTTATTTAGATAAAGCGTAATTGAATATGTTTAAAAACAATTACTTTCTATTGAAACGTTTAATTAAATTTAATTTCATATTTTTGCGTGCATAAATATTTAAAGAGATATACATTTTCTTGTTAATTTAAACGTATTAGTGACATGGGAGATCTATAATAATTAAATTAAATAAGAAAATTGAAATCATTTTCCTGTTTAAAAAGTAAGGCACATGTGTCAATTATATTCCCATTTAAAGTCAAATAAGCGTATTAAAAAGGGACATTTTACCTAATAATTGATAAAAGAAATAGAAATACGCAACATTGCATACATTTGACATACATTTGGCATATATTTTAGTAAAAAACAATTGCTTTTCCAAAAATGTTTATATGATTTGAAAAGGCGTAGAAGTTGGAAGTTGTGATAATATAAATGAAAATATTGACCGCTTTTTTTTTAAATTTTAAATCCATTTAAAATTAGTCCATAGGAAACAATAATGATATGAAAATAACATATATAATATATTTTTACTACTTTTACCAAAATTATATAATTTTTTTTCAGATTTTAAAAAGAAGCTAGTATTTGCAGTAGAAATAATTGCCATATTTAATAATTTAATGGATTTTGATATATGGAATACATAAATATAGCATGAAATTACAATTCTATAGTCACTGTTATTGATATATCAAGCAGTATATTCCATTAATTAAATATAAAGCATTTATCCAGCAAGAAACAAATTTCAAGTTTTTGTTATGCTAAATGAAGATAGGTGTAGCATGTTAATTAGTTAAAACGAATGTTTGCAGTTAATTTTATTAGTCGTTGTACATATAAACAAACTTTGCATGGATTATTTTCTATTTCGCATTTTTCACATGACCATATTTTACGAAAATTATGACAGCTTAGTTAATGAGATATTTTTAAGCGAAAAATTAATTTATTATTTAATAATTATTTTACGATTGAGTAAAGTAATTGGAAAAATCTGTGTATGGTAATCAAAGTCTTTAAGCGCACACGTAATTTATTTTAATTTAAAATTAAATGATGTTACATAATATCTGCATATTTTTAAGTTTTCTACGAATCAACGATGAAACAGACATATTTCAACGCTAAAACTTTTGGAATATGCGAATAATTTTAGTGTCAAAGAGATTTGATGAGATCTTACAGTAAAATCTTTTATTATATATTGGAGAAACGGAAAGAGTTTTCTATAAAAAAAATTATCAATATAATTTATAATAAAAAAATATAAGAATCATATGCTTACAAATTTTCAGGTAGAATGGCATTATTATAGCTCTTAAAATAAGCAAAACGTAATTTTAAGTAGCCAATTTAATTAACTTATTCTTAATTACTTATTAATTTCAGCATCTGGAAATAATCTTTTAAAAATAGCATAAAAAATAAGAAGAAGAAGCAAAATCAATTTGCGCGTTTAAATCACATTCATAAAGTATATAAATTTTATTATTTATTAATGCTTTTCGGAAATTAAAGTACTGTGTTTATAATTCACAATTCATATAAATGCACTATAAATAATAAAAGGCGTCCTGTAGGGAATAATACAATGGATAATAACAAATATTTGTAGGAAATAATTATTTTATCACTTAATTTTATAGTGCATTTCATGTACTTTCATAATGTTGTGGAAATTTTTGGCATTTGTTGTGAAAGATGTATTCGAAAAGTTATTTGTAATATAGATTAATAAGAAGAATAGGGTGGAAGTATAGTAGCTGTAGGTGAAGCAAAAAATGTTATTCGAAAATCCGCTACGTTAAGCCTAAACACAACCACGTGTTTCCGTAAAAAAGAAGAAAAAGTTTTTAAAAAATTATAAGAAGTTTTAAATTCACAATACAATTAAATGTTACTTTAGAATGCTTTTAATGTAAACAGTTTATTTTCGTTTAGAGAAAAATGCACGGCTCATGTAAAAAAAAAAATAATAATTCTTTTCCACGTAATACTTTTGTTTGGGCCTAATGAGGACATTTAAATTTAAGCGATAACGTGCATCATATTAACAGCAGATTTTAGGTTATATTTTACCTACATCTATCTTTATTTTCCATGCTTAATTGAAGGTAAACTGCGCATTAAGCATACCTTGTAATAACGCGATCTAAAGACGTTATCATAGCGCTTGATTCTTTTAGTGCTGGAACTATATCTGAAGAAGGTTTATTAATATTTTTTAATGCACGGGATAACATTATCTTTCTTTAAAGTAAAAAAAAAGGTATGGATAAATTTATATGCCGTTACTGCTGCTAGTTCCTTTTCATTTGAGAAAAATGAATAATCAAATGATTAATATTGCATCCTGATATCGCAGTTAATGGCAAGTAAGATATATTTTTCAATTTCTAGGAATGTAGAGCTTGCATCTTTAGAATTGAACAATTTACATACCATTATCCAGAATTAAATATACCACAATTCGATGTCATCTGATTGTATAGTTTTATTTTCATGGCGCTACTATGAAAATAATTCTATAAAATAATTCTCAGCGCCAAATAGCATTAGTGTAGAAACCACACTATAACATATAATGAATACATATCTGCTATTTTTTTAATACTTAGTTATAAGTTGCTGTATCAAATCCTATACTTGTTTAAAAAATAAAGTCTTAAATTAACCCTGAGAAAAATTGGTAAATCCATAACATCACATTACCCCAAAACACCTTAGTAAAAATTTAAAATAAAACAATTTCAAAATAGTTTTACTCATACAAAAAAAAAAAAAAAAAAAAAAAAAAAAAAAAAAAACATTATGTTTGCATTTTCTAAAAATATCTGTAATGAATTAATTTAATATTCTTGGATTAATTGCATTATTTGTTGTTAAATTACCTGCATTAAGTTTTAAAACAAATTGTCGAATTTGGTGATTATCCTTTAAAATATCACTAAATGAAATAACAAAAAAATATTGGAGTTTATTTTATTCCGACATAATAAAAGCATTATAGATTAATTTTAAGAAATATGTCAGTATTACGCATCTTTTTTCATTTGTTTCATACTTTGTTTCATGCATAAATTATCTTCTGAAACTATTTCTTGTATCTAAATTTCCTGTTTTAAAATACATTTTTTAGTGATATAAAGAATTCGTTATAAAAAATTTCTATGTGGATATTTAACTTCAATTCATCTTCCCTATTTTATACATCTGTGCTATAATTCAGTCATTATTGTTAAGATTACTTTTAATCTATACTAATAAAATCCATGCGCCTCTGTCTGTCTGTCTGCTTGAAGCCGATTACAGTTCGGAACGCGGGTGATTTGGAAGTCGCGAGAGGTGTCTTTCGATTGGAAAAATTCCGGGGAAGTCATTTTGGGCATTTTCGAGACCGTGGGACCAAAATTAAAAAAGTTATGAATTAAAAACCCCTTGGGAATCGGAACGAAAAATATCTCAATTCCCAAACGGAGCTCCGAAACAGAACACTGCGCCACCTTGCGGTGAAGGACATGAATTTTTCCCCTTTGGCTAAAAGAAGAAACAGCCGAAAACCTCTTTTTCTACCGGCGCTAATTGCGTTTTTTTTCCGCATCAATTTTTTTGACTTGCCGTAGAATATTTACCGTAGTTTTCGCTAAAATAATGGACTTAGAAATAAAACAGGACTATCGAAACATTTTTTTGCGCGTTTTTTCTTAAATCATCATACAGACAGTTTTTAAAGTAGAAAAAAAAACTGATTACATATTCAGAATCTGCGTAAAAATATGCTTCTGATGAACTAAAAAATACGAAAAAATGTCTTATGGGCGCGTAGTGCCCCACCGTGCAAAACCAAATACTTTTAACGGGACTATGGGCGCGAAGCGACCATAGCTCCAATCCACAATCTTTTTTTTCAAGTGCACGTGGTCCACAGTGCGGATTCACATATTTTTAACGGGACCATGGCTCTTTAATGTACCTTTTTTTGTGCTTGAGGATTCGAACACCAAGACTTGCTTATTAAATGAATTTTTTTGCTTATTATATACTGCTTAATAACGAGGTTCGTTTGGAAAAAGTGGCCCAGCTAGCGGGCGTAGCTCGCTAGTTGCATATTAAAAACTGATAATAAGAATAGAATAAATTTAAAAAAAAGACAAATTGTTGAATATCATTGTACAACAATGATTTTGCCACAGAAATGAATCTAGCTGATTCTAGATCAATATTTTGTTCTAATTCTGAATAGGCTTTCAGTTTTTGTTTAGCTTGTCTAATATTGTATTACGTTTCATATATATTTTTATACTCATTTACGCATTTTACCCAAATCTTAGATTAAAAATATATGTCACATTTAATTGTATTTTCTTGTTAATAACTACTGAACTATTTAATTCAGAAAAATGTCCTGAATTGCAAACTCTTAACAATTATTTGTCATTTTTAACGCAGAATTTACATATTGTTGTATGCTATATGATGTAAAGCTTATATTACTACAAAATTTCTAGACTAGATATTATACTTATTTTATATCTGCAATCATACTGTAAAGAAAAGAAAAAATAAAATAAATAAAAACGTTAAATTTACGGCAAAACTGCCGTAAAAACTTCAGTAAACTTACACGTATTTCATTTTTTAAAATTTTTACGGCAAAATATGTTGCCAACATTGCTTCCAATAGTTTTTACCATAAATTCAACGAATATAAATATATATTTTGCTACAGTGCATATACATCACGTCTAGTATTTGAGTGAAATGAAGTCCTACATTGGCATGGCATTAACACAAATTTAAATTAAGATGTTCTTAGGAGGGGGAGGGTGTATGTCGTTGTCAAGAGCGGATCTCTGACAGATTCGATTCAGCAAAAGAAACAATAATTTGTATAAAAAAATTAAAAGAAAACAATAGAATGATCTATTCAATTAGTTGAAGTACACTGTAAAAAAAAAGGGTCGATCTACTAAAAAAACTTTAGTGATCCTTGTAATTACTAAAAAATTTTTAGTAATCTTAGTCGGTTACAAAAAAATCTGTAAGAATTACAAGAAACTCCTTCCGGCAATGCCGGGAGGAAGAGGTAGCTTTCATATACTTATATATTTATTTATTTATTTTAAAGTAAGTTACATTGTTCAAAAATACTAAGCTCAAATTAGTGGAAATAATCTTTAAAAATTAGTGATTTTATAAGATTGAATATTAGTTTTTGTCAAGACTGAATATTAATAGGAATTTTTAGAAATTTGTCATCTTTTATTCAACCTGGTTTTATTTTAAGCGATTTAGAGAGTCACCAAATTCCACGATATCATAAAGTGTATGCCATTTTAAAGCAACATGATGGATCGTTCAGATCAGACCGTTTCAAAATGTCAGCCATAAGCAAAATTCAAAGTGCTATAACTCAATCATTTTTTAAGATATAGACAAAATAAAAAGTGTTCTGGAATCGTTGTTTTAAGTTTTAACACGTAAAAGAAAAATATTTTTCAATTTTTAATTTTTTCGCATTTAATTTTAAATTTTAATTTTTTTTAAAAAAATTTTAAATGGCCACCATTTTGAAACAAAACGGTGGATGATGCTGGCCAACGAACTCGGTTGAGACATTTGTATGTAGTATGTACATACCAAGTTTCATTGAAATCGGTTCATAAATACGCGTGTTATCACGTGACAAAATCAGATCGTTTCAAAATGTCAGCCATAAGAAAAATTCAAAGTGCTATAACTCAATCATTTTGTAAGATATAGACAAAATAAAAAGTGTTCTCAAATCTTTGTTTTAAGTTCTAACACGTAAAAGAAAAATATTTTTCAAATTTTGATTTTTTTGCATTTAATTTTAAATTTAAAATTTCTTTAAAAATTTAAAATGGCCACCATTTTGAAACAAAATGGCGGATGATGCTGGCCAACGAACTCGGTCGAGACATTTGTATGTACTATGTACATACCAAGTTTCATTCAAATCGGTTCATAAATACGTTAGTTATCGCATGACAAAAATCAGATATATATATATATATATATATATGGTTATATATATATATATATACAGGGTGTCCGAAAAGTCTGGAAACGGTCGAATAACTTGAAAAATACATATAAGATTGAAAAACGTAAATCTACGTGTTAAATATTTTTAAATAAACTACTCAGTGATACCAAATTTGACCTTCGTAACCGACCCCCTGGGGGTCAGAGGGGGTCCAACTTTGAAATCTTAAATTATAACCCCCATTTTTTATTGCAGATTCGGATTCTACAGACAAAAATACGTAACTTTTGTATTTGATGTTTATTTCGAATCCTCGTTTATCACGGTGTATTCGAGCATATTAAATCGATACATTTTTCGGCTTTTCCAACGGGATTTTCCCTAATCGAAACTAATTGGGGAGAATTTATGACATCAAATTCCTCGTCTTTTGCAAGAATAGCGTTTCCTGAAAATCAACCATGCCGATTATTTCGATAGTATTACACACGGTTAAAAATTTGACCCATTTGCTGTAGCGTCACTCCACAGCTTTTATAGAATATACTGTTTCATGACCAATGAGAATGTTCCATAACATAGTAAAGTACACTGTAAAAAATTGACACTTTTGCTGCATCGTCACTCCACCACTTTTATAGAAAACGATTACTTTAATGTGTTATGGAGCACTCTCATTGGTCACAAAAGAGATATTCTATATTTGCTGTGGAGTGACGCTGCAGCAAATGGGTCAGATTTTTAACAGTGTAGCACTATTGAAATAATCGCCACGGGTGATTTTCAGGAAACGCTATTTATGCAAAAACGGGGAATTTGACGTCAAAAATTCTGCCCAATCAGTTTCGATTAGGGAAAATCCCGTTGGAAAAGTCGAAATATGTATCGATTTAATATGCTCGAATACACCGTGATAAACGAGGATTTGAAATAAACATCAAATAGAAAAGTTACGTATTTTTGTCCGTAGAATCCGAATCTGGAATAAAAAATGGGGGTTATAATTTAAGATTTCAAAGTTGGACCCCCTCTGACCCCCAGGGGATCGGTTGCGAAGGTCAAATTTGATATCACTGAGTAGCTTATTTAAAAATATTTAACACGTATATTTACGTTTTTCAATCTTATATGAATTTCTCGAATTATTCGGCCGTTTCCAGACTTTTCGGACACCCTGTATATGTCAACATTTGAACGGAGGGTGGTTTTGGGGTCTGGGGGTCATAATCGGTGAAAATATACCAAAATTTTCCGGAAGTGCTTTCCTCCGGACGGCTGCAATAGGTAGCTTTTTACTTTTTGTAATAAAAGCTACCTAAAAAAAAGTTAGCTACGAATAGAGTTGATAGTTTGATATTTTTAATAGCTCTTACTAAAACTCAGTTGGTGTGGCCTTGATAGCATAGTGGTTGTAGTAACGGACTCCAGGCTAAAAGGTCCCGGGTTCGAAAGTTGCCACCGCCAACTACGCCCCGAGTGTATGTAGTGTCTCGTTAATAAAGGGGTTATGAAAATCCTGTCGAAGCGGGTAGGAATGTTTGATGCTGCCATCAATTGCGGTTTTGCCAAATATCTTGCGCTTCAGAAGTCTGGATGCAGCTCGAAGGAAGCTCCTGTCTTTCGGGCGCACGTAATGGTTATTAAAAATAATTTTGGAGTTGTTACTAAAATTTGCTTGGTGGCTCATACTAAAATTTTTTAAGTTAGTTATATAAAAAATTCTTTTGTTCAGTTTACAAAAGAAATGCTTGTTTCACTTGCAAAAAAAAAAAAAAAATGTTTGTAATGGTTACTAAAAAATTCTGTGGAATACAAATTTACTAAGAAATTTTTAGTAACCTCTTGAATTTTTTTTTACAGTGTATACCTAAAAATAGTAAAAAAAAAATTGATTTCTGGAGTTTATGTTTAAAATTTAAAAGTGCACTAAAGAAGAAAAAAGAAGGCGATAGAAGGAAAAAAAATCAATATTGTTTAGAAACATATTAGCTTACTTGTGTGATAAAAATATCTGAAGATCACGAGACATTATTTAAAAAACACATTAAAAATATGATAATTAGATACTACATTTCGCTGTCAGATGTCAGTATAAGTTTTTGTGAAGAGTAAAATAGACAGTAATCATAATATAAAACAAAAAGCCAGTCTGATGTTGCTTTATACCTTAAATTTGCACGTAATTCTGAAAAAAAGTTGAATCGAAACATGTAAATTTGTCAAAAACAAGATGTGTCGAAGTAAATGTAAAAGTAAATTCGTAATCAACAGAAAAAAAAAACACTGATAAGAAAAAAATAACAATAAATTGATCTTTTGGACAGAGCAAAAGTTTGCTTTTGTTGATTAGTGTATTCCTCAAAAATATATTCCTAAATGTATATAAAAAATATTTAAAGCCAGAATTTCTAGCTTCTATTTTTTAAGAAAAATAAAATATCCTTTTCTTAATTTAGTTATTGTAATTTTTATAGATTAACATGTCACCAATATAGAAGTTTTTTTCTCTGTGCGTGTATGTTTCTCAAATAAGTTACATTAATCCTGTTTCAAATAAACGTATGTTATGATTAAAATTTTGTGAAACACAAGGTCAAAGTACATCTAAAATTAATTAAAATACATTTTAATTTGAAAGATATAGAATTTAAAAAGATTTATATCAATAAAAACATTGATAAAAAGATTAAAATAACTATGAATAAAACATTTTAAATTATTAAATTGACACTAATTAGAAATTATGTAAAAATAGTTATAATTTTATCTTTCTAAATACAGTCCTACTTTGCCAGTGGTGTGTTTTTAATTTATCAGATATCAACAATTTTTTATCATTTATTGAAACAGACTGATCAAGATTTTAAGTTGAAAAAAATGTTTATAAGATTTTCTTAATGTCAGAAAAAGTTATTTTATATTATTATCAAAAATACTATTATTATTATCAGATAAATTACATATAGTTCAATTATGAGAAACTGTGTCGTCAATAAAATAATCGATATATTCATATTTTGCCTAAAGTATGTGTTTACGTTTGATTTTTTTATTATTGTCATAAATTATAAAGATTAAAAAAATATTTTATTTTATTTTATTGTTTTTTAATATTTTTATTTTTGAAAATGTTTAAATATTTATGAATTATTCATTCTTTAAAATACATAACGGTTGTATTTACTATTGATTGTTTGACGTACGTGTTTACACAAATATAGAAAAATAAATATAACCATTAAAATGCTCGAACACGGTGAGATGTCTGCGAAAAACAGTAAAGAAAACTTAACATCCGGTATATTAACATTTGCTAAAAAATAATTAAAATTAAGTCCCTTAAGTGCTCGATATTTATTTAAAAGTTTTACATTTGGAAAAGTTATGAATTCACAATCCTTACTTTAAATTGTTTGCATTTTATTATTTTACCGTTAGATAAGAATTAGATGCTTCTTTAAGCAAAATATATTTCTTATAGTATTTTTAAGTATAATGTCAAAAAATGCACTTCATATATGCAATATTAAAAAATTATAAAGAATAAGATAATGATAAAGATAACAAACCAAAATATTAGTACTGAAAAAATTCCGTATGATTAAGTTTTAACACTTAGGTGGATGGGTGACATATATTACAAATCGAATTTGGAAACTTTGTATTTTTTATTCCCTTTATTAAAAATAGATTGCGCTTATATTACATTTCTTTGAAAACTTGAGAGTCGTTACATTTGTCGTTAATCAAGTTAAGTTTTCCGTTGGATGCAAATACTATTACAGCTGCCTATTTGACTACTGTTCCCCGCGCGACTAAATACAAAAGAAAAAATTACAGGTTTTTATTTTTTTTTATTTTTTTTATACTTTTATAGCACTTTTCAGTGTTTATTTTGTTTCATTCAAGTAATTAAAACATTTAACTAAATAATTAGTAAATAAGTATTACATTTGCTTAATTTTATGCACTCAGAACACTTGAAATAATTTTAGCAAAAAGGGACTTTTCCTTTATTCGGATTTTTCAAAAGAGCTTTTATGGGGTATTAGGGTGTATCGATTTTTAACTTTTTTTTGTTTCCAAATTCCAAGTTGATAAAAAGTTGCTACTAGACACCACAACTTACCACAAAAAATTTTGGATTAAAAAAAAATGTTTAGGTCTCCCGCACAAGGCCTAAAGTTTAGAAATGTTACTTAAAAAACAAATTTTTACAAAAATTTTTAAAAAACCTAAAACATTTTTTTCTAAATTGCAATTTAAAATTCCACTAACAATGAGCACAAAAAACGATGAAAAATATATTTCAAAAACTTAGCACAACATTTAGGTCTCTCGCACAAGGCCTAAAAGTCGTAAATTTCAGCCAATTTTTGAACATTTTTCAGTATTTTGATATTTGTGTGTGCTTTAAAAATTAAATGTAACTAAAGCCTCGTTAGACTTGATTGGAATTTTTGAAACAAGTGAAATAATAAATCACATTTCAATAGGTCAAGCGTCAACTTGAAGCAATACTGTCGGGCCGCGGTGACGCGACACCGATGAATCACCGCGCAGACTTGTCAGTAGTTGTCTGCTTGCAAGCGGGCATTACGGTTGTGTTTTAGTGCGAAAGTCTTGTTGTAAGAATCAATTGAATGAGTGTTATTGTTGTTCATTATGAGTAAAAAACCGCATCTAACTAGACAAACTACCGACAGGCCGGTTATCGGGCAATCTATTGATGTGAGTGAGTTTAATGTTCTGCCAACCAAGATGGATGTTTTGAAGCATTTTGAATGGGTACACTGTAAAAAAAAATTCAAGAGGTTACTAAAAATTTCTTAGTAAATTTGTATTCCACAGAATTTTTTAGTAACCATTACAAACTTTTTTTTGCAAGTGAAACAAGCATTTCTTTTGTAAACTGAACAAAAGAATTTTTTGTATAACCAACTTAAAATTTTTTAGTATGGGCCACCCAGCAAATTTTAGTAATAGCTCCAAAATTATTTTTAATAACCATTACGTGGGCTTGAAGCGCAGGAGTTTCCTTCGAGCTGCATCCAGACTTCTGAAGCGGAAGATTTTCGGCAAAACTGCAATAGATGGCAGCACCAAACATTCCTACCCGCTCCAACAGGATTTTCATAACCCCTTTTTTAACGAGACACTACATACATTCGTGGCGTATTTGGCGGTGGCAAGTTTCGAACCCGGGACCTTTTAGCCTGGAGTCCGTTACTTTAACCACTATGCTATCATGGCCACACCAACTGAGTTTTAGTAAGAGCTATTAAAAATATAAAACTATTAACTCTTATTCGTTGCTAACTTTTTTCTAGTAATTCTTACAGATTTTTTTGTAACCGACTAAGATTACTAAAAATTTTTTAGTAATTACAAGGATCACTAAAGTTTTTTTAGTAGATCGACCCTTTTTTTTTTACAGTGTACGCATTGAAATGAAACAAGAGGGGATACATCAGCCTGCAAAGAAGGTATTTGCGTTAGAAGTTGCTTTAAAACTTGAGGAAATATGGAAAAGAGCTTCAATTCCTGTTTGTGGCACCAAAAACACAATGTTTATGGTTTTAAAACTGCATGAGCAGCTTGAGAAAATTAAAAGTGTTCAGGGCCTAAAAGGAAGTATCCTAACTCTCACAAAGATGCAGTAACTAGCTTTCAGTCAAAAACTGAAACTGCATTGTTTGATATTTGTAATTTCAAATGAGACCTGAGCAACTGTATTTGATCTATTGACAAAAAAGTCCCGGCACTAGAATACGAGTTTTTGCTCGACCAACGTGGTCCTAGATTGATGTCAAATGCAGAGTGTGACGAAAAAGCTTAAAAAGCGATTAGAAAGAAAATCTAGGTTGGGAGCTTTAATGCAGGTAGTTGTAAAAAAGACTGAGGATGAAAACTTAATACCTGTTGAAACATTAATTCTGGTGATAGTACAGATGATCCAATGTCTCACACATCATGTCAATGTAGTGGTTTTGAAATAAATGTACTTGATAAGAGTAGAAGTAAAACAAGATCTGCCACAACGCTTGTCTTTGTTTTCACGAGCTTGTGACCGCAGGGGCATTTTCTAGTGGAGCTGGAACTTAGTTACCCCACTAAAAAAAATCTGAAGAAAATTTATAGCTTTTTGGCCCAATATCTGAGGGAAATCCGAAGGTATTTGGCCCATTATGCAGATATTTTAAAGAATTTCTTAAAAAATTCTGCAGATATTTTAAAGATAAAGCTAAGTCTGCAAATTTTCTTCAAATTTCTGTAGAATATCTGAGGAAATTGGCGATTTCTTCAGATAATCTTAAGATTCTTATTAGTGGGGTAGCTACTGCACTATTACGAGACTTAAATGTCGTTACTGCGGAGAACCAAGAAGCAGTAATCGACAAATCTAAAATAGCACGTGAAAGACTTAAGTCTCGTAAAGAAGTACGCTCAACTCGAACCTCCGATCTGTTGGCCATTTACATTGATCTTTATAAAGATGAAACCATAACAAAAGAAAATGTAGCTGGTAAAAGTATCCGAAAATCTTTAATGGAAGAACACATATCTATTGTTGAAAAACCTGGATCCAAGTATTTCGGTTATGTAACTCCCATAAGTGGAACAGGAAAGGAAATAGTTATATCACTTGTAAAGTACTATGAAGAAAAAACTGTCGATTCTAAAAAACTAAAAACTATCGGTTGTTATGGTACGGCAGCAAACACAGGCACTTCAAATAGAGTTATCACCTTATTTGAAAATAAAATACCGCAGCCACTGCAGGCAGTTGTGTGTCTACTACATTTGAATGAATTATTATTTAGAGAAAATATGGAGACTGAAAAATTATGAAGGCAAGATGAAAGGACGAATATTTAAAACAAGTCAGTTAATTTGAAATAGAACAAGAAACTGCGCTCATGTTCTATGAAAATACATCAGCAACATCTTGTACTTATATACTACATTTTATTCGACGTTAGAATATTTTATACATTTGTAATAAACAATAGTAATCACAAATAACAATAGAGCTTATTTCAACACCATTATCAAACAATTTAAATCGTTAAACTATCTTTTTAAGGTATATATCATTTATATATTATGTAGTATGTATATATATGTATATATATAATTATATTGTGTCATTTTATGCTTTCTGTAACAAAAATACACTTAAGTCTGGTATTTTTAACGAAAAAAAAAATATTTCATTTACGCAAAAAATTACGAAAGTTTCATCAAAATTAACAAAATTTCGGTCTTGTGTGGGAGACCTAAATGCTGTGCTAAGTTTTTGAAATACATTTTCTATCGTTTTTCATGCTTATTGTTAGTGGAAATTTAACTTGCAATTAAAAAAAAGTGTTTTAGGGTTTTTTTTTAAAAAAATTTGTAAAAATTTACTTTTTAAGTATAATTTCTAAACTTTAGGCCTTGTTCGGGAGACCTAAACATTTTTTTAAAAATCTAAAATTTTTTGTTTTAAGTTGTGGTTCCTAATAGCAACTTTTTATCAACTTGGAATTTCGAAACAAAAAAAAAAGTTAAAAATCGATACACCCTATTGGATATTTACTTTTTTATTTTTAATTTAATTTAATTTAATTTAATTATTATCATCATTATTATTATTTTTATTACAGAATGTCGGAGAAAAAATATTTTTTTCTGATATTTGGCTTTCCAACATATGTTTTAGTAGTTTCATACTGCTGATACTAAAATACAATAGTCCAAATACTGTCACCTACGGAATTTACAGATGCATTTGACTGAATTAAAGTCGGTGACAAAAAACGTGAACAAATCTTTTTTAATATGATCAAACTTGGTGGGTTACAATACTTTGGATTAGTTACATAGAAAGAATGTTCTATCAAAGAATGCACGATGTTGCTCTACAGTCCATTTTTAAAAATTTTGAATGCCAATGCATTCAATCCAAATGTACTTTTTAAACGCAAACACATAAAGAAGACACAGTTGCTAGAACAGACCTTTTAGAAACAGTATATTTGGAGTTCATTAAACCTGAAAGAAAATGCAGATCACGTAACACTTGTCTTCCTTGTGAGCAAAAGAAACGTTCTTTACAAAAGTTATCACGCCGTAGTGGTAGTAAATGTTGATGCTGTGAGCGTGAAAGTAAAAGAGACAAAACTTCCTGAGAATGTATTTAAAAATATTTTATTTTGAAATGTGGTGACCATTTGAAAGAAGTTTGTGTAAAATATTTTGAAATGTTGGTATTCTACGCATTTTTCTTTTTAGGTATATTTCATTACCTAAACCTAACTATTTCAGACGTCCGGAAGAAAGCGATTACAAAATTTTTAAAACTATTTTCACCACTCATAACCGCAATACCTCGAAACCACCCTCCGCTTAACTGTTGATATATATATATGCATATAAAAAATTCTGCCACGCTATAATTTTCCTGTTTATGAGCCGATTTGGATCTAACTTGGCGTGTATTTAATTCATATCAGTATCTCGACTTATTGCGTTGAAAAGCTTCAATCCACCACCTTACTTTGAAATTGTTGACATTTATCTTTTCAAAAAATTCAAAATTTAAAATTAGATACAAAAAAATGGAAATTAAATTTTGAATGTGTTTGTTTTTTATACAAAAATAGTCAAATAATAGAAATTTATAGCTCTGTAAATTTTTAGTGCGGCTGACATTTTGAAACCATCTTATTTTTGTCACGCTATAACACGCTTATTTATGAACCAATTTCCATGTAACTTAATGTGAATATAGTACATACACATGTCTCAATCGAGATTCTTGAGCATCTTCATCCATTCACTTGTTTTAAAATGGTGGCCATTTAATTAGAAAAATGGCTACAAAAATTATAAAGTGAAGAACATGTTTGTCTTCTGTGCTTGACATGGACAGAGATATTCGAAATATTTTTTGTTTCGTTTGTGTTTTGAAAAATGAAGGAGTTATAGAACTTTCAGTTTCTTGTGTTGCTGACATTTTGTAAAGCTCTAATATTTGTCAAGTGATAACGTGCGAATTTATGAATCGATTTGGGTACAACTTTTTGTGTTCATAATGCATACCAATGTTTCGACCATTTTCATGGGCCCCTTTCATTCAAAATGTTGTTTCAAAATTGTGTCCGTTAAAAAATATATATATATTTAAAATTATGTAAAAAAATAGACATTGAAAAAGATATATTTAATATATTTGACTTTGATAGAAAGTTTCCAAGGCATTTTTTTACATTTGTATCTTAGAAAAATTGGCTGAGTTATAGCCAGTGTTCTCGCTGTCGCTCGCCATTGCGCCAAATTGCGACTAAGTTCTTCATTTGACGAGTAAACAAGCAATTTGATTCGCCAAACTGCTAGTGCTCTTTTTTTGTGTGTGTGTGTATTGCTTATCATGTTCAATTGCACCAGTCAGAATGGAAACTATTTAAAAGTGTCTTAAACTTCCGTTCAAAACAATGAATCTAGCAGATAGCAATAAAAACTAAATTGAGAATACAAGTGTATATAAAAAATGTCAATAATTTCATTTCAGTATTTGTAACAGGTGCAATAGACCACAGTATAATTTTGAAGCTGCATTTGAAGTATGGGCTTCTAAGAAAAGCGAAAGAATTCTAGAAAAATAAAAGTTTATTTGAGTATGACATATTTTGATTTTTCAGATTCATTGGGTGTAATAACATAAAATAATGAATTAATATATTTTATTTTATAACATTTTAATGAGTTAAATCGTTTTCAGAATATTTTTTTCTTGATTACGCAAGACATTTCAAATATATATATCTTTAATATATTTGTAATGGACAGTTGAATTTAGATTAATAACAATCGTTGTCGCTGTTATAAAAAGTGAGGCTATTTTAAAACATATTGAAAAAAAAACGGGGTACATTAAAGGATTAAAGATATATATATTTTTTACTGCTACACGGCGAATCTATTTTGCCAATACCTTTTTATTTTGGCGAATTTTTTTTTTTTTAATTAGCCAAATTACTAACGTTAGTCAAATGTCAGCGAGAACACTGGTTACAATCTTTAAATTTTTAGTATGTTAGATATTTTGAGACAATTTCATGTTTGTTGACGGAAATGTTACTTCTGTAGAAATTGGATTGCAAAGGTTAGAAGACAAAAGAAGTCATAAATGCATACAGAGACAGATTTTAAAGTGACAACTCATCATTTTATTACGAAACCTTATTGAAACCAAAATTATGAGAACAGTAAAATTAAGGTACTACTTTGTTATCCCGTCGACCAAAATACTATCGCTAATTTATAAGATTAAATGCCAATAATGGATGATCGTGAATGTCAATTCAATGACACTAAATATGATACACGTGTTTAAAACGTCATTAAGTGATTTATATTTCGACTTTCTATTTGTATTTTTATTAATATTCTACTAATTATTTGAGTTTTTTTTATTTAAAATAAAAATTACGTCAATATGTATAATTTGGCTATTAGTTTGCCGATTTTTATAATTTCGCGAAATCAGTCGACGGGATAACAGAGTAGTACCAAAATTAATAATATTGTTTTCATTATTTGGATGAAAATAGCAGTGTATTAAAAATGTATTGAGTATGAACATATTGTTTAAACCATGTATTAATATCAAAGATTTAAATGCTAATTTATTAAAAAATTAATTTTAACAACATTATTAAAATACAAAATTAAAACTATATAGTAACTGAGTAAATTTTCTAAGATATTCTTCTACAATTTTAAAACTATTCACAACAATATTAAATATTCAGGGGTCACAGCGTCCCTAAAATTTTCACACTTTGCTACCACAATTTTAAAACAACAATGTTTATTGTAGAATTACATTGTAGATGTTAAAGCAATCTGCTACAACGATTTTTCATTTAAAATACTGGTAGAAAAGTGCAAAAAAATTATTGACGCTGCGACCCCTGAATATTATAAAAACAAGCATGGTAAAAAAATTAGAGAATATTTAAAAAAAAAAGCTCTAAATTAAAAAAGTTGTGTAAATAACAATGTTTTTATAACTTCCTTTTATACAAAAATTATTTTAACCTGAAGTTTTATTCAGTTTAAAATGGTTATTTTAGGAGAAGCCGCAAAAAATTGCATTTTGATTGAATTATTTTGAACGATAAATGAAATGTTCGAAGCATTTTCACCTTTAGAGAAATATTATATAAGAAAATAAGCGATAAAATATCTTTAGAATAGCAAATATTTTGGTATCGGTTTCTTCAAAAGAATATACATGAATATAATTCTTTAAAATTTAATTTGCAAAATTTTACTAGCATGCTTAAATCTTTGAATAAATTTAAATAACGTAACACCAGCTGCGTTATGTAAATGAAAATCCCAGAACGAAAAAAAATATTTTATTCAATTTAACTTAATTAATTATAATATATTTTAAAATCCATAATATGAACACTCTGTATTAATTTTCTATAGACTAAATTTCAAATTGCGTAGCATGGAATTTATTTTCAAGAGGAATTTATTTATAAACTCTAATCATAACTTGAAAGAAAAATTATTATTGTAAACAAAATTTTTATGTGTATAAATTTCAATAGACGCCCTTATAATGGATTTATGACGGCAATTTGATTTGGTTAAAAAGTTATTACAAGTAATCACAAGATATTTAGATACCTTTTACATATAAACATTTCAATAAAGAAATTTATTTTACTTGAAAGATGTAACTAAAAACTAAAAACAAATATTGACATGTTTCGATTCCATCTTATAATAACCATAATCGTATTAAAAATAAAAATAAAAATACGAATGTGTACATACGTATTATTGTATATTGAAATGTTTATCTGTAAATACGAATTATGCTTCATATCAAATTGTTGTCGTAAATCCATTATAAGGGAGTCTATTGAAATTTATACACGTAAAAATTTTGTTTGCAATGATAATTTTTCTTTCAATGTTCTTAACCCCTTGACTGCCCGGCAAAAGGGTAAAATTGTAATGTTGTTTTCTCTGTAATTTATTAAAAACATTAAAAAAAGATTTTTTCCCCAACTTGATTATGTTATTATGTATAGGTGTATAAACTTTGAGAGTATTAATCCTAACTTAATTTTTCAAAACAGGGTTTTATTTGCAGAATTACATTAATTTAAATATTGCTTATGCTGCAATGAAACCTGCTGGTTAGTGTGCGAAAAAATCAGCCAGCGGCAGTCAGGAGGTTAAGTTATGGTTAGCGTTTATAAATAAATTTCTCGTGAGAGCTTGAAAAGGATGAACCAAGGTGAAAGTTAATTTTGATCATGGTCATTTTTAGTTTATTATTTTTACAATAGTGCGCGTGGTTTTTAATTTACATCTCACTGTCGCGAGCTGTTTGTATAATCGTGAAACGATTCGTTTTTTTTTATTATTATTATGATTATGGTTCTTATAAGGTTGAATCGAAACATGTGAATATTTGTGTCTAGTTTTTCGTTGCACCTATCATGTAAAATAAAATTGTTTATTGAAATATTATCAATGTTGCTATGTAAATATGATCAAATCATGTACAGTCATGTAGCACGGACTATCAAGAGGATCCACAAAAGAAGATTTACAAAAAGTATGAAAAAGATTACATTAGAGTAGAAAGAAGGACAAAATGAAAATCCTAAATGACATGGAAGAGATTTCTTGATCATATCCTTTATCCAAGTCATGTAAAAATAAGTTAAATACGTATCTTGCCATTGAAGTAAAAAATAAAAATAACATTTCCGATGAAGAAAGACATTAATTCAGTATTAAAGTAGATTTTGTTCAAGATATATCAGTAATTAAACAGTTGATCTTTTGTGTTTAGCAAGCGTCGCATGATTTAGTGCATCTTAGACTTTTAAAATTGGTCGATTCCCCATAAACAGGAGAGGTCCTCTGTCATTAACCGCTTCCCTGATTTATCGGTACATCATACGGGCAATGTATTTTTACAAATCATAATTTACCCGTACTATGTACGGGAATTTATGATACAATCAAAATTTAATATTGTCAGTAGTAAATTTTCAATATAAAGTTTGCATTATTTAACTCGGGTATTTTTTTATTTAATTAGACAAAAATTTCTCTTTTGAAAAACAGGTGAAGAAATTATTAAAAATTATTTAAAATAAGGGAGACTGGGGTTAGTTGTGCAAGGGGGAGTTCTGCCATCGAGCTTCCTGACTCAGCCAGTAGATTGCAGCACCTGTCGCGTCATGTGAGTGAAGAGGTTCATTGTCTCAATGTGCTGTGTATTTTTTGAAATTCGCGTTGTTTTCGAGATAAAAGTATTTATCTTGTTTTCTATCGTAAAAGTAAATTTTGCGACCTACATTTGAATCGTCATTGGCAGTAGCGATACTGAGGTGTGTAAACTTCCTTAACTTTATTTAAATGCTTATATTTTGAACTGTTATTCTATGTATTTCATTTCTTAATTATGCCAACATTTCGGAAACTAATGAATGAAGTTCAAAATGGCGTAACGCGGGGCTAGTTGTGACGAAATCTAAGAGGCACGTTGTGGCAGTGTCACTATTTACCCCAGCATAATTTTTAATGAAAGTTTTTAGGTGATGAAAGTTAAGGTTTAAAAAGTAATGAAAGTTTTTAGTTTCAGGAAAACTGGTGCGAAATTACAAGAGGCGTACTGAAAGAGCTATCTATCGCAGATGAGAGCACTAAAGAACAGAATGATAATGAAAAAAATATTAGTAAATATGTAACTGTTAATAAGCCAAGCACTTCAGCAATAATTTTAATCAATGATGGTGAGATTGTAGGACCGTCGTCAGAAATAAGAAATCTCATTGAATTAGATGACTCTATGACAACTGATAATAGTAATGTATCAGTGGTCTTACAGAAATAAGACCACTCTCTACAGAAGGACCTCAACAGGGCAAGCGATCTATTCATAAATGTTTGAAATCTGCCTTTCTAACAAGCATACCTGTAAAAGAGAAAATTCGAGCAATACAAAAGCAAAAGAACACAGAAAACAAATTGAAGAAGAAAAAGCAAAAAAGATTCTGTATGGAAAGGCCAAGCAGTGCATAAAAAGATTTGCACCTAGGTTATTGAAAAGCATTGGATAGCTCTGAATATGACGAAAATTGCTTATGTCTAGTTTGCTTGGAGCAATACAAACTTTCTTGACCCGGAAAAGACTGGGTGCAATGCATGAAATGTAAAAGATGGGCGCATGTCAAAGATACAAAAAATGAACTTATTATATTTGTATTAACTGCAAATCAAACGCTGAAACAAGCGATGACAATGAATGATTAAAAATATAGGATATACACCTACACGTTGTAGTAGGCTCCCTAGTCAAAGATCAATATGACCAAAGATTACTGTTGGCTTACTTTTTTTTTCTTTCCTGATTAACACAGTTTTTTTTAAATTTTAATTGCTAAGTGTCTCTAAAAGTATCTTTATAAAGGATTAAGTGTTTACAAGTGTAAACAATTTAACTATTTTATTTTTAATTGATTTACAATATTATTCAAACATGAAAGTGTTTGATTGTGTTAAGAACGTTATTAAATGAATAAGTTTCTCATTCTTGATTTAACATATCCCATTTAATCGCCTTTCTCACATAATTTGTATATGTTACAATGTACTTGTATGTGTTACAATGTGTCCCAAGCATGTTACAACTTGCCCCGTACCGGGGGTTAGTAGTGACAAATTTCGAAGTTACGCAGAATTCATTTTGTGTTATGAAAAACGTTAATAATGTTAACAGTAGTTTTATAAATATGTTACGCAAGACTTACTCTAATGATATGATACACTAAATGTTTCGTTTCAGTTCAAATCTTACGTTCTAATATAAAAAATGTCAAAAATGTCACTACTAGCCCCGGTCACCCCTAAATGGAAAAAATTGGAATTATTTTAAAGGTTTTTTTTTATAAATATTATTCAATTTAGGGGTTAATTAAAAGATGACTTTGAAAGTTTAAATTATTTTCTTCACAAATAGATGGCACTTCTTTTGATAGTACATCAAATATGAATGGAAGACATAAAGGTCTGAAGGCACAACTAAACAAGGGCAGTCCAAAGACTTACTGCATGAGCATTTGTATGCACAAGTGATAAATATGATGTGACATATGCATTATGCAATGAAAGTTTCAAATTGACAATGGTCTTCTTGGACTTAATACAAGCTACAATAGTGTTTAGTTCATAGCCATAAAAGCCAAAGAAAGTATAGATTTCAGAGAATAAAATGACTGTTTGTGGAACTGTTTTCACTCATTACAAAAAAATATAGTCTGTCAATAAGGGAACTATTTTTGGTGTTGCTTACACCTAGCAATTAGATTTGGTGCTTTTAAAAGCCCTATATAAGGACGATTGAGAATAGAAAACAAATTTCAGTTAAAGTGATATATGTATATTTTTTTATTATTTTGAAGCAGCATTACATTCTGAAAATATTATTTTCGACACCACTTATTAACATAGTTTTTTCTTTAAGATAAGCATTTAAAAATATAAATTAGTTAAAAATAAATATAAAATATTGAAAAAAATGCACAAATTCCTTCAAAAACCTACAAATTTAATTTTGAAAATTACGATATTCTATTCACATTTTCAGAGAGGAAATAGTTTTTGTATTTTCAAAAGTAGAGTTTCCCGTTAACCTAAGCCGAATGCCGTAGTATCAAAACAATGCAAACAAAAACTTTGTAGTGCCCTATTTGGCAAGTTAACTCACTTTTGGCGTGAAATAAACAAGTAAAAATCCAATAATAAAAAATAAACTATACAAATATATACAAAATGTGATTTTAACAGGGAATTTTTATCGGAACTCTATCTTTTATGGATAGAGCAACAAAATGCAACATGTTTCGATTCTATGTTTGAGCAATGCCAAAAGTGGTTTCCTTGTAAATCTTGGAGTAAAAAGTGTGCATTTAAAAGCATGTTTCACGAGTCTTCAAACCTTGTTAATGGTCGACATATGATTTTAACATTGCTTAAGAATCTACAAGCTATTACCGAAATGGATCATTTCCTGTCACATCTTTTTTTGGAAAATCACTGATCAATAATTAATGCAAGTTTCAGTATACATTAATAGCAACCATTTTCAGCAACCTGTTCAATACGTCTACAAGAACATCAAAATATTTGCAGATAAGCGAAATTTAACTGCTACAAATAAAATCCAAACTCTGAAATAAAATCTACTACGCAAAATAAGTATTTTGATATAATTCTGAAGAGTTCTCGTGAACTTGCAGAACATCTTCGCAAAAAATTATCCTCTTGAATGGCAGTGGGATATACTTATAACATCCTACCTAAGTTATTCAAAATTGTCACAAGAACGATTAAACTGTATTTTATATTTTCAACTTTGAAGGAAAATTGTTTTTTATTGTTTAAAAAAAATCGATTTTCATTTGAGAATCCAGAATTACAGAGACACAAACGCTTTCCCCTCAAAAGATTAAGAGCAAAAGAAAACTCCAGTGAAATGAGGTTTTTGTACCGGAAAGGAGAATATCGATGCAAAATGTGAATGTGGTGAATATTTTCACGATGAGTCGAAAGTATTGAAGAATCTTTTAAAAATATATTTAAAGTAAACGTCTGTAATGTTATCTTAGACTCAGCTATTCAGCCGCTGAACACAGGATTTATTGTAAATAACGTGCTAGTGTAAAAGACATTGTTTAGATGGATCCTAGCTGCTTTGGTAAGGATAAATTAATAAATGAACTTGATGAAGAAAATATTAGTACTTTTTCTGATTTGGCAAAAGAAAAGAACGACTATAATCAGAAATGAATAGCTTAATTTTTTTCAGCATTACACTGATCAGTCATTATTGCGGAAACAATCTCGACGTATCGAGCTCTCAGCTGTTAAAAAAATAATAAGTAAATAAACAGTGATTCAGAGAAACTAATTAGAGATGATGAGAATCGCTCTAAATTTAATAAGAAATGTAATAGAATTTGTAGATTGTGCTTTATAATTATTGTGCGAGTTGAATTCTTATGGTCGTTTTTAACCAAATTCATGTTTAAATATACGTATAGTGTCATTAGTGAAATTGATTTTATCATGGCCTCATGTGTCTTGTGAACAAGTTTATCAACGCTTAAAATTACAAAGACCATTTTGCGTTTATCTCTAGGAAAGAAGTGTTAGATGATTTTCTCATATTCAACGTTAAACAAACTTTTGATGATGTATATGATAAATTAGTAGATGCAATTCATCCATTGTTCAAAGCAATTGTCCAGATACCTGACAATCAAATTAGTTAATAATGAGGGTATAAAAATATTCATTTTTTTATCTACATCACTAATATTTTAAAGAAATACTAATCGATGTCAAAAGTCTACATATTCCAAATAACAAAATTAAATGTACAAATATGATGTACAAATATGAGTACAAATATGATATACAAATATAATGTACAAATATAATGTACAAATATAGGTGTACAAATATATTGACATTTCAAATAACAAATTAATCAATGAATGTGTGTTAGTTTCAATAGTGCAAATTCTTTCTGGCCAAAACTGTTACATTCCAGTACAAAAATTATGTTATAGTATACAGACAAGTCTAAGATTTTTTTGATGGCATAGTGGTAGCATGTTTGCCTCCCAACGCCCGAGTAAAATCTTTTTGGCTAATTATGGATGTTCATAGGTGTTTTCAATTTACATAGATTTGAGTCAGTGATGTCCTATTCCTAGTGCGAGCCTTTTCACATGTAGTCATCATTTATTCTAACGATATCTTTGTTCGATGCGGACAACGTAATTGATTTGTTACTAGAACAAACAATTTTGTCATGCATAGAATAAAAATATATGAAAAAAATTCTTATGAGAAATTTCAAACGATTTATTTCCTGCGAGTATGCCATTTACTTTCTTTAAAATTTACGTATTCAGAAAAACAAATAAAAATTAAGTAAGTTTATATCCCCCCCCCCCCTACAGCAGAAGATGTATGTTTTTCACGGTAAAATTGAAAAATAAAATTTTAAAATGACAGTTAAGGATTGCTAAGATGCTAATATGTCATAGCATATTTAACGTAACATATCTTTATTTATATTAGTACTAGCGGCCTTCGCCCGCTACGCTGGTCGGTTTATCTAAAGAAATCTTGAAGAAGTAGTTAGATAAGGTTCAGACATACATTAAAAAAAAAAAAAGCAAGTCGATCATTCAAAAAACGTTGGGAAATATCAAATATTTACTGTAATTTTTTAAGAAAAACAAAGTTTCGAAAAAAAAATTAAATCGAAAAAAAAATTACACTGACATATTAATGCAAGGAAATTTTCCCAGAGAGAAAATTCGCCTTGAATACAATATTTCAAATTCTTTTAATTGCTTATAGGCGTTAATGCCAACATAGTGAAAAAAAATTCCATGCTGGGAATCGAACCCGGGCCATCAGTATGGCGCACTGACGTTCTACCGACTAAACCACATGGAACGACAGCCAGCTTGAAACTTTCTCATACTTAAGTAGACTGGCGAAAACATAACGATAGCGCGTTTTAAAATCGCACAGTGACATCTATTGGATTTTATATGTACTAAAAAACGTTATGTACTAAAAAACGTGAGCAGCGCACCTAATAGTTTCTTTTGTTTCTTTTTGTTACTTTTTTGTCTGTTGTCCGATTTTGATGAAACAAAGCCTATACACTGCCCAGGAGTGTGCATTCTTCATTAGTGAAAACCGCATAAAAATCCATTCAGTAGTTACGAAGATAACCTCGAACAAACAGACAGACAGACAGACAGACAGACAGACAAAAAATTCAAAAAAATTTTTTTTGTGTTTCATTGGTTTTCTTTTATCGCCCTGACTCCATTTTTGTCAATTATCTTCAATGTACAGACACACCGGGTCCTACTGTTTTATTATATGTATAGATATAGAATATTTTTAAATAATTTTATTAAAAAAATATGTGATATAAAAAATAGAAATATATATGTATATATATATATATATATATATATATATATATATATATATATATATATATATATATATATATATATATATATATATAACATATAAAGATCATATAAAATTAATGAATGTATGAAAACAAACATGGATACACATACACATATATATATATAAATATATAACTTTCTGCGTCAAAATTTGGAAGCAAAACAATTTCTGAAGAAATTCAAAACTTTAATTTTATCAGCTGAAATAGAATTCAAAAAGTATCTAAGATTTTGGATCGATTTGAACAAATCCTTTTTCCACGCGTACGTAAACGAAATAGAATTCATGAATGCAAAACATATTTAAAGAGATTTATGACGAAGAAGAAAATGTGTTTGAGAAAATGAGATTGCAAACAAAATGCATCCAAATTCCTTTATTTGTTTTTCTAAGCATAATGTTTTGTGAAATCCTTTGCATATAAGTTTGAAATGCGATATCATCCATCATTACCCGCAGTTCAAAAAACCAATTTAGGAGTTATTTTATTATTTTAGAAAAGGTTAGGAAAGTAAATTTTGTATTATAAATAAATGAATAATTTATTTTGTAAAAAAATGTAAATCGTATGTTTTTTAGTAAATATTTCAAATATATCCTATTTCATTTTCCATACCTCTATATCATATCAACAAATGAATTTAGAGATGGTTGCAATAGTTTCCAATTGCATAATTTATTCAACTGTCATAAGAAATTTTATTGTATATTTATTATTTTATTGTATATTTAGGGTGATTCTTAATTAATGATACCAACTTTAAGGGGTAATAGTATACATGACGAAAAACAATATTAAATGGGAAAATAAGAGTCCTGAATGTCTTTCAAAGGTGATAGAGGCAATTAAAATTTAGGGTCTAAAATTTCAAATGATTATTATAAACGAAAGAAAAAGTTGTTTCATTCGTTCTAAAACTATTCTTCGTGTCAATATTTTCTTGAAAATAAATTTTAAAGATAAAGTTCGAAAATGCCGATAGCGGTTTCAATAAATGCTTTCAACAGCTTAGATTTAAACTTAAATTTTGAACTCAAAATTTCAAACGTTGGTAGTGTTAATTACCGCTAACTGAACTGTGTTCATGAGTTGAAATTCGAATGACCCTTCTCCTGAACACAGTTCAATTTGTTCTTCTTCACCACTCCCACGGTTCAGATTTTGGGCTGAAAATTTTAATTTATGTATAAGCTTCTGAATGAATTTAATGAGATGCAAAAATAACAATAAAAAATAGTTGTTCGTTATTCAAAAATCTAAAGATCGACATTTTTTTAATTATATCTTTAAAATTTATTTTCAAGGAAATACTGACATAAAGAACAGTTTTAGCGAAAACGGCTAACAAATCGACCATATTTTCAGTTTTTATAATCATATGAAATTTGCGTCCCTAAACATTAATGGTATCTGTATCCTTCGGAACACGATTGGGATCCTCGGTTTCCTATTTAATATTGTTTGTCTTGGTGTGTGCTATCTGCGCTTAAAAAATTGTACTATTAATTTACAATCATCCTGTATGTACAATAATTCCTTTATTGATTAATTTTATTTCGGAAACGTCAGTGAAGGCTTACTTTGGAGACACGAAATTTTTTGCGTCTGTCTGTCTGTTTGTCTGTCAGTCTGTCAGTTTGTCAGTCTGTCTGTTCCGTGATAACTACCGCAAAAAACATCCGATTGGCTTGAAATTAAGTGGGTATGTTAGTGAGACACTGGGATTAAGCTATATAGTTTTTTGTAAGATTCATTCGTTCGGAAAATATAGAATATTTTATTTTGCACTATAATAATGCTTTTCTATGGCAAATCCAATGATTTTTATTTTTTTTCTTGAGAGAAAATGTCACATTTCGTCAATGGAATTCAATGATAAATGGATACTGAAATTTACCAGTTAAATTGTTCGTATTGTTTTGAAATTTTGTCCACACATTTGTCAGATTTTTTTAAATTACTGTAAATTTTGGAGATTATTTATAAATGTGTTCCAATAATATAAACTAATTTATTTTAGAGATTTACTTATTTCAAATGTATTTATTTCATTTTCTTTATTTTCTATTAATGGTCAACGTAAATGAAGTCAACGTCAAAACTGATGAATTAATGTGTTTGTATCTTTGTGTATAACTATAAGATAGACGAGAAAAGAACATAGGCTATGTTTTATTAATTTTATTCACATATTTTTCTTAATAATTCAAAATTTCCTTCTTTTTCATGTAGATTCAATAGCGATTTTTTAGATAAAATTTAACCAATTTCCTTTACCGTTGCCAAAAAAAAAAAAAAAAAAAAAAAAAAATCAAACTACGGAATAATTTTTCAACGGCAATAAGTTTCAATTGAGCAATTTCCATTCAAAAAACTAAACTAAGAAAAAATAAATATGACGTCAGAATTAAAATTAAAATAAATATAGTACTTTGTTAAATATTAAACACGGAAATTTGTTTCGTTAATAAGAATTTTTCTCACAAAAATGGGGGCTTAATTAGAAGTAAAAGAAATATAAAATAATTGTATTTTTAACAATTATTTCGCCTGATAAAATTTGACGTCATAATTGAAATAAAACAGGTATTTTATACTAGTCGTAAACATTATTAGAAACATGGATAGCAATAACTCATTAATAATGACGCCATTGCCGAAACTTCAGTGAAGGCTTATTTTGGCGACACAAAATTTATTGTTTTCCGCCTGTCAGTCTGTTCTGTCTGTCTTTCTATATGTCAGTCCGCGATAACTGCCACAAAATGCAATCAAAACATTTTTTTTTTTTGGAAACAAAATTGTAAAACCCTAGATTACTGAGGTTACACTTTTAAAAGTTCCTGATACATCAGATTAAGTGTTAGTGGTGGGCAGGTATGTAGAAGTATGAGTATAATGAAAAATGCTTATTAAAACTGTTACTTATCCTTATAAATCAAAATATATAAAGAAATACATGATATACGATAACCATTAGCAAATCGATAGAAAGTTACAAATTTAAGTTTAATGAGATTACGGGGGGTTCAGGGGTCTCCGCCCCCTTAAGAAATCTACCATGTTATAACAAAAAAAAACAAAAATAGTAGATCATGAAAATTTCAGAATATCCTAACATAACTAAATCTTTAATTTAACGTTGTTGATGGCTGAAAACTTCTTTTTCTTATTTTTTTCTTATAAATAATTACGTAATTTGAAAATTTTAAATTACAGTTTCCAAGAAGTTGAATATTACCCAAAATGTTTTTTTTTTTTTTTTTTTTTTTTTTTTTAATGATGTGCAAAACTGACGTTGAGGCTCCTGATCTGCAGATTTACTAGTATTAAGGAAAGGATGGTATAATAAATTGCTACAAAAGTGATAAATTGCATGTAATTTGGAAAGGTGTGAATATACAGACTTAATATTTTTGTTCATACCAATCATTTTTCTGTGAAAACATGATGATCACAAATATCTCACAAAATTTTCTAGAAATAGTCTATTTACTTTTTACTCATTAGTTTGAACCCTATATCATATTTCTATACATTACTTAATACTTTATAGCCATATAAATTAATTTAGAAAGTTATAAAATTAATAAATCTTATTTCGGTATTGAAACCAAGTTTGGTTTTATGTTTATTAGAAAATAGAAGCATCCTATAAACATGATTTTACATTATATGCAATAATTTCCCCATTTTTCTTTTTATTTGTGATTTTATATAAATTTTCGCACTTTTTGAAAATTCGAACTTATTTATTTTTCTAATTTTTTATGGTAAATTATTGCACGTTTCTTTAAAAATACAGTAGATGTTATAACGCTCAAAGATAGATTCAAACTTTTCTAACTTTATTTTACTCATTTCTTTTTTTTATAAAAAAAAATAAAATGGAAGGTTTCTTAAATATTAACACTTATTTTTAAAAGAAAATTTCATCTAAGAATGGAAATACAGTAGAACCCCGCAAATCCGGACCCTGATAATCCGGATCGATTTCGTCATTTTTTCCAAGCTTGAGAAACATTTTTGCTGATTTCTATAACACTAACTTGTTTCATCGTCATATTTTGAATAAAAAAAACTTTTTCTGAAATCTTTTCGACTTTTTTATTACAAAGTAAACATTTTTCTGTCTGTAAATATTCAATAAGTTTAACATAAGTGATTTTGTGTAAGTATGCTTAATTTTATTTCATTTTTTTTTCTAAGTCTCCGGATAATCCGGATTTTCGATAATCCGGATTGGGTCTGGTCCCAATTAATCCGAATTATCGGAGTTTTACTGTATTATAAATTCCTTAAAATAGAATGTTTAGATGGCGATTATTCAAAATTTTTCTCTTCTTTTCCTTGTAATTTTGATTTTATTTACAGAATTTTAGTGGAATCTGGCATTTAAAATATTTTTTTTTATGTTTTAATGCAAGTTTAAACGTATGTGAAAATAAGAATGCGTAACTAAAAAGTTTTAATATACAGTTGTGTACGTTTTATATAGATATATTTCGATAAATAGCGTTTGAAATAATTAATAAATGGTGAAATATAAGTATTTCTCGCATTCAGAAAGTTTCGTAGAATAAATACAGGATGTTTCACAAAGGACCCCCCAACTTTAAAAATCTATAACTCGGAAACGGTGATAGATAGAAACATGAAACCAGTGGTGTGTTTATTAAAAAAACGTGAGAATCTTACACATAAATCAGAAAATTTAGTTAAAAATTGCTCTCATAGATGGCGCTGAGAGTGTTTAAACTTTCTGACGAGAGTTCAGTAGCATTGAACGACCAGCCGTCGAAGTCTTACTCCCTATGTCTCAGTCTCCTTCAAGCCTCGGCGACGCGATCATCGTCCCAAAACAGGCTCTATATCTCCGCGTCTTCTTTATGCCAGCTTATAAATCATCATCAATATTAGAAGGACGAGATAGTACAAGGAAATTTTATAACACAAGAGATAGACAACCAGGAGCTCCACGCAAAGAGTGCGTGCAGTAGAGCCAGTGGGATTCGAACCCCCAACCTCCTACACTCGAAGGCGATTAGCGGCATGGTGCTTTGACCACTCGGCCACAAACCCATCCTTAACACCTATCTACTTTATAATAAAAAAGACACAGAGACATAAAGCCTGTTCTGGGACGATGATCGCGTCGCCGAGGCTTGAAGGAGACTGAGGTATAGGGAGTGGGACTTCGACGGCTGGTTGTTCAATGCTTCTGAACTCTCTTTAGAAGGTTCTAACGCTCTCAATGCCATCTATGAGCACTATTTTTAACTAAATTTTCTGATTTATGTATAAGATTCTTACTATTTTTTTAATAAATACACCACTGGTTTCATGTTTCTATCTATCACCGTTTCCGAGTTTAGATTTTTAAAGTTAGGGGTCCTTTGTGAAAAACCCTGTATATGAACTAGTACCTGTATTATATTGTAAAAATAGTATTTTCTAAAAGAACAAAAGGGATTTGTAAAATATATATAATGTTGAGTCGGAAATAGCTGTATATTCTAAACAAGCATGATTGCCTTTATAGTAAAATTTAAAAGAGGTATGAAGCGTACATTAAATCAGATATTTCTATTAACTCTTTTTATAATTCTTATTTTAATCTGTTTCTCAGGGATTTTTTTAAGAAATTTAATTCGGTAGTAACAATAACAACGGTGTATATTTAAACTTAGTATGCCATTTCATAAAACTTAATGCAACATAATAAAAATCTCTTGTTTTTATTCTGAGTTAAAAGAAAGCCCTTGATTAAAGTTTAAAATTTGCATTATGCTTAGCGTCCTTCTAAAGCATGTCGCAAATTTGCACTTAATGATGACCCGTTCACGTTTTTCTGTGTAAGTTTTTTAAACTAGAAATACCGTAAAATTTAGTCCGTTTTATAAAAATTTGAATTAGAATAAAAAGAATTTGAATTAAAATAGTTTAAATGTTTTATTTAACATTTTACTCCTTTGTATCTTTTAAGCATTATTTACAATAAAATTTATAATTAGAACTGAAATATGTTCATATGGTAGCGGTAGAAATGACCGTTTCACTGTCATTCTAATATCATTAATTTTATAATACATGAGAGGTGTATTGAGAGATCCATTGAACACAAACTAGTGATGAACTTTATAGTATTTATCCGATAAACCCATTAATATTTATTGGTATATTTTAGATCAATAGACTTTGTGTTAAGAAAGCATCTTTCACACCTGTGTAAATGAAAATAAATAAATGCTCTCTTTCACCCCCAAATTCCTTCATAAAATTACAAATAAAATACTAAATATTTCTAAAAGTGGTAGGAAATCAAAAGTTTTAATTTTAATTAAAAAAATATTATCATCATTAATTATTTCTAATTAAATTAGTTAGTTTTAATTTAACGTTTATTTCTTTTGTATTGCTACTCGGCATTATATTACGCAAATATAAGTTGTTATCCAGGCTTTGAAAACCGATGGTACATAGATTACACCGTTCCTGCCGTTATGGATGTTCAAACCGCCTATTATTTAAGGTATATATCTTGGCAATTTTCGCCATTTTTTTTTCAAAAATCATTATGAATAACAAAGTTATATTTCTGTTACAATAGATGCCCCACCAGTGGCCGAGAGGTTCGGACCTCTCAACTGGTAGACGGCAGGTGCTGGGTTCGACCCCAATCGCGGCTGTCGGCCTAACCTTTCGGAGTTTTCCGTGGTTTTCTTCGAAACTTGCGTAAATACGGGTTAGGTTCCCTTAGAAAGACCCCCACGGAGGGCACTCCCCCTGGTCCTATATCCCATTAGCGTAGATAATCGGACGTCAAAAACCAACCAACTGTTACAATAGATACTTCCAGAGCTCCTCAACACCTATACTGAATGCCCGTAAATCGAAATTTGTGTGCAATGGACAAATGCTCTTCTCTAAACAACTATAGGATAATCGCCATACCTGCAAGGTATTAATTAAAGACTGCTACCTCTCCAATTTTCATAATTTTAATTTCAGTAAATTCAGAAACAGATGGAGGGTGAGACCATATTTTCGCAATACAGTTTCGACGACTATTATATTAAATTTGTTTATCAAATAAATTTGAAATTTTCTACGTTTTCACACCATTAATTATAGTTACTGATATTCGTCAATTCAAGGTATAATTGTTTTTATATTGCATTTTTTCTTTAACTAAATTACGAAATAAAATTAAAAGAATAATTATCAATAAAAAATAAACATGAAAGTAATTGATGCGACATGAGCGTAAAAATGCTACTCAGAATGTAGATTTGTTCCAAACTCAAACAAGTTTGGATATGAAAAAAGGGAAATATCTTTTTAGTAGAAATTTGATTTTTATCAATTAAAATGTGGTGGATTTCGAAATTCATTTTATATTATTCTATAAATCTATCAACTTTCGTTAGTTAGACAATACATTTTAAGAATCAAAGGAATTCTTCGAAATTTTAAAATTTTATAACGGTCTGAAAGAAATAAAAATTATTATAAACAAATCCGTTAATTAACTTTTCGTTATTATAATGTGAAATACATATCAAAATAGATTTTTTAATACACAAATTCGCTATTTCATATTCTATAAAAAATTGAAAAAATGAAAAAAAAAAAAAAGAATGCATTCATTTGCTTATTTTTGTTTTTGAAGTAGTTTTATTACTTATATGGCCTTTTTTCATTAATAATCAGCTAAATTATCAACGTTTCAGATATATAAACGCAAAAAATGCAATATAATTATTAAAATTGCATTAAAATAATAAAAGCAGGCGAATTTGCATAATAAAAAATGTCACAAAAATTCTCATATTTTTGCACTCTATATAATTTTTATTGAATTTATAATAAAAGCATTCACTATAAAGCCATATATTTCTTCGAAATAAATTTGTTTATACAATCATAAGCAAAAGTTAAATGATAAAAGATTCCATTTATCCACATCGGCTTTATATCCAATTTCCCTAGATGTTAGATCGCATTTTTAATTAATTTAAATTGCAATGAATAAAATTTGAATGAATATGATTACTTAAATATGCGAAAAAATTACATATGAAAAATAAACGGAAATTCCTACAATAATCTAAATATTATATATGTTTCTTTATTAGAATTGTAACAATAAACTTTTCATTAAAATAGCTTTTGTTAAAATTAATTAGCAAAATTTCTAAATAAGCTAAAATATTCTTGATGAGATAAAATACAGTTTTTATTCATAAATAATAGAATCATGCTTCATATTATAATAGTTAACATATACATAATAATTTATTTTTATATATATATGATAAAAATATTTAATTGCTAATTAATGATGTTTAGTAACTACTCATACATTTTATTCAATATAATGTATTTTAAATTCTAACCTTCATTAACACAAAACTGAAATAGGAAAAAAATAGTCTTTTTACGTTACATAAATACATAACAGTAAACTCTGTTTAGTTCCTTTATATTTAATATCTGGTTCCAATTAATCTAAATATATTATTATAACTATGACGACAATTATAATTTAAACTAAAGATCGTCAGTTACAAAGAAACCGTTACGAAAGATATTTTTATGTAAATTAGAATAATGATTTTCTAGTCAAAATACTTTAATTTCTATTTAATAGATAAATTTTTTGGAACATAAAATTACATTAATTTCGTCGTTTCGAGTTTGATTTAAACATTCTCTGAACTTTTAATTATTGATTTTATTTTTCTATTAGCATTTGAGTCACGTTAGAAATTTAAACGAAAAAAAGTTAAAAAAAATCTTTTTTTTTAGAAATTTTGTATGCTGCAATGGTAAAAAAAAAATAAATAAATAAATAAAAAAATAGTTATACCTTGGACAGTGTAAACTGTGCTGTGTGTGATAAGCTTTTGGTGCTCTGGATAAATATTTAACAGAGAAATGAATACTCAAGCAGTTATGCTTAATATGGAAATAAGCTTAAAATTACAATAATGGAATGCACTGAATGAATTACCTAAAAAAAATATATGCCCTCATAGCATGCATGTTCACAGTGACGTCACAATGACGTCACTGTGAGTCACTTTGGTCACATCACATCTGTGACGAAAATGCCACCACTCAGTGACGTCACATTGTGACTAAGATGTGACTTTCTAAAAATATTTAACAGTTCGTCACAATGTTAATGTCAAAGTAGTCACAAATGACACACTTTTCACAAATTGGTCACATTGTGACGTCACAAAGTGGTCACAATGTGACGTCACAAAAAAGCTCTAAAACGGTCATAACGACTTCACATTTTAGTCACTGTGACTTCACATCGACGTCACGTGACGTCACATCGACAATCGCTGGTCACAAAGTCACAATGTGACTTGACAACGACGTTGCAGTGACGTCACCATGTCTTACGGGTGTATATATATTTTTTAAAATGAGTACAAGATCAAGCGTATTGAAGAAATATACAACAAAATATGATAAAAACATATCCAAAAAATCCAAATACAGTTTTCTTTTTATTCAATGTTTATCATTATTTCTGAAAAATAAATCCAAATTATAAGTGTAAAGACATATTAATTTCGGATATTAGACTTATGAGACATTAAAACAGTAATTATTACATAAGATTCTTTTAAGAAATACTTTTAATAATCTTAAAAACTACAAAACAAATAGAAATAAAAAAATGAATTACAAAAAATGACATTTAAAATAAAATTTTAAGAATTCAAAATGATTTCTAATACAATATTTCAACGTTAAAACTGTTGTTAGCTTTCGTTTTTTCAAAACTAAAAACTAAAACAAAATCACTTCACCTTTTTCATTTACGTATAAAAACATTTCATATTTATTTACTTAGAACAGGTGTCACAAATAAAAAATTAAAAAGTTGACATGTTTCGGTTCATTCATAAGAACCGTATTCATAACACATAAAATCAGTAGAAAACTAAATGACACTGGATATAAATATAATTTAAAAACCCAAAACACAAAACATTGCGCCCCCTATGATCGTGTATAGCCATTGCCACCGCGGCATATAAATATAATAAATTTTGATCATATATTAAAATTAATATGTATAAAATTAATATTAATAAAAGTAGAAAACTAAATGACACAGGATATAAAGGTAATTTAAAAACCCAAAACACAGAATATTGCGCCCTCTATGATCGTGAATAGCCAATGCCACCGCGGCTCCCCCTATTAGACTCACCCTTTAAATATTTATTAAGTAATTCTAACCACAAACTCGGAATGTCATAAGAATAAGAATCATTACAAACCCTATCCCTCCTAGAATATGTCTGTATGGATTCACGGATGATTAATTTTCGGAATAAACTAGAAATGAACACTAATCTACTATCTTTAAAACAAATTTTAACCCCCCTCTTTAAAAACAATCTTGATAACGCAGTCTTATCCCTACCAAATTTTATGTCACATTCATGCCCTTTCTTTCTAACCCCAAACTTTCTACCTGTCATACCGATATAAAAATTAATACTGCCCCCCCCTTCATTCTCATATGGAATTTCATACACCCCCGCTAGATCATCCTGTGGAACCGGATCAAAAGCTCTGTATAGAAGATGTTTTAACTTAGCAGGTGGCTTAGCAACTAATTCTATTTTAAACTTTTTTAATTTAGCTTTAAGTCTCTCAAAATTGCCCCTTATATAAGGAAACGATAGTCTTTTAACCCCAATCTCTTCCCCCTTCTCACATGCATTATCAACCAAATTACAATTAACCTGAGAATTATTTTTACCCTTATAATTTTTAACCAATTTATTAATTTTATCCTTTTTGTAACCATTCAACTTAGCAATATTAAAAATATAATTTAACTCCTCATACAAAAATTCATCAGAACAAATAATAAACTCACGATTAACCATGAACCGGAATGTAGAAAACTTATACCTAAAGGGTGAATACGCAGAAAATGGAATAATATGCTGACTAGCTATATCCTTCCTGTAAACTTTCCTTTTTAAGATAGAACCCTCTCTAATAAATTCCGGTTCATGGTTAATCGTGCGTTATTTGTTCTGATGAATTTTTGTATGAGGAGTTAAATTATATTTTTAATATTGCTAAGTTGAATGGTTACAAAAAGGATAAAATTAATAAATTGGTTAAAAATTATAGGGGTAAAAATAATTCTCAGGTTAATTGTAATTTGGTTGATAATGCATGTGAGAAGGAAGAAGAGATTGGGGTTAAAAGACTATCGTTTCCTTATATAAAGGGTAATTTTGAGAGACTTAAAGCTAAATTAAAAAAGTTTAAGGGGACAAGGGACCTTCAAAATCATGTTTTTTTATATTTTTAAAATTGTACTTTGAATATTATTGAATGGTTCATTGTATGTATTATACCACATATTTATCACAAAAAATGTATAAAAAAAATGACAGAAATATTGAAGTTTTTGTAATATTTTAGATTTAACGAGAACTTTTCAAAATGCTCCATGCGCATTATTTTTTCTCTGAATGCTTTGAAATTTTTTATAGTTATTCATCTCAATATATGCCATAAAACTGTGCATGGTTTTTTGAAAATAAATATAATTGTAAAAGTTATAGGTAATTTATTGTAAAAATAGGTACAAAAATGCTCAAAATTTCAGAAAAAATTAGAAATATTTTCTTTTCTTAGCTTTATATTCAGATATATGTAATTTCATGCACAGTTTTCTTTATATATGTAAATCAAACTTCTATAAATAATATTGGAGATTTTCATTGATATGGAATGCGCATGGGACATTTTGAAAAGTTCTCGTTAAATCTAAAATGTTACACAAATTTCCCTATTTAAAAAAAATAAAAAAAAATACATTTTTTTGTGATAAATATATGTTATAATGCATATAATGTACCCTTGAATGATATTTAAAGCGGAATTTTCAAAATAGAAAAATATGATTTTGAAGGTCCCTCGTCCCCTTAAAATAGAATTAGTTGCTAAGCCACCTCCTAAATTAAAACATCTTCTATACAGAGCTTTTGATCCGGTTCCACAGGATGATCTAGCGGGGGTGTATGAAATTCCATATGAGAATGAAGGGGGGGATATTTATTTTTATATCATTTTATGACAGGTAGAAAGTTTGGGGTTAGAAAGAAAGAGCATGAATGTGACATAAAATTTGGTAGGGATAAGACTGCGTTATCAAGATTGTTTTTAAAGAGGGGGGTTAAAATTCGTTTTAAAGATAGTAGATTAGTGTTCATTTCTAGTTTATTCCGAAAATTAATCATCCGTGAATCCATAGAGATATATTCTAGGAGGGATAGGGTTTGTAATGATTCTTATTCTTATGAGATTCCAAGTTTGTGGTTAGAATTACTTAATAAATATTTAAAGGGTGAGTCTAATAGGGGGAGACGCGGTGGCATTGGCTATTCACGATCATAGAGGGCCCAATATTCTGTGTTTTGGGTTTTTAAATTACTTTTATATCCTGTGCCATTTAGTTTTCTACTTTTATTAATACTAATTTTATACATATTAATTTTAATATATGATCAAAATTTATTATATTTATATGCCGCGGTGGCAATGGCTATTCACGATCATGGGGGGCGCAATGTTTTGTGTTTTGGGTTTTTAAATTATATTTATATCCAGTATCATTTAGTGTTCTACTGATTTTATGTGTTATGAATACGGTTATTATGAATTAATCGAAACATGTCAACTTTTTAATTTTTTATTTGTGACACCTTTTCTAAGTAAATAAATATGAAATGTTTTTATACGCAAAATTTCAGCTTTTCACTAAAAACTAAAAATATTTTTTTTTCTTTTTTTTCGTGAAGACATTATGACTTTCTAGAAAAAGTCATTGGGGTGGAAGTTACAAACACTCTTATGAAATATGTCTGCAGTAGAACGGTTTAATCGGGCGCTGTATATAATCTTATTCAGATCTAGCCACTAGCATTAATATTATATGTCGTGAATTCCGGCAACTCTTGATATTGATTTCCAGAACGGGCTAATGTGCTTTTCTTTCACTCAATATAAATCACGAATTGTACTATATCATATATATCTTATTTAATTGCAAAGTTCGTGTTAAGTGCGAGAATAAATCAAAAACAAGTTACACTTCAAAGTCACGAAAGTTTATTAAACCACAAATACATAACAACCCCTAATGAATTAAGCAGCTTATTTGAATGATGAAAGTTATATTCGTTTGACAAATATATATATATATATAGGATGGACGAGAACTCTCTTGAAATAAAAGCTAGTCTCTGACGGACATATACATTTATTATAACGGACACACAAAAACAAATAAATAAAAATAAAACATCAAATCGCTCTTCGTGGTTATTCACAACATTCTTTATCAAACATCAATTCGACGTAAATATTTTATAGTTTTTTTAAAAGAATCGTCATTTTTAAAACGTCGAAATCTCCGTCTTAGTTTTAATCCAAATAATTCACCACCGTCGTTGAAAACATTCTATTTACTTTTTCGTCCTTTCGCTTCGTCACACAGCTTCGCCATTTTTCGTTTCTTATTTAATCTCGAAGCAGAGTACCGGTAAATGAATAGCGTTGGGAAAATACTGTCCAATTCAGGTGCAACAGAGAGTGTATCGCACATGCGAGAGTATATCCCACATGCGGCCGTCCTGACATCTGGAGCTGCCGCAGCGGCATATAATCTTACAGAATCTGAAAAGAAACAAAAACAAAAACAGTAAGTGTTCTTAGGGGAAAAATAGAATTTGTTTGTACACTAGAAATATCAGTGAGTCTTTCTTCTGAAAAGGTGTAACATATTATTAAAATGTTCTTTAGAATCGCTGACTTTTAAAATGTTCAGACATACACATTAAAGACAAGGAAAAAATATTAAGTGTCAGTTATCGTCATACCAAGGCTTCATGTATTCAGCACATGAACTAGTACTGATCGGTCCTTCAATTGATGAGATTTTCTTTACGTCGTAGGTGTCGTTAGACTTCACTTTGGTTACTTTATATAGACCTAGGATTTTATATTTCAATTTTAACCCTGGTCCTTGTTGGGTTCTTTTAATTGCTACGAGGTCTCCAAGGTTATATTTCCGGGGTTTCTTACGTCTTAAATTATAATGCTTGCGCTTTTCTTGTTCAATTTCCAGAATATTCTTCTTAGCTTCTTTTCGGAGTTCTTCTCTATCTTTCATGAATTGTTCTTCGACTGCGCTGTTTAGGAGTTCAATAATTTGTAAATCCTCTTTCTGTTTCATTTTTGTACCAAATAGTATTTCAAACGGTGGTCTCTTAATGCTTCGTTGGTAGGTTGAATTAATGACTTGAACTTTAGGAACATGTTTAAATCACTTGGACGTTTCGTCTTTGGACATTTTAGAGATTACTGAAATTATGATGGAATTAAGACGTTTTACTTGACCATTAGCACGGGGAAGGCCAGTTGTAATTGTTTCGTGTTTTATATTTTCATTTTGGCAATAATCAGCAAATTCTTTACTTGTAAATTCAGGACCTTTATCGCGAATGATTTTAGAAGGGTTGCCAAAAGTATAACTTTGTTTTTGCAGTTTCGATATGACTTCGGCAGAAGTAGTTTTACAGGGATATAGCCACACGAATTTGGTAAATGCATCTATAAAAGACAAAATATGTTTTTAGTTATTATTAGTTGATTCGAGAGGGCCTAAATGATCAATGTGGTAGGTTTGGAGGGGAGTCTCCTCTTTGTGTAAGGGATATAACTCACCTTCTTGTTTCCCACATTTCCGATTATATAAAAGGCATGTTACACAATTTGCTATAACTTTATCAATCTTATTTGTCATAATAGGGATAAAAAATTCTTTATTAAGGAGTTCTTCACAACGGTCCGAAGTGTTCTTTGTCATGAACGTGTTTAATGACGTTTAGCTGCATTTCGTCCGGCACAACACCAGATCGTAACCTTTATGATTTTTATAAAGAACGTTATTTTTGAGGAAATAGTTGTCATATGGCTTTGTTTTCAAAATTTCTTTGGTTGCCTGTATATGCTCGTCAATATTTTGTGATTGTATGATTTTGGAAGTAAAACTGTCTTGAATGGTCATACATACGGAACTTCTGCTTAAAGCGTCGACGTGGCGCATACGTGTACCTTGTCTGTGTTCGATTGTATAGTTGTAATCGGCTAACATTAAAGCCCATCGAGCTATCTTGGTGCAAAGTTCTTTTTTATTCATAGTTAGGGCAAATGCGTTACAATCTGTGACTGTCTTGAAAGGAATACCTAAAATATAAATACGAAATTTTTTAAGAGCTTCCATGACAGCCAATATTTCTAATGCATAACTCGAATATTTATTCTCGGCATCTGTGGTTTTTTTTGCTCATAAAGTAGACAGGGTGAAATTGATTATCAATAGAAGACATTTGAAGGAGAACTGCTCCGTAACCATCAACAGATGCATCGCAATGAACTTCTGTTTCATTACTAGGGTTATAAATGCTTAAAACAGGACCTGAAGCAAGCTGTCTCAACTGATTAAATGTGTTTCGCTGCTGGTCACCGAAATGAAATTTAGTGTCCTTTCTAAGGAGATCTGTTAAGGGCTTAGCTATTAAAGAATAATCTTGAATAAATTTACGAAAATGTTAGGTTTGTCCAACAAATGAATGTACATCTTTTACACTTTTAGGTTCTGGAAAATTTAGAACAGCTTTAGTTTTTGAGGGAGATGGATGCAGTTGACCATTTTTAATGTGGTAGCCCAGAAAATCAATTTATCGTTGTAAAAAGTGGCCATTTTTTAGATTCAGTTCTAAACCATATTTGGATGCAGTTGTAAGAACGCGTTGTAATTTTTGGAGTCCTTCGGCTTCGTTTTCAGATGGTGTTATGAAATCATCCATGTAGACGATAAGTACTTTTTTATTAATGAGACCGCGAAAAACATTATAGATATATCTCTGAAAAACTAAGGGAGCATCGCTAAGGCCATAATTCATGTATAGAAATTCAACTTAACCAGAATGTGTTACAAAATAAATGTATTTTCGACTATTTTCTTCTACTTCAACATGAAAAAATGCATTTTTAAGATCAAGAGTAGTAAATACTTTTGCAGAGTGCTACTGATCAATAATGTCATGGATTACTGGGAGGGGAAATTGTTGTTTATGTGTTTTGGCATTTAGCGTCCTATAGTCAGCACACAATCTGTATGAACCAACTTTCTTTTTTACCAGGATAATAGGTGATGAAAAATTACTGGTGCTTCTTCGGATAATTCCCTTTTAAAGCCATTCAGAAATTTGTTTTTCGACAAATTCTTTCTCTATAGGAGCTAGGCGTCTGGGAGGGCAAGTAACTGGTATTTCGTCTTCCAGATGAATTGATAATATAACATCGGTAGTTTTTACTTTTCGGAGAGGAAAATTTTGAATAAGTTCCGTAATCTTTGAACGTATAGTTGTATCGGTAATATGAGATAAATCAAGATTACTATCGTCTAATACTTGAGCAATATTAATCAGAAAATTAATAGACATATTTTCATTTTTCTTGATTTTTTGCATAGAAACATTATTTTGAGAAACTGTTAAAATACTTTTCTGTATAATATCTGTACCAATAAAAAGATCAAAAGATATGGAATAATCGGGTACTACATAAACATTAGTTGTGTAATTAAAATCATCTATCGTAATCGGAGTATTGGCGAGCGCAGCAAGCAGGGGTAGCCTACGACTTGGAATCGCGAAGTGATTAGGCGGGGGGTTGGCGAGCGTGGCGAGCAGGGGGGCGGAGCCCCCCTAGTATATGTATAAATATATATATATATAATCAAAATTTGATAATAAATACACATATACTACATTAGTTTATAATGAATAATGTAAACAAAAAATAAACATATTCCTCAAATTAAAATTTTAGAATACTCCTATCAAACACTTTGAAATTATTGTCTAATTATCATAACATACCTTTAAAATATATGATTTATATGGACTTAATTATATTAGTTAATCATTTTTAGTATCGCAATATTATTCTATTTAGAGTTTACTTCCCAAAGATAAATTTCTTTTACTTTACTCGAATTTTCAATGCTATATGCAATAAATATTAAAGTGCGAATGAGGCAACTTATTGAGAAAAGAATAATGAAACCTATTTTATTTGTAATTTTCATCAATTTAGAAGAACGGAAGCACTGTCCACCAGAGATAGATAGTTAAAAGTTATTCTCCTGTCTTTAGTATTTAAAAATCTTAGAAAATTAACTGCGTTTGTAAAGTGAAGTATGCATTCAGTACGCATTATACTTACGCTTACAAAAGGAAAATTTTAATTTCAGTCTACTTAGAGAGATTTTAACAATTAGAGTTTGAGACACAAAGTTATAACATTAACGAAATTTATGTGCCTGAGACTGATTTGTTATGAATCATCTGGTTAACAAAACGACTTAATACTTTCGTAAGTTAATGTTTCTTCAGAAACGTTTGTAAAGAATTTTATTGAAATCATAAAGACATACATTTTCAATGAATAGTAGTTATAATTTCTCGCATATAATTAATTTTGTGGCAGAGCGTGTGTATCGCACTCTGTCGGAATTTATATTCATTTATCGTTTTATAATTTCCTTTATCCACTTATTAATATTTTTGGTACACATTTCTTCAAAGAATCAAAACAGAATAGTCTGGCTATGGCTCACTTGTATTAATTCATATTTTATTTTTCCAAACACATCAAAACTTTCACACTCATATTTTCAAAATCGTTGAACAGTTTCATTCATGTAGAATCAGATAGTACCGCCACCATGCTTTTACAATTTCATTTTAGAAAGATTTGTCAAAGCTCGCTTTCTCAAAGTTTTTTTTTTAATCGACACAATGAATTACTGTAAAAAACAGATAGAGCAGTTTGCCTCATACCCTCACTGTTAAATAAGAATAGTATTGTCTGACAGCTGAATTACAATTTTTATACAGTGAAACCTCCGAATAAGGGACACCCATGGGACCGGAACTTTTGTCCCTTATTTAGAGTTTTTGCATTTTTTTAATTAATCATTCAGAAGGACATAAGAGATAATAAAATAATAAAGTCGAAGTTTAAATGTAACCAAAGGTTATAAATTATAATAATTAGACATAAAAGTAATAGAGAATTAATTTAAATTTTCAATTAATTTCTTAATTATTAAATGATTTGAAGAGTTGATAGTTTTTAATTTTTACATAAACATTTGTGCACATGCAAAAAGTGCAATGATATTTAAAAGAATCTTACTTGTGAAGTAATCAATAAAAAAATGACTGCATTGCAGATTTCAATTTTTCTATTTCTAAACTTTTCAGGTATTCATTTACCATATTTATAAGATTTAATACTTCATTTTAATCAGCATTTACGAAGGTATAGAAAGGTATTCAACTGCTTTATGTATTTTAAAGCATCTGTCATGTTCTTTATTTCACAACTTTTTTTTTCTCTTTCACTTTCAGAATCATCCCTCAAAATTTTCAGCTTTACTTTCAATATAGACCCTGGAAGGCAGCACAAACAATATTCTCATCGAGTTCACAAAGAAAATTCAGAATTAGTTAAAACTTGATACGCATATTAAAAAGCAATTTGGAAACACACAAGGAAACACGGCACCAAAGAAGATTTATATTGTTGTGTTTGGAAAAGGAGTTGGATGGAAAAAAAGGCTTTTTATTTTTCATTCCATAAAATAGGCCAAATGATCATAGTATTGGTTAGAAGCACATTGCATTGAATGAGGGCCAGCAAAAATACCCAAAATAAAAGGACATGACAAAATATACCTTTATAGTTCTTCATAGAGATTTTTTATGATAATATTAAATTAAAAGTCACTTGTGAGAAAAATAAAGTAAATAAGAAAAACCTTACCTGAATCTTGACGACTGATGAATAAAGCAAATGACGAAAAAGAATTACCTTGATACAAATTGTTGAAAAATTGAAGAACAAAAACTTTATTTATATTTTATTATGAAGCAAAGTAATGATGACATATTCTTACAATATTTTCTCATGAAGCATAATATATATATATATCATTATTTAGTATATAATAATCTTCTCATGAATGATAATAGATATAAATATTCATTTTCACAATAATTTTTCATTATATATTCACTTGACACATTCGATCTATCATTTTAATAAAGATCGGAACATAAACTTATAACATCATCAAATCAATAAAAGGAAGAAATTGAATCATGATGAGCTTTCTCTCCTTTTCTCCTGGGGATCCCATTTGCGAACATAATTATACTTTTTTTAAAAGCCATCTTCCATAAATCAAAACTTCATAATATTTTATGCAAGAAGAACAATTTTTTCATCATCACTTTTCAAGAAAAATGATTTTTTTTTAGAACAATATGAGATGAAACAGAAGAATTCGAATAGTCATAGCCAAAACAACACCGAAGAGTGCCATCAATATTGTGAAAAAAGCATAAATGATACTAACATATTCACAAACAGGTTATTCGAATTTTAAGCGGTCGGTAAAACGACCAGAAGAATTAGGTCGGGGCGGTAAATGTGCCTTACTCATTCCAAAACAACCACTCGACAGCTTAACTTCCACTCAACTGCACTAGCGGCACTGAGCGAGGGGAGAGGAAAGAGAAAGGGTTACCGTAAAATCGGAACACGCCAAGTTGGCAAAGTTAGAATGGGGAAAGCGAGAGAAAAAAAGCCAAGTTACGTGCAAATGTATAGGGAAATATGAATTTAATAGGAAAAAAAATTATAATACTCTTAAAGAAGGAAAGCCAAAAAGGTGGCCAGGCACATAACTGCTTAAATCACGTCATCTGTAGAATTTAATTTGATAGGCCAAGGGGAGGGCCTGATTAGACGGAAGTAACCACCCATAGTACGTTGGAGAAGCTTCTAGAAGCCTTCTAAACCGGAAGGAATGAATTCAAACAAGATTTTACCGTTTTAGAACATTCGATAAGCTACGTAAGGAAGAAATATTTACAGGAGAAAGGCAACAAAAAGACGAAATCGAAATAATATTTAAAATGAGAACATTAATAAAAAGGAGATGATAGGAAATAAAATAGTTAATACAAATAAAATAAAATAAAATATGGCAGGGGTTTTCGAGAAACCACCACAGTATTAATAACAGTTTTTATTCGTTTATTGTATCTGTTTCTTTAATTCCTGAAAGTTATTTGTATTTTAGACTGCACAATTAGCCGAACTTGAAATTTTAATCTGTTAACAGTGCATAAAATGCACAAAGTTCATCTGTAAACAGCCTTCAAATAAGCAAATCTTGTGCTTGAAAAGGCTAATATAGATGAATAATAATACTAATTCTGTAAATCCGAAATTGCTTAAATACTATTTAGTAAGTCATTATTAATTTTTATTTTTTGCGATTGTAGTAGTAAGTAGCTTTTTATATCTAAACTTCTGCTTTAATATGTTATAAAAAAAAATAAATGTTTTTTGGAATAATTTCATAAATTGTGATCGGAGATAACTTATATAATATTTGTAAGTTTAAATTTTTGTAAAAATTAAAATAAAGCAGAAATAATTGATTGTTTTTTGCCTGTTGTAGAATCTACAACGCGCGCCCGCTCATGTGATGAAAAGGAAGTGGGTCAATAAGGGCTATTTTTCGCCCATCGTATACCCGAAAAAAAGGTTTCAAATTCAGTTGATTGTTCTGTGGCTTTGTATAGTTAAAGATTACTAATAAATGATGCTTGGATACCAATGTCATTGTCGTAAAGTCTCGCAGAAAACTTTTCGTATCTGTACTGACAGTAACGTTATATTGATACTTAGATGTTTGAAAAATTGAATTTGCTGAATGGTTCTAAATAGTTCTCTAAATGCAAATAATATGTATTTCGTGCTCTCCAGGTCTAAATACTTCTATTTCTTCTTCTGATGTAACAATAAGAGATTATACGTCAACGATTACTGTCGATGAGACCACATATAAGAAACCTAATACACATTTATCAATATCTCATTTTCACAACTGTAACACTTGTATAATATGTAAAAGTAAGAACTGCCTCGTTATTCTAGCAAGAGCTATTGAAACTCAAGCCTTCACTGTTAAAAGTGAAGGTGGTAAACCGGTGCCATTTGGGACCCGGAGGTGAAAAGGCCCTAGGGTCCATTGGAACCCGGGGCATTTGGAACCCTAGGGTGCCATAGGGGATTGGATGTGTGGTTGCAGTGTCGACAGGTCTATTACTGGGTGATTGGAACTAAATAAGGTGCCATACACTTCGTATTGGCAGCAATGTGACACCTCATTGGGTGACTGGAACCATGCGCATGCACTGTGATGTGTGTCTTTCTGTTTTCTGTAACGGCAAGTAAAACCTATGGCTATGACTGAATGAAAGTGAGCTCGATGGCCAAGCGGTTAGAACGCTGAGCTTGTAATCAGACGTTGTGAGATCGAATCCTTCGACGGCCAAAAGTCGGTTTGTATATTTTTTAATTTTTTTATTATTGGACACTCTGGATTAAGTGTGCCATCTTTTCACCCTAATTAAAGGTGTCATTCAGGCTCCTTTAGGGGTGTCACCAGTGAGACAAGCCTTTCACCCCTAAAAGGTGCAATGTGTCACCATTAGTTTTAACAGTGTTTATAGAAACTAATATCTATATTTTGTCGCATAAACGATGTTCTAAAACTCATATTACTTGATCGGTAAACTGACTCTGCAAGATTTAAGTCCTGTTAGTGAGAATAAATCGATGTACGAAATGCGATGTATGAAAACATTTAAACCAATATCAGAAATGTAGCAAAGAAGGCCTCAATATCCTGGGACACGTTTCCGAAATCTATTATTATATTCTCATGGGTATACAGTAAAACCTCCAAATAACGGACACCTCGGGAGCGCGAAAACTGTCCGCTATTCGGAGGTGTCCGCTATTGAGGAAAATCTCGGAGATTCAAAAATTGTTAAGAAATACTTAAAGTTTCATTAATTGACTTTTATATGTCCTAAAATTCTAATATATGATTAATCATAAATTAAAATAATTTTTTAAGCAATAAAGTTGAAATAAAATGGTACATACCTTTGTACACTGTTTATTACATTCTTACGGAAAAAATGTATTTTAAAATTTTCATTTGCGTTTAAAGATTACATGTAATTTTTTTTCAATGAGAAATTTTAACCCTGTTAATAGTTTTGATTTTTCTGAATCATCTTAAAAAAAGTGTAACTGCTCATTGTATTTTGTCATTTTTTAAAAGGATAAAATCTCAAATCTTACAGAGGGGAGTGGAGGCGGGGCATTATGATGCTCCGGATGGTAATGTCCCTCCGGACCATTCCCTGAATTTAATACTGAACGTGGGAGGAAAGATTTTTAAATAGAAAAGCCCACTCTCTACATTTATCTGTGATCCCAAAATTTTGAACACATTGCCCTGACAAATTTAGAGGTTTTTTACTTTTTTTTCCCTCATTAAAAAACAATTTTTCATATTTTATTCCCAAAATTACTGTCCGCTATTCGGAATGTCCGTTATTCAGAGGTTAAACATATAAAAATTTAGATTTTGGGAGTGGGGATCGGTAAACTGTCCGTTAAATAGAGGTGTCCGCTATTCGGGAGTGTCCGTTATGGAGGTTTTACTGTATTTATGTCTGGTTTTCACAATCCAAAATGCGTTACTCAATAAAGAGGCCATCTAGTACTTATTTTGCAATGTTACTTGTAAAACTTAGAACTGCACTGTTAAAACTAATGGTGACACATTGCATCTTTTATGGGTGAAAGGCTTGTCTCACTGGTTACACCCCTAAAGGAGCCAGAATGACACCTTTAATTAGGGTGAAAAGATGCCACCCTTAATCCAGAGCGTCCAATAATAAAAAACTAAAAAATATACAAACCGACTTTTGGCCGTCGAAGGATTCGAACTCACAACGTCTGATTACAAGCTCAGCGTTCTAACCGCTCGGCCATCGAGCTCACTTTCGTTCACTCATAGACATAGATTTTACTTGCCGTCACAGAAAACTGAAAGACACACGTCACAGCGCATGCGCCTGGTTCCAGTCACCCGATGAGGTGCCACATTGCTGCCAATACGAAGTGCATGGCACCTTATTTAGCTCCAATCACCCAGTAAGAGACCTGCCGGCACTGCAACCACATATCCAAGCCCCTATGGCACCCTAGGGTTCCAAATGCCCCGAGTTCCAATGGTCCCTAGGATCGTTTCACCTCCGGGTCCCAAATGGCACCGGTTTTTCACCTTCACTTTTAACAGTGTGGTCTCTGCCATGGTGTTCTGTCTACATTATTCAATATAAGAAAAATAATAATGTCTTCTGTAAAATATGAAAAACAGGCTTTGATTGAGAACGTTGTTCTAAAACATCGTAGAATGGAACACATCACCAGAACACAAGTTTTTGAAAAATATACGAGGCTTTCGATAGCACGTACGTTTATATCCAGAAGAGTGTGAACTATTCCTTTCAGAGACATTCCTTCTGTCTATACAAAGGAAGACCTTTTGTTAAGGATATGGTATTCGTCATTACTTCAAATTACATTTTGGGTGTCTTCGTTCCTTACTTCGTGGAAACGAAGAACAATTACGCTAACATACTTACAAACACATAAAAATATTCATATAATATCAGAAAGTGGCTAAAGCCAAATGATGTTGAGAGTATTGATAGATTTTACCGGGGTTGTTTGAAACTTCTGCACGAAATTTATATTGAACATGAAATGCCAAGATTATTAATTAAGCAGCAACAGTTTTCAACAGATGATACTAAGGGACAGCTCTCGTTACCAAAATTTGATTTTTCAGTGCACAATTTCTAAAACTTATAATATTTGAATAAAAACACAGCGAAACAGTATAACATAATGGTACTGTCAGTGTAAAGTACGCAAAAGTGTCGTAAAGTGCTAGGTGCTTGTTGTTTTTAAATTATGGCTTCTGTCTTGCAATACTACTGCAATGTACTATCGCTTAATCAAAATTAAAAAAACAAATATCGAATATGTTCATATACTGTACAAGACGCGTCCGCTGTATGGTCCATTACTGATTCTGGTGAAGCAACCAATAACGAAAATAATCTAAAATACATTATCCAGAAAGTCTGAAACTGCATTATTATTATTATTATTATTATTATTATTATTTGCTATTTATTATTTTCAATATTTCATGTATTGAAAAAATAATCTTAGTAAGTTCCATTTATCTTAATTTTACGCTTATTGTTGTATTTACTATTGATTTAATGGATTAAAACTAATGACAATTGTGGTTCTGCTCATTTATACACATAATATTTACTTAAATCTATATTTTATTTTTCCATCAATTATTAAACTTCCATTCAAGATATTATTATTTTTAACTTGTTATGAGGTATGCTAATGAAAAAAATGTATGTCACGTCTAGGTGCTGATGGGCGAAAAATGGCCCTTATTGACCCACCTCCTTTGCCCGCCCGGCGGAAGATTTATCATATATAATTAAATTGAACAAACTCCTTACAATACAAATTTAAAGTCATAATATTTTTTACGATAATTTATTTCCTTTTTTATGATTTTCTCAAACTATTTAATATTTTTCAGAAGAACCTAAGTGCCGATTTCCACACTATTTTAATCAAAATAATTAGGAAAATACAATTAATTTACTAGAAAGTATTTGATCTTTTTTCAAGTCATGTAAACTGACATAAAAATTTATGTCCATTAGAAAAATGAACTGAAAAATGATCATTTGTAAAAATCATTTAAGAATATAGAAAATTTATCCCCAATTTTATGTTATTAAAAATTGTGATTTTGGCAAATCTGTACAAGGTATTTTTTTCATAAAAATTATGAAAAGGAATAAAAATTGTCTCATAACTGATGAAGGTTTAATTTAAAATACAACTATAAACTAATAGTTGCTAGTTTAAAAAAAATGTATATTTTTTCTTCTTAAATATATTGTTAAGGTGTTTATTAAAAAGATAAAATTATATGCGAATTGCCGTGTACATTTGTAGTAGACTGTGGAAAATTATATTTTACAATTTAATACAAACTTTATTTCTAATTTTGCTTCTCAGAAAGATAGTTAACTCAACTATTCTATGTTTACAATTCGTAAAATTCTACATCTTTCTCTGTTCATACAAACTGAACCATGAATTATGCATTCAGCATTCTTTTATGTATAACAGTTTAAAATTTCAGCCTACTCAGGCAGATTACATGAAATGACTTTGAGACAAACACGATAATAATGGTTAAACATTTCAGTCGGAACTTCGTTCACATAAAAGACTTTATTCTCATCATTATAACATGACAGTTAACAAGTGGATAAGTGTAATCGCAGATAGGACAAAGGATTTCGTTTAATATTTCTTTCAAAGCAACTTATCCTTAAAATCTGAAATACATATTTTTCATTTATAATTCTTGCATAGATTTTAGCAAAAAATTTAATTTAGAATAATTATAAAAGCAAATGAATTATTTTAATCAAATTAAAAATGTTCAAATCAAATTATTTAAATAAAATTCAAAATCTGAATATTTTGAATATCCGAAAAAATAGAGGATAGGCAAATAAAACTTTAAATTTCTAAAAAAAAAACAACAAAAAGTGTTTAAAAGAAAATTAAAATGCTGAATCAGTAATAAATTGCATTAGTTTATAAAACAGAAAGAAATTGAATTCCATAAAATATGAATGTGAGACATAAAAGTATGTATATAAACCCCTTAAAATAGCAAAATTACGAAAATAGCTTAAATTAACGAAATTTCTTTTAATTAAATCTATCTTAGTACAAAAATTTAAATAATAGATGTTTTGTATCCAAGTTCAGAAGACCACTCGAAAAGCTTTCAAAATTTAAATCGCAAAAACCAATGGATTACATTGGTAAAATTGAATTAAAGTATTATACTTGAAAAAAAATATTTGTCGTGTGAACGAGGTATTCAGCTGTAAGTACACTAAATTTGAAGTCTCTGATTTATAGGACTTTTCTGCATGCAATCTGTGACGGACAGAGAGACTGGGACGAATAGGGTTTCATCATATAAACATAGCCCTAAAAATAAATAATTGTGTCTATTTTGCAATTATTTATTATGAATGGATATTTTGAATTATGTGACTGTATCTCCTATAACGTTTTAAAAAACTTTATTTTATGTAAAATAAAAGCACTACTAATAGATTTTGAAAAATGGCTTCAAAATGTATTAAAAATTAAAACTAGCGAACAATATCTTAAAAAAAAAATAAAAATTTAATCTTAATGCAAGTAATCTCATTGTTAAGAAAATAATATTATACATTTACGAGGCTTTAATGTGCATTTTTTATGATATAAATTATTGTAAATTATTTTTTGTTAGTAATATATCAAAAGTTTTTTTATTGTATCCGATATTAAAACCATACAATCTCGATTCATACATTAGAAATAACTGTTACACATATATATATATATACAGGGTGTTTCGCTACCAGACCGACAAACTTTGAGGGATGATAGTAGACACGAAGACAAACATTATTAAATAGGAAACCATGGGGCACAAACGTCCTCTGTAGGAGTTAGGGGCCATTAAAATTTAAGGTCCAAAATTTCAAACGATGATAAAAAACGGAAAAAAGGTCGATTCGTTTGCGGTTTTCACTAAAATTATTCTTTAAATCACGATTTTTTTAGAAATTTTTTTTTAAAGTTACGCTTAAAAATTGTCGATAGAGGGCGCTTTAGACTTTAGAGTAACGAACAACTACTTTTTACCGTTATTTTGTGAATGTGGTTGAAATTATTCTTAAGTTTAGACCTTAACTTAAATTTTAAGCCCATAATCGGAAACATTGGGATCGGTTAACTAGCGAAAATTTAACTGTGAACAGAGGGGGAAATTTTAAATGCTCATAAATATTGGACAAACAAATCGATTTTGTTGCGGTTTGCGTGTAAGTAATTCCCTTGGTAATTATTTTATTCAAAATGACGTACAGCATTGGTGTCCCCATTTTTTGATAGAGGGCGCTTTCGACATATCTCCGAAATTCCAATGGCTTTACTCCTGTATGTTTTACTACTAGACCAAGATACTTCCAGGAAGTGTTAGGGATGCAAAGATGACTCGGAGTCATATTATACTGTAACGTCGAAAATGCCTTTTTTACGAGTTATTGTTAAAAGAAGCAGAGAAAAAAGCAACTTGATAATTCTACAATACGTTCTGTCGGAACTTCTGGTTAAAGCACATGTTCCTCTTTCGTTGCACCACTCTATAGCACGATGGAGCTCCTCCACAGTTTACCAATGATGTTCGCAGACAGCCCAACATAACATATGGACAGCGGTGGATACGTAGTGGTGGCCAGGTTCGTTGGCCTGCCAGATCGTCGCACCTACTTCATTATATCAATTACTTTTTTTTTACCTACCTTTATTTTATTAGTGTATAATTTTTCTGTCTTTTTTTTAAATGAGCGTTGCTGGGTGGGGCTAGTTGAGCTCAAACCAATTGGTAGCCCCCACCCCACCTGGCTCAATCTGAATCTGAATCTGTATGGACTTCTTCTGCTGGGGTCAAATGAAAAGTTGAATGTATAAGACTCCGTACCGTCAGTGGAAGACCTCTCTCTCAGCTCGAATTTCTGTAGCTGACAGAAAGCTGTCCGAGATGCCAGGAATTTTTCAAAGTGAGAGGAATTGCATGCATCGCTGCTGTCAAGCATGCCCGACTACTTCTGGTCGTAAGTTTGGACACCTTTTATAGTAAAACCCTTAACTAAATTGTTTTCTTACGCATTAACGTGTTGCTGTTTCACTACCTGTTTCTGTTGCTTTATTCTCTGCTTCTTTTAACCACAACTCGCTAAAAAGGCATTTTCAACGTTACATTCCTATGTGATTCCGAGTCGCTTTGCATCCCTAACACTTCCTGTTAGTATGTTGGTCTGGTAGTTAAACACCTAGGAGTAATGCCATTGAAATTTAGGAGATGTGTCGAAAGCGCCCTCTATCAAAAAATGGGGACACCAATGCTTTACGTCATTTTGAATAAAATAATTACCAATGGAATGACTTACACGCAAACCGCAACAAAATCGATTTGTTTGTCCAATATTTATGAGCGTTTAAAATTTCCCCCTCTGTTCACAGTTAAATTTTTGTAAGTCAACCGATCCCAATGTTTCAGATTATGGGCTTAAAATTTAAGTTAAAGTCTAAACTTTAGAATAATTTCAACCACATGCACAAAATAACGGTAAAAAGTAGTTGTTCGTTACTCTAAAGTCTAAAGCGCCCTCTATAGACAAATTTTGAACGTAACTTTAAAAAAAAATTTCTAAAAAAGTCGTGATTTAAAGAATAATTTTAGTGAAAACCGCAAGCGAATCGACCCTTTTTTCCGTTTTTTATCATCGTTTGAAATTTTGGACCTTAAATTTTAATGGCCCCTAACTCCTACAGAAGACGTTTGCGCCCCATGGTTTCCTATTTAATAATGTTTGTCTTCGTGTCTACTATCATCCCTCAAAGTTTGTCGGTCTGGTAGCGAAACACCCTGTATATATATATATATATATAAGACCATTAAGGGTTAACTATATTAACCATTTGAAATTAACCATTGAATTTAATAACTTATAGCACATTGAATATTGAAGGAAAAAAGAACAATATCAATACAAATGGAATTTGTAGAACCAAAGCAGAATCTTCTGGTCCCAAATACTTTGGAACTACAAATGGAGTGTATGATTTCATCTTTCAAATCAAAACAATACTAATTTGGGACTACCATTATACATAAAATCAAAATTAATTAAAGAAAATCCAAGTAACCTATTGTGGATATGGAGAAAATAAAACAGTTATAAGCTATAAAGTAGAATGAATCCCATATGCAGTACCTTAACCCTGATATCACACGTGGTAAATTAAAACATGGAGTATTCATATATCATAATGACAGAAAAATGGAGATAATAAAATAATAAAAACAAAAAACGGCTTATTGTACACATCATAATATTAAATTAATAAATTATTTAAAAGCAGAAGAATGTAATATCAGAAAAAATAAACCATACACCATACTTTACCCTATTATTATTTAAATCAATAACGTTTATTTTAACTATGCTAGGTTGATCTCAATATCTTAATTAAGAAAGATTAAAGATTAAAAAATAGCTTATTAAGAAATGTACCCTATACATTTAATAGTGATATAGTACACTCATTTATTAAAAGTAAAGTGTAATTTAATAATGTAAATGATTAAAGATATTAATATAATAGATATAACTAAACAATAATCCATACATTGGTGTTATTTGAACTCCATAGAAATTTTGTACCAAATTAACAAATGAATTTCCCATTCTCAATTTTTTTGATATATTAAATTAACCTTTGCGTATTATCCAGACAACACCGCCCTCCACCGAATTCTAACATCTATCCACCCAACCAACCTATTATATACATTTTTTATATATTTTTTTACATTTTAATTTTTTTCTCTTATTTTTTATGTTTTAATAATTTTTTGTGTACTTTTTTTACGCAAAGTGTTAATTGATTATTAGAATATGTACTTACTAATTGTATATTAAATAATATATGATTTTTTCGGGAAACCATTAATTTTAGCATGCATAAACAAGCTTTTTATTATTAGTATTAATTAAATGGGAAGAACATAAACATTTTATTCTATATAAATGATTACGGATTATATTACGATAGACAGAATTATGAAGACAGGATTTAAAATTAGTAAATGTATTAACTTTAAAATTATAATCTTTCCGTGTGTCATATATATCAGTTATTAATTTGTTTTCTTTTAATATAATTTTAAGATCTGAAAAGTGAATGGTGCTATTAAAAAACAGGTTTTTTGTAATTGCTGGATTTGATGGATAATCAACGGGTAATTGAGATATACTGGTATTATCAGTATCAATTAAAATTATATCATCTATATATCGATATAAATGTATTTTATTATTAAAATATTTACATTCATAATGATACAAGTATAAGTTTGATAATTCACTACATGTACTACCACCTAGCGGTATACCAATTTTTTGAATATACAGGGTGAGTCATAAATATCGAAACAATAGGCTATCTCCTTAAATATTGCCACTAGACCCATACTTCCAATTGCAAAGTTTCACCAAAAAAGGTAAATTTTTTGATAAGATAAGTTGCAACTCCATGGGGGGTCTATTTTAAAAAATACAAAAATTAAATTTTTATACGGCCCCCAGAGGATAAAATTTCCAATTAGAAAAATTTTCCTTATCCATTCCTGAATTGAACAAAAAAAATTCCATCTTGATATCTCCAAAACTCAGAGAGTTATGACAATTTTAATAAATCGTGAGGTTTCAAGGGATCAGACACAAATTGAAATGCGTGTAATTGAAGAAACAATGTTGCTGTATGTTGTCCAGGAAACATTTATTTTATTTATTTATTTATAGAGTTTTAATTTTGAATGTTTTGTGTTGGTTAACCACATAATTTGTAAGCACTATCACATCATAAGCTTTCTTAATAATTTTTTATTCAAAAAATTTAGAGTAAATTAAAATTGTCATAACTCAAAATATTATTTGTCGCGATGAATTTTTTTCTTTTAATTAAATGAAAATGTTAATTTTCAATTTTCATACAGCATTTTAAATAATATTTTTAAAAAAATAAAAGTATTTAAAATAGCAATTTAAAAAAAAAAATTGTGAATAAATCATATTTTTAAAAGTTAATTTTCTGAGGTGAAAACGTCTTTCGGCAATTTATTTTTTAAGTTTTTTTTTTTTTTTTTTTTTTTTTTTTTGTTTTTTTTTTTTTTTTAATTGAGGTGTTAAAAAACTACTGAATTGTTACCGTAACCAAGGGTTACTGACTTATGATGTAAGTTTAAAAATGAGAAATACTGAAATAAAAATATCTGATGAAGAAAAGTGCATTTAGTTTTAAACAAAGATTGGCTCCTAACTTTTAAATGCTTTTTTAAAAGTGTCTAGGTGATTAACTCCTTTTGTGTAGTTTCGATTTCAGATTTTGTTTAAGTTTTGCCATTTTCGCCTTCTTTAATTACTATTTAAATGAGTCAGCTTATTTAAACTTAATTTTTTTATCACGCGGACTTCAATTTTTTTCATTGTTTTATCCCTGTCAACTTCATATTTTTCTTGTTAAAATTGCCACTACACGATGCGTAAAAGATGCCTCTAATTACAGGCCTCCAAACTGGTAGGCGGTAAGTATTGGGTTCGAACCCAATCGCAACCATCGGCCTAACCGTTCGAAGTTTTCCGTGGTTTTTTCGAACCCTGGATTTCCTATTGCAAATAATTGGCCGGAATAAATAAATAAACAAATAAATAAAAAATCTTCAACGTGTTAATTGCTGTAAGCGGACTCAAAGGCCGCTGTGCATTTTTTTTCATTTTTTAGAGTTTAACATACAGTTTTCAGTTCAAATACAAATACATTTTAAATTTTGTTTAACTTGCGAATCAGTTATCTTTTTAAAACAAGAACAGGTGTAATGAATCTTCGGCATATTTCATCTAAACGTTTTAAGTTGAAATTATTCAATTGAATTTCTTAAATGATGTTTGGTTCGAACGCATTAAACCTTGATCAATTAAATACACTTAGAATGAAATATTAGTGGGAGCTTAGCGTAAAAAATTACGCAACAGAAACATTATACTCTTCGACTTTAACATTCGAATAAATATTTTTTTTATGCCGTTTGGAATAAATAAACTACTCAGATGTAGCAATCGGAGGACTCTAAAGATACGAAATTCCGTGGATTAGTACAAGATATCACTGAAATCGTGTAAACTATACAAAATTCATTATGAAAACGCCATCCGAAAGATGATTTATACAAAAACGTAAACAAAACTAATTCATGTCAAGAAGTAACTGCATTTGACTTTTTATGGAAATTCTTGCATTAGTTCTAAAAGTAGAGCTATTGCAGGAATCGTAAGAAATTCAGTGTTGCAGCGCCTCTCGTGGAGCCATATACAACAAAATATAAATAACATCAATTCATGTCAAGGAATAACTGAATCTGGAGATTGATGATATTCCTTGCATTCTGGAGATACAGCGATCGCGAAAATCGCACAAAAGCCTTTACAGTAGGGTCACCTGTTAAGCGATTCACACCAAAAACTAATCAGCATCAATGTATATCAAGAACTAAATAAATATAATTTTTTATTAAATTTTGTGTATTAGTTCTTGAAATAGCGCGCTCACAAAATGTGTATCATATACAGAGATACAGAAGCAGTGACTCACAGACAGACATTTTGTAAAAACATGTTTTTCGGTATCTCTGAGCCCTAAAACGTGTGAATCCGTCGAAAACCGGAATTCAAAATTTTCATGAATCCAATACTTTTCTCTTGTAAAGATAGAAAAAAGTAAAAATATGTTTAAAACCACATAAATTTTGAAGCTAAATAGTACAAACTTGATTTTTGAAAAAAATTCTAAGTAATTTATTGAAATATATTTCCATTAACATTAAAATGTACAATAACATTAAAATATATTCCATATGATCCAGTTAATATAAGGGTCATTATCGCTATTACTATTTTTACTAAACTTATTGTCTGCGGCAATAAGTTTTAAAGACACGGTTAATGAGAGTTTAATTAATATCACTTAATTTAATAACACTTTTAATAAGTGTTTAATAAGACGGTCCGGCCAATGGGTCGTGCCAGTTACGAGCCTGGCGCCAAGCTCGAGATATTGCAGACATCTAGCATATGTCAAGGAAGTTTAAAGCAAAAAGCTATGTGCTTTTATTTTATATTTAAAAGTTAAAGTATTGTCTTGGGTCTACATTTAACAATGCGTAAATTAATGGTCGATCCCTAAATTGTATTTCAAATGAACTGATATCGCTGCACTCAGATGTATGCTAAAGTGGTGTAAGTCAGGAATTTTGAAAAATTTTGGATTTTAATAACATCCAGGGATTTGCAGATATCGAGATGAATTTTTTTTTGTTCGATTCAGAAGACGATAAGGAAAAATTTTCTAATTGGAAGTTTTATTCTCTGGGGGTCGTATAAAAATTTAATTTTCGTATCTTTTAAAATAGACCCCCCATGGAGTTGCAACTTATCTTATCAAAAAATTTACCTTTTTTGATGAAACTTTGCAATTGGAAGTATGGGTCTAGGAGCAATATTTAAGGAGATAGCCTATTGTTTCGATATTTATGACTCACCCTGTATATAATGTTATCTTGCATAATAAAATTATTATAGATAATGAAATTAGTAAAAGTAAGAAAATAATTAGTATCAATGTTCATTGATAGATTCAAGTCATGTTGATATTTTTTAAAAAGATCATTTATGATATTATGTAAATCTAATACATCGATATTATAAATATATATATATTTATAATAACATATATTATATTGTAATATTATATATATATATATATATATATATTACAAATTAAAAAATTTTTCGCCAAAACTAACCTTTATACTATCTTAATTTTCTTATAATAATATTCCGTACTTACTTAAAATTATTAAATTAAAATCTTGTTTCTAAATCTAATCTGTTAATCCTTATGCAGACGATATAAATTCTTAATTTGCCTTAAAAAAACATTATTCCAGTATGCGTAAATTTAAAAAGATGGCTCTAAATTAAAAATATTCTTAATTAAAACTTTATTTCTTAATATTCCAAATAAAACTGATTTCTTCTATGTTTTTATCAACCCTTTTTAAGACAGTCTTATTAAATTTATTCCAAACCCATACCATTTAAAAAATATCATTATTTTATTTTATCTGTTTATTTATTTTTCCTTCCGTCAATCTTTGATGTGTGCATATTAATAAATTCATTTCTTTTCTTTTTCTCTTAAAATTAATCATTTATAAAAATCGTCTGCCTAAGATATTTAAAATTCTGAGTAAATTATAAATTGGTTAAATAATATTTTTTTAAAAATAAATTTATCGTTTGTGGAAAATAATCTCGTAGCTGGACAAGAATTCTGTTTACATAAAAGAATGATGGTTTGAGGTTACAGAATGTTCCAGAACTTTCTTTTTAGTTTAAAAAAGGTGGAAGTCTCGAGATGAAAAAGAAGATTTCTTGGGTTGCTTCTTCGATGAGGACAGCTCGCTGAAATAATGATGGAATTTTTGCAAAAGGAGCTTTTCCTTCCTCATTATTACGAATTTAATAAATGAATTTACAGCAGCCCATGACTAATTATTGGATCTTCTACATTTATTTATTTATTTTGTTTTTTCCCTCGCTTGCCATGACTGTGTGTTTCTTTTTAACCAGTGGAAATAATTCGAGTTCTCCTTAAATCGTCACAACTAATCGAAAAGTCGACAGGATGTTTTATGCCTGCGCTGCCTTTTTAATGAATGATATTTAAAGAAAATTGCGATGGAACGAAGAAAAGCATGCTATCGCCGAAGTTCGATTGAAGGACAGCCTATATGGTATTTTCAGCTTGCTAATGAATAGTACTTGCTTCGAGTCTGATGTGGATTTCCTGACGCTTGATGTTGATCTGTGCGCACAAATTTTGATTCAGTATTCATGGTCATAGGAAAATTTTTGAAAATTAATGACTTCAAAGTGGTGAGTATGCGAAAGGTATTTGATGAGGAATTTAATGAAGAATGGATTTTATTGAAGATTTTTCGTGAACTGTAAGTTATTTTATTAAATGTTTTGATTATTATTTCTGTCCTATTTATGATTGATGGAAAGTATTTATTATTTATTTATTTATTTATTTATTATTTTATTGATGAGAGTAATTTGAAGTTAATTTATTAATTTACTAATTTATTTATTATTTTATTATTTATTGTATGTTATGGATCTGATATAATAATTTTGAAAAAATATGTAATTGATAGAAATTATTAACTTTGAAATTTATTGCGAATGATTTTACGATCAGGATTTAATAAAGAAAATAGAAGTGCTTCATTTATTCTAATGAGTAAGAATCAAAAAATTATGGAAGATCCTAAGTTCGTACCGTTTGACCCGAGTTCTGGAATGAACATTTTGTCGTGGTTAACTTATTTTGATATAACATGTGAAAAGGAGAAGAAAAATCTAGAATGGAAATTTAATTCTATTGCGCAATATCTGAAAAGGGAAGCGCAAAAAATTTATATCAATGACTGTTTAAATTGTACGGATTATGAACAAATTAAGAAAATTTTGATATAAAGATTCATTCAATTAGACATCCCGAGTTTTTCTGATTTTTCAAATCTGAAATTAGATAATTTAGACAATTTAGAAACTTATTTTCGTAAGAAAGTGGAAATTGGTAGGAAATTACATCTTAGTGAAAATATACTACTACAAGGTTTAACTGATGGTTTAAAACCAGAATTCAAAAACAATATTATTATAAATCCTCCTAGTAGTACCACAGAATATTACCGGGTTGTCAAACAATTCGTGGAAGTTTCCACCCCACTAGTTTCAAACCAAGTAATAAATCAACCATCAGCTAGACAAAATTTTCAACCTTTTCAACCAACTAGGCCCTGGATTCAGCCAGTAAGGCCCAATAATACACCTAGGAATTGGATTCCCCAAAGGCAATCTCAGTTTCAAAGACCTAGAGTTTGTCAAAATAATTATATTCAAAATTCATACCCTAGATTTAGCATTTAAAGGTAAAACAGAAAGTTGATTTATTTGAATGATTTCCGATTCATCAAGTCCCTCACTTGAATTATATTCGTGGGGCAAATCTTCACTACGTAATGGAAGACGCGAAAGTGCATCGACATTCCCGTGTTCAGTAGTTTTCTTATAACGAATGTCATACTGGAACGTTTGTAAATATATGGCATATCTTTGCATTCTAGCAGCTGATAAAACAGGAATACTTTTAGAAGGTGAAAAAATTGAAACTAGTGGTTTACTATCAGTAAACAAAGTGAATCTGTTACCGTACAAATATTGAAAAAATTTTTTAACACCAAATATTATTGCTAATGCCTCCTTATCTACTTGACTATACCGTTTTTCGGCATTATTCAAGGTTCTGGATACAAATCCAATAGGCTTTTCAGTATTGTCTGGCATCACATGCGAAAGAACTGCAGAGATACCATATGGAGAAGCATCCGTAGCTAAGATTAAAGGTAATTTCGGATTGAAATGGGTAAGCACTCTGTCAGAAGTAATTTCTCTTTTTATTTTTTTAAACTCTTGATCACATTTGTAAGACCAATTAAACTTTACATTCTTTTTAAGCAAATTATTCAAAGGATGTGCAATTGTCGATAAATTTGGCACAAATTTAGCGTAATAAGTTACAAGACCAAGAAATGCTTTAACCTGGGAAACATTTTCTGGCTTAGGGGCATTTACAATTGCTTCTATTTTATCTGGTGTTTTATGAATACCATGTTAATCCACTTTATACCCACAATAAGTAATTTCATCTGCCATGAAGAATGATTTTTCCTTATTTATCCGAATATTGTATGTACTATCTTTAAACATCTTAACTTAAGATATAAAACAGTACTCAGTAAATAATCGAGGTGGACGAACGTTTACACATAACATATTTAATACACAGAATTCACTGTACACGACATACACATATTGTAAACACAGAACAATTAATCTGGAACTCAGATACATTATGTTCCTTACATAATTCCATGGAATGGACAAAGGGCGCCATCTACCGTTTTACCTGAAAAGTAAAAGTATAAAATACCACAGCTCTTCCCCACTTAGTAATGAAGTCGGTCAGGAGCTCTCCTATGTCTTCTGGATCTTCTAAGTACCTGTGGAGAAGAAGAAGAATTAGTTTTTACATGTTCAGGAGCATCAACTGTAGTACTAGTAGGAACCGACGGTTTTTGGAGAATATTATCAGAGTTAGCTGAATTAGAACTCGAAGAATCAGGATTATGAAAGTCAGTTGGCGTAGGATCTGGAGCAACTGGAACATAAGAGTCAACTGGTTGCAGATCTGTGAAACTTGACTGTAAGGGTGGAAAATCATCTTGCTTCACCTTTGCATTTTCGCTTCTCAAATTTTCTGTGACATTTTCTTCTGAACTTGGATCATTAGGTAAAGATATATCTTCCCCTACATTAGCTATTTGATCCACATGCCTTTTCCAAATATTTGAACCAACTTGAACTCTGTAATGTAATTTCCCTTCTCTTGCTATGATTCGACCAATTTTCCATTTGGCTTCCGGCGTATAATTTCTTACCTCTACTTTCTGGTTGATTTCAAATTCTTTTACTTTAACTTTAGATTTCCTTGCAGCTTGTTTCTCATGCACAAAATTCGCAACATTCGGAACTATCAAATCTATGTTTGTTCTTATGTGACGTTTTAGAAATAAAGATGAAGGACTTTCCCCCGTTGTAACATGTGGCATCTTCCTGTACTGCAAAAGAAAGTTATTCAACTTCATTTGTAAAGTACCTGGTTCCGAAGCTAAGGCTTTTAATCCACGTTTGACCGTTTGCACATATCTCTCAGCCTGTCCATTTGTAGATGGATGGTACGGTGCACTAAACTTATGTTTTACACCATGACTTTTTAAGAATATTTCAAATTCTTCAGATGTAAACTGCTTAGCATTATCTGATACCAAAGAAATAGGAAAACCGTATCGTGCAAAGAGAGAAGAAAGACAAATAATTGTATTTTCTGAAGATGTACTAGGAACTATAAATACTTCTGGCCATTTACTATAAGCATCAACCACTAACAAAAGCATTTTTCCATTAACAGGACCAAAATAATCAATATGAATCCTCTGCCATGGAGCTGTAGGCCATTCCCAATGATGTGTATCAAATTTGGGAGGGTTATTTTTCAAATTTACACAAATAGAGCAATTTCTTGCAATATCTTCTATATCATGGTCTATTCCTGGCCACCATACAAAACTACGGGCTAAAGATTTCATTTTCACTATACCAAAATGACCAAAATGTAATTCCTTTAATATCTGTGCTCGATGAATTTCTGGGATAACTACCCTACAACCTTTTAAAATACAACCATGCTGAATAGTAAATTCTTCTTGTTTTCCGCCAAAAAGTAAATTCTTAGGAATTTCTGAACCAGAAATGAGATGCTGAAAAATTTGTCGCAAAAGAGGATCGGTTTTTGCAGCTGAAGCAATAGATTTAGCATTTAAAGGTAAAACAGAAAGCTGATTTATTTGAATGATTTCCGATTCATCAAGTCCCTCACTTGAATTATATTCGTGGGGCAAATCTTCACTACGTAATGGAAGACGCGAAAGTGCATCGACATTCCCGTGTTCAGTAGTTTTCTTATAACGAATGTCATACTGGAACGTTTGTAAATATATGGCATATCTTTGCATTCTAGCAGCTGATAAAACAGGAATACTTTTAGAAGGTGAAAAAATTTAAACTAGTGGTTTACTATCAGTAAACAAAGTGAATCTGTTACCCTACAAATATTGAAAAAATTTCTTAACACCAAATATTATTGCTAATGCCTCCTTATCTACTTGACTATACCGTTTTTCGGCATTATTCAAGGTTCTGGATACGAATCCAATAGGCTTTTCAGTATTGTCTGGCATCACATGCGAAAGAACTGCAGAGATACCATATGGAGAAGCATCCGTAGCTAAGATTAAAGGTAATTTCGGATTGAAATGGGTAAGCACTCTGTCAGAAGTAATTTCTCTTTTTATTTTTTTGAACGCTTGATCACATTTGTAAGACCAATTAAACTTTACATTCTTTTTAAGCAAATTATTCAAAGGATGTGCAATTGTCGATAAATTCGGTACAAATTTTGCATAATAAGTTACAAGACCAAGAAATGCTTTTACCTGGGAAACATTTTCTGGCTTAGGGGCATTTACAATTGCTTCTATTTTATCTGGTGTTTTATGAATACCATGTTTATCCACTTGATACACACAATAAGTAATTTCATCTGCCATGAAGAATGATTTTTCCTTATTTATCCGAATATTATAATTCCTCAACCTTTCTAATACTTGCTTTAACCTTTGCAAATGAATTTCGTCCGTTTCCCCAGTTATTCCTATATCATCAATAAAAATTGTAATTCCCTCAATTCCACTTAAAATTTGTTCGATTTTTCTTTGCCATATAGCAGGAGAACTACTAAGACCCATTGGTAATTTAAGAAACTGAAATAATCCTTTAGGTGTATTAATAGTTAATAATTCCTGGGATTCCTCATCAACGGGCAATTGGAGGTATGCTTGATTCAAATCAATTTTTGTAAAATGAACACCACCACTTAAAGTAGCTAACATATCTTCTATTTTAGGCAAGGGATATTTTTCTACTTTCAGATATTTATTTAATGTGACTTTAAAGTCTCCGCATAAGCGTATTTTACCATTAGATTTTACCACTGGAACAATCGGGGTTGCCCACTTGCTATTTGTAACTGGTTTAATTATATCTGCTTCTTGTAATCTTTGTAATTCCTCATTGACTGCAGCACGTAGTGCATAAGTAACAGTCCTAGCTTTACAAAATATGGGTGTAGCATCCTTTTCAAGGTAAAGCTCTGCCTTTAACCCTTTAATTTCCCCTACTTTATCAGAAAACAAATCAGAAAAATCATTTAACAATTCTTGTAATTTATCAGAATAATTTACAGTCTCATTAACATAAACAGATCTTAAATTATGTGGAAAAATATCGAATGCAGAGGCCCAATCTCGGCCAAATAATAATGGAAAAGTATCTTCTTTTATCAAATATAATTTTAACTTTTCTGTTTTATTTTCATAAGTAACATTTACTTCAACATAACCCACAGGTTTAAAAATTTCACCAGTTGCAGTTTTTAACTGAACATCTGGGGGAAATATTTTATAATCAGGAAAAATTCTGCGAAATCTTTTTAAAGGAACAGCAGAAATTCCCGAACCGGTGTCCAATTCCATATCCGCTCTGACTTTATTTTTTATTAACACAGATAATTTAATAGGATTTGCACCTGTATTTTTTATAGTTAATACATTTACTGTATCTACCGAATTTACGTGTTTTTGGAAAGTTTTACTTCTACATACTTTTCCAATATGGCCTTTTTTCTTACAAATTTTACAAGTAGCATTAATAAATCTACATGAATTGGCTAGATGAGAAGTATTTCCGCATCTATAACATTTTAATTTACTTTTATTTGCCTCAGAAATTGTATTATTTACATGATTGTTGACATTTGACTTCTGACAATCGTTAGAAAATTTCTTTGGGTGTACATTCTTTGAACTTGAAATTTTATTAATACTGAAATTTTTATTTTTAATTTCAGAAATTTCAATATCTACATTGTGTAAGGACAAAGCTTTTTCAATTGCTTTCTCAAAAGTTAAATCTTCTACTTGCGTAATCAATTTATTTTGAATACTTTCGCTTTTCAAACCGCGTAAAAATTTTTCCAATAAATTTTCATTTAATGTATCACCCGTAAAACAACAAAAAGTTGTATTTTTCTTTAATCTAGCAGCAAAATCTTGAACTGATTCCGACTCATTTTGGTAACACTTACGAAATTTATTCTTTCAATAAATTTGTTGGGGGCGGGGCTTAGATGCTTTATCAATATGTCAACAATTTCAGAATATTTTAATGTTTCACATTGTTTCGGGAAACATAAATTACTCAGTAAATTATAAAGCTTAGGGCCCATGCAAGATAAAAGGGCCGCAACTTTTTTTTCCTCTTTTAATTCATTCATAATAAAATTCTGCTCCAGGCGTTTAATATAAGCCTGAAATGTTTCTACTTTATCATCATATTCTTTAAATGAGAACATCGTATTTTTTATGCAATAAGACAGGAAAAAAAGTACTTTAAAATTCAATGTACTTACCACCCTCTTGTTTTATAGCTGCTGATATATTCTGGAAAGCTGCTGTTACCTTGAATAGTCGTCGAACTCAAAAACGAAAGAAGGAGCCATTTCTATTTGGCGCGCCGTTATTCTTTTAATATTTTTGCGGTACAAAGTTTTATCCATACGTCGCCAATTGTACTATCTTTAAACATCTTAATTTAAGATATAAAACAGTACTCAGTAAATAATCGAGGTGGACGAACGTTTACACATAACATATTTAATACACAGAATTCACTGCACACGACATACACATATTGTAAACACAGAACAATTAATCTGGAACTCAGATACATTATGTTCCTTACATAATTCCATGGAATGGACAAGGGGCGCCATCTACCGTTTTACCTGAAAAGTAAAAGTATAAAATACCACATTATATTTTTTCAATCTTTCTAATACTTGCTTTAACCTTTGTAAATGAATTTCGTCTGTTTCCCCAGTTATTCCTATATCATCAATAAAAATTGTAATTCCCTCAATTCCACTTAAAATTTGCTCGATTTTTCTTTGCCATATAGCAGGAGAACTACTAAGACCCATTGGTTAATTTAAGAAACTGAAATAATCCTTTAGGCGTATTAATGGTTAATAATTCTTGGGATTCCTCATCAACGGGCAATTGGAGGTGTGCTTGATTCAAATCAATTTTTGTAAAATGAACACCACCACTTAAAGTAGCTAACATATCTTCTATTTTAGGCAAGGGATATTTTTCTACTTTCAGATATTTATTTAATGTAACTTTAAAGTCTCCGCATAAACGTATTTTTCCATTAGATTTTACCACTGGAACAATCGGGGTTGCCCACTTGCTATTCGTAACTGGTTTAATTATACCAGCATCTTCTAATCTTTGTAATTCCTCATTGACTGCAGCACGTAGTGCATAAGTAACAGTCCTAGCTTTACAAAATATGGGTGTAGCATCCTTTTGAAGATAAAGCTCTGCCTTTAACCCTTTAATTTCCTCTACTTTATCAGAAAATAAATCAGAAAAATCATTTAACAATTTTTGCAATTTATCAGAATAATTTACAGTGTCATTAACATAAACAGATCTTAAATTATGTGGAAAAATATCGAATGCAGAGGCCCAATCCCGGCCAAATAATAATGGAAAAGTATCTTCTTTTATCAAATATAATTTTAACTTTTCTGTTTTATTTTCATAAGTAACATTTACTTCAACATAACCTACATGTTTAAAAATTTCACCAGTTGCAGTTTTTAACTAAACATCTCGGGGGAATATTTTATAATCAGGAAAAATTCTGCGAAATCTTTTTAAAGGAACAGCAGAAATTCCCGAACCTGTGTCCAACTCCATATCAGCTCTTGCTTTATTTTCAATTAACACAGATAATTTAATAGGATTTGCACCTGTATTTTTTATAGTTAATACATTTACTGTATCTACCGAATTTACGTGTTTTTGGAAAGTTTTACTTCTACATACTTTTCCAATATGGCCTTTTTTCTTACATATTTTACAAATAGCATTAATAAATCTACATGAATTCGCTAGATGAGAAGTATTTCCGCATCTATAACACTTTAATTTACTTTTATTTGCCTCAGAATTTGCATTATTTACATGATTGTTGACATTTGACTTCTAACAATCGTTAGAAAATTTCTTTGGGTGTACATTCTTTGAACTTGAAATTTTATTAATACTGAAATTTTTATTTTTAATTTCAGAAATTTCAATATCTACATTGTGTAAGGATAAAGCTTTCTCAACTGCTTTCTCAAAAGTTAACTCCTCTACTTGCGTAATCAATTTATTTTGAATGCTTTCGTTTTTCAAACAGCGTAAAAATTGTTCTAATAAATTTTCATTTAATGTATCACCCGTAAAACAACAAAAAGTTGTATTTTTCTTTAATCTAGCAGCAAAATCTTGAACTGATTCCGACTCATTTTGGTAACACTTACGAAATTTTATTCTTTCAATAAATTTGTTGGGGGCGGGTCTTAAATGCTTTATCAATATATCAACAATCTCAGAATATTTTAATGTTTCACACGCGTTTGGGAAACATAAATTACTCAGCAAATTATAAAGTTTAGGGCCCATGCATGATAAAAGGGCCGTAACTTTTTTTTCCTCTTTTAATTCATTCAGAATAAAATTCTGCTCCAGGCGTTTAATATATGCCTGAAATGTTCCTACTTTATCATCATATTCTTTAAATGAAAACATCGTATTTTTTACGCAATAAGACAGGAAAAAAAAGTAATTTAAAATTAAATGCACTTACCACCCCCTTGTTTTGTAACTTCTGATATATTCTGGAAAGCTGCTGTTACCTTGTATAGTTGTCGAACTCAAAAACGAAAGAAGGAGCCATTTCTATTTGGCGCGCCGTTATTCTTTTAAAATTTTTACGGTAGAAAGCTTTTATACATCGTCGCCATTAAATTATCTTTAAATATATTAATTTAAGGCTTAAAACAGTACTCAGTAAATAATCGAGGTGGACGAACGTTTACACATAACATATTTAATACACCTAATTCACTGCACATGACATACACACATTGTAAACACAGAACAATTAATCTGGAACGTAGATACATTATGTTCCTTACATAATTCCATGGAATGGACAAGGGGCGCCATCTACCGTTTTACCTGAAAAGTAAAAGTATAAAATACCACAGGATCTTCTACATTTATTTATTTATTTTGTTTTTTCCCTCGCTTGCAATGACTGTGTGTTTCTTTTTAACCAGTGGAAATAATTCGAGTTCTCCTTAAATCGTCACATATATATGGAAACATTAGATAATACTACAAATCAACTTCAATTACTGCAAAAACTTGTTAATGCCAAATTATATCAAACAGAGGAGTTAATTTTAATATGACAGTAATATAATACAACATGAATCAGAGTGATGAAAAACAAGTAGCAATCAAATGGAAATTCTTAAAATAGGGTATCAAATGACTACAAAGTAGAAATCCAAATAATACACAATTATAATGCGCATAGCAGCATTAGACATTGTGTATAAAAATTAAACAATTTGCTAATGATAAACATATAGCTATACGATTATATATTAATTTAATAATAGACTGCTCAAAACAATTGAAGGATATTGCAGATTTAGGTGGATTTTGTATCTGGGAAACTTTTTAGCTGATTGATACATGGTCGGCAGACATAGTGGTTATATGAGAATAAATTACACATGTTTGGCAGAAAAAAAATGCATTTTATTACGCATTTGTGTACAAAAGGAAAAAAACACAATTTGTGCATATGAGAAAAAAAGAATGAGAAAAGGTGTTTTCTTCAAAGAAAGTCATTTTCAGTAGGGGTAATGGTTTCCACGGGCGGCCAGCAACGTTGAACACCTTTGAGGCATGGACTCAATGAGGCTATTAATGACGAGTTGGGGTATTCTGCCCCAAACTTCCAGAAGAGCTCTTTCCAGTTCTTGGAGAGTTTGTGGGGGTTGTTGGCGGCCAGAAACTCGTCTTCGTAGAGCGTCCCAAACGTGCTCGATTGGATTCATGTCTGGAGAACACGCTGCCATTCCATTCAAACGATTCCTTCCTCGAAAAGAAAATCCCCCACCAGGTTTGCACGATGTGGCCTGCAGTTATCGTCCATTAAAATGAAGGTATCACCGATTGCTGCAGCGTAAGGGACTACAATAGGTCTGAGGATCTCATCCCTATATCGGCGACCAGTCAGAGCTCCATCTCGAATGATGTAGAGGTCAGTGCGCCCGTCAATGGAGATGCAACCATACACCAACACTCCTCCACCGCCAAATCTGACACTTTCGTGCACGAAAGCAGGATTATTCCTACTGCCACGGTCCCTCCAGATGAAAATACACCTATTATCCGAATGCACTGAAAAACGGGACTCGTCAGAAAACAGAATATTGCTCCATTCATTTCTCCTCCAGTTGACATGCTCGGTTGCCCACTCCCTGCGGTCGCGACGATGCCTTGATGTTAATCTAACACATACCATCGGTCGGCAAGCATACAGACCTACATCATGGAGCCGGTTTCGGACAGTCTGAGTTAATATCGTGGTGCCTGTAGCCGAGCGAAGGTGTTGTTGGAGAAGAGTAGCGTTCATGTTTCGGTGTCTCCGAGCTGTTAACGCTAAATACCGATCTTCATGGGGCGTTGTTGCCCGTCTACGACCATGCTCTGGTCTTCGGCCTGCACATTCACTCTCCAAAAATCGGTTCCAGATCCTGGAAATGACACTTTGTGACACTCCAATGGCTTGTGCTACTTCGGCTTGAGTTTGGCCCCCTTCTAACCTAACAACAATTCTAACAATTCTCCAAGCTTGTGAATTTGTCAAATGACTTCGCTGAGACATCGTACTCATCGAAACAAAGCAATCACTGTATGCCAATCATCCTTGTCTTCATTCTCTTTTATCCAGTTGAAAGTCAAATTTCATTCGCTGCCGCTGAAGCGACGTTTTTGACGTCGAACTCAAAATTTGCATACTCCACAGTTTGAAAAACAGAAAAATTTGCATTTGTGATTCTCTTCTTCTATTTTCGGCAAAAAAAATTTCGTTTATATCTTACTGTAAAAACTTGTTAATGCCAGATTATATCAAACAGAAGAGTTAATTTTAATATGACAGTAATATAATACAACTTGAATCAGAGTGATGAAAAACAAGTAGCAATCAAATGGAAATTCTTAAAGAAGGGTATCAAATGATTGCAAAGTAGAAATCCAAATAATACACAATAATAATGTGCGTAGCAGCATTAGACATTGTGTATAAAAATTAAACAATTTGCTAATGATAAACATATAGCTATACGATAATATATTAATTTAATAATATATAAGATACCCGTATATATATATATATATACACTATATTGCCATTGACTATGGGACACTTGCGATTTTAGACATTTTACTAAATATCTAGAAAAATACATGAGGAATCATCTCGAAACTCTTAGTGTATAAATATAATAGTATAAGTCATACATCTCCGTGAAGATTTTTTCCCGAAACTCCAAAGGGGACCGTCAACAAATTAAAAAAGAATGAATATCTTTTGAATAATCCTGTCAAAACTAATGTAGCAAAAGCGCTCAAACTCTAGATTGTGATTGAATGCCTTATTGTAATAAGCCTTGTTCATTTTTATGCAAATAGCATGCATACTCGCAGAGTAATTAAGGTTTTTATAAAAATGATCCCAAATTTTTCCAAGTTTTTTCCTTATAATTTTCATAGTTCTTAATATAAAATGTTATATTTTTTCAGAAAATATGACAAACAACATTGCACACAGTACCCTGTAATCAGAATTAAAAAATAATGAAAATTGTATAAAAAATGAGTTGTTTTACTAAATAATTTTTACTGCGCATGCGTCAATGATATCAAAATCTCATTTGCATATTATGTTAGCTAAATGTATAGATAAACTTTTGTGAAAGTCGCAAAATCATAACTTGAAAATTCTGACAATAATCGTCAATTGAATAAGTCGAAAATCCGTTATTCTCAAAATGAAGCAAAAACAAGAGGGGTTGTATCCATATGTTCATTGATTAGTGTCAATATAGAATACACAATATGGGATGTACTACTGCATTTGGATAAAATCCCTCATTTTTTTGCTTCATTTTGGAAACAACGGATTTTGTCCTTTTTCTGTAGACGATTACTTTCAGAATTTTCAAGCTATGATTTTGAGACTTTTACAAAAGTTGCTCTATACATTTAGCTAACATAATATGTAAATGAAATTTTGATATCTTTGACGCATGCGCAGTAAAAAATTATATAGTAAACCTACTCATTTTTCATACAATTTTTATTATTTTTTAATTCTGATTACAGGGTACTGTGTGCAATGTTGTTTGTTATATTTTCTGAAAAAAATATTATTTTATATTAAGAACTCTGAAAAGTATAATGGAAAAACTTGGACAAATTTGGGACCATTTTTATAAAAACCTTAATTACTCTGCGAGTGTGCATGCTATTTGCATAAAAATGAACACAGTGTATTACAATAAGGCATTCAATCATAATCTAGAATTTGAGCGCTTTTGCTACATTAGTTTTGACAGGGTTATTCAAAAGATATTCATTCTTTTTTAATTTGCTGACGGTCCCCTATGGCGTTTCGGTAAAAAATCTTCACGGAGATGTATGACGTATACTATTATATTTATACACTAAGAGTTTCGAGATGATTCCTCATGTATTTTTCTAGATATTTAGTAAAATGTCTAAAATCGCAAGTGTCCCATAATCAATGGCAATATAGTGCATAGATAGATAGATAGATAGATAGATAGATAGATATAACCAGTTTAAATCATGTAAAGATTAACCTAGAAAAAATAAACATGTAACACATTTCGATAGAAATATATACTTCTAATTTTCATCCAATAAAATCCTCCTAATGCTCTATATTCTGATCCACAACCAAGTTTAACGTCAAACATTAGAAACGTTTGTAACGGCATGTCCTTCAGAGTTAGCTGCAAAACAGGGTGTGATGTAACACATATTCTATTATATATATTTCTATTAATTTTTCAAATGTTAGTTCCCCCCCCTCTTTTAAAATTTAATTTTAAAAGAAAAGCATTTTTAATAGGTATTTTTATTGTGTGTTTGTCTCCAAGTGCATATAAAATAATAATAATAATAATAAAAACAAATAATAAATTAATTTTATAATATCATTCCATTTCAAGATTTTTCTTTCTTGTTCTTCAGTTGATCAAACGACAGTTTTAAATAACTGCTATTTTTATTTCCCAATCATTTCATTTTGTCTTGTATAAAAAACTTAATTTGTTACCGGTTGTGTAATTTCGTTTAGGGTTGCCGGGTGTTGTACGTTCTCGCCACGCGCGATAAATGCTATATTCTGGACAACACTCATTTTTTTAAATTTCCCCTTTGCTTATCATGTAACGGTCCTTTTTACCTGTACATTTTTTGCTCGGATTGGGAATCTATTCTATGCCAAAAGACTTTTTTTGGCGTTTGTGAAATGTGAAAATTTTGCCAGTTTTACGTTTTGTCAAGGTGAAATAAATATGCACTCTCTCTGCTGTCAACGATGACGAATCTTTTCTATATAATGTTCGAACGTTTTTTTTATGTTAGCGTGCTGCATTCTCAATGTTTATAGGTGTTCAGTTTCTTGTGCTTTGAAAATAAAGAAATAGTCAAGAATATCTCTGAGAACTGATTTTCCTTGATGAAAATGTCTTCATTGTTTGACTCCAGAAAAAAATCTAAATATTGACCTGGGTGTTCATCACAATATAATGCTGCGATCTCGGCCTAGCATATAAAATGTGGCCTATTCTTCATATTTGCCACCACACAGTGTAAATTACGAGCCAAATTCCATTCCATTAAATTATGTCAAATTGCTATTGCCTGAATTGACTTTTATTAACAAAACAGCTTGAGAATGATAAATAATGTTAGTTATGCAATTTTTTTAAACAATCTTTTTTGGCAAACTGAAGATATTTTTCGCATTTCTCTAATGTGCATAATAAAATGTAGACATAATATGCTTGTTGTATTCCAGATATTATTACTCAACTGTTGATGTTATTATTCATTATGTCACCTAAATAAACCTGAAATCGTTAATTTGTCTCTACGTTGAGCTCAGGCTGTGACAGTCAAAATTGCTTTATAATAATCGTACTTTTTATGATAATTCATCTAACAAGGAAGGTCTCCATACTGGGCATACTCAGAATTTTATGAAAAAAATACTAATTAAAGTACTTATGTATTTAATAAATGATCAGCCAAAATTAGCGGCGGAATCACATTAGATATTGTGTAAAAAAATTAAATATTTTCTAGTATTTGGCGCGAAAAGACGAAAGCATCACTCGATTTGGCGATCAATCCTTTTCCTAGCCAAAAGCAAACGATTATAATGCAACTCAAAACTGTTGGATATTTAGAATGCGTGTAATTGGTATTTAATGAACTATGGAATTGGTATTTAAACATAAACAATGAGAGACTTTAATATATTATATACATATATAAATATATTGTATTACATACATATATTACTTGTTGAAGTAAGTTATTTAATTAATCACTGGAAAAATATTTCATAGATAAAAAAAATATTGAGAAAAATTATCTTCATACATTAAAGCGTATTCAAAAATAAAAGCTAGACGTTTCCATAGCAACAAAATCTAATCAACAATTCTCAATTGGACTTTGAGCTAGAAACAAATTTAATTAATTTAATGAATTTCGTTTTAAATCTCAAATTTTGATGATTAAATTTGAATATAAATACATATAAATATCGATATAACAAAATTATACTTAAAACAAACTAAAAGTTATTTAAATTAAATTTATCAAAACAATTTCAACATGAAACTTTTTTTTCTTTAAATGTTTTTGACATAAAGTATTTTTGAACTTACATTCCATCGCCAACAGGCAATAAATCGCCAAATAACGAAATTTTTCATTATTTTTTTGCGGATACAGAATGGAGGTTCCGCCGAAATTTTTTTATAAACGTATATATCCACACGAGAAGAACATTCTGAATTTTTTTCAGATTTTTCGGGGTATGCCCGTAGGGAGACCTTCCTTGTAAGATAAATCAGCTAATATTGCTCCATTAGCCACCTTTCACATTTGAAAGGTTTAACCACTTAAAGAACGGTTATTTTTTTCAGTCGAGAATAGACCTGGTTATGTCCGCATTTTTTAAAGCTTTTTATCGTCTGTGATCTTTTATATTTTCTTCTCTTATTGCAACCCTTTAGCGGAATCCAAGTAAAGATCCCATCCACGTCCCGAATGACAAAATTTCTAGTGGAAGCTATGCAGAAGGAAAAAATATGAAGCATTAAAACCGAAAAAAAATAATGAAAAATTTATTAAATTAAAAACACCGAAAAGAGGAAAAGGTGGGCTCAGGATTCTGAAGCTTCCGATTGACCAAAGCTGTGTTGAGCTCATTTTTGTTAAACCAGTATCTGACTATTTTATTTACACTGGATAAAGTGGATTCCGAATCTAACATGTCATATTGATTAGAATTTCATTTTCCAAATGATTGTTGTAATTTATTAAATTATTTCTTTTTGCACGTTCAAAGTAACGCTATTTCAGTGTTAGTAAACTAACCACATATGTAATACACACACACACACACACATATATATATATATATATATATATATTAGTATATATCATTTTGGTCGTTTGCTTCATAATGAAAAATCACAAATTTAAGCGGTGAAGAGACTATGCAGCAATAGATACATTTTTTGAATAGTGTATATAGAAAAATACGCCAATTTACGAGTAGCTGATTATGGAAGATTCATTCAATATATTTTAATAACATTTCTTAAAGAAGGAATGATATGAAAAGAAAAAAAAAAGAAATAACGTATGAAACGGAATATCGAAAATTTCTTTCAGAAAGCATTTTTCATTGAAAAACTTTTTTTTTTTGAGATAGTATTAAATCCTAATTTCACAAATTTTCTTGAGAATATTTTTTAAACATTTGATGCATTAGGATTCTTTAAAAATATTGGCAATATGTTTTTTTCTTTTTTTAAGCGGATAGTAGTAGCTATTTCAGGGTTCGTACAAGTACGATTGTTTTTCAGGTGCAATATCGGTATTTGTTTATGTAAAAATAAATTTAGTTGAATTCGAGATTGTAGTAGTTGAATATTGTAGTAGTTGATTGTTTAGTTGAATTCGAGATCGATTAGTTGATAATCGATTTTGTATAAAAAATGTACTGATACAAGAATTTCCTGATCTTGTAATTCCGACACGAAACTTGCAACAAGTATTTGAAGCTATAAAAATCTCAATGTTGAAGAAAACGTTTCCATAATGTATGGTGAAAAAAATTGAAATGTCTGAAATTAAATTATCTTGATATATGGGTATGCGTATATGGGTGACATTTATATTAAAATTTATATAGTTGACGACATTTTTTATTATTAGCTGCTATTTATATAATTTACATTGAATATTAAAAACACTCTAAAAATGATGACGGCAGCTCTGAAAATCACCATCGTTGTTAAATTCCTTGTATCTATGTAACGTTTTGGTCTTAAAATCACATTGGTTGGTGGCAAAAGTAAACTCAAAATTGTAGATGGATAAATAGTATGGACTTCACATTATCATTCTTACAATTTCATTTGCTACTTTATTTTTTTTGTAGGCCACATGATGGATGACTACACTGTAAAAAAAATCTGTAAAGGTACTAAACATTTTCTAGGAAACTGGGATTCCAAGAACTTTTCATGCAACGATAACAGGAAAAATCCATGTAACCGATTCTAAAACTTGAGTTTTTGTTGTTACCGTTACAGGAAAAGTTCTTGGAATCCCAGTTTCCTAGATAAAGTGTGGTACCTTTACAGATTTCTTTTACAGTGTATAATAAAAAAATGTTGCTGAAAAGGAAGGTCTCCATACAGAGCATACTCGAAATAGTTTGGATTTTTTTTATATATATAAAACTACTCATGTATGTAGCAAAAGTTCAGTCAAATATGACGTAGGAATATCAACAAAAAATCTGAAAGTAATATATATCTGTTACAGGACAAACCCGATTTTAGGCCAAACTAGATTGGTCTAGGTCAGACTAGTCTATCCTAACGCCCATCGGATAAACTAGTTTTTCCTAGGCCAAACTAGTCTATCCTAACGCCCATCGGATAAACTAATTTTTCCTGGGCCAAACTAGTCTATCCTAATGCCCATCGGATAGACTAGTTTTTCCTAGGCCAAGCTAGTCTATCCGAACACCCATCGGATAGACTAGATTTCCCTAGGCCAAACTAGTTTGGCCGAACGGTCATTAGGATAAACTAGTTTGGCCTGCTATTCATTGGTTTAAACTAGTTTATCCTAGCCGATCTAGATTGTCCTAGGCCAGTTGAATTTGGCGTGTTTTTATTGATCCCAAAGACCTCTTCGGCGCCAATCTTCTGGTTTAGCCTAGTCCAATCTAGTTCATCCTAGGACAATCTAGTTTATCCTAGGCCAATTCAATTTGACGTGCTGTAATTAATGCCAACCATTGTTTGGCACGCTCACAAAGAAAATAATTGTTTCAAACTCAAATTTAATTTCTCAAATATTAATCAAGTTTAAGCTCAAACTCAAAATATTTCAAACGAGTCCGCTCATCTCAAACACATCTATTGAAATAAGCAAAGTTCATTTAAAATTCATTCTCTTATTTATTTTACTTTCTTCTGTCTTTACAATAAGTGTTTGATTCGTGAAAAATTTTTAATTCCGGTTTTTGACGCATTTACACGTTTTAGTGGTCGAAGATTCCAAATAACATGTTCTTCAAATTGTGAGTCTATGACTCTGTCTGACTGTCTGTACCATAAATTTTGTAGGAGCTGTAATTGGAAAACTAATGCACGAAATTTGATGCGGCATTCTTTTTTTTAAATATTTAACATCATGTTTTATTATGTTTCTAAAAGTTTCAAATAAGGGTAATATGTAATTAGCAGATAAAACGTTAAAAAAAGCTGAGCTTTTTAAAAAAAATTCAAGCGTCCCCTTACTCTACCCCCCCCCATCCTACATTTTAGGTGTCATGCTTTATTTAAGCTTTTTCTTATTTTTAAAAGGGGTCGGATATTTAGTGTTTTAATATGAAAAATTTCGAGTGAAGTGATGTGTGGAAAAACCAATGTCTGTTACGAATTAAAAGTCTTTTCATAAAACCAAAAGTTTTTATCCGATTGAAAAAGTAATCCGTAATTCCTTTATTTTTAACCTCTGAACCCCCCAAATTAATCAGGTAAACGCCTTATCAGAAGGAACCTACATAAAAAATTTGAAACAAATCGGTAAATTTTCCGTGAAAAACCTATTTACATAAATTAAGGGGGTTACCCCCCATTCCTCTTTTCTTTATACGTAAACAATGAACACCCACAACTAATCATTGAGATGCCTCATCAAAATGATCTTATATCTAAAATTTTAATAAAATCTGATACTTTTGCATGAAAAACTGACTTATCTAAGTTAAGGAGGGGAGGGGTGCAGATTAGCATTTTGTTCCCCTCGCCTTATTCTTATCCAATGAACTCCTGAATCTAATCAGGGAAGTTCGTTATCAGGATAAATCTATTTCCAAAATTTGAAGCAAATCGGCTATTTCTATCAGGAATTACTGCATTACGTACGTACATACGTACATACATATGTACATGGTTACATACACACTAACAGAATATGCGAGCACATTAGCTCTCAGGCTTTTATAGTCTGTAAGATAAAATCGCATCAAATTGCATCGGCCTAGGATAAATTAGATCAAAAATAGAAAGTTGGCGCCGTGGCGTTCTTTAAATTCAATAAAATCACGCCAAATTGAATTGGCCTAGGACAATCTAGATCGGCCTAGGATAAACTAGTTCAAACCAATGAATAGCAGGCTAAACTAGTTTATCCTAATGACCGTTCGGCCAAACTAGTTTGGCCTAGGAAAATCTAGCCTATCCGATGGGCGTTCGGATAGACTAGTTTGGCCTAGGAAAAACTAGTTTATCCGATGGGCGTTAGGATAGTCTAGTTTGGCCTAGGAAAAACTAGTTTATCCGATGGGCGTTAGGATAGACTAGTCTGGCCTAGGTCAATCTAGTTTGGCCTAAAATCGGGTTTGGCCTGTAACATATCTATATGTATCGGGTACTTGTTGCGAAAAAAATGAACCTTCGACTCCATTTGGCTAATCAGCACATTTCTTTGCGAAATAAAAAAATATTTAAATTTGAAGATTGTCTGTTAGTGCTTCTGTGCTTAATTCTCAATGAATTTAAACTCAAACGAAGGAATAGTTTGTTACGTTTTACAGTAACCGTATATTTAGATATATGTGTTCAGCAGCTATTCAATTTTGCGCGGCTGCAACATGGATACATATCAAGGGACGTAAAGGGAAGTAATTTGATTATCCTTTCGCCCAATCTCCCCAAACTATTTAAATCGCTAAACAATTCTTAAATTATACAAATTGACACACACGCACACACACACACACACACACACATATATATATATATATATATATATATATATATATTTAATTTCAAACAACGAAATAATAAATAAATTTGTAAACGTAAATAAAACTGCAAAAAAAGTCGAGTTAAAAATCACATGATGACGCAAGAAGCAGGCGTAAAATGTTTAATGTCAAGTGAATGTAAAATTTAGGATCAGCCATTAATAGCATTGAATATTACAGCTTGACGATAGTTTTTTGGTCGATGGTTTAATCAAATAGCATTGTTTTAAATTTGTTTTAAATTAACTTGCTAATTTGTTTTAAAGTAACGATCGTAAAACTTTAATATATCTACGCATATAAAGTTATCTGACTAATAATATATATATATACATTCTAGTCCTGCTGTTCTGTTCGGGTCTATTTGACCCGAAAATTTTATTGTTCACTTATAAAAAAATTAGCGCAGAGATATTTCCATGAAACTTTTTGACTTTATCCATTAGTAATTTAACTATATATTCCTAGAAGTATTTACGTTTATTTATATTTCCAAGAGATATTTTTTAACTTAGTCCTAATGTACTGTTCGGGTCATATTGACCCGAGTTAAAAAATAATTTTATCCTGCACTTTTAATTTTGTTTGGAATCATTCAATAAAAATAATTACTGCAACGTATCTATTTCGAAATATTTTTCGTTGGCGTTAGATCACGTGACAGGAGAGCAAAGTCAAATGTTAATATCATTGGCGGAAGGAAAGAAAATGCACCTGTTAGTAGCGTTTCTTTTTTCTTGCTGTATTTCAATTTCTAATAATCTGAAGAACAGTTGTATCTCTGAGTATTAGTGAAAAAATGGCGAATCGTAGAAATTTGAGCGACGATGATGTTGCTAAATTAATGGAAGTCTCTGACAGCGAAGAGGAAAATACGTCTAAGTATGAAAATCATACAAGTGAGGAAATTGAAAGTGAAAGTTCTGACAACGATTTTGATAGTGATATTCAAAAGACGCATGCACAATATACAGAGTATTCAGTCTAAGAATCGTGAAATAGTATGGAAATTGAATCCCCTTCTTCATTCTGGTCGATTAACGTCTGCTAATATTATAAAAACTACTCCAGGTGTCACAAGATATGCAACGACAAGGATAACTGACATAAAAAGCGCATTTGCGATGGTATTCAATTCTACAATCGAGAACAAAATCATAAAAATGACTAATATATAAGAAAGAAAAGTGTATGAAAAAGAGTGGAAAGATATTAGTACTGAAACTTTTCAAGCATACATCGGATTATTATTATTAGCTGGTGTGTACAAATCATATGGAGAATCAAGAAAAAGTTTGTGGAATCAAGAAACAGGCAGAAATATATTTCGTGCTACAATGTCCCTCGAAACCTTTCATATGATATTGATAGTTATTCGTTTTGACAATACATCTACCAGGCAAGAAAGAAGGTCTGTAGATAAATTAGCTACTGTTCGAGATATTTGGGAAAAGTGAATAGAAATTCAACTTAAATTGTATAATCCAAGTGAAAATGTTACTGTAGATGAACTATTAGTAGGATTTCATGGACGATGCCCTTTCAAACAATACAGGGTGATTCATAAAAGACGGGCAGAACTTTAAGGGGTTATAGTACACTTAAAGACAAATAATATTAAATAGGAGACTAAGGGTCCCAGACGTATTCCCAAGGAGATAGGGGGCATTAAAATTTAGGGTCCGAAATTTCAAATGATTATAAAAAATGGAAAAATTGGTCGATTCGTTTGCGGTTTTTGCAAAAAAATTTCTTTATGCCAGTATTTTCTTGAAATAAAATTTTAAAGTTCAATTTCAAAAAATGCCGATAGGGGGCGCTTTATACTTTGGAGTAACAAACAACTATTTTTTAACGTTATTTTTTGTATTTCTTTAAATGATTTCGAAAGCTTAGACTTAAACTTAAATTTTGATCTAAAAATCTGAGTCCTAACGAGTAGTTAAGTAGCGTAAACTGAAATTTGAAATTTGAAACCCTTCTCCCCCCAGAACAAAAATCAGTTATTCCCGGTCTTTGTGTCGGAGATTAGGCTCTAACTACTGCCGCGTTTTGCTAAAATTATTCTTTATGTCAGTATTTTCTTGAAAATAAATTTTAAAGAAAAGTTTCAAAAAATTCCGATAGAGGGCGCTTTAGACTTTGGAGTAACGAACAACTATTTTATACCGTTATTTTTTGTGTCTCATTAAATGCTTTCTAAAGCTTAGACTTAAACTTAAATTTTCAGCTCAAAATCTAAATCGCTGAGCGTGGTTCAGTAGCCAGGGGAGGGGGTTCAAATTTCAACTTCTGAACATAGTTCAGTTTGCACTACTTAACCATGCCCAACAATTCTGTGCTGTGATACGAGGCAAAAATACAACTTTCGTCAAGGACTGCATAGTCGGAATTCACTCATAAAGGCACTGGCACAGTTGAAAACGTCGCTCATGCAAACGTTAAAGCTCCATTACTGACGCTAGTCACCGGGTGAAGAAGGAGACAGAAAGTATGCAAATGTCAAATGGGGAAGAAGAAGAACACGTATACAAAATTTCGACACGATTCAGGCATAAAAACCACTGAACGGTGAGTCAAGTGTAAGTCGCTGTAGTAATGAATCGGAAGATGGTGCCCTTCACGAATAAGGAAAAGGCTGAGATGCATTTAATTTACGGAGCGGCAGATGGAAATGGTGCAGAGGCACAACGAATGTACGGAGAGCGATTTCCCAACAGGCGGTTGCCTAACCGCAAAACTTTCGAGCGCTTGCACAGACAGTTGTGTGAGACGGGATCATTTCTCGCTTCCCGGTCGAATGCAGGTCGTGCAAAAAAGGACGAAGCAGTAGTTGTTGTAGAAGCCATTCTGGATGTAGTAGCGGCGCAGGCAAGTACAAGTACACGAACAGTGGCTAGGCAGGTGGATACCTCACAGTCCATGACTTGGAGGGTACTGAAGGATGAACATTTGCTCCCGTTTCATGTGCAACGAGTTCAGAAACTGTCTCCAGGGGATTATCCAAATCGTATTGAATTCGCCCGCTGGTTTCTGCAGCAGAACGCGCTAAATCCACATTTTGGACGAACTGTGCTTTTCACCGATGAATGTACCTTCACACGTGAAGGTACATTTAACACACACAATGCACTTGTATGGGCGGATGTCAATCCACATGCTACGTATCCACATGCTCATCAGAGACGCTTTTCCATCAATGTTTGGGCAGGAATCCTCGGGGACCACCTAATCGGACCGTACCTTCTTCCTGAACGCCTCAACGGTAAAACATACCTCACACTTCTGCAACATGTGCTGCCAGACCTGTTAAACGTTGTTCCTCCACGCATCCGGCGGGTCATGTGGTTCCAGCACGATGGAGCGCCAGCCCATTACGTACGAGACGTCCGCAACTATCTGGACATCACATTTCCGAACAGATGGATTGGTCGAGGTGGTCCTGTTGCTTGGCCTGCTCGTTCGCCAGATCTTTCACCCCTCGATTTCTTTTTTTGGGGACAATTGAAGGCTCTTATGTATGAGACACCCATTGAATCCCCCGAGGAACTGGTCGCCAGACTTTTCGCCGCTGTAGGGGAAGTGCTCGAAAAGCCTGATGTTTTCGCGAATGTTCGCCGTTCCATTCTTCGCCGTTGTTCTGCGTGCATAACCTCTGGTGGTCACAATTTTGAACATTTATTGTAATTACATGTTAATAAATATGCTTTGGTAACATAATACTAATTTGTGTCTTTTTACCTCGTATCACAGCACACAATGTGTGGACATGGTAAAATGAACTGTGCTCAGGAGTAGAAATTTCAAACCCCTCTCCCCAGAAACTTAACCACGTCTAACGATTCAGATTTTGGGCTGAAAATTTAAGTCTAAGCTTTAGAAAGCATTTAATGAGACACAAAAAATAACGGTATAAAATAGTTGTTCGTTACTCCAAAGTCTAAAGCGCCCTCTATCGGAATTTTTTGAAAATTTTCTTTAAAATTTATTTTCAAGAAAATACTGACATAAAGAATAATTTTAGCAAAACGCGGCAGTAGTTAGAGCCTAATCTACGACACAAAGATCGGGAATAACTGATTTTTGTTCTGGGGGCCCAGCTAGAAAAAGTTTGTAAAAAAAGTGTAACAAAAAGTGCACAAAAAGTGAGCGTATTTGGCACCTCTGCTTATACACAAAAAGTACAAACCGAATTGTGGACAAAAAGTTCATACCTAAATTGTTCACTTTTTATGCAAATCAGAGGTGCCAAATACGCTCACTTTTTGTGCACTTATTTTTTTTTACTTTTTTTGCATACCTAAATTGTTCACTTTTTATGTACAATCAGAGGTGCTAAATACGCTCACTTTTTGTGCACTTATTTTTTTATACTTTCTTTAATACTTAAATTGTACACTTTTTATGTACAATCAGGGCTACCAAATACGCTCAGATTTTGTGCACACTTTTTTGTACACTTCTTTGCATACTGAATATCCCTAAATTGTATACTTTATATGAATAATTAGAGATGCCAAATACGCTGATTTTGGACGCCTTTCTTTTTACATACCAAATAGTCTTACACAGTACACTTTTTATTAAAAATCAGAGGTGCAAAGAAAAAATATACGCAGGGTTTTTTTTCTGCTGAATAATTAAAATCTGCAGAAATTAAACTTATATCTATAAAAATACATATAAATTTTAGATTGTGAACAAAAGCATACATTAAGTAAATAAACCTGCAAATAAAATTGAAATATCATAAAAAATGCTCAGTTAAATAATTATTTCAAATCTACAGGGGAAAAAAAATCGTTTGACAGAAAAATTTGAAAAGACATGACATTGATTTTACTTTAGTTATCGAATGATAATTATGTGTGTGCTTAAAATGAAAAACATAGCCCCCCCCCCAAAAAAAAAAATTGAAATGCAAATAAAAAATTTGTAAAGGATGCTACTATTTGTTTAGCATTAGATTTTAAGAGTTGTCACATAAATAGTTGTAGGCTCATCGGGATAATTCCAAAAAATGATTGCCAGATCATCCTACAGCCGCAGATAGATCTAGGTTTCGAAGGTAACTACTAATTTTATCAACAAAAACTAAATCAAGATTAGGCATAATCCTAGTTTAACAATTTTATCTAGTCATTTTCTATGAGTTTTTATTTTTCAATAAAAGTTGGTTTTATTGGAATCATGTTAATTTTTTTTCAACTTCATTATAAGCGTAAAACCCTTATTGTAAACATCCCTTCAAACTTTCAAGCACTTTTTATTTTCCACACTCACATATAAGCCCCCCCCCCCCATCAGATACATAATTCACAATGCAACAATAAAATTAATAAGACCAAACAGCAAGCATAAATTTATTGGTGCAACTGTTATGAAACTGTGACAGAAAGCTGAGCGTCGTGCACTACAAATTTCCTTTCATTCCAATTTTTTTTTTTTCAAAATCTTATAACATGTGCATATAATTGCAAGTAAAGATTGGGTGACACCCGGGACGGATTGCCTCATCTGTCCCCCACTATCTACGCCACTGCTAATACTCTCTACTATCATGATTGCTTAGCTTATATGGTGAACAAGGGTAAATCTCGATGAAACTATGACAGAAAGCTGAGCAAAATTTTTATAATAGCATGAATTAATAATAAAAAAATAAATACATATCTGAAATAAATCCACAAAAAAGAGGCTTTATTCATATAAGCTAAAATATTATAAATTGTAAAATTAACTCTGATGCGTCGTGCACTACAAATTTCCTTTCATTCCATTTTTTTTTTCAAAATATTATAACATGTGCATATAATTGCAAGTAAAGATTGGGTGTCACCCCTTAGAGGGTGACACCCGGGACGGATTGCCCCATCTGTCCCCCACTAGCTACGCCACTGCTAATGCTCTCTACTATCATGATTGCTTAGCTTATATGGTGAACGAGGGTAAATCTCGATTAATCTGTTTCGAGGGTAACTAATGGTCACCCACCTTACATCATAACAGTATGCTTAAACAAAAATTAAAAAATATTCTTAGCAATCCATAAGCATTGTAGTTTAATACACAAAATAAAAAAAACCCTCCATCTCTACTGGAAATTAATAACAAAAATACATTGTAAACTGCTACAAAATCATCTTCAGAAAAGATTGTTTGTGAAAATCACATTTTACTAAAATCCAAATAGTACAACATTTGAGGTTTTTTTTTTTTTTTTTTTTTTTTTTTTTTTTTTTTTGTAAATGTTATTTTATAAATGTATATAGTATAAGCTTTTAAATTATATTAAATATACTTCTATAGTTTTGTATACTGGTTATACAACCAGTGATGTAGTCATAAAAAAATCAGAAATTATATGCTCCAGGCAGAAAGTATACATTCAAAGTTGGCGGTATACCCTAGATAAAATATGCCATTAGCTTTTATGAGAAACAGAGAGTAAACAGTGTTTCTTAAAAAAATCCAGAAAATATACAGTGTATACTTCCATACACCTTCCACAGCATGCCTATATACAACTAAATTGACTTATATTTCAGTTTGCAAGGCTAATTCGGAATGAATGATATTTCATAAAATTTATGGATTTTTTTTTTACTTAATAAAGCCAAAAATGAACTATAGATACTACTTACATGTATTTAAATTTATTTTACATATTTATGAATGTATATGTAATATAAATATATATATATATATACACACTAGGCTCCCTCAAATCCACACAACGTAGGACATTTTAGAATTTTGTGAATTTCTGGTCGTTGCTTTGTTTACTTTTTTAAAAGTAATTTTAATTGAATTAATAATGCATTCAAAACTATAATGAATACTTACAATATTATAAAATATTAAAATAAGTAATAACCTAAAATTATAAAGAATTAGACAATTTTTAAAATGATTAAAATATTAAAAGCAAAGGTACAGTTAACAATCAATAATGTATGATTAAATATTCATTTATAATGATGAAATATATTTTTCGTAAATTATTCAATGAAACTTGCTTCATAAAGGTACATTACTAATTCTCAACAAAACGGTAAAATAAAGAAGTTGTATTTCAGGTTTAGTCAGACTTAATAACCAAAAAAAGCTTGATTAATACATAAATATATTTGATAAGGAGATTGTGATTACCAAAGATATCAGCAATTCAGAAATAAATTTATTCTTCCATCATGAAAAAACAAACTCATCAAAATTAACAAAAATTACGAATTAAAAAATATATGAAATTGACATAAAACTAAAATAGTCAAACTTTGTTCCTATATCTGAAGTGAATGTTTCATTGTTTACATCACAAAATTATGTTTGGATTTTAGGGAGTCTACTGTATATCTAAAGTATTTATTATTATAACCAATAAAAACAATTCCTGGTGTAATTAAAAGTACTTCAACTAAAACCTTACCTATAACAACACCCTAATTAAATAATATTGTTTTAATGTTCATAAAAAATTCTTTAAATATGTATTTTGGTAAAAATCCAAAACTGATTATATTATATGTTTCATATCAAAACAATCTTTCAAGCTATTTTTAAACTGGGTAGAAAGCATTAAGCAATGGTGATCATAATCACTACATAATTGTACTCAATGCTAATAAATAAAATTTTATTGTACACACTTGTAACTAAAATTATGCAATAATATAAAAAGTTATATATTTTTACTGAGTACTTAGCTATAAACTAAAGAAAAATTCAAATGATAAACAATTATTTTATCTTTATTTCACAGAGAAAAATAAACTGTATATGTACCAACAATAAATGGTTTTATTTAATTAAGGATATGCCAGTAAAAAGTAAATGGTTAAAATAAAATATAATAAAAAGTAATAGGCAATTAGAATGTGTAGAGAAAGTTCCTAGAAAAAAGAGCTGGAAATTTTTGCTAGAAAATTAAGATATAGATGAAAACAAAAATAAAATATATTTATCAAATGAAAATCAAATTTTGAATTGCTTAAAAGGCGCAAATGCCAACCTAGTGAAAAAGATTCCATGCCGGGAATCGAACCCGGGTCATCAGTATAGCGCACTGACGTTCTATCGACTAAACCACATGGAACGACACTCAGCACGGAACTTATCACTAATACATGTTGGCAAGGCTACAAACGTAGCACAAGATGGAATATAATCCGCGAGCCACCGATCTGGGGCAATCACGAAACTCAAATCTATCCAGCATTGATTGAATATATTAATGCGTGGAAATTTTTCCCAGAGAGAAAATTTGCCTTGAATATAACTTATCAAATGAAAATCAAATTTTGAATTGCTTAAAAGGCGCAAATGCCAACCTAGTGAAAAAGATTCCATGCCGGGAATCGAACCCGGGTCATCAGTATAGCGCACTGACGTTCTATCGACTAAACCACATGGAACGACACTCAGCAAGGAACTTATCACTAATACATGTTGGCAAGGCTACAAACGTAGCACAAGATGGAATATAATCCGCGAGCCACCGATCTGGGGCAATCACGAAACTCAAATCTATCCAGCATTGATTGAATATATTAATGCGTGGAAATTTTTCCCAGAGAGAAAATTTGCCTTGAATATAACTTATCAAATGAAAATCAAATTTTGAATTGCTTAAAAGGCGCAAATGCCAACCTAGTGAAAATTGGCATTTGCGCCTTTTAAGCAATTCAAAATTTGATTTCCATTTGATAAGTTATATTCAAGGCGAATTTTCTCTCTGGGAAAAATTTCCACGCATTAATATATTCAATCAATGCTGGATAGATTTGAGTTTCGTGATTGCCCCAGATCGGTGGCTCGCGGATTATATTCTATCTTGTGCTACGTTTGTAGCCTTGCCAACATGTACTAGTGATAAGTTCCTTGCTGGGTGTCGTTCCATGTGGTTTAGTCGGTAGAACGTCAGTGCGCTATACTGATGACCCTGGTTCGATTCCCGGCATGGAATCTTTTTCACTAGGTTGGCATTTGTGCCTTTTAAGCAATTCAAAATTTGATTTTCATTTGATAAGTTATATTCAAGGCGAATTTTCTCTCTGGGAAAAATTTCCATGCATTAAAATATATTTTTTAGTGTCCTGTGAAACTACAAGGTACAAATCCTTAACGCTATGTGTTGTGTTTTAAGATGTTATAAAAAGTTCTGCAAAGAAACTTGGATATAATTTCAAAACCAATAAAAAAAAAGTAAATTAACTATGCTTATCTCTTTTTAACATTATAAAAAATATACTTTTATGAGGTTTCTACCCTTCATTGAATTTTCAATATTTTGTTTACTCAAAAAAAAAAAAAAAAAAAAAAAAAATTACCTTTTTAACAGCTTAAAATTTTCCGATTTACTTTCAGATTGATGAAACACTTGATGCAATTTTAGTAACTGTGTGATCTTTTTTTTTTCTTCTTAATTAATTAGAACTTGATTTATAAACAATTATTTTCTCAATCTGCGATCATTCGATGAATTTATAGTTTTTTTTTTCCTTTCAATCCTGTGGATTTTTTTTTTCTTGTAATCCTTTAAAGAAATTTGCTGTGGTTTGTACTTGTGTTTTTGTTGTATTTCATCTGTTATGCGCCTTCCCCTCCATAAAAATGTCAACAAACTTTTGTATAATAAAATCCATCGGCTAAAGAGCAAAATCCCGCATTTCTGCAGAAAAGTAACAAGTCTGAAAAATAGCAAAATTTGTCAGACTAGTAAAATCAAGAATTTAGTTGATCAGATACGGAAACATCAGGAATTTTGGCGATCAGGCACAAAAAGAAATTGTAAATTTCATTGTGTGTAATTGTAAATTTCATAATGGTGAAAATTAACATTTTTCACCATAGCTATTGGCCTGCTTTTTCCAACCACTGACCAGTAAACAAAATTATGAACACGCACAATTCATAAAAAATGTGCTTTTTTTTCTAACTATCAACTTTCAATTTACTAATAACTTTTACTTAACATTTAATTGGATAACATAAGTGAGGGCGGGGGGAGATTCTAAGTGGGAAAAAAAAATCTAAAATTCACAACAAATTTTCTGAAAAGGTATACAGGTATGAAAGTGCACTAAAAACATTTTGGAGCAGCAAAAATCACATTTTGTAGCTGTAAAAATTGGATTTTGTAGCAATAAAGGCCACTTTTGGAACAGATTGAAATATTCTAAAGCTACGAGTAATAAACTCATAAAAATTAAAATGATTGCTATCTTGAAAGTATTCTTTACATTTGAAAGAATAATTAGATTAAAATTTTCAACATATTTCAGACATGGGTGCAAGTTTGAGATTTTGCCAAGACTGAAAATATTTTGACCCCCCCCCCCCCCGCATTGAGTGTACATACACTGAGCACATACCTCGTGTTTTTTCCATGACCCTATGACAAAATTAGTTTTTCCCCTGATCTTTCGACAAAAATTTGCGACTTTTCTACAACATTTTGCCGAAATTTGTGATTTTTCAACAAATTTAAACCAAAACTTGTGATTTTCCATTATTTATAGCCGAAATTTGTTATTTTTCTACGGTTTTCAGCCAAAATCTGCAATTTTTCGATGAAATAAAAGTATTTTACATGATCTTTTGATCAAATTCGCTTTTTTTTGCGATCCTTGGACAGAAATCACGTTTTCCCTGTTATCATTTTATGAAAATCGTGGTTTTTTTTTTGTAATCATTACACGGAAATCATGTTTTTTTTTTCACGATCTTTTTAGCAAAACTCGCGTCATTTCCACGATCCTTCGATTACTTTCGCATCTTTATTGCAATCCTTTGGCAAAAATTATACATATTTTGTATTCTTTGACTAGAGAAAGCGTCTTTTTTTCACGATCTTGGGACAGAAATCGCATTTTTCCTGCAATCATTTGATGAAAATCGTGGAATTTGTGATCATTGATGGAAATCACGTCTTTTTTTTTATCCTTTTGCAAAATTCGCATCTTGTCCACAATCCTTTGATTAAATTCACGTCTTTTTTGCGATCCTTTGACAAAAATTGCATCTATTTAGTATTCTTTGACCGGAAATAGCTTCTTTTTCGCAAATCTTTGACGGAAATAACGTCTTTTTCGTAATTCTTCGACAGCAATCAGTGGCGTAGCAAAGGGGGGGGCAAGGGGGGCGTCCACCCCGGGCGCCGAGGCCTAGGGGCGCCAAATTGAGAGAAATTGTTGTATATCTATATTGGGTTGGGGGCGCAAAATTTCTTGCTGGCCCCGGGCGCCAAAAAACATAGCTACGTTACTGACAGCAATTGCTTTTTTTTCTGCAACCTTTTGACAAAAAACTCATCTTTTTTGCAATCCTACGACAGAGACTGCATCTATTTCGTATTCTTTGACCGAGATGATGTCTTTTCTACGATCTTTTAACAAGAATCATGTTTTCTTCACAAGCTTTTTACGAAAATCAGTGGTTTTTTGCAATCCTTCAACAGGAATCGAGTTTTTTATCTGCAAACACATTTTTTTTTTCAACCCTTTGACAGAAATAGCACTTTTTTCTGCAATCATTTCACAAAAATCATGTTTTTTTCCACAATCCTTTGACGAAAAGCACATGTTTTTTGTGATCCGCTTCCGTCCTCAGAGATTTTTCCGTTTCGTTTCCGCCCTCGGGAATTTTTAAAAGACTGAAAAACTTGCACTTATGATTCCAGATCGTTTAATGAAATTTGCAGTTTTACGCAACCTTTTTTTTTTTTACTAAATTCACACTTTTTCATATTTTGATGAGATTTAAGGGGGGGGGGAGATGACCTTTTGATGAAATTTTTGAGATCCTTTGAGAAAATCTGGCATATTTTTTGCGATCTTTGATGAAACTCGCACACTTGAGATTTTTTGGCGAGGTCTGCAAATTTTACGATCTTGATGAAATTTTCATAATCTTTTATAGAAATTAGCATTTTTTCAAGATTTTTTGACCGTATTTTGTTTGTCTTTTGACAAAATTCACATGCTTTTCACAATCTTTTGAAGAAATTTGTGGGTTTTTTCGTGATCTTTCACCAAAATGATTATTTTTTCATGATATTTTATCTGTGTTTGGTACTTTTTTCTGATCAAATTAGCATTCCTTTAGCGAAATTTTTGTTTTTCTCGCGATTCTTTGGTGAAATTTGAGTGTTTTCTGCGATATTTCGATAAAATTTGCATGCTTTACTCAATTTTTGATAAAATTTGAGTGTTTTTCGCAATCTTTTGATAATTTTTTTCGTTTTTGCGATCTATTGACGAAATTAGAGTGTTTTTAGCGATATTTCGATAAAATTTGCACGTTTTTAACAATCTTGTGCCAAAATTTGTGTTTTATTTGAGAACTTTAAACCGAAACGCATTTTTTTTGCGACTCATAGACCTTGTTTTCTCTGTTTTTTGATGAAATTTGCACTTTTTTTTACGATCTATTAAAGAAATGTGAGTGTTTTTGCATTTCTTTTTAAGAAATTTACGTGTTTTTCACGATCTTATGAAGAAAATTGCGTATTCCTTGCCATCTTTTGACTAAATTCATGTACTTCTTGCGATATTTGCAATTTTCTCAGTATCTTTTAACAAAATTTGCGTATTATCTTGTGATTATTTGACGAAATTTACATACTTTTCGCAATGCTTTGTCGAAATCTGAATGTTTTTCGCTATCTTTAGACAAAACTGTTGTGTTTCCCGAAATCTTTTGGCAAAGTTTGCGGTGTTTCATGATCTTTTGATAAAATTTGTGATTTTTTTCATGAAATTTACTTTTTTTCATGATTGTTTACCCTTGTTTATACGATATTTGTGATTCTTTGACAGAATGTGCCTGCTTTTTCGCTATATTTTGACAAGATTTGAAGGTTTTTGAGACCTTTTCATGAAATTAGTGAAATTTTCACTAGTTTTTAATGAATTTAGCATTGTTTTCAAGATTTTTTATCTATGTTTTGTTCAGTTTTTTAGAAAGTTAGTTATCTTTTGACAAAATACAAGCTTTTTTTCCATGATCTTTCGCCAAAATTTGCCTTTTTTTTTTACGACCTTTTGTTGAAATTTGATGGTCCTTTACTGCTACCTTTTAATGAAATTAGCGATTTTTAGGCAAAATTCACAGGCTTTTCACAATCTTTTGAAAAAATTTGCGAGTTTTTTTGCAATCTTTCACCAAAATGAGTGTTTTTTCATGATATTTTAACTGTGTTTGGTACATTTTACTGATGAAATTAGCATTCCTTTAGCGAAATTCTTGTTTTTCTCGCAATTCTTTGGTGAAATTCGAGTGTTTTCCGAGATATTTCGATACAATTTGCATGCTTTACTCAATTTTTCAATAAAATTTGCATGCTTTTAGCAATCTTTTGATAATTTTTTTCGTTTTTGCAATCTATTGATGAAATTAGAGTGTTTTTAGCGATCTTTCGATAAAATTTGCATGTTTTTAACGATCTTGGGACAAAATTTGTGCTTTATTTGAGAACTTTAAACTTAATCTCATTTTTCGTGCGACTCATAGACCTTGTTTTTTGACGAAATTTGCACTTTTTTTTACAATCTTTTAAAGAAATGTGAGTGTTTTTGCATTTATTTTTAAATAATTTATGTGTTTTTCACGATTTTCTGAAGAAAATTGCATATTTCTTGCAATCTTTTGACTAAATTCACGTATTTCTTGCGATATTTGCAAATTTCTCAGTATCTTTTAACAAAATTTGCGTATTATCGTGAGATTATTCGAAGAAATTTGCATACTTTTCGCAATGCTTTGTAGAAATCTGAATGTTTTTTGCTATGTTTAGACGAAACTGTCGTGTTTCCCAAAACCTTTTGACAAAGTTTGCGGTGTTTCATGATCTTTTGATAAAATTTGCGATTTTTTGACAGAATTTGCCTGCTTTTTTGCAATCTTTTGACAAGATCTGAAGGTTTTTGAGACGTTTTTATGAAATTGGCGAGATTTTCACTAGTTTTAATGAATTTAGTGTTGTTTTCAAGATTTTTTTTAATCATGTTTTGTTTGGTTTTTTACAAAGTTATCCCTTGACAAAATCCAAGAATTTTTTTCCATGGTTTTTAATCTTTTTTTTTCTTTTTTTTTTTACGACGCTTTGATGAAAATTGATGATCCTTTACCACTACTTTTTAATGAAATTAGTGTTTCTTTATGAACTTTTAACCATGTTTTGATGAAATTAGCGACTTTCAGGCAAAGTTCACGCTTTTCTCACTATCCATTGACAAAATTCGCATATTTTTTCATTATCTTTTGACCATGTTTTGTCAATTTTCAGATGAAATTAGTGATTTTTTGACAAAATTTACATTTTTTTGCAATCATTCCGCAAAAATTGATAATTTTGTCGACCAGACTCGAAAAATCATAAATTTCATCGATCGGCTTTGTAAAAATCACGCATTTGTCAATCCATTTCGTAAAAATCTTATTTTTGTTGTCAAACAAGAAAAAATCGATAATTTTGTTGATCAGCTGTGGAAAAATTGCGAATTTTACAGATTGTGTGAAAAAAATTGCAAATTTCGTCAATTGGCTTTGTAAAAGCCACGATTTTGTCCATAGCTTTGTAAAACTTGTGATTTTCATCAATCGGTTTCATAAAAATCAAATTTTATTGATTAGATGCAGAAAAATTGTGAATTTTGGCAACTGTCTTAATAAAAATCACGAATTTTGCTTATAGGTGCAGAAAAAATGCGAATTTTTTCAATCGGCTTTGTAAAAATCAATAATTTTTGTCAACTAGACTCGAAAAATCATAAATTTCATCAATCGGTTTCGTAAAAATTGCGCATTTTGTTGCTTCATTTCGTAAAAATCTTATTTTTGTTGCCAAACAAGAAAAAATCGATAATTTTGTTGATCAGCGATTTTTGTGCTGTAGAAAATTGATAATTTTCCACAGCACAAAATCACCACCCCCTCTAGAGATATCTCCAAATCACCCCCCGCCCTAGAGATATCTTACGATAGCCCCTCCCCCACCTAAAATGATAAAGTTACATTTGCAGAGACCTTTTCCATCTTTTAGAGTTCTTTGAAGAAGAAATGCAACGATTATTTGGCCGAAGCCGAATATCAAATCTATCATTCGACCTGGGCCGAAAAATATTGAAAGGAATGTTTTTTAAAATAGAACTTACTTTTTAATTTCACTATTTGTATTTTTCATGCATAATAAAAAGTTTATTTGAAATTGACATTCTCCTCCCCCACCCCTTATAACTTTCATACCCTGAATAGTTTTTATCTACCTATTTTTGAGCGCAATTCAGAAAATCATGATAAAAAATTTTTATACTGTATCTAGTGTTCACTCTAGAAAGAAAAAAGGCATGGTGCTATTCACTAAAAAGGACAAACTGCAGCGGAAAAAGGTGCTTTTGCAAAAAAAAAAAAAATTGTTATTGTCTTTAAAAAGGGAAAAAGAAAAAAAAAGGAAAATACGATAAATCAAGCAACATTAATTTCAAATGACTTTATGATATAAAAATGAAAAAATACAATTAAAACACGATTGAATAGTTTTATGTTCTTTTTCCAAAAGAAATGAGAACATTTTATCATTTTTGGGCACACACACATTTAAAAATACTATGGAATAAAGAAAATTTTTATTAAAAATCTCTGGGTAAAACTAGTGGTGCATTTTCATACATGTTACCTACCTCAGAAAATAATCGCTCACTAAATAAAGTATATTTCCCAGAGCAGAATGGTATTTTTTTCCCTAACTGTGAAAGGTTAGGAAAGTCTTTTGAATTCTTCGCCTACCATTCTAAAGGATACTCTTTTCTATCTAGTAGTGTCTGGGATAGATATTACTTATTTCTTTTTTCTATATAGGCTTCACTCAGTGACTGACTTAGACATCTTGAGTTGTAATGTAACATTCCTGTAACAGTCATTTTCCTGATAGTTGAACCTCCAACGTAAATTTTCTTCCACAACATTTTCTAAAAGATTCTTAACTTTTATAGGAAATACAGAAATATTCAAAATTTTTAGTATCCAAATAATTGTATATTTTGTTCAATTATGAATGAAAATGACTTCATAAATAAGTCAAAAAGTAAGCGTGTATGAATTCAATTTAAAAAAGTTGAAAAAATTAAGAAAAAAATCTTATTCTGAATGTATTTGTTAAGAAATCGTACAATATTCGGCCGTAGGTATCCAGCAAAAGCATTCGGCCAAGCTTTCAATATTCGGCTGACCGAGTATTCTGCAAAAGGGCCGAATACCGAATAGTGACTGAATATTCGTCCCATATATTTCAGACTAGCCTTCATACTAAAGCAATTAATTTAAACTTTACTTCAATTTGAGTAATAATAAACGACGCAACACGCGGTATGGTTAATTCAAACTTCTTTTCGCCGCTAAAACCTCGCGGTCGGCACAGCATATGTAAACATTAGCTCCTCCAAGTCTGCGAGTTGAGAAGTATTAATGCTTCTGGTTCATGAAGTAGGAAAGATAGCTACAGATGCGAAAATAATAAATAAATTAAAAATTAAACAGGTTTTATCTGATTTTTGAAAGCACAAGTAATTTTCATAATAACTGGAAGATATATCTGATAGGGGAGGAGGACATATTATGCACTTAATAACCGCACTTGTATTTTTAAGCTTAAATCGTAGGAAAAGAGTAGAGTGTGCGCCCGCGCGTGTTGTGTGTGTGTGGGGGGGGGGAGGTCCACTGCTTTTCCCTCGATTTTGAAACTTAACTGATTAAATTTTCTTTTTTGTTAATTTTGAAAAGCTTACTAAAATTTATTCTTTTCGAGAAATTTAAAACAAAAGACAAAGTAAGAACTTTTCTAGGGTTTGAGAGCGTAGGAGAACAATTGCCCTCCCCCCTCTTGCTTTTTAAAATTTGATTAAGTAAAATTTATTTTTCTCCTATTTCGAAATACATTGTCAAATTTATTATTTTCTAGTAACTTAAAAAAAGAAAAACTAAAAATTTTTCGTTTGGGGAAGGGAACATAGGATGACCTTTGCCCCTCCCGATTTTGAAATTTAACTAATTTTTGTTTTACTCCGATTTTGAAAAACACAGCAAAATTTATTCTTTCAAGTAACTATAAAATAATAAAGGAAAGTGTGAAATTTTCTGTTAAGGAAGGGTGGGGGGTTGGTAGGCACATTTTCCCCCTGATTAGATTTTTAAATTTTAATTAATTTAAATTCCTTTTTTTTCAATTTTGAAATGCCTAGAAAAACGTATTTTATTTTAATTAATTTAAAATTAAAAAGAAACTAAGAATTTTTATGGCGGAGAAGCATGAGAGCCGTTACCCCTCCCTCAAATATGATTTAAATATTATTTAGTCCGAAATACATCTAAATTTTATTTTTGAATGATTTTGAAAAATACAGTAAAATTTTATCTTTCCGAGAAATTTAAAATAAAAGAGGAATTAAAATATTTTCCTTAAAGTTAGAAGTTTTAGGAGAAACATTAACCCCTCCCCCCCTAGAGTTTGAATTTTATAATTAATCAAAATTTCTATTTTTCTTATTTAAAAAAAAATATTATTTTCAAGCAATTTAAAATATAAGATCTCCGGAAATTATTCCCGTTAACGAAGAGGGGGTGGGGCGTAGGCTCATTACACCTTCCTGGATTTTAAATTTTAAATAATTAAAATTTGTTTTTCTTCATATTTGATAAACATAGTAAAATGTATTTAATTCGTTTACTTTTAAATTAAAATCGATCTGTTAATTTTCCTTTACTGAAGAAAGGCTCACAATCTCCCGATTTTGAAATTTAACTAACTTATTTTATTTTGCCTTTTTAAGACATAATAGAATTTATTCATTCCGATTAACTTTAAGTTAAATACAACATTAATTTGCTCTGAAAAATTTCCCCTAATTTAGAAAAAGGCACCAGGCATGGAAATAATGATGCCTGTAATGAAAGAATCTAATTTTCGCATTCATAAAAAAATAGTACATAATATTTGCAAAATTGGAATCTTTGATTTGTTTTTTACAAAAAAAAAAAAAAAAAAAAAAAAAAAAAAAAAAAAAGTTGCACAATTTTTGCAAACACAGAATATTTATTTATTTTATGCAAAAAATGTGCACCATTTTTAACAACAAAAAATATGAACTTTTTTGTATACATAAAAAATGTAAATATTTTCCACAAAAAGTATATACTTTTCGGGGTATTCAAAAATAGTCACTTTTTGTGCACAAATTGTGTACAATTTATACTTTTTTGCGAAAAAAGCGCAAACTTTTTCTAGCTGGGGGGAGAAGGGTTTCAAATTTCAAATTTCAGTTTACGCTACTTAACTACTCGTTAGGACTCAGATTTTTAGATCAAAATTTAAGTTTAAATCTAAGCTTTCGAAATCATTTAAAGAAATACAAAAAATAACGTTAAAAAATAGTTGTTTGTTACTCCAAAGTCTAAAGCGCCCCCTATCGGCATTTTTTGAAATTGAACTTTAAAATTTTATTTCAAAAAAAATACTGGCATAAAGAAAATTTTTTGCAAAAACCGCAAACGAATCGACCAATTTTTCCATTTTTTTATAATCATTTGAAATTTCGGACCCTAAACTTTAATGCCCCCTATCTCCTTGGGAATACGTCTGGGACCCTTAGTCTCCTATTTAATATTATTTGTCTTTAAGTGTACTATAACCCCTTAAAGTTCTGCCCGTCTTTTATGAATCACCCTGTATTGTTTGAAAGGGCATCGTCCATGAAATCCTACTAATAGTTCATCTACAGTAACATTTTCACTTGGATTATACAATTTAAGTTGAATTTCTATTCACTTTTCCCAAATATCTCGAACAGTAGCTCGAACAGTATCTTTTATGAATCACCCTGTATATTTCTAGTAAACCCTCCAAGTATGGGATAAAAATATGGACTTTATGTGATAGCAAAACTTCGTATGTACTGAATGCACAATATACTGGAAAAAATCAAGGATCAAAGCCAGAGAAAAGTCAGGGTATGCGGGTAGGGAGTGACCTTACTTATGGGCATTCGGGGCACAATGTTACATGTGATAATTTTTTCACATCCTATAACTTGGGAAAACGTCTTCTAAAACGGAAAATGACTATGCTTGGCACCATTAGAAAAAATAAGCCCGAACTTCCTGAGAAAATGCTAAACAAAGAAGTGCACAGCTCATCATTTTATTTTACAGAAGATAGAACAGTTGTAAACTACATCCCTAAAAAGAACAAAAATGTTATTCTTATGAGCACTTTCCATCATGAAAATGAAGTTAGCGACAGACCTGACAAAAAACCACAAATGATATTAGATTATAATGCAACTAAAAGGGCGGTGGATAGTCTTGATCAACTTTTGAGTACATACACTTGTAAGAGAAAAACAAATCGCTGGCCTATGATAGTATTCTATAATATGCTTGATACATCTGCTTACATTGCATTTATTCTGTGGATCTCAATAAACAGTAAATGGAATGAAAATAAATTAACCAAACGAAGGCTCTTTTTAGAAGAATTGGGGAAATTTCTAATTTTTAAACACATTGAAGTAAGACAGCATCTTCCCAGAAGTGAAGATTCAGTCAAAATTGTAAAGAGAATACGTAGTAAAAGTGCAAACGTACCCTCGGAATCAGATGAGAACACTTCATTGTGTACTAAACGTGCAAGATGCAAGTTCTGCCCGTCAACCAACGACAACAAAACTAATATATTATGCTACAATTGCAAAAAACACACTTGCAAATTTCACGTAAGCTATTTTTGTCCAAATTGTAAATAAAAGTAAGTATTCAAATATTTTTAAGTTATTTTACTCTTGTTTTGTATTATTTGATATATATTTAAGCTTATTTTACTATTTTTTTAATTATTTCTAAAGTAGTTATTTTCATTTACTGCTAGAAAAGGTAATATTCTAAATCGGGTCACATTGACCCGAACACTACATACGTATAGTAAATGCGAACAGAACAGCAGGGTTAAATTTAAGTTAAGCATAATTTAGATAACTATGATAGCTAACTATTTTCGTATGAAGAGCTAAAAAAGTTTTTAGTTATAAAATAGATATCACAAAAAGGATCTCCCCCCCCCCTCAAAAAAAAAACAAAAAAACATTCAAAATTTTATTCTGTTGTCAATTAGTGCCATAAAAATGAAATTGTTATTATTGTTTACGAATGGAAAATTGTTATTTCGATGAATTTTTTCCTTTAAAATTTTAAAGAATATTTTATACATATTTTTTTTAAAGATTTCTAATTGTTAGCTGTTTGAGAACTTTTTTAATATTATTTTATCAAACTTTCAGAAGTAGATTTTCAATAAATATTTATTATCCTTTTCCCAAATAAAGATATCAAATAGGATATATCGCCAAACGATGTTTCAATAGATTGAATTATTGAAAACTTCTTTTGAGCTGCACAAACATAATCCTCTGATATTAAAATATTTTCGGGTTATACTCTTTTTTGCTCATTGAAACTTTATTTCTTTGTATGTTTAATAAAATCAGTAATATTTTTCGTCATTTTTTATTCAATCTGTTTTTATAATTTAATTCCTGGTTGACATAAACGTTTCAATTTTTTAACAAAAAGATAGCATGTATGTGTCGCCAACATGCAAAACCTATGCAATATAAAAAAATATATAAAATAATTATCTTCGTTTTTTTTAAAGTAAATGTAATGATGTAGGAAAATACACTAATAAAAAATCTAAAAAGTACTAAACTTTTTCTAAGAAAGTGGGATTGCTAGAAATATTCATGTAACGGAAACAACAAAAATAAGAGTTACCTATTTTGTTGCATGCAATTTCGCTGTAACCGTTACATGAAAAGTTTTAGAAATCCCAATTTATTAAAAAAAATTGGACATTTCTTTCTAGTTGTTGATGGTGGGAAAATATTTTTTTTTTCAAATACACATTTAAATTTTATTTGAATACTATATATATATAGAAAATGATCACGTATTTTAAAATACCTAGTAAAAAGTAACATTTGTATAATATATTACATTTTCTATGTTTTCATATTACGTCTTGAGAAAGCGAAATTAAATTTCATTTCAATTTGCTAACGACTCACATTTATGTTATATAATTTTTGTTTCTAAAGATTCAACTTGAAATAACATCGAAAATATAATTTATAAAATAAAAACATTAATTCATACCCTTCATAAAGATTTCGAAAGTCATATGATATGTACTTTAAAAGACACAAAATTAAAATATTACAAATTTAATGAGATGTTACTCCCGTACTCGGAGTAATTTTCTGAGCATATATGACAGCCAACCCAAATGACTTATTTTAAATTAAACATTTCTTTACAAAAATTTATTTAATGAATCTTTAAGAATTCTCTTAATAAATACATTTTTTGATATACATAAAAACGTAAAACAACTCTAGAAAAAATAAAATAACTTGTAAAAGATTTATTAAAATATGACCTTAAGCGGAATTGCATGAAAAGAACGTATAATGAGATTTTTAATTTAGTTTAATATCATAGTTTAATACCATGAAGAAAATGAATTCATCTTCTTCATTTTAAATATGAAGAAGTTTAGAGTCGTGAAATGAAAATGTTTAATATCTCCTATTTCAAAAAGATTTTAAGAAATTTTGAAAAGAAAGATTTTTCAAAGAATATATGTTTTTTATAGTTATTATTTTAAAATTTGTAGCAGAGTTACGAAATTATTTTATTCTTGGATTTCTTCAAAATATTTCTTGAAACATTACACAAATATTTATAAGTTCTTAAATTAAAAAGTAAAATTTCCCTGTATATTAAAACATATATAAATACATGAAACCCCTCATAATTACAAGCATTATAAGAGCGAGTGAATCTTAACTAATTAACTGCTGTTACTTTATTGTTACTACGGGTAATTTATACAGGCATTGTATCAAACTAAAACATTTATGTTACCGAGTTGTGCTTTGAAACATGTGGAAGCATTTTTTAAAAGCGTTTCATAAGATAAAGGACCTCGTGTGTTTTCTCTTTCTATGATTATTATTATTTTTATTTATTTATTGTGTATTATATAAATGTCTGCTAAAAAACTTATTTATATTTTTAAAAAAGCACCATCTACACCATTTTTTTTTCAAATAAATATTGATTTTGAAACTGATCGGTCTATTTATATTAAATAGGTTATTAGAAAACTGTTCTGTCCGTTCGTTTGTTTATATTCAAAATTGAAATTTTAGAAAATATGAGAATTAGTTTAAAAAAATGTTTCTGTGTGTATAATTCAAACAGAAATATATGCGTTGAAATTGGACCAAAGAAATAAAAATAATGCTTTTTAACACTGTATTATATTATTTTCTAATCAGATGGAAATCAATGCTGGGTAAATAAAGAATAATATTTAGTAATTTAGCAAAAAGTATCCAAACAAACTTTTTTGAGTAAAAAAGGACTAAGTTGTCATCATTGTATCCCACTTTCAAAACATTAACATCTGAAATTCTCTCAAGTTAATACCTCTGCTAATATTTTCATTTAATTTTTTTTCCGACTTAGCCGTTAGCACATTCCAGACATTCTCTATATTATTCTGTATCATAATGTATGGAGCAATCCTGTAAACACAAAAGTACTTTATAAAAAAAACGTTAAGAAAAAAAAATACACTGTAAAAAATATTTTTATGACCTTACACCAAAAGTAGAGCTACAAAACACAACCAGTAAGTTGGTGTAATAAACCACATTATTATTTTCAATTATTATTAATTTCAAGTCAGTGGAATTCATGACAACGATAAAAATGTGAGACGATTTTTGCTTTTCTAAAATAAAATTGTTACAGAAGATTGAATATGTGTAAGTAATATTTTATTTCTTTTTGAAAAAACATAATCTTATCAAAATATTATGCTCATTTTTGAAGAAAAAAGAGGCAAAGATGTTTTATTTAATATATTTTATTTCAATAATGAGGATTATTTATGTGTGAAATGAAAGATAATTGTAATTTCTATTTAAAAATGGAGAGAAAAGAAATTAACCGTTCGAAGGCTATGCAGCGCTATCCAAGTCCTATCAAGCTAAGCGGCGCTGAGAGAGCTGCAAAATATTTGCTCACGCAAAGAGATACAGGCTTGTACTGAAATGTCAGCGCGATAGTGCCGGTTATTTTGTTTGAACGTAAAATGTGGAAGCGGGCTAGCACTTCATAGACTTCAAACAGTTAAATAATCCCAATAGCTTTTCCCCTTTTTGCTCGCAAAAAGAAGGAATTTTGTTACCATCATTAGAGAATGTTATTTAAATTAGGAAAAAAAATAATATCTCAAAAACTAAAAACAATTTCATAATTCTACAACAATTTTTGAAATCCGCGTATTTTTGTGGAAAATTGGTATTAATTTTCTTGTCAAACGTTCACTATTTTAGGAAGAATGGCTGTTAAACACAATCATTCATTTAATCAGTTGTTTCACAAAATTGTTTCAAAAATTCATTTTTTAAATTCGTTTCATTAGGATTATATATATATATATATGGTACATATATATTTACTTAGTGCAATGATATTATTACTGAAGAAGCAAATAAATCAAAATGTACCCTTTGTCAAATATTTGAAAGACATTGTTTAAATGAAATCTTCTTCAAAGGGATAAAAGCTTTTCCATTTATTATATTTTCTGTTTTATCTGAAATGTTTATTAGATAAGCATTGCAATCTCATAATCTTGTTATAGATCAATCTGTGAGTATTTTTCTACATGTTTATGTTAGTAATCATAGGGGTATATTTGTTGATTCAAGAAATTGTGTTTTAAGACATAACGTTTATAACATAAAGCATATATATGAATGTACGTATGTATACATAAATTTGAGATACTTACAAAGAGGTGTTCGTTATTTAAAAATGTATATTTGTATCTATTGTTTATCTATCTATCTATCAATCTATCTATATGTATGTACCGGGAGTCCCAAAAATGACTGATGGATTTCAAAATTCAATAACTTGTAAACGGTGGCAGCTTTTTTTTTTTTTTTTTTTTTTTTTTTTTTTTTTTTTTTTTGCAGGAGGGTTATGCATAATGTCAAGAGTTTTTTTTACCGTAATTTTTTATTTTAGTTCGAATTTCAAACAATAGCTGGCGCTGACGGCGATTGAAGGCCAGGTGATCAGTGCTGAGTGAAGCGCCGATGTGGCCTTCAATCGCCGTCAGCGCCACCTATTGTTTGATATAAGAACTAAAATAAAAAATGACGGTAAAAAAACCCTGACATTATACATAACCCTCCTGCAAATTTTTTTAAATAGCTGTCACCGTTTGCAAGTTATTGAATTTTAAAATCCATCAGTCATTTTTGGGACATCCGGTGCACTGTAAAAAAAAAGGTCGATCTACTAAAAAAACTTTAGTAATCCTTGTAATTACTAAAAAATGTTTAGTAATCTTAGTCGATTACTAGAAAATCTGTAAGAATTACTAGAAAAAAGTTAGCAACGAATAGAGTTAATATAGTTTTATATTTTTAATAGCTATTTCTAAAGCTCACTTGGCGTGGCCTCGATAGCATAGTGGTTATGGTAACGAACTCCAGGCTAAAAGATCCCGGGTTCAATACTGGACAGCGCCAAGTACACCCCGAATGTATGTAGTGTAGGTACTCTATAATAAAAGGGTTACGAATTTCCTGTTGGAGCTGGTCGCAATGTTTGGTGCTGCCATCTATTGCGTTTTTGCCGAAAATCTATCGCTTCAGAAGTCTGGATGCAGCTCGAAGGAAACTCCTGTCCTTCGGACGCACGTAATTGTTATTAAAAATAATTTTTGAGCAATTACTAAAATCTGCTTGGTGGCTCATACTGAAAAAAATTTAATTAGTTATACAAAATATTCTTTTGTTCAGTTTACAAAATAAATGCTTGTTTCACTTGCAAAAAAAAGTTTGTAATGCTTACTAAAAAATTCTGTGGAATACAAATTTACTAAAAAATATTTAGTAACCTCTTGAATTTTTTTTTTACAGTGTATGTATATATATATATATATATATATAGATAGATAGATAGATAGATAGATAGATAGATAGATGTATTTAAAATTATTTTTATCGTTCTGTATATATATACCGATAATTTTTTAAAAAAATCATATATCATAATAACTTACGACTTGATTTTACTTTTTTCTAAATGCTTCCTATTTATTTGAGTTAATGTTTAAAAGCATATACTAATTGCATTTAAGTTTACCCTTTGCGCTGGAGACCTGTTAACGGATGTATTTCACTAGTCACCAATGTTGCCTTATTTAACTATTTATTTATTTATTTAGGAAATATGTCTTAAATTTTAACCACAAAATATAATAATACTTGGATATTTTATTTTTATTTATTTATGGAAATGATTTTGCAAAGCAAAAATAAAAGTTACAACTTTCTGATGAGAAATCGGAGTGTCTAATTCAAACACAAGCCAGATATTACGACATACGTCATTGTCTGAAATGATCAAAATACCATGAGGTACGATACTCACATCATAAAGCTCAAGAGGTTAATCTGATATGTAGACAAGATAACATATAGAATTACAATATTTTTACACGTGATCACCTTATTTTAGTTATAGAAAAATTGCATTTGTATGTGTTATATAAGCAATACCGTAATTTTATATATGATTCCTATGAATATATTCAATATTAAAGGACCCCAAATACCCCCAAAATGTCCATTACATAACAAACATGCATAAATACAGGTTAATACTTCTACATACAAACATCGAAATACAAATGTAGCCTAACTAACCTTTCCCATCAAATGTCGAATGGGTCGAAGTCGATTAAAGCCATTCTCATTCATGTATTCAAACTTTAGATATGCGTATTTGTCATTTCTCTATCTCTAGAAAGAGAGAGAACAAGCGTTTTTATTTAATTTATAAGAAGCCACACTTAGTATTTTGAAAAATTGATTATATTCAATATGGCTGATTCCAAGAAGCCCATTGTAATCTATATCACTTTTAATGTAACCCAATAAATAATTTACAATGGATTTTAGAACACTTTTCTGGACCGTCTTTTTTCGCCTGTAATGCATAATGCACAGCAGTTTAAATAATAAGTTATTGCAATTACGTCGTTTATCTTCTAAGTGATACATAATGTACATCAAAAATTGTTTTCGCAAATTACTTCTATATAATAAATATCTTAGTATATAATTGTACTATATTTTAGTATTTAGTATCTAACTAATGTAATAGTGAATATTTTAGTACATAAATGTAGTATATTTTAGTATTTAGTATCTAAATAATATACTAATGAATATTTTAGCATATAACTGTAGTATATTTTAGTATTTAGTATATAACTAATATAACAGTGAATATCTAATATTATGCCCTCATTTAATATTTTTGAAATAAAGTTCGATATTTCATACTGCACATAGACGAAAACATAGATCCGTCCACCTCAATCTTTATTCGTCCATCTAAATAGGGTATGCTATTTTATATTTCGGTTCGAAAGAAAAAGATTTTTATTCTACTTTTGATATTTATTAAAAGATTTAAATTAAATTGTCAAATATATTGGATAGCAAAGTAAAGTTTCAAATTTTATTATGCCTTAAAACTATCTAACAAAAATTTAGTTTTATGTGAGACATTTATTTTTAAATTCTGAATAAAATGATTCAATATATCTGAATTATAAGTTTTACGGGATATATGAGATGAATATATACTTTTACTTCATATTATTTTACGATGAAAAATCGAAAAAGGTGTTTTAGGAGTTATAAATCATAGAAATTTTATTAGAATATGTGCATATTTTATTTCCACTTAGAAATATCTATACTATAATTTCTTTTCAATTCGAAATTTTATAAAATTCGTATTTTACATATTAAAAAAAATGTGTAGTTCTGTAATTGATAAATTCATTTGCTTATGTATAATATTTTTAATGCCTTTTAATCATGCATTCAAATACTCATCATACTAGGCAGAGAGTTTCATCAAATTTATTTTCATTAAAATTTCCTTTTAGAATTTACTTCGAATTTGTATTCGAAACCTCTATATATTTTATTTTATTTCCATTTAAATTAATTTTCTATCATTCCTAGACGGAAAAATCTATCATTTTGAATTTCTATCATTTCTACACTGTAAAAAAACGGACGATTTAACGGAAGTATTACTGGTAATCTAGACACCAGTACTATTTACTGTTTTTTAACGGAAGAATTTCCGTAAATTCCGTGAAAAACTAAAAAAAAAAACCCCGAATATTTCAGGGAATTTTTCCGTTAAAAAACAGTAAATACTACTGCCGTCTAGATTACCAGTAATACTTCCGTTAAATCGTCCATTTTTTATAGTGTAGAGGTGAATTTTACATCACTTAATTCTGAAACGTTTGAAAATAGTTGTCTGCTTGTCGGAAAATTAGTGATAATTCAGGATTTCACTGAACAGAGCCAATCTTAAGTAAAGATGAACCAGATGGTGAAATGTTTTCGAAGCGCCATACAATTTGCTGTTTAAAGGTTTGCAGAAACTCGGTCGGAGGGCAACAAAACAAAAACGGCAAGAAAACATGCAACAACGATACGCAAGGACCGATAAATAATACGAAAGTTTGCTAGAGATCCTAGTAAAACTTCTCCTGAGCTCGCGTTAGCTCTGTCAGAATATATTGGACAGAACCTAATTGCTCAAACAGCAAGAATAAGTCTGACAAATGCTGAATTAAAAGGGCGAAAAGCCAAGAAGAAGCCTTAACTTTCAGAAAAGAACAAGAAGTATCACATAGAGAAGCCTTGATGACCTACATATTTTGTAGAAAAAGATTGGTCAAATGCTATGTGGTCTGATAAATCTGATATTGAGGTAATTCATTTAACTCTTTTTTATAAAGCAAAATAACAATCATTTATTCCGAGTTGACGTTTGTAATAAAAATGAGGATATTTTAAGATGAATATATATATTTTTTATTTACAGGTATTTGAAATATGCGGCATAACCTTTGTGATGTGACGCAATGGCATCCGGCATGGACGCAATTTATCAACGAGTAATATCATCCACTTTACGTGGGACCAGCTATAATACACGGAGGTGTTACATACACATCTAAAACATCTTTCACAAATGTTGTTATTCAAGAGTGGTATTCCATAATTACAAAAAAAAAAAAAAAAAAATGCAGAAACTATGTACAAAACACACTCCAAAGGATTGCTGTTCTTATAAAAGGCGAAAATGAATCCATTAAATATTGATATTTTTTGTAATTTTATGCTAATATGACAATTTATAAAACAGTAAATTCCTTAAAAACTAAAAATGTATTCAAAGTAAGGGTACCTAATACTTTTTGATCAAGTCTGTATTATAGTTTTTTTTAACAAAGTGCAAAAGTAAGTGCATGGAGTTGTATAAATATCTGTCCGAAATCAAATTTTTCAATCAATTAAAAAATATATGGCCTCTTAATAGACAAAATCAAAACAGGTGGGGGAGTAATGTTGAGAGATTTTGTGAAAACAGAAATGTTTAGGACTCATGACTTTTCTTGGTTATGATTTATACCATATCAGTTTAAAATTATTGTTAATTTTAGGCAAAGGATTAAGAATGTGTTTATGACAATTTATTGATATAATTAAAAATGGAGTCAAAAGGCGCGAAAAATACTTAAAGAAGAAAAAAATATTAAGTTCGTCTACTTATCAGATATCAAATCCAATTATATTTATGATTAGTCTTTTTAATGACATCTAATAATTTTACAGTGAATTGTTGTTAATAGGGCCAATTCTTTCAATAATAATAATAGCAATAATAGTAATAAAAACAAAAATACGAATGGGAGCTTAAAGAAAACAAAATCATAATTTTCCATAAGAATCGTTATTTATCAAGACATTAAGTACACTTAAATTTATTATAAATCATTTTAATGTTATCTACAGCTTTTAAATTGTTAAATTTTCGATAAGAAAAATTCTTACTTCAAAAATGTTGTTGTAGAAGAAAAAAAATCACATACCATTATCTCACAGCTAATGCGTGCATAAAACTTTGAATAAGATTCAGTGGTACTGTATATATGTTTGTATTGTTAAACATGTACATGTCTCAATGAAAAGTCTGTCAGAATAATACAATCTTCCTAATATTATCTATAACTTTTGAAGTAACAGGTTTCTGATATGATAAACTCTACTGTCGATTATATTACGAAAAATGAACTGGCATGGAAAAATAGAAGTAGAAAAAAAAACTATCTTATTAAAAAAATTCTTGAAAAAAAAAATATTATAGAAAAATTATATTAAATACACATCAAAAGCATTGAGATAAAACTGTTAAATTAGGTTTATCTTTAATCTTACATTAGTTTTTTTCATTTTGTCTGAGTAAAATTAGTAGTTAACATCGAAATATACCTGCACTTGTAGGCCAAACAAGCTGGATATATATATATATATATATATATATTAAATGTAGCAATGACATAGTTAAAATTTTAGAATACATTGACAAGACTCCTATTTTTGTCAAATTTCGTATTAAAACTATATAAAAAGTCATCAAGTGAATAATGTTATGCAATTAATTTGCAGCATTAATTTTTTTCTGGTATAGTAACTAATATATTGTTCAGTTTTTAATTTTTGTCAGATGTATTTTCTGTGAACAATGCAAAGAAATTGTTATCTTTGTTTTATCCTAAATTAAACATGCAATTATCTCTCTAAATTTAAAATAATGAACTCTTAATTAATTATAGATGCTTAGCAATATTGTTTAATGATGCATAATAAAATTACAAAACCCTTAATGTTTCCCAACGGGATATTTAAATTGCTTTTAAACAAATTTACGAAGTCTTTATAGAAACTATGTATAGTTAAAAGAGTAAAAAAAAAAATAACAACAACAATATTTTAATAAAGTCAATTAGTAAAATAATTTGCGCAAGTATCCTCTTTTAAAAGGTAATTTTTAAAAATTTACTTAAATTTTAATATTTAAATACTTTATAATAGCGTATTTAAAATAGGCTACTTCACATGTGTTATATTTTATTTAAAATGTAAATACGCTTCTATATTTTTATGTAATTAGATAATTTTAAAATTATAATATAAAAAAGAATTTCATGTAATGAAATTTTTATTGTTCATAATGTAAATAAATTTATAAAAATAGTTTTCGAGAAATTTATCAAATGTGAAAGCTTCCAATTCACAACATTATAATTACATTAAGGTGTACATGAATTGGAGCGATTAACTGACGTTATTGTGTTAATTTAAATTAATTTTATTGATAAAATTTTATGCGGAAATATTTTTAAAGCGAATTTCTAATAAGATGTACGCTTAAATAGAATGAATTTTGATACTTCACACCGAAAGTAAAATTAACTTTCTTCTTGAAGTAACATAAAATTAAGAAATATATATATATATAAATAAATTTCTCTATTTTTCTCGCTCTTTATATATATATATATATATATATATATTGGGCAAGTTTGTATTTAATTCAGTACTTACTTGGGCAGAACTTGCGTAATTTAGTTTGTTATGGCTAATACAAGAATTAAATTATACATGTTGATCGTGGGTCTGTATATAACTCGTGTTTGACTATTTTGCTTTAGATCTCCAAAAATGTGCATTTTTTAAATATTTTTGTGATATACTAAATTTTCAATTTGATTGGTAGAATAATATTTATTCGTGTTTGTTTTTAATGATCATTTACATTGGTGTTCAAAAAATCTCTGCTAGCACAAAAAGTTTCACAAATTTGTGTGTATACCCATGTGAAAAGGAATTTCAAAGTGATACATATACACCTAATTGACAATATAGTAAGGAAATTTCTTATGGAAAGACAATAAATATCAAAAAATTGAATTGAGAAAATTAATTTAAAAGGAAAAGACCAGCTCACAAACATTTCTGGTCAACATGCATAAAACCAAAATAAAATGGAGAAAATTTTAAAAATAAATAATAATAACATTATTAAATTAGACAGAAAAAGAAAGAAAATAAATATGTATAAATGAACAAAAAATACATACACTATAGTATACCATAAAAACACATAGCACAAAATTATTTAATTTGACAATATTATCATAAACTTAATATCTTAATATAATATGAAATAAGGAATAAAAAAGATAGTTAATCTAATGCATTTTATGCACTTAGAAACAGAATTTTAGGTATTATCCAAATTGTTAAAAGTTTGGTTCAAGTTTGTCATTAAAATTAATTACTAAAATTTATTAATAGATTTAATTGGTAATACTACATAATTATCCATATATTCGTGTTAATTGAACATCCAGTATAAAATGTATTAAAATTTCGCAAATGCTTATCCTCCCCCCTCTCAGATTTTTTTATTTTAAATTAACCATTGCATATTATCCTGACATCAACACCGTCCTTCGTACTCTAACATCTACCTACCCAGCCGGCGCATTATATATATATATATATATATATATATATATATATATATATATATATATATACATATATTATTATTATTATTATTATTATTATTATTATTATTATTATTATTATTATTTTGTTTATGTTTTAATACTTTTAAATACATTTTTACGCAATGTGGTAATTATTTTTAAAATCATGTAACTACTAATTGTATATTAAAGTAATATAAATGGTGGAGGAAAACCATTATTTAATGCATCATAAATTAGCTTTTTAATATTTACATTAATTAGATTATAAAATTAGATTAAAATTTAACTATATAATTATCATTATTATATAGTATAAATATTTTATTCTATATAAATATTTAAAGATTATGTTACGATATACATATTTATGAAGACAGGATTTAAAATTAGTAAATGAATTGACGTTAAAATTAAATTCCTTCCGTTTCTCATAGATATCAGTTTCTAATTTGTTTTCTTTTAATATAATTTTAAGATCTAAAATGTTAATGATATTGTTAGAAAGAAGGAGTTTTGTAAATTCAAATTGGCTAGATAATCTACTGGGAATTGAGATATATTCGTATTTTCAGTGGTAATTAAAATTATATCATCAATATATAGATATAAATGTATTTTATTATTAATACATTTACGTTCATAATGATGTAAATATAAGTCTATTATTAAAGTAGGTGTACAATTACCTTGATGTGTTCCGAGTTTTTCTAGATAAATTGTGTTATCTTGCAATATAAATTATATATGTGTATATATATATATATATACATATATGTGATTTTTTTAAATCGTTTAAAAATAATATAAATGAATAAAAGTTGTCTTTAAAAGTAAATACATATAGTCATTAAAATTGATCAGTAATAATATTTTATTATTTAAAATAATCGACAAAATTAATTGACTTATTGGAATAAAATAATTTAAGCATTTAATTAAACATAAAAACTTTAAAATTTATTTCAACGAATGGAAAGTCTAATTAAAATTTTCTGATGTACTAAGCAAAAAAAAGTAATATATAATTGATTTTAATAAAAATAGTCCCAAGGAAATTGAATTCACATTTTTAATTTTTGGGGGGGAGGGCAAAATTTTTGAATTTTGCATTCCAGAATACCTCATGAAATGGCGTCAGCACTGTGATTTCCTTGATTCACACGAATGACTCACCAGATACATCCCCAGGAAAAGGCAGGATTTATTTACATGGAAGTTGCTATAAAAGACATTTCTAGGAGCTTAATCCTCAGGAAATCTTAAAATTATATTCCTCATGACGTCCTTAGTTTGTTAATTTAAGACCAGGAAGAATATGAGATGACTTTGAGCACCTAAGGAAATTTTACAGAGCTTTAATGATATATGGGCTGAACTGTGTGTTAATCGGGTGTTTAAATGATTTTGGCCCATTCGTTTCAACATTAAACAATTCAAATAAATATAGGAATTTAATTTTTGAGATGTGAGAACAACTTCCACTACTAAATTTTGACAGTATGCGATTCCAGAAAATTGACAAGTAAATTTTCAGAATATCAGAACAAGTATAAACAAAGATGAACATAATTATCCAATTAAAGGCAGATTATTTTGTTAGAGCATTCTATCAGTGATATTTTAACCTACATTTGCTTTCTCGGTTAACCACTTGAAGGTCGAACAACAATGTCTGTGTAATTTTGCATTCTCATCGGAATAATAAAAAAAATTATTTTAAAATACGGAAAGACAATTTTTAGTCATTTCGCTCTCCCCATCCCCAGATTAAAAGAATTAAATTTCGTTAAAATTTTGTGGTGCAAAACTGGTTGAAATTATCGGGGATAAAACATAGCCCATCGTCCCTCCATAGGGTAAGGCACACTCAGATGCGATTTCTTTAAAGCAGAAATAGCACCTAACTTCTATTTTTTTAATAATTAAAATTATATATTTTTAAATATTTTTATATACTAGGTAATGCTTCAATTATTTTTAAATAAATTTTGTTTATATAAAAAGTATCTCAATAAAAATAAACATGTTTATGAATAATAATCTAATATGATATACAGTTTTCATGTGTTTATATCGAAATGTGGTTTGTAGTTAAAATTAGATATTATGCAAAAATTAAAAAAAAACATTTTCGTGATTAACATATCAGTTTTGTAAATATTTATTCATAAAGAATTATATTTCGCAAGTTTCATTTGAACGAGTCAGAAAATTAATGTTGTATTCGAAATAGCCACAAGATATTTTTCAGCGCATTTAGTCTTGTGAATAAATTTTTGAAAATATTTTAATAAAACAAATAACAACACAGTTCTAAGGATCTAAATTTTGTCACAAATCTGTTTTGTTTGTTTTGTAGCGTTAGTATAAAAGTTGATTGCTTAGTTTTGAAGGAAATATTGAAGTTCTAAGGATGTAGATTTTGCCACAAATATGTTTTGTTTGTTTGTAGCGTTTGTAAAAATAAAAGTCCTTCCGGCAATGCCGGGAGGAAAAGTTAGCTTTCATATATTTATATATTTATCTATTTATTTTAAAGTAAGTTACATGTTCAAAAATACTAAGCTCAAATTAGTGGAAATAATCTTATAAAATTAGTGATTTTATAAGATTGAATACTAGTTTTTGTCAAGACTGAATATTAATAGGAATTTTTAGAAATTAGTCATCTTTTATTCAACCTGCTTTTATTTTAAGCGATTTAGAGAGTCGCCAAATTCCACGACATCATAAAGTGTATGCCATTTTAAAGCAACATGATGGATCGTTCAGATCAGACCGTTTCAAAATGTCATCCATAAGCAAAATTCAAAGTGCTAAAACTCAATCATTTTTCAAGATATAGACAAAATAAAAAATGTTCTAGAATCGTTGTTTTAAGTTGTTAAAACTTAAAACAACGATTCTAGAACATTTTTAACATTAAGTAAAAGAAAAATATTTTTCAACTTTTAATTTTTTCGCATTTAATTTTAAATTTTAAATTTTTAAAAAATTTTAAAATGGCCATCATTTTGAAACAAAATGGTGGATGATGCTGGCCAACGAACTCGGTTGAGACATTTGTATGTTCTATGTACATACCAAGTTTCATTGAAATCGGTTCATAAATACGCGTGTTATCACGTGACAAAAATCAGATCGTTTCAAAATGTCAGCCATAAGAAAAATTCAAAGTGCTATAACTCAATCATTTTGGAAGATATGGACAAAATAAAAAGTGTTCTGGAATTGTTGTTTTAAGATCTAACACCTAAAAGAAAAATATTTTTCAAATTTTGATTTTTTCTCATTTAATTTTAAATTTTAAAAATTTAAAAAAAATTAAAATGGCCACCATTTTAAAACAAAATGGCGGATGATGCTGGCCAACGAACTCGGTTGAGACATTTATATGTACTATGTACATACCAAGTTTCATTGAAATCGGTTCATAAATACGCGTGTTATCACGTGACAAAAATCAAATCGTTTCAAAATATCAGCCACAAGAAAAATTCAAAGTGCTATAACTCAATTATTTTGTAAGATATAGACAAATAAAAAGTTTTCTGGAATCGTTGTTTTAAGTTCTAACACGTAAAATAAAAATATTTTTCAAATTTTGATTTTTTCGCATTTAATTTTAAATATTAATTTTTTTAAAAAATTTAAAATGGCTGTTATTTTGAAACAAAATGGCGGATGATGCTGACCAACGAACTCGGTCGAGACATTTGTATGTACTACGTACATACCAAGTTTCATTCAAATCGGTTCATAAATACGTTAGTTATCGCATGACAAAAATCAGATATATACATATATATATATATGGTTATATATATATATATATATATATATATATATATATATATATATATGTCAACATTTGAACGGAGGGTGGTTTTGGGATCTGGGGGTCATGATCGGTGAAAATATACCAAAATTTTCCGGAAGTGCTTTCCTCCGGACGGCTGCAATAGGTAGCTTTTTACTTTTTGTAATGAAAGCTACCTAAAAGCTGATTGTTTAGTTTTGAAGGAAATATTGAAGTTCTGCATACATAACGTATTGCTATATTTTAAAATGTTTTAAAATAGCCTTTGGGTATCCTTGAAAAATGTTAAATATGTGATAGAAAGATATTTTCAGACCCTAGAAAATAGAAAATGTATTTTTAAAATTAATCTATATTTGTATTACGATATCATATAAAAAATATGAAAACTAGTCGTTTGTGGCAATCCGGAATCTTTCACAGATGTTAATAGCTATGAAGTTCATTCACTAGCCAGTCAAAATTAAATGGCAATATATGTCCATTATGCGGATTTTAAAGATATGAAATTCCCGGCATTAATTCTTGAAATATCACTAATTCTAAAATCGCTCAAATCGAGCAAAAGGCAGCATAGCAATGCTACGGGTGAATTTCAGCGAAATCTAATCAACAATATGTGTCAAAATCTAACTGAAGTGTAATTAAAATGCGTGCATTAGTTCTTGAGATAACGTACTGAGGAAATCGCTAAAAACGCACCACAGCAGCGACACCTGCTGTGTGATTCACACCACCATGTAAACAATATCAACTTATATTAAGGATTAATTAAATATGAAATTTTACAAAAAAAAAAAATCAACGACTGATTGTTGAGATAGAGTTATTACAGAAATCGCAGAAATGCAGATTTTTTGGGCGATTTACACCAAATATAGAAAACGTAAATTCATGTCAAGGACTAACTAATCTGAAGGGTGATGAAAAGTCATGCATGTCTGAGGAAAATTCATGCATCATTACCAGATATTGCAGCATCGGGAAAAATGCCATATAACAACGCCACCTATTGCGACAGAAAGTGGACTTTTTTACTGCTAGGTGTAAAAACAGCTTGCAAACATTGTCATGGTTCTCTATTTTTAAGAACTCCCGACATTTTTATTGCTCCGCGTATGATATATATTGATACTGACATCTTTATCTGGCTTCAAAAACCTTTTGCTGTCATTATGTTACTTGGAACCATGCGAATAATCAAACATTCTGACCGTTTCAAAAGCATTTTCGCTGTACATTTTTAGTAATATAAATAATTGGATTCTGTAAGAAATGAAAAAAATGACTCTCTTTGAAAGTTTAATTTCATTAGCAGTTTTTCCAAATTACATTCCGATGTTGTTATAACCTAGAATTTGCCCTCTTTCTAAACTACAAATCTTTTGGATTAATCTTATAAACCATATATTTTGCGAAGTAAACGGATTTGTTTAGAATCTCTTTTATATGCAGCTTTAAATGATGTGCCAAAATAATCTTCTAATCACGTTCTGCGGTTTTAGAAATATCGACTGCGTCCTTATCATTTTGCTTCTACATAAATTCAGCAAAATACATATTTTGAAAAAAAAAATGCGTATGTAATTTTTGTAACCGATACTTTTATATTAAATGTAGTACCATGTATTTGGCTTTAATACAAGGGTTTAGGCAATTTCATAGCAAACACGACCTAATTTCTCCGCAATATATGTATTACAATTTTTATTATTTTCCGTGCATTAAAAGTAGAGAAAAAGCGCCCACTTTTTTATCGTATACAAATGGACAGAGTAACAGATTCACAGACAATCTTTTTTGTAAAAATATGTTTTTTGGTATCTCTCACCCCTAAAACGTCTAAATTCGAAAAATTTGCAAGTCGAAAATTTTACGGATCCAATACTTTCTTCTTGTAGAAAAAGAAGCAAAAAAATTACTAATTTCAAAATAAATTTCCTTTGTATTAAATTTTCAGTATTAAAAATCTCAAGTCAAAATCAAAATTTTTAAATTTCCTATGAAATTAACTACAGTTATGGGTGTGCATTTTTATAAATTCCTTTATAATCTATCATTTTAATACAGTTTTAGAAAACAATCTCGATATCTATCATTAAAAGTTTTACGAAAAACTATGATGAATAAAAGACTTCTTTATGAGCAAGGCACAAAACATATAATTAAACATCGTACAAAATTAAGTACAAAATATATGTTAGACAAATCTTTGATATGAGATAACCTGAGCTCATTAGGAAGTGCTATACTCAAAATATTACAAAAAAATTTAATCTTTGCCATATATAATTTTTCGATACCGTTTATAATTTCAACGGTAATACCTCCAACAGAAAGCACATCAATGAATTGATTTATAAACAAAATATGTCATATGACTTTTCGTAATGTTTCGTAAATTTTTCGAACATGTCATATAATACAAGGAGGCTCGGCCAGCATCTGGCCGGGGTCTCATGTATTCTCGGACAGATGCTGTCCGAACTCCCGTGTGATTTCTCTAAAATTTAGAGTCTTAATAATTGTGCGAAAATGAGACTCAATATGGGTAATAATACAAACAAACGGGCAAGTCAAATAACATGGACAATCGCCCAAACTTAAAATGTCTGCAAGTAACCGTATTTTATGGATAAAAATAATTTTGATTATTTATATATACTATTTTATTACCATAACAAATGACGAAAAAGTGAGTGTTAAAATTATTGTTAATGCATTTTTAAACAAATATACTGAGTTTCTAACCAATTTTTTTTTACTAGATCGTGTGCTTCACATGTAATCTTCTAGTTATCATGACTTTAAAAACTTACTTGTAAAAAGTTATTAATTTTTTTTTTGACTGAACGTGAATATTGTGCAACATAAAAAAAATTTTGAAATCTGTAAGAGGCTAAGATACGTAATGCGTTTTGCTTCTGTTTTTGCTTCGATTATGGTATTGCAATCAAATCACTCAATCGTGTAAAATATACACTACTGTAAACTTAAAATTTTTGAGGAATTCCTACAAATATTTATTTGTTTCATGTTATTCATTCGCTTAATTATTTACTTCTATTATATTAATATATTTTTTTCCAAATACCCACTATAACAAATCCTGATGTTGCTCGGCAATATTTGACCTCGAAAGAGTGAAAAATATATACCACTTAAATCATTTACTCTCACTTATAATTCCTACATTGAATATAAGCTTGTTCCCGTATATTATCTTTTTTCGACTTTAAGAAATTCTTTAAAAAAATGCATTACAAACGAATATTTTTACATTATGATTTCTGAAGACCACACACCTGCAACAGCAGCATGAATTATTTTCTAGGCAATTATTTATTCCTGCACAAGCCAGGGATAATACGGATTTATATCAATGCTTGGATTGGTCCCAAAATTTTCAATGGAAGAATCATTTTAAAATTTTTCATTAATTCGAACTAATTTTCTTTTGACTTAGTTTAATTCGAACTAACGAGAATTCCGATTTTCCATTTTCCCTTACTTTCTCGCGAACGAGTATACAAATAATCCCATGCTCTTGATATCCATTTTCTTAGTGCCCCGTCTGTCCATAAGTGACGCTTTAAATTTTTTTTCCATTGTGCTTGTTTCTAATATTTTAATTAGTTTATGCATTTATATATTTTAATATAACACTGAGTCATATTCTAATGACAAAAGATGAAATAAATTAAAGAAAACACCATAGCATTTATTAATTTGTAATAGTATCATAATAACCATGTTTTTATTTCAAACTTTCCATAATTCGAACATCGGATAATTCGAACCTTTTTTTGTGGTCCCGACGAGTTCGAATTAACGAGAGCCGACTGTATTTTTATGTTGTCAGAGTTTATACTTATTTTCCAGAAAGATTACAAATAATCAAATAAATAGTATCTTACAATTTTTCAAGGTATATTCTCTACTAAAATTTCCTCCAAATACCTATATTTACGATTATGTGTGTATTCAAAACTAGCTTTCGAAAATTATAAAAATCATAATATATGATTCAAAGAATCGATTTGTAAAAGCTTGAACCATATGAATATAAAACTACTGTTTATTCGGCTAAGTAGTTTTGTAATTTTGGAAAACACTCGCATTGAAATATGTTTTCAAACTAGTGAAAATGAATTTAACATTACCCTTTCCTAAATTTACTAAACATGTATCATTGACAAAGTTCTGTGAATAACTTTTCGTTAAGTTTAGTTAAAATGCAGTGACGAAGCTAATCTATAGTTAAAATTGTGTATTAGTATTAAAAACTATGTGTTAACATTCATGTCTTGTAAAATAGGTAGATATGCACATTTATGAGTATTTTATTTTAATATACAACTATTTTGTTATAATTCAGTATAATCTTCCACATGTATATGATCGATATTTATTTCATCTGAAGAACTGGATTTGTATATTGTTTAACATTTGTTCATTTATTTTATTTTTTACTTATTTTATTTTTTATTTATTTATTTATTTTGATTAACCCTTTCGGGTGCATTTATTTCATTCTTTAGAAAAATAAATACTTTTATGTTAATAACATTAACACTGGCTATCCAATTAGATTAATTAGAGTTTAACGAATGTTTCATTTTCCGAAACATAGCGATTGTTATTGTTTTGCGTACTGTTCAATTCATATCCATATGACAATAGGCTAAGAAAGAGATTTTTTTTTTGAAGATGTTTAGAAAATATTATAATGCAACAATATTTAACTGATATTATAACTTACCAATACACTTCTTTACACAAAATTCTTTCGGGAAAGTAACATTTATTTTAAATTTAAAGACTGAAATGTATATTTAAAATAAAAAAATCGCAAACGGCGCCAAGATATTTATTATTATTATTATTATTGCTAAATGCATAAACATTAATGAAATCATATAGTAAATGCCTAGACAATTTCCAACATTACTACATGTAAACATTATTAAAAGCATTTGTTACAACAAAATATTCGTCAACTGAAAGACATGTACTATTAATAGTACACTATACCCAAAATATTTATATAGGAATGATATTGAAAAATCTAACAATTTACATATCTTACTCAGGAAATTGTGATGCTTATACCCTAGTAGCAAACCAATATTTGTCCAACGTTGCGCCAATATTTCATTAATTGGAAATATTGCCAATAAAACGCCAATATTGCTCCAATATTGGGATGGTTACATTTTGCCCTTATTTAGCCAATATTATGCCAATATTTGCGTTTCATTGGAAATATTGCCAATAAAACTCCAATATTGTACAAATGTTGGCGTTTTATTGGCAATATTTCGAATGAAACCCAAATATTGGCGTAATATTGGCTGCAAATATTGGCTAAATAAGAGCAAAATGTAAACACCCCAATATTGGAGCAATATTTCATGCCAACATTGCGCCAATAAGCCAATATTGCTCCAAGATGTAGCCAGTATTGGTCCTATATTGTTCGGCTACTGGGATAGTAGCATATAATTAAAAAAAAAATTCCCTAAGAGCGAATTAAAAGTTGGTGTAAATTACCTCATACTGAAAACGATACATTTGAAACAATCACTATACAGAGTAATTATTAAATTCTGAAGCCAGCGCTATTTATTACTTACCGATTATTTACAACCTCAGTTTAGAATACTTATTTGTTTTTATTTAGTCCATTACAAAAGCGATCGTTAGCTGCTCCTCTCAGAGCAGTTAACAGTTGTATGTAAATACCATAAGAGAATACCGGCACTGGTCGCTAGATTAGAATTTCGTCTAGTATGCAATTTTTGAAGCATAGCAAGTTCGCATGATTTTGCAATACGCGGTATCTGATTGCGGGTGTGAGAATATAGCCCTTATCGGCCCATATTGTTTAGTAAAAATAAAATAAAAATGAAAAAGAATAAAATAAAGAATATTGCCCAGTTAAACTGATGGAATTGAGCTCACAGGCTACGCATACTAATTGTACATTACTGCCTTATATTTTCAAGGGTTAATTCCGTTCGAAAAAAAAATTAAGGGGAAAGAGCTCTCCCCTTTCCTTTTTTTATGCTTAATCATTGAACCTCCTAAACTATCAAAGATATGCTTTATCATATAAAAAATCTATATCCAAAATTCAGAGCAAATGAGATAATTCTTAATAAAAACCCATTTAGCATTTATATAATTTAAAAGGAGTTATCCCCCTCATTTATACTTAACCATTAAACTTCCAAAACTATTCAGAGATTTGAACGAAATCTGAAAATTCTGCTTGAAAAACCCATTTATATAAATTAAGGGGAGGGGGCATTAGAACCCCTGTTTCCCCTATGTATACTTATTCAATGAACACCTAATAACAGTCACGGAATCGCCTCATCAGAATGATCCTATATCTAAATTTTGAACGAAAACTTAATTCTGCATGAAAAACCCATTTATATCAACTAAGGGGATGGGCATGAGCCCCCCGTTCTCCTCTTATACATATCGAATGGACTCCAAAAACTAATCAGGGAAGCGCCTTGTCAGGATATACCTATATACAAAATTTCAAGTGGATCGGATATTTTTATCATGAGTTATCGCGTTACGCACGTACGAACGTACATACAGAACGGACGGTCACATAAGCTCTCAGGCTATGATAGCCTGTGAGCTAAAAAAATTATTTTACAAATCACAACGACTATTTGGAAAATGATATTTTCAAAGACGAAAATTTTAAAGATTTATAAAAAAAATTCTTTATTTATATTAATAATAATAATAAACATCATTTTCATGATGATCATAACGAGTCATACATTACGTGCGCCACGCATTAAACATGCATTATTATTTAGTAAAAATAAAATAATAATATAAAAAATAACAAAAATATAATTTAACAAACTGCAACGACTGTTTGGAAAATGATATTTTCTAAGACTAAAATTTTAAAGACTTATAAATAAATTCGATATTTAAATTAATAATAATAATAAACATCTTTTTTATGATGATCACAACGAGTCGTATATTACGTACGGCATGCATTAAACATTCATATTTCTAGACCAATGATAAAAAATATTAGTTTATAGATATAAAACTTTAACTGTACAAAATGTACATTTTTATTTGATGGAGTTAATCCAACTGACTTCTGAATGACTCAGCTGGTTTCTTACAATATTACTTACGAAATGTATAAAATATTAATATTTCTGGACCCATCGTAAACAAATTTTAAATGAAATTTCAGTTTCACAATTTTCTGAACTGCAGATTTTTAAACTTCTATATATCGTACATTTTATATTTTTACACCGTTACGTAGAGAAAAAAATGCACTTTTAAATTAAATTTGATTGAAATCTTTATCACAATTTGCTTTCAAGGTATTTTCCTTTAAGTTTTTATAACTATTTTTGTCATTGTGGCAACAGAAGTATTCTATTTTTGGACATTAAACATGGAACAAACAGAAAACGAATAAAATAAAAAAGTTGCGAAATTCAACCAATAAAAAGAGTCAGATATACTTCAGATTTTCCAGTTTTCTAGCGAGGACAACAATTATTTTACAAATAGTTAATAATGCAGGATGTTGAAAAGCGTTTGAAATTTGTAAGAAAAGTAATTATACGATATGAACAAGAATTTTAATATGAAAATTTCCTTCCCATTTTCTCTGCATATGTTTTAATATATTTTTTTTAAATAAAAATGCATACAACATATTTATATATGATTAGAACTCTAGATGAATAATATGTAATTGTATAGTTTAAATTTGTTTACCAAAAGAAAATTTTTGTAACTTCCCTGTGTATAAAAGAAATTCTGCGTGTATATATATATATATAAATATACATTACTATAATTAATAAATATTGAAAACTTATAAAAAATTCATTTTTTTATCATTAATATCTTTAAGACAATAACTTTCAAATATCCTTCGTTATAGCCAAAGAGCAAAAGAATACTAGTGAACAATTACATAAAACTATTGTTATAAGGTAATGAACAAGTACATGAGACAAATTACTTTGACATTGATCAATAGAACGATTTTCGTGAAGGAATTACCCATCAAGATAACCTTTCAGAGTGTTTGGAAATTATTAGAGATGACATTACACGGAAAAGCTTTTATCTCACTGAATGAGTCTAGATTGGATCTCTGCTTTTGGAAAATTGACAAAACAATAAACTTGTAAATGTTGCTATATTTTCTACTTAAATAAGAAAGATCTTATAGTGAAAAGAAATGAAGTTTATAATGAAGGTAAAAAATATTAAATTCATTGTTAAGAAATGCTTATTTTTTAAATAAATAGGATTAATTGGTTGCCATTTGAACGTTTCTTTTTTATATTGTTATTGACATATACATAAAAACCCAGTGTAAATAAACTGCTTACTTAACTAAAAAATTTAAATTCATGAAACATGGATGTTGGATGTGATGTTTGAAAAAGTATGAATTACAATACATCTGTATTTGTACATCCAAATCAAATATTTTATTCATAATAATTAAAATTAATATGCACTTGAATGGTAATATACCTTTACCAAAATGTTGAGTTATGGAGGACGGAACAGTTGCAATTAGTCATTTTCTGGAAATAGATAATATTCATTAAGGATAACATGAGACAACTGAGGCTCGTAATATAATACAATCTTAAAATATATCGTGATATAATAAATCTTTAAAATTAGGGGGACATAATATTTAAACACTGCACACCAAGGCGTTATATTGTCATATTACCCATAGGATTGTACCCAGTTTTGGATACCCTTCACATAAATCACAACAAATGCAATATAGCAGCACAAACTGTTGGAGTTATTTAAAAACAAAATATAAGCAACATCAATTAATGTCAAAAAATAATCAAATATAAAGTATTATCGAAATCCGGGCATTTGTTCTTGAGGGAAAGATTTTGCGTATATATATATATACATATATATAAACCAGAGAGAAAGCTTTTGGAAAAGATCATGTATACATATACATACATACATATATATATAAATATATATATATATATATATATATATATATATATATATATATATATAGGAAACAGCACAGAAGTGTTTTCTTCAGCGATTTTCGAAAAAATTTAAAAAGAAAAAAAGTCAATTTATGTCAATAACTAAATGAATTTAAGGTTTTCCGGAAAAGGGCTAATTCTAAAGGTAGAATTATTATGAAACTCGCATAAAATCCAGTATCGTAGCGCCACATGTTGAGCGAATTAGACCGAAATGCAAACAAAAGTCCCTTCATATCAAGGATTAAACGAAACCGTAAAGTTTCATGAAAATGCGTGCATTAGTTATGGAGTTTGAGCGTTTGCGAAAATCATAAATAATGGTGCAAAACATCGCTACCTATCAATCGATTTACGCTAAAAGTAACCAAAAAGCTATTAATGTCCAGTAGTAACTGAATCTGTATTTCGATAATATTCCGTATATTAATTCTGGAGATAGACCTATTGCGGATATCACACAAAAGGCAGCGTAATTTCGCAACCTGCTGAGTGATTTTTATCTAAAACTAATCAGCACCAATCTATATTAAGGAATAAGTTAATATAAATTTAAATTCCGTGCATTAGTTTTTGAGGTATAGCACCCACATAATTTATGCCACACACATATTCGCAGACAGGCATGTTTTTTGTAATTTCTGACGTGTAAAAGTATAAATCCGTAGAACGAATATTCACGAATCCAATATTTTTTTCTTATAAAGACCTTAGAAAGTAAGAACAAATATTATCTTCTTCACAGTGACTTTATAGGATTATGAATGAACAAAATACCTGAAAATTATTAGCGATTCATCAGCTTGTGATTTTGTGTGATCACTTTTTTTTCTAATAATAAACAAATCGTTATAATCTCTCAATTTTTTTCAGGCATTCCTTAATGTCATATCAAAGCTATTATCTGACTATATTCTGACTAATCTTACATTATATTATTAATAGGTTTTAGATAAAAAGCGAAAAAAAAAGTTTTTTATTCAATTTCCCGGGAAACAAATTTAAATATCCTTACATTGTAAATAATTTTATGCTTAGCCAAATGTTGTTTCTGAAATATATTTCACATGGAATGTGTAAAATCGTAATAAAAATGGTGTGGAATGTACACAATCATTATTAATAGTATTATTTTTTAACACGCAAACGTTGGAAGCGGAGAAAACAGAGCAGAAAGAAAAATATCCCTACTGGTTCACATACAAGTGCGTTTATTAGTGTGTTTTTTTATTGCCATCATAGATTTCTACAGATAGATTTTGCCCTTAGGGTTATAAATTCTCTTACGAAGAATGATTATTTGAGGATGTTTGTTTCTTTACACAGATCTTTTATTGAGCATAGATTTTGTTTTAAATTTAAAAATATTTTCCACTGTTAGTTGAACATTAAAAAATAAAAATAAAATAAAATTCTTGGCAAGACAATATTCTGATACTGTCATCATTCATGTAAACCACACGAAATAAGAAGTTTGCATAACATATATAATATAAAAATATAGTAGAAAAGCATTCGTGTTGCTTAGTAAAGGAAAGCTATATTTATACAGACAATATTGAACTGTTCGTTTATTAATGATACTGATGATAATTTCATAACACATTATTGGAAAATCCATGACTGTTATTCATTCTTTATTACTTTTAAGTAATTCTTACTGGTTGCTAAAACTGTCAAATGATCTGATATTTTGTAATTGTAAGAATAAAACTTCAAAGTTAGAGTCAGACTGATGATATTCGATTTAAATTTCATACGATACATCTTATGAGGTATATAGATCGTAAACTGTTGGACGAAACCCTCTCATATTGTTATTTGGAAAAGAAACGAGTTGCTATCTCTATCATGAGGATTCTAAAGACATGGAATATGTATATAATATGTATATTTCTTGAGATATGACTATCACTAAAATCCGAAATTTTTTTTCCGAGCGTTTTTAATATCTTTGATTTTTAAGCAAATTAATTATGTTCAAAATTCGGATGGTGTAAACACCATTTATTAAAGAATAGAAATTTTAGTTTATATAAATTTACAGCAAAAACTTCTGGCCACAACGTTGCCAGCAGTTTTGCAGTAAAAATTACAGTGAAATTAGATGTGATTTTTTATTACATCTAATTTTACTGCAATTTTTATGTCAAAACTGCTGGTAACATTGCTGCCGGTAGTTTTTGCCGTCAATTTAACGATTTCTTTAATTTTTACAGTGTACTAAATATAAAGTTTATATCACACAATTTTTTTATATATATCAATTTAAAACAAATTCAAAATAATTTCAAGTAAAACTAAAGGTATGTGCCAATCGAAAAATTTCATGTATCTCATCCATGTTAATGCTTCTAAATTCGTTATCATAGTGCCAACATTAAATGGCTATCTAAAACTATCATGGGAATTTTAAAAATATAAAATGGAGTTTATGGTGCATTTGTTCTTGAGATATGACTAGCACTAAAATCTGAAAAAATATAGAGAAAATGCGTTTTTTATTTCTTTCATTTGTAAGCAAATTAATTGTGTTCAAAATTCGGATTTTACACCATTTATTAATGAATAGAAAATTTAGCTTATATAAATTTAAATCAAAAAAACTTCTGGCCACAACGTTGCCAGCAGTTTTGCAGTAAAAATTACAGTGAAATTAGATGTGATTTTTTATTACGTCTAATTTTACTGCAATTTTCATGTCAAAACTGCTAGTAACATTGCTGCCAGTAGTTTTTGCCGTCAATTTAACGATTTTTTAAATTTTAGATAAAGTTTATATCACACAAATTTTGTTATATATCAATTTAAAACAAATTCAAAATAATTTCAAAAATCCAAGTAAAACTAAAGGTATGTGCTAATCGAAAACTTTCATCTATCTCATTCATGTTAATGCTTCTAAATTCGTTATCATAGTGCCAACATTAAATGGCAATCTAAAACTATCATGAGGATTTTAAAAATATGAAATGGAATTTATGATGGATTTGTTCTTGAGATATGACTATTTCTAAAATACTGAAAATTGTGCGAAATTTATAATATTTTAACACCAATCAAAGAAAGAAGAATTGAAATAAAATGACATAAATACCACGGTGTTTAGCTGAACTGTTTATTACTTTCTAATATTATATTTTACTCACGTTTAAAAAATTTATAATAAAACAGAGAATCCAAATTTGAAGAAGGATAATGATGAATATTTCATTTCTAAGTTATCCGCAAAGGAATTTATACAGAATAACGTTTATAGCAAAAAGAAAGAAATTTCGATACATTTTCAATGAAATCACATTTTCTCAAGCCCTTTTTCTTCTCTAGTATAAATCTTCTAAAATGTTTTTTGCTTTCTTAATTGTATTTGGTTTACGCATATCACAAATAATGTATATATATAAATATGTGATTGTATAAGGATGTGTATTTGTTCATATAGATCCACATTTATGAGAAATCCTTTTTTTTTTTAATACTGGTATTTTTTTAATCAGCATTTCACTTTAAAATATATCATTATCTTTAAACATTTCTGATCTTGAAGGATTTAAAAAAAAGCAAAATGGATAATTGTTTTTTTTTAGGTTATACTGATATTTTAAGCAGTATCTGTTGAATGAGAAATATCAGTTTATAATTTATAATTTAAATTGGAGCTACCTCTTCTTCCCGGCATTGACGGAAGGACTTTTTATTATCGTCCCGGCAAAGCCGTTAAAAAAGTCTGTATTCTGAGGCTAGGTCGGGACAGGCCAAGCCGAAAACATGACTTTTACATGTGATTTTAATATATTTTTAGGATGTAATATGTTTTTTCATTGCGAGACGACACTATCTTCCGTTTTCTTAATTCTGAGGGGGGGGGGTGAAATTTTCCATACTTGTCTTGATACAACTCGTATCAAAATCAATGTCTCTTTTTGACTTAATCCGTGCAAAAATAAGTAAAATTCATCTCAGCCAAGGTTTTTTTTATAAAAAAATGCATACATTTTAAATCTCCATTATTTCACAATAAAAACGTAAAAGTTAATGTTTTTAAAGGATAGTAGATTTAAAGATACATAATTGAAATACAGTAAAACCAGCGGAAAAAACCTACAAAATTGTTTTTTATGTAAAATTAATATGATAATTTCTTAGAAAAAAATAGAGAACATATATACCTATATGTTCTCTATACCTATATGTTCATATAGCTTATATACATATATACATATATACCTATAAGGGGACTTGTCTAACGCTTTTTTTGTCATGAGATTCCATCTTAAAATATTTTACTACATTGTATTTTCAAAGACTCAAACAAATGGAATATGGATATTAAAGAAAATGCGAAACATTAATACATAAATAGAGATTGATTAATGTAACAAATATTCCCAAAAATAAAAAAATAAATAAAAAATTAAAAATAAAATAAAAAATAAAAATTATAAACACTTTAAAAATAAAAATTATAAGTACGAAAAAAAGCTTTAATATCTATTTTTGGTCAGAACTTACCGATACGAAACAATTTTTAATCATATCATTGCTAAAAACTATCTGCAAATTCTCTTAACCCGGGCCGGGCTATGATTTTAACTTTTTGAGATCGGGCCTGTCTTTTTCTTCTACTGCTCGGGACCGGACCTAGATATTTTGAATCCTTTAAGTCAATTTGCAGAACGCCATTATATTGAGTATGGTAGTCTGTGTTATGAGTATGCTATTCCAGAAAATTCCATAAAAAGTGAACAAGCATGAACAAAGATGAATTTAATTCTCCTTAAAGGCATATATTTCTTTTAGAACAGTCTACCAGTGATACATTTTTTTTAAATATTTTTTACATTAACTACATTTTATTTTTATTTTTAGACACATTCACATGTTGATGACATTTTTAAAGCATTGTTTTAATATTCAAAATAACATATGTTTAAATATTTTTTTGTATTATGTAATGTGCCAATTGTTTTATATTCAGTTTTGTTTATATAAGTAGTGTCACAATGAATATGAACATGCTAATGCAAAACAACTTTTAGGATCTAATGCGATATATAGTTTTTCATAGTCTCAAATAGTAAAAAAACTGTTACTCAAATATAAAAAACATCCATTTAAATGAAAAATAAATCATTTTTGTTAATATTTATTCCTGAAAATTTACATTTCACAAGATTTATGTAAATTACGATTTTGCTTTTAAAACACTTTCACATGCTGACGATTTTCTAAATCACAAATTGCACCTTAACTTTTCTTTTTTAATATTTAAAACAATATAATTTTAATTTTAATATAGGAGGACCAATTACACTGTTTGATAATATAACATATAATAAAATCAGCTCATCAGTGTATACTAGATGTTAATTTTTTTTAAATTAAAATTCATGTACTACTTACAACTAAAGTAGAATTGATTTCCTACAGTTTCGAACAATAAAACTTGTTCATCATCAGGGAAACATTTGAAGATAAAAAACTAACACGTTACACAGTTCACATAATACAATACTAAAAGCAAAAACCCCTTTGCTTTTAGTATTGTATTATGTGAACTGTGTAACGTGTTAGTTTTTTATCTTCTAATGTTTCCCTGATGATGAACAAGTTTTATTGTTCGAAACTGTAGGAAATCAATTCTACTTTAGTTGTAAGTAGTACATGAATTTTAATTAAAAAATTTAACATCTAGTATACACTGATGAGCTGATTTTATTATATGTTATATAATTTTAAGTATTTTATCATGGAAAGTATTAAGTGAATTACTTTTAAATAGTTATAGTAATGTAAAATGTATCTCAATAAATATGTTTATGGTAATCTTATGAAATATGTTTATTGTCAAAATATTTTTTGCCTCGAACATATTTAGTTTTTTATAGTCTTATATATAATTTGTTTTGTTGTTAAAAATAGTTATTTAAAAAAAACATTAAAAAAATTTCTAAGTGACAAATAATTCGTTTTTTGTAAATGTTTATTCTTTAAAAATCACATTTTATAAGTTTCCTTTGAAAGAGTCAGAAAATTAATGTATTTCAAATAGCCCCGAGATATTTTTCTGCACATATTGTCTGGTGAATAAGTTTTTGGAAAGATTTTAGTGAAACAAATAAGAAACGAGTTCTAAAGATGTGGCTTTTGTCACAAATGTGTTTTGTTTGTTTTGTAGAGTTTACAAATAAAAGCTGATTGTTTACTTTTGAAGGAAATATTAAAACTGGGCATACAAAATGCAACTATTCTTTTAAAAAATCATCAGCCTTTCGATTTCTTTGAAAAATGTTGAATACTTTATATAAATAAGAGTATTTCCAGACATTGTAAATTAGGAAAGATATTTTAATAATCCATAGACACTTTTATAAGAACATCATGAACAAACATATGAAAATTGGTCATATGAGGCAATCTTAAAACTTTCTTCTATATCATAGATGTTAGTAATTCCAAATTCTATATTACAGTGCGAAAATTAATTGGAAATCTACTCTCATCATAGATATTCTAATGATATTATTTTTTTTTTGGATTAATATTTCAGATATGGCTATCGCTAAGATTACTTAAATCATGCAAAATGTAGCATTTCAGACAAATTGTTGGGAGATTTACACTTCCATCACATTTCCAACTTGTTTCGTATACTTTCTGCGATCGGCAAAAGTGCACCATTGCTTTACAGAAACATTGCATTTCTTTTTTATGGACATTTGAAAACTCTTATTATTATTATTTAGGTGCCTGCTTAATTTTTGTGCCATTATCTCATATCGAATTCAGTCTTATGTCATTATGTTTTTTCAAATATTAAGAATTTTATATTCAGATTATTATAATTCAATATCGTGTTTTTAACAGGAATAGGAACCAAAGTCCATTTTATTGCAACTATAAAAATTTTTTTAATAAATAAAATTTGATATTGCTTTCTAGACATGAAATAAACAGAAATATTATACAACATAAAATTTGCTCAAGAAATAGGAGCTTGGGACTCAAGATGCAAAAAAAAATGTATTTTATGTAGTTTTGAATACAAACGTTATAGCAAATTCTCAATGGTTCTAAAATATCATTGTATGTTTTAAAACTGCATTATTAATATGTTTTTATTTCAGTCTATTTAACAATTGAACTACATAAAAATCTGTAATTTTAAACTTGAATTTTTTTATAGTTTAAAACATTTCATTCATATAATTCATTGACGTAAATTTAAATTAATTTATATTAAACTATTTTATAAACAATTTATAGACGACCTCAGATCATCTCATTAATTTCTTTTTTAAAGTTATTTTTTATTTTAAATTATGGAAATAACCTGGAATTATGACTTTGTATTTTCATCTTAATGCCTCTCTATTTACTTTTGAGTTAAAATGCATTAGGAAGTTTTAGTTAGATAAGAAATCTTGTTAATGATAAATGAAAATATATATTCATGGCGATGAAGAATAGAGGAAATCGATTTTTCACACAAATAAATTAATTTGCGTAGGCGTTACCTGTTTAACGAATTTTAAACTTTTATTTTTTATTAAAAATATGTTTACAAGAAATTAAATGACGTTTGAAATTTCTGCATTTTACTAATACATAACTTTTACCGAATTTTTTTTGAATAATCAGAATTAACACCTGTTTATTTATCATTTTATTTATCCCCAATTAAAATTTGTTAATTAATACAATTAATCCAAGGAATAATTTCTTACAATTTTCTCAAGGTGTATTAACTACAAAAATTGCTTTCAAATACTTATACTTACGATTGTGTATGTATTCCAATCTAGCTTTCGAAAAATATAGGAATTGTAACATATGATTCAAATAATCGATTTGTAAAAGCTAGAAATATGTGAATCCAAAACTACTGCTTATTCAGCCAAGTAGTTTTGTCATTTTGGAAACCACTTGTATTGAAATGTGTTTTGAAACTATTGAAAATGAATTCAACATTATCCTTTCCTAAATTTACTTTGCATGTATCATTGTCAAAGCTCTGCGACTAACTTTCTATTAAGTTTATTCAAATATAATGACTAAGTTAAAATAAAGTTAAAAATATGTATTAATATTAGAAACTATTTGTTTGCATTCATTTCTGATATATTGTGTAGATATGTACATCTATGAGTGTTTTATTTTAATATACAAATATTTTGTTATAATTCAGTATATCTTCGAAATGCATGTAATCGATATTTATTTCATCTGAAAAACTGAATTTGCATATTCTTTAATATTTATTGATTTGCTTTATTATTTATTTATTTATTTTATTTTTATTTATTTATTTATTTTGATTAACCCTTTCGCATCTTTTTTTTCATTTTTTAGAAAAAATTACTTTTATGATAATAAAATTAATACTAGCTATCCAATTTGATTTATTAGAGTTTAACGAATATTTCATGGTATGAAACAGAAGAATTGTTATTGTTTTGCTTACTATTCAATTGATATTCTTATGACAATAGGTTAAGGAATAGTTTTTGGAGATGTTTAGAAAATATTATAATGAAATAATATATAACTGACATTAAAACTTTTTAATGTTCTTTGTGCTTCATTACACAAAATTCTTTCGGGAAAGTAACATTTATTTTAAATTTCAAGAGTGAAATGTATATTTAAATATAAAAAAATCCCAAACAGCGCGAAGAGAATAAAAAAAAAATATTTCATCTTCTTATTCTTATTACTAAATGTCTGAACATAAAAAAATCATATAGTATATGCTTAGGCAAGTTCTAATAGTACTGCATGTAAACAGTAACAAAAGTATTTCTTAAAACAAAATAATGCTCAATTAAATGTCATGTACGATTAATAGTACACTAGACCCAAAAGGTGTAAATAGGAATGATAGTGAAAAATCTTACAATTCAGATATCTTATTCATGAAAACATGATGTTTATGGCAATATATTCTTCAAAAGTTGATACCTTTGTATTAAATTACGTAATATGAAAGAGTTACATTAAAAAAAATCTATATAGAGTCTTTATAAATTTCTGAAGCTAGCGTCTTTTTCTTTTTCTTTCTTTCTTTTTTTTTTACTTACAGATTTTATACAATCTAACTTTTAAATAAATTTTGTATCTATTCAATGAATCACGAAAATGGTCGTTAGTTCCTCTGACATCAGTTACAATTAATTTATATAAACACTTTTACGAAATATCGCTATTAGACGTTAGATTATAATTATATAGCAAAATAGCGTGCTCTTGCTGTCATTGGTGCCTGAATGTGGATTGGTAAACGTCGCTTGCAGGAGCTCTTATTGTTTAATAAAAATAAAATATCAATAATGCACAATGTTGCAAAAGGTTTTAAAATAGTAACAAAAATGATTACTTGAAAAATACAAAATATATCAAGATATAAATTTCCTTTGATCATTTTTCTCTGATTACTTTTTAATAATATTTTATTTTAATGAAAACACATTTAAAATATTATATACGATTTCACTTCTAGATTATTAATATATAACAGTATAATTTAAATTTGTTTATCAATAGAAAATTTTCAGAAATGTCCCTGAATATAAAATAAATCTTACATATATATATATATACATATATATATATATTTAACAGATATTGAAACTTTAAAGAATATTTTTTATCATTAAGATCATAAAGATAATAACTTTTATACATCTTTCTTTATATCCTAAGAACAGAAAAATTCGAGAGAACAATTACATAAAACTATTGTTATAATGTAATGAACAAGTGCATGAAACAAATTACTTGGACATTGATCAATAGAAGGATTTTCGTGAAGGAATTACCCATAAAGATAACCTTTCAGATCGCTTGGAAATTATTAGAAATGACATTACACGTAAAAGCTTTTATCTCACTGAATGACTCGAGATTGGATTTCTACTTTTGGGAAATTGACAAAACAATAAACTTGTAAATGTTGCTATATTTTCTACTTAAGAAAAATATTATAGTGAAATGAAATGAAGTTTATAATGCGATGAAATAATTATAAATCTATTTAAAGAAATTCTTAGAAAGAGAGAGAGGGAGATTAATCGGTCGTTACTTGAACGGAAGTATAAAAGTTAGTTGCATCTCGTTCTTTTATATTTTGCTATTGTTAAATATTTAGGAGCCTCAGATGTAATACACTGTTTTCTTAATTTGAAATCTTGAATACTGTATGAAATACGGGTTTCGGACATAATGTTTGAAAAAGTATGAAATATGGGTTTCGGGCATAATGTTTGATAAAGTATGAAATATGGGTTTCGGACATAATGTTTGAAAAAGTATGAAATATGGATTTCGGACATAATGTTTGAAAAAGAATGAAATATGGGTTTCGGACATAATGTTTGAAAAAGTATGAAATAAGGGTTTCGGACATCATGTTTGAAAAAGTATGAAATATGGGTTTCGGACATCATGTTTGAAAAAGTATGAAATATGGGTTTCGGACATAATGTTTGAAAAAGTATGAAATATGGGTTTCGGACATAATGTTTGAAAAAGTATGAAATATGGGTTTCGGACATAATGTTTGAAAAAGTATGAAATATGGGTTTCGGACATAATGTTTGAAAAAGTATGAAATATGGGTTTCGGACATAATGTTTGAAAAAGTATGAAATATGGGTTTCGGACATAATGTTTGAAAGAGCATGAAATATGGGTTTCGGACATAATGTTTGAAAAAGTATGAAATATGGGTTTTGGACATAATGTTTGAAATCGTATAAATTGCAATATATATATGTATTCATAAGTCAAATCTTTAATTCATATTAATTAAAAGTAATATGCAGAAAAAAGATTATAGGCGTGTAAAAAAGGTTGAATTATGGAAGATGATAGCATTCCAGCTTGAAACAGTCTTAATCCTAAAATCGTAGCGTTGAACGGTCGTAGGATGGTGGGCTCATCTATGAAGTTAACTAAAACTCCAATTAAAAATAAATAAATGATAAATACATAAATAGAAATAATAATAATTACCCAGAAATCATATAAAATTGAAATTTTTAACAGTCTTATGTCTTTTAAAATATTGAATAAAGTAAGGTAATTCAGACTTGAATACAGTTAAAAAATAAAAATATTTACATACAAAAAATAAAAATTCTAAAAAACATTTAAAAACTCAAAAATTAATTGTTTCGCCAAGCTACCCACAAAGACATCATCAGTATAAAATATCCATTGCACAACAAACAACGGGACAAATCAAGAACAACTAAATTAGTTATTTTTTAGAAAAAGATAATATTCACTTGGGATAAAACGAGCCCCATTGAGAGCCGGCGATCGCAAATATGTAAACCATCTCTCAAAGAATAATGCACCGTTATAACAGTTGCAACCCAATATTTGTAATCTCTGACCCTGAATGAGGCTCATTCTATCCCATCTGAATATTGACTATTTCTAAAAATTTGCTAACTTTAACTTTTCTCGATTTGTTCTTTTGTTTGTTGGGAATGGATATTTTGTACTGATGAATCATTGCGGGTAGCTTGGCAAAATGTTTTCTTTTTATATTTTTAAATTGTTTTTAATATTTGTATTTTTTTGTACACAAATATTTGTATTTTTTATTTGTATTAAAATTTGACTTATTGTATTTTATTCTAATTTTAATAGCTTTTTAAATTCTTACATTAAATGAATAGGTTTGGCAAGTGTTATACCTAAAGTCTAATCCTATTTTTTACATTTTTACATTTCTACATGCAGTATATTTTGAGACCTGTAAACCCATTTTAATTTAATTGCCTCGTGTAAGTTCCTTTATCCCCCTTAAAAATAACCCGGGGTATTTCGAAAAATTAATATATAATGTGAATCTGTTTTAGATTAAGAGAATAAAACTGCACTTGTTTCTTGGAAAATTGTTGTTTTCCTTCTTCACACGAAAAAGAGTTAATAATTTTTAGCCGTTCTATGGAAATTTCACCGAAAACGCATGACAAGTCTTTTTTCATTCAATCACATGCCTTCTTTTCCTTTACTTTTGGCCCCACCAGTGGCCGAGAGGTTCTGACCTCTCAACTGGTAGACGGCAGGTGCTGGGTTCGAACTCAATCGCGGCTGTCGGCCTAACCGTTCGGAGTTTTCGTGGTTTTCTTCGAACCTTGCGTAAATACGGGTTAGGTTCCCTTAGAAAGACCCCCACGAAGGGCACTCTCCCCCTGGGCCTATATCCCTAGTGTAGATAATCGGCCGACAAAAATACACACCTTTACTTTTGAGGATGTAAATATATGACCGAACTGGCCGGGCATATATACGTTATTGCTTCGTAATTCTACGGTTTTAGATTCTATACTCATCGATAGTTATCTTAATGTACATAAATCTTCTGTGCGTGTGTATGTCACTGAACTTCTAAACGACAGGACCGATTTTAATGAAATTTTGTAAGTGCGTTCCAGTGGATTCGAGAGTGGTTTAGATTCACATATCGTCGAAATTGATTCAGTACTTTTTTAGTAATTAGGCAAAAATTAATAGTTAGTGATTTTTCGCTAATTAAAAGTGTTGAATAAGTTCGATGAATAGAGTGCGGACGAAATGTCCGAGCGGTCTAAGGCTCCAGATTTAAGCCAAGCTTCTTGAAGAAAGAGATCGCATGTTCGAATCCCACTCCTGACAAACGTGTATGCTGTACAATAATATTTCCTGTATTATAATTTTGATTACTCGACTTCAGAAAATCGTTACCTTTTAACTAAAACGAGAAAAATAAGTTTTTATATCAAAAATTGATCCGACTTAAAAAAAAAAACTGAAGAGTGAAAAATAATTTCCTTACTTAATTGTAATAAGAAAATAAATTAAGAGCGTAGTGTTTTTCATGCGTATTACCATATTTACGTACATTTATTTGATTTTCGGGAGTCAGTGCCAAGAAGGACAGCGTCTGTCAGGTCTGCTAGTTTTCATATGTAAATCTTGATCTTTCTTAAAATGAGTTCTAATAAATCTACCGAATTTTAAATAACAATATTTTTTCATTGTTACTAATTGTTTTAAAATTAGAATAGAAACGCGGGTGCATTTCACTTTATAATTTATTTTAATTTAATAAAATTGGAGATTATGCATGCAGTGCAGCTAAACGCGCAATTTATATTTAGAAAAAACTCTTGCGATTCACTATTTAAAAATATTAATTGACTCCTACACTAATATAACTCAATAAGACAGTATATATACCTAGATGAGGCTAGGAAATGTTGAAAAATCGTGTAAATCCTACAAAATTCAACACACCAGCTCCAACTGTTGTGGATTAATAACAAAATGTAAACAAAAACAATTCATGTCAAGGATAAACTAAATCTGAAATTTGATGAAATTCCGTGGATTAGAGATAGAGTTGTTGTAGGAATCGTAACAAATGCAGTATACAAAAGTCACATGTTGAGCTATTTACAACAAACTGCAAACAGCATTATTTCAAGGTCTATTTATCAAGGTCTAAAAGAATCTGAAATTCCATGGAAATCCAAACATTCGTTCTTGAGATAGAGCTATTGCAGATATTTAAAAACTGCAACATACAAGAGCGAAAAAAAAATGTCATGTCAATACAGCTCATGTCTGTAGGTTTAAATTAATATGAAGTTATGTGAAATTTCATGCATTACTTCTGAAGATCGAGTTATTGAAGTAAAAGCACAAAAGACAGCATAGCAGTGCCATCTTTTGAGAAAATTACACCCAAAATTAATCAACACGAATTTGTATCAATGACTAACTAAATATATTTTTTATTAAATTCCGTGAATTAGTTCTTGCGATAAAGTGCTCACAAAATTTATGTTACACACAGATAATGTTCACCACTCCAATACTTTTTTCGTGTAAAAATAGCAGAAAGTAATAACAAATATTATCTTCTTCACAATAACTGTATAGGAAGATCAATGACAAAATAGGTAAAAATTATTCGCAAATGAATAGCACATTTAATATAAACATATATTTTTTAACTGATAATGTATTACTAGTGAGTGATTGCTGCTTTTTTTTCAATTGATAATATAAAATCTGTTTTCCTAAACATTATACAGACTAATCTTACTTTACGTTTTGTACAGTTTATAGATATGAAGCAAAAAACGTCTTTTATTCTGTCCTGTAAGCAAATTTAAATTATGTTTTAATATTTATTGAAATATTTCGACATTGACAATCATTTTATGCTTTGGCAAATATTGTTTCTGGGACATATTTTACACATAATATGTAAGACCGTGTTTAAATTGTTGTGGAATGTAAACAATAATTATTAAATGTGTTTTTCTTAAACACGCAAATGTTAGTAGCAATGAAAACAGAGCAGGAAGAAAATTATCGTTACTTGTTCACATGCAATTGCGTTTATTAGTGTGATTTTTTTATTGTCATTGTAAACTTCTACATATACGTTCAGCATTTAGGATTATAAACTCTCTTTCCTAAAAAGAATGAATGTTTGGGATGTTCTTTACACAAAAATTTGACTAAGTATTGATTTTGTTTTTTTATTTAAAAACCGTTTCACTCGATGAATTGAATATTATATATATTTTAAATCTATGCAAGACAATATTCTGACACTGTTGCAACTATGTTAACCACACAAAATATGTAGATTTTATTATACTATCGCCCAATCCACGAAAAAATGGACATGAGGATGAAAATTTAAATTTCTTTAAATGTGATTGAGATTTTGCATGTTAACTGTTAAGGTGTACTATTTCATATTTTATCAAAAAAGAATTAATTTTTTGTCATTAACATACTTATTTTAATAATAAAGTGACACTATGACTTTGTAAAATAGACTGCGGTAAAAATCTTTACATTTCATAATCTCGTGCAGCTGAACAAACATTCTGAAAATCTCCAAAGTTGAATATATATGATCTGACAGCTATTAATGAGAGTTTTTGTCTGCAGAGAAGTGTTCACTAATCTTCATTACAAAAGGTAAGCATATTTAATTACTTCTAATTATTGTGTCACACACGCGAAAAAAAGTTACATTTATATCTCTGCAGAAAAATATTTTTGATTTAAAGTTATGAAACTTTATATTCAAAAATAGTTTATTAAGATACTTTGAATTACAGACACAAAAGAAATTAATTAATATTTTAATTATATATATTGAGCGTTGCGGGCGTGAGGTGTCCCTGTTGCGGGTGTGACATTAAATTAAAGTCACACCCGCAACGTCTTTTAAAATTGATTACAAATGCATATTTGAACAAATTATATGTAAATTTATAAAAGAATAAAATTCTGGAAAACATGTACTTGGCAGCTTTAACTATACCCTTTGATTTAATAGAGGGAATTCCAGTTAATAAATAAATCTTTGCATCATCTGAGCATGTGACACTTGTGCAGTTGATTTATTCAGTTTGGATTGATAAAATTGTTCCTTTACTGCAAGAAAATAATTTTATTAGTGATATATAATTAATAAATTAATTTAAAAGGTAAGATTTTTATAGAAATTAAAAGAAGAAAATTACGAAAAAATATTTTAGCAATTTTCTTTAAATTTGTTAATTTTGTTCTGTTTTTTATATACATTTTCTTTAATTTTGTTATTTGATAGTATTTAATATATATATTTTTAATTTTTTAAAATAAGTACATCAATATTAGGTTAAGATTTTTTTTCTCTTTTAATTCAAATTAAATAAAAAGTAGAAGTAAGAATAATAGAAACTGTTAAAATGTTTATTAAGTTAGCATAAAATGTATATAGTTAGTTTGAAATTAACCAAAATTTAACATTGTTAACTTTATGTAAGATTAGAAATTTCAAGGGATAATTTGTTAAGCTTATATTTTTGGACTGGAAGTGCTATATTTATTCAATTTACATATTAATTTCTTCTCTTTTGCAGAGAATGAAGAGTACAGAAAGATCACGATATCATTGAAAAAAAAATTAAGGAAAACCCTTTTAAATATGAAGCATATCTACAACAAGAGAAGGATAGAGACAAAGCAAGGAGAGATAAGAAGAGACTATTTTAAAAAATCATGGTAAAGGATGGCAATCCTTTTGCATTTCATCTCATGGTAAAGGAGTTGTCGATGGGGTTGGTGCAGTTGCCAAGAAAATGGTAACACTAGCAACGCTCTGCAACTATAAATTCAGCTTCAGATTTTGCCATGTGTGTAGAAAAAGTCCTAAAAAATATAAAAGAACTTTGCTGAATGTGAAATTTCAGAAGATATTGTGAAAATGCTTCATGAATGCTGGCACCAAGCACAATCGGAGCTCAACATTCAATCGTTACATCATGTTGTTTTAATTGACGTAGGAACAATTAATGTAGCAATAACTTCAGAAAGTGATCAGAAGAGAATTTGTTTGTTACCATATTTTGTCAAAAATATAATATCCAATGATAAGAGTGTAGTTGGAGATTTTGTAGAAGTTGTTTTATTCTCCACATTAAAAAAAGTGGAAACTTTGCTGGACAAATAAGACAAATGAATGGGGATATTGTATAATAAGTGTATCGGAATAAAAATCAAGAAAATGTGTATATTTGGCTCAGTCAGTTAGATGTATCCATACTTTGACAAGGGTATAACATCCAACGATGAATGTGCAGTTGGAGATTTTGTAGAAGTTGTTTTATTCTCGAGACTAAAAAAGTGAAAACTTTGATGGACAAATAAGACAAATGGATGGTGACGATATAGAATTAGAATGTTTGAAAAGAATTTAAGAAAACGTGCATATTTGGCCCAGTCAGTCAAATGCATCCTAGGAAAAAAAGGGCATTTTTGTAAAAAAAAAGCTACCACCACCAGAAATTATAAATCCAAGATTGGAAATGAAATTTTTTTTATATTTTCCTCTCTAGATATTATAATTGTAATATTGATTAATTCTTTAATTAAAAAAATCTGCCTTGAAAATATTTGTGTATGTCATTATTTTATTGGCTATACAAGTCACACCCGAACAGGGCGTCACACCCGTAACGAAAATTTTGAATATTTTCCACAGAAGCAAGAATTGAGTAAGTAGTTTAATTTTTTCATAGAATAATTATTTAAGTATTACTGTCTAATATATAAAAATATCAATTCACTCAGTTGTCATAATTCACAGAGTTTTGCATTTTTGCGCTGAAAGATGAAAATGCATGTCCTTTTTATGTCACACCCGCAACAGGCGGAAATTATTTTTTATTATAAATAAATGATACATCGGACAATTTTCAGATTTGGATAAATGTATGTATAAGTGGTCTACTTTTGAAATTCATACAAATTGAAACCAATGCTCAAAATTTTTTTGCTGGTGACTAAATTAAGTTGTGTAAATATCACACCCGCAACTTTGGATTGGGCGCTATAAAAATATGGAAAGAAAAACATTCGTATTATTTAGTAAAATAAATTGATAATTATATGGAAAATACTAAACTATAGCGATATTATAGATGGTTCTAATAGTTATTGGGAAAATTATTGGGGAATTCTGAGACTATAACTATTTATTATTTTTTAACTGATTCTTACAGACTGGTAAAAACTGTCAAATGAACTGCTATTTTGTAACTGAAAAAAAAGCTCATGTCGAGTTGAAAACATTCGATTTAAATTTTCTAAGATCCATATATTGAGCTATACAGATCAAAAACCATTGGAAATGTTCCTCTCAGATAAACCTACTTGGGAATGAAACGGGTTGCTATGGCTATAATTTTAACTTTAAAGACATCAAATTCGGTCGGTAATGGATTAGTTGGAGAAATATGAGTACCGGTAAAAACGGGAAAATTATAGAGAATGAGCTTTTTATTTTTATTTTTAATTATATGCAAATAAATTGTGTTCATAATTCTGACTTTTTAAAACTTCTTAAATGATAAGAATGTAAGTTATGTACAAATGATAAAGTTTATTTCACCGAAATTTAAACATACATTAATTTGAAACAAATTCATCTTCAACAATCCAAGTAAAACTAGTCGTAGGAGCCAATCAGAAAACTTTCTTCCCTCTCATGCATGTGAATACTTCTAAATTCTTTAGTCTAGTGCCAACATTAAATGACATTATAGGACTATCATGATGTTTCTAAAGATACAAAATTAGATCTATAATATATTAGATCTTGTGATATGAGCATTGTGTAAGGATTTAACTGCTGTAAGAATCTAATTTGGCTAATTAAAGCTAGACAATGGACTGGTACATCGAAGTCTGGTGATTGTGTAAGCACTTAAAAGGATTAAGGTCCTTTTTCTTCCTGTCGACAGTAAGTCTAGAGCGGCCTTTTTCATGTGACATTAGTATATTAGTTACGGCCACTATTGATTAATCGCCAGACCTCCCAGAAAGCCAAGAGACGGAGGAAATAGTTTCATTATTCCCAGACGGACGATGGCAATCTGTCGCCAAGGCGTATCCCAGCTGAACCAATAACTTTGATCTGGGAGGGGCCAGAAGAAGAGTGGCTCTCCTGATGAGGAGGAGAGAGAAGGAGGTTGGAGAGGACTCTCGATGATGTGAGCTCGCTGTAAAGGTGTGTGGTAGTTTTTCATATAGAACCCAGAGTTCTATTAACTGTACTATTTTATCAGTATCTTGAATAAAGAGATTTAACATGGAAAAGGATTTGCATCACTGAATATGCTACCAAGTAATTACTAAACCATTAGCGAAGCAAATTCCTCACAGTGGTGGCAGCGGAAGATTATGAAAAATAGCCACTGAAGCCCAGACGCAGCGGACGATGATGAAAATCGCAAGTGGAACCCGAACGCAGGCGACGTGACTCAGAGTTAGGAGAGTCAGACGTACAGCGGGGACCTGAACGAAAGAGCCCAGACGCAAGTGACGTGACTCAGAGCCTAGGACTCCAGACGTGCAGCGGGGACTTGAAGGAATTAGCCCAGACGCAAGCGACGTGACTCAGAGCCGAAAAGAGGTCGGACGTGCAGCCGGAGACCTGAGACGAAAAGGAATCAACTGACGGAGACCTGAGCCGAAAAAGAGGGAACTGACGGAGGTCTGAGCCGAAAGGAGTCAACTGACTGGGACTTAAGCCGAAAGGAGGTGACTTCCCTGACGCGGAAAAGACGTAGCCCGGAGCCCGAGATAATCCAGAAAAGGACGCCCGGGGAAAGTGGACTGGGATTACCCTAAGTGTGGAAGCTGTAGACATCCGAAAAAGGAATACAGGTCAGTGCTCTTTAATTGTTCATTGCAGAGGTTTTCACTGTAGGTTGTGTGTTCGTTCAAAAAAATCATCGGCAGTTATCTATGATTATTCAAAATTGAATTAAATTAAATTTGCAAAGTTTAAAATTAAAAAAGTTTTAAGTAGGGTACAAATTGGCATGCAGTAATTTGAATAACTAATTATTTATTGGAAATGTATTTTAATTCTTTTGAATAAATATAATTCTGTGATTTAGGATTTAAATCTTTATGTGTAGTAAAAGTTTAAATATTATACTAGAGTTTTGCGATTAACTAAAGAAATTTCTATCTCTTATTTGCATATTAATCAAAATTAATATTTTTTAAGAATCAGTTGATTGTTTAACATTGGGTTCGGTAAAATGCTTTAGAAATATTTTCCTGTTTGAGTAATGATAAGAGCTATTTAGCATATTGTTGAGTATTTGTATTGTGAGTATTTTCATAGTGTATTTTGTATTGTGATTGACATGTCGCGTATTATGATTGTGAATATTTACATTACGGGAAATAATTGAGAGGCATCCATTTACATAGATAACCTAGTATAGATTGTTTTTTTCATAATTACGCACCGTTCAGAATGACGTGGTCAGGAAAGAGAAAGTGTGATTTAAAGGAATTAGCCGTTGAATTTGGCGCAAATGTAGAGGATTCGGATAATATTCCTAAAATCATAAAAAAACTAATTGAAGCACCTGATTATGATGAGACTTTGGCATTAGCCCAGCTAAAAATTATTGAAAAGGATAGGCTAGATAGGGAAAATGAAGAAAGGACTGAGAGAGAATTACTGAAGGCTTATGAGAGGGAACAAAAGACTAAAGCGTTGGAAAGGGAGCATGAATTAGCGAAACTAAGGTTAGAACGGGAGACGGATACAATTAGTTTGGCCTCTAACCAGAGCGAGAGAGAACCAAAAATATCTTTAAAGTCTGTTCTACCTAAATTTGATTCAGAGAACTCCGAGATTTCCATTTATTTGAATTTGTTTGAAAGACAAGCACGTAAAGCTCAAATCGATAAAAATCAGTGGGTTACTCATTTGTTAGGACTATTGCCTACCGATTTAGGAGAATTGATACTGCGCGAATCTCCCTCTGATTCAGATGATTTCGACCACATTAAAAAAATGCTCCTCGAAAGATTTCAACTTTCAGCAGAAGACTTTCGGCTAAAATTCGTAAATTCTAAAAAGCCCGAGAACAAAACATGGAAAGATTTCGTGTACGAAGCTTCCAATTTCTTTGACCAATGGTTAAGTGGTTTAGAAATAACGACATTCGAACAACTCAGAGATTTGATAATCACTGATCAACTGAAACGGAAAATTAACCCGGAAGCAAAGCAACATTTTATTGATGTTTGGAGAGCGATAATTACACCATTTGAGTTAGCTAAAAAGTTAGACGCGTACGAGGTGGCGAGGAAAAATATTAGGCGGGAAGGATCCCCTAAAATTCATAGCGCCGCTAAACCTTTTGAGCGTAATAAGTCTAAAACCGAAACTAGAACGGATGAGACCAAAATAAATTGGAGGGATAAAGAAAACTCTAAAAATCGAAATGAGATATTCGATAAGAGGAAAGAAATTACTTGCTTTAATTGTAAGAAATCAGGTCATTATAAATTTAAGTGTCCGGAATCAAAACGGAAAGATAAAGAATCAGTGTATCACGTGTCGGGTCTCGACGATCTGGAAAGTGCCTACAGCCCCTATGTCAGTCTCGGGGTAATTAATGGGAAAGAAATGAAAATATTACATGATTCCGGCAGCAATATTGATTTGATTTCAGCTCACGATGTAACTACGGACCAATTTACGGGCGAACGAGTGTGGGTGAAACAGGCGTTAGATAATGAACTGCGTTGTTTACCTATAGTCAAGGTGGAAATTAATTTAAGTACTGGTGACACGATACGAACTAAGGCGGCCGCGGTAGCTAAAGAAACTGATATGGATCATTACTTGTTAGGGAATAGAACGCAACAGTTAATTGATAGGCAAAAACTAAACGCGCATTCCATTAACGCCGTAATGACTAGGCAGAGAGCGCAGTGAGAAAAGATAAACCAGCAAACCGAAACCGATACGCGGGGATGTACGGAGGGAGGTTCCGTTCACCCTACAGTGGACAAAGAAGAGAATTCCCGGAACAGCGGGGAGGAGAATACCGCTGATTACGACTCCGTAGAATCAGATGCAGAGAGTGGAGAAATCGCCCAAGGCGAAGAAACAAGGGAGGATTTTCTTCCACCGGTGGATAGCGGACCCCCCGAGGGAAATCTAGCGCGCATTAGTAAACAGGATTTGAGTAGAGCTCAAGAGAATGACGCTACGTTGGCTTGGGTTACACAAAGGGCGGCCGAGAAAAAATCGCACTTTGAAATAAAGAAGGGTTTGTTGATCAGGAAGATTAAAGATCACCGGGGTTTCCTACGAGAACAAATAGTGGTTCCGCTGGATTTTAGGAAAGGGATTTTGTCTTTGTGTCATGATAACGTGGGAGCTCACCTTGGAATGAAGAAAACTAAGGACAAAATATTTAGGAATTATTTTTGGCCGAATGCTGTTAAAGATATCGAAACGTATGTTAAGACTTGCGATCCTTGTCAGCGGGTTGGGAAAGCGGGGGACCAAAAGAAAGTTCCTTTAACTTGTGTTCCGATTGTAACTAGTATTTTTACTCGCTTGTGTACGGATAGGGTAGGTCCGCTCCCCCTCTCCGAAAATGGGAATCGATATTTGCTGACGGCTATGTGTGTATCGTCCAGATATCCTGAAGCGATACCCAGCAAAGACTTGCTCTCTGTGACTATCATTGAAGCCTTAACTATTGTTTTTAGCAGACTGGGTTTCCCTCTTGAATTACAATCCGATCTTGGCAGGAGTTATGTTAGCCAACTTACCAGCGAATTTTTGGAGCGATTCGGGGTGAAAGTTGTACACTCTTCCGTACACCACCCACAGAGTCAAGCAGTCGAGAGGTGGCATAGAACCGTGAAAAGATTACTGAAAGTTTTATGCCTAGAAGCTGGTAATTCTTGGAAGAAAAACCTCCCCTATGCTTTGCTAGCTTTGCGCACGGTGACACACGAAAGCACGAGGTTTTCCCCAGCAGAACTTGTACACGGTAGGAATCTAAGAACGCCAGAGACGCTTTTATATGAGAAATGGAAGGGATTAGAACCCGCGGAAAGTTTAGTCACAGAATATGTATTCGATTTAATAAACCGTATGAAGCGATGTCAAGATTTAGCAGTAGAAACTATGACAAAAACGAGGGATGAAAGGAAAAAGTGGTATGACAGAGATGCAGTGGAAAGAAAATTTAAAGTAGGCGATAAGGTACTTGTATTAGCGTTGAACAAGACCAATAAATTTTCAGTGAATTGGACGGGCCGAGGTACCGTGGAGAAAGAAATTTCGGAAACGAATTACGTCGTAAACATACCACATCGCAGGACGCCTTCGCAAATTTATCACGTGAATTTACTCAAACCGTATCTCCAAAGAGAGCAGTTAGTAAATTTAGTGGTGGAATAGGAGTTCGAGTCTAATGAGATCGAGGAAGATTTAGAGATTCCTCTTTTAACTAATAGCCCGGAAGAGTACGATTTCCAAAATATAGTTACGGATAGCGCTTTGAAAGAAAGGTGCAATGCTGAACAAATAGCTGAGTTGGCCGAAGTCTTATGGGAGAGAAGGGATGTTTTTTCGAATAATCCCGGTAGAACCGATTTAATCACGCATGACATAGAAATAACTAGCGATGCGCCGATAAGGCTTCGCCCTTATCGAAATTCTCCAAGACAAACAGAGATATTAAAGGCGGAAATTAAACGAATGTTAAAATTGGGCGTGATAATTGAAGGCGAATCCGAATATAATTCACCCATGATATTGGTTGAATCCCCGGCAAGGGATCCGCGTCCCTGCATTGATTACCGCAAATTGAATGCTATAACTCGACCTGAGGTGTTTCCTCTACCGAATATAGAGGAACGCGTGGAGCGTGTGGCTAGGGCTAAGTATATAACGACTTTAGATTTGACCAGGGGTATTGGCAAATCCTTATGACGCCGAGGGCTCAGAAATTGGCAGCCTTCGTCACGAGTTGGGGTTCATTTCTACCCCTCATGATGCCTTTCGGGTTGATAGGGGCGAGCTATAGATTTTTGAAATTTATGAGTGTATTACTCAGAGGCTTGGAAGATTTTTGCCTTCCATATTTAGATGATATGGCAATATTTTCCGATGATTGGAACGAACATCTGAGGCATATAGGGATAGTATTGGACCGCATCAAAGAGGCTAAAATAAAAATAAAATTATCCAAGTGTAAATTTGCGCAACGTACATTTAAATATTTAGGACATGTCGTAGGGGACGGTTGCCGCACCCCAACAGAATCCAAAATCCAAGCTATAACAGAATTTCCTGAGCCGAAGTCAAAGACCGAAATTCGCCGTTTTTTAGGAAGGTCAGGATATTATTCTAGATATATCAGAAATTACGCGACGATAATAGAGCCTTTGACGCGCGCTTTAAAAGGGAAAACACGTAAAGCGAAAATCGATTGGAACCCTGAAATGGAGGCGGCTTTTCGCACTTTGAAAAAGAAGCTGACCGAAAAACCGGTCCTATATGCGCCAAATTACGCAGAGGAGTTCATTATACAAACTGATGCATCCGAAAAAGGGATCGGGGTCATCATGGTTCAACGCGAAAATGATGAAGAACATCCCGTCATATACTTGAGTAGGAAATTTACTCCCCCAGAGAAAAACTTCTCTACGAGTGAGAAAGAATGTGCGGCCATAATTTATGCTATAAAAAATTACGTCATTATTTGGACGGTCAAAAATTCAGTATTGAAACCGACCATAACCCACTGATTTGGCTCAAAAACAACGCAGGAAATAATCCACGCTTAATCCGTTGGTCCTTAATATTACAGCCTTATCATTACACAATCAAGCACCGTCCAGGGAAAGAAATAGTGCACGTGGACTGTTTGAGTAGAATAGAATGAATGTGTGCCGTAGATAATATTTGTATATAAATTCTTAATTAGCTTGCATTCAAATTATTTCTATATTATATTATTAATTAAAATGTGTATCTGGCTTATAAAAAATGTTATATTGTAGTAAATTGTGTGTTTTATCGTACAAGTTAAATTAATAAATTAACTGGTGCTAACCTCTGTAGTGAATTAAGTTAAGAGTAACTGTACCTCGACGGAAGATTTTCCACATGTGAAAAATCTCTGCCACAGGAGGGGATGGTTGTAAGGATTTAACTGCTGTAAGAATCTAATTTGGCTAATTAAAGCTAGACAATGGACTGGTACATCGAAGTCTGGTGATTGTGTAAGCACTTAAAAGGATTAAGGTCCTTTTTCTTCCTGTCGACAGTAAGTCTAGAGCGGCCTTTTTCATGTGACATTAGCATATTAGTTACGGCCACCATTGATTAATCGCCAGACCTCCCAGAAAGCCAAGAGACGGAGGAAATAGTTTCATTATTCCCAGACGGACGATGGCAATCTGTCGCCAAGGCGTATCCCAGCTGAACCAATAACTTTGATCTGGGAGGAGCCAGAAGAAGAGTGGCTCTCCTGATGAGGAGGAGAGAGAAGGAGGTTGGAGAGGACTCTCGATGATGTGAGCTCGCTGTAAAGGTGTGTGGTAGTTTTTCATATAGAACCCAGAGTTCTATTAACTGTACTATTTTATCAGTATCTTGAATAAAGAGATTTAACATGGAAAAGGATTTGCATCACTGAATATGCTACCAAGTAATTACTAAACCATTAGTGAAGCAAATTCCTCACAATTGCTAAACATGAAAAATGCATCATAGCTGTTTTGTAAACAATCAAAACTTCATTATTGGGTTTAGAAATACTCTAATTATGCTTGAATTATCTTTTTAATAAATTTTATTATATACATAGAATAATAGTATGAAGAAATATTGAATTCAATTTATTTACATATGAACAAAATGTAAATTCATTGTACCTTGCAAAATTTCTGATCATAGTACTAAAAACTGGAAAGATGATCCTATATACATTTCTGCGTGACTTTTCATAAAATAACATAATTCTTCAATAAAACTTAAGACGAGCACGACACACACACAAAAAAAAAATATAAACATTCTCTCTAAAAAATTCTTTTTTATTCCATCAAAAACTGGTGCCAACTTTTTATTACGTAAACTTTTAACTCATCTCGTAAGATAAAAAATGTAAAAGTAAAGCCAACGAAAAAACAGTTTTGCTGCCATAGCAACGAGTCGCGTAAGAAAAAAACATAAATATCACAATAGCAAATTTGCAAACGATTTGCTGTGAATAAAAGGAAACATTAAATTTATCAATTCCTAACAACAGCAACGCATATCAACAAATTACATTCAGCATTAAAGTGATTATTAATTAAAGAGAGGATTAAGTCAATTAAAGAGAGAGAAATTAAAATAAATTGACATAAATATCATAGTCTTTAGCTAAACAGCGGATTTCTTCTTTATATTACATTTTACTACTGTTTTAAAAATAGACAATAAAAACCGAGAATCCCGCATTGAAAAGGGATAATATTTAATATATCATTTCTAAGTTATCCGCGAAGGATTTTATAAAGAATAACGCTTAGACAATAAAGAAAGAAATTCTTGTCAAAAGCATTTTCTTTGACATCACATTTTCTCGAGCCTGTGTGTGTGTGTGTTTATACTGATCCAGGTTAATGAGAAATTCCTTTTTATTTTTATAAAATTTTGAAAGTAAGCATTTGAATTAAAAAACCATATCATTACCTTCAAACATTTCTGATCTTCACGGATTTACAAATATCATAACAAAAAGCACAATTGATATATTTTTTTGTTGTTGTTGCTTTTGCATGTGTGATTTCATATAAAATATTGGTTATTGACAAGATTTTTTATTGAACCTTTTCATAGACAAAACAAATAAGAACATGTTACTTCATACCACAAATCATTTTCTTCATTATTTGTATTTATTTTAGTAACTTTTGAATTCATTTTTAGTTTCTTAACAATTTACAGAATTTTATAAGTAATTATTCTAAAATCCATATTATCTTTTTTAATTGTAAAAAGAAAGTAATTATCATATTTTATTAAACAATTACATCAATTACATACTTTGGAAATTTTCATTTCCTTTAACACGCTACGTTCTATTAGTATATATGTTTAACTGCAACTGTTTTGCTATTAAAACAAAACCGAATTTTGTAATTTCGTTTTGTAGTATCTTTATATTTCTTTTATTTTATTTTTACATTTTTTTTTATTTATTTAATTTACATTTTATACAGATTTCTGACAACAGAACATTTTGGTCATATCTATTACCCAGAAGAAAAACTTTTAATTCAAATCATTACGTTTGAACCAGCAAATATATGTCATGAAATGTTTCTTCTTTCAATATTCATCTTTATTAACAACATGTTTATGAAGCATTTCGCTACTGTTAAAGATTTCACTCCCAACCCTCCCTCAATAGTCATAACATTACCGTCAGTTAAATGTATGACTGTTGCGAAAGAACATCTTTAAATTCATTTGGCTTAATTCGGAAATCTGCCCAATTACATGACAAAAACCTAACATACTTATTTAAAAGAAAATCGTTAAATGTAAACGTAATTGAAAATTAACAAAACAAGTTGGAAATTGCACGTGAAGCGTAGCAAGTGAGCTGCGTTCGTACGATATTGAAGATTTAAAAATATCACTCTCATATATCAATCTCATAAAACTGTAAATAGTTAATTACAATTAAAATGCGCAACAAACAATGTTCTCTCTATTTTCATTATGTAATGGAATACTCTTGTGTGGCCTTGTAAATCAATAATAAAAGTTCTTTGCACAACAGATTATGCAAAATCTATATAATAATATGTACTTTATGATGCATATCAATATTATTATGTTCGAATGAGTGTAATATTATTAAAATGCATTTGAAACTTTTTTTTCCATTGACTGTAATGTAACGGTGTACTTTTGATTGTCCCTGTATTTGATCTCTGCATCCTATTTTAAAAAAAATGGAAATGACTTGAACAAATGATGTAATAAGTATGTAATTTAAATTTCAAACGATTAAAATGCATTTGCAACATTTTTCCCCATTGACCTTAATGTAACGGAATACTTTTGATCATCCTTGTAATTAATCTATCCATCCGATTCTCATAAAATTTGAAATGACTCGACAAAATTATGTAATAATTATATGTTTTAAATTTCAAAAGATTCGGTTGGGTAGTTTTTGCGTTGTTGTATGCGGACAGACAGACGGACAGACGGACGGACTGAACGAACACTATAGATGCTACGTATTTACATAATTACGAACGCACCTAAAAATGCATGGCCCCCAAAATACTAGTAATACAAACGTATTTTGTTTCGTATATATTTCACTGAAGCTACTTATTTTTATCTTTTACCGGAGAAAAAGGAATTGACATCCAGTGATGAAAGTAACTTTAATTAGATTCTCTTGAAGAAATTAATTTCGCCCTCGAGTAGATTAACCGAAAGGTATTTTGTAGTATTGGATTCTAAAATGAATTAAAGTTGAAACTGGGATTGCAAAATGTATATTTGAATTTTCCTTTTTATTTTCATGAAATTTATTAAAATAGATACCATTTATTTTTAAATGTATTTTATGAAAGTCTCTATAATTTGAATGAAAATTCGAATTAAAAGAAATTTTATTTTACGATCAATATTTTGAAACACATATTGAAATCATTACGTCGCTGTTTAAATTTTCCAAAATCAAATTAATACGGAAAGTATATTTTTTTAATTTTATATTTCTTTCTTATTCATAGCGTTTATAAAAATAACTATATTATAAAATAATTAAAAAAATAACATTGTCACTGATTAATTTAAGTAATATTAAAGCAATATTTTTTAGAAGTCTATACGTACCTTGTTCAAGAATAAACCAGGACGTATGATAACTTCCCAAATTTCGATTATGAAAAGTAAAATGTGTGTTTAGAGCTCTATTCTGTATTGGAATCAAGTTTAATTCTTTCTCTTCCATATTTTAAGCAACAGAATACAGTACGCATAAGTTACACTATTGAAGTCTTCTTCTGCGGCACCAGATTCTAATGTATTACTCAGTCGTAATAAAGTTTAGTAAAAGATTAATATAATTGTAATAATTATATAATTTAACTTAAAAACGTAGCAACAGAAAAATAACATAATTTAAACATTTAAACTTATTCAATTAATTAATAAAAATACAGTTATTTGACAAAAATACCGAAAAAGGACTTGTTTGATTTCATTGCGTTCTGTTATGAATGATTTTATTTGCTTTAATATTTATGAAATCTAAAAAGTATGCACACACCCCAAATACAAGGAAATAAATGAAAGCCAATTTTTTTTGTTCTTATCTTATTTTCTTAATCCTACTTTATTCTATTTTACAAATCTTTTATGCATATGTTTTACATTCATGAATAAAAATTCGCTTAAAAAGGCCTAGGAAAAGTAACAAACTAAACTAGAAAACAGATAAATTTTGTTTGACATTATTCAACACTTGGCTTTAAACAAGTAATAGAATTTTCAGTATATTCTGTCCATGACCATAATTCACTGACTGACCCATTTCAAATTCTTGCGTCTTAAAAAAATAATCATAAATACGACTTAGGAAGAAAAGTATCTTAAAACAATTAAAGTATTTAAACTTATTATTTTTTTAATGAAAATACAGATACATTTTCAACAGGTAAATTTAATTTTAATATTTATGCAAATTCAATTGATAAAGTAAGAATAAGTAAATAACTCAATTTAAAAATTTATGCAAATTCAATTGATAAAGTAAGAATAAGTAAATAACTCAATTTAAAAATTTATACATATTCAATTAATTAATAAAAATGTTATTATTTAACGATAAAACAGAAAAAAATCTTTTTCTATTTTAATACATTCAGTCATGAATGATGTTGTTTATTTAATTTATCATCCTATGCATCCTAGAAATATGCACATCCCTAAAAATAACAGAAATAGCTGAAATTCAAATCCTTTTATTTTCAGTCCTATTTTCTGAATCCCACTTCCTCGCCTTTGACAAATCTTTCATCTATACGTTCTACATTCATGAATAAAATTTCGTTTAAAAATGTGTAGGTAAAAATAACAAATCGAAGTAATAATACGTAAATTTTCTGTCACGCTATTCAACAATTTGTTTAAAAAAGTAATGGCATGTATTTACCAGTTTATACTTTAAAGTATTATAATTTATTGGATAATATAATTCGAACGCTCGCGTTTTAGTAATAATAAAAGTTATAATTCTTTTTTTAAGGCATTTAATAAAAGAGGTCTTATTTTATATCATTATCACTCGTTTTTGAAATTTTTGTTACAATATGAAAAAAAATGATTTTCAAACAATTTTATATCATAATCGATTACTTTTATTGTATTTCAACACATCTTTTGAATTAGTAGATTATATGTTTAAAATTTTTGAATATAACTGACATATTAATATAAAACTTTTACTACGAGAGTTGCTAACAAATCGCATGTTAATCTATATATATTGCAAAATAAATGATTCAATTATCTCTCTATAGACTTATAGACGTGAGGTTAGTACCAAAATCTAACAATCATATAAAGCTAAATTAAAATATTCAATACAAAGGATATACTATCATGATATCGAGCTTAGAGATGAAATTAGGACCAAACAAAGTCTTTAAATGTATTTCAAAATATGTTGGTCTAATTTCGTTTATCTCACCCTTTGTCAGACTACAATTTATGGAAATAACGTTATATACTCCAACTAAATCACTATATGTATATTACATAAATCATATAATCTGTATATCTATATAAACTATTTACATTATAATGTGCTAATCATTCCAACTTAATCGAGTATCAAGATGAATTAATATAAATAAACACCTTATTAAGAATTTGATAAACAATGTCCGATCTGCCTCTGCTTAGGCAGATACAAAATGGGCAGATGTGGGATCTAGTTCTAGATTTTGCTAGCAATATCACACCACCGAGTTTTGGTCAAAAATTTTAGCACACTAAAGATATCGATTAGTACAATTAAAATACGGGCGTAAAAAAGAACTGGGCGTGAATTCTGAATTCTGATATTTTATTACGTCATCAAATTTCGGAATGAAATTTTAACTTTTTATTGTCATTAATTATTAAAATACAAATATTTCAGTTTAATAATAAATAATTTAATATCGTACGAAAAGTGAAAGCACACTCCATAATTTTCGCTGTACAATCGCATCAGAGATTTTCCGCATGAATTTTTCATCTATAAATATATCAACTAATACAGTGAAAATACCTTGGTGGGTATCGTGGTCTTTTATTTCGGTATTTGCAAAAGGAGGCAAGAACTCTTTGACCGTCGATTACGGTGACATAGAAAAAAAGAAATTTGTCCACCTATTTTGATTATTGTACTAATATGTTACGAGAATGAGTGTACTAAGAGAAAACTTGAATTTTGAAAGCGTGACTGAATTCCATCAAGTGATAGCATTTCAAAATTTAAGAATTGGATCTCTTGTTTCTCATATTGTAATATCATGTGAAACATCCTGAGTCTTGTTAATTTCAAAATTTAATTAATTAATTAATTGATTAATTAAAAATTTTTTACACTGATTGAAAAATGGGAAGTTTGTGACAGATGGTCTTTACTGATGCATTCATTAATAATGTTCATTTTTTATTTATGCATTTATTACAGTTGGTATTAACAGCGCGTCAATTAAAAATTATTGAAACTATTATTGATTTCACCCCCCCCCTTTAAATAGTCAAGTCCCTCACTTAAATGTATGACTGCTGCAAAAGATATTTTAAAATTCCATTTGGTATAATTTAGAAATCTGGATATTTACATGGCAAATATCTAACATAATTATTTAAAAGAATATCGTTAATTTTAATTTAATCGAAAAATAACTCAAAACGGTTTAGTCCTCAAAATACAACTAATATAATGTAATTTTGATACCTATATGTTTCAATGGAGCTACTTATTTTTCTCTTTCACAGATGAAAAAGAAATGAACATCCAATGATGAAAGTAACTTCAATTAGATTCTCTTGAAGAAATTAATTTCGCCCTCCAGTGGATTAATCGAAGATTATTTTGAAGCAATGAAATCTTGAATGAATTAAGGTTGAAACTTGGATTGAAAAAAGGATATTTGAATTTTCGATTTATTTAAAATGAATTTCTGAAAATATATACGATTTATTTTTAAGTGTATTCTAAGTAATTAATTATATTGAATAAAAGTTCGAATTAAATAAAAAATAAATTTTACGATCAGAATTTAGAAACAAATTTTGAAAACATTTCAACGAAATTTTTATTTTCCAGAATCAAATTATTGCCAAAAATATACTTTTTAATTCTATATTCCTTTCTTATAAATAACCTTTATAAAAATAATTATATTAAAAAATAATTGAAATAAATAACAATGTTACAGATTAATTTTTGTAATATTAAAAGAATGTTTTTTAAAAGTTTAAATGGTACTTGTTCGAGAATAAACCTGGATGTATTTCCAACTTCCTAAATTTTGATTATGGACATTAAAATTTGCGTTTTAAACTTTATTTTGCATTGGAATCACGTTTACCGTAAAATGGGGTGAATCGGAACATTTTTCAACTTTAACGTTAAAAAAAAAGGAACAATTAATTTTTTATTTGTTTTATTTGTTAGTTTTTTATTAATTTTTTATTTTTCTACTAGAAATTTCGGTCTTGTTTTGTTCTTTACTTTTAAAGCAAAAAAAAAAAACATTTTTACTGTTTATATATGTATTATTTACTTTTTTAATGGTATTCCGATTCACCACGCAGATAGGGGCGAATCGGAACAAATGTTATAATCTTTATTTATTCCGATTCAAACTTTAATAGGGTTAATAAAAACAGGTAATAATGATAAGGGAGGAATAGGAACACGTAGTTACTGCGAAACCAAGTCTTTATTTTATATACAAGTAAAGATACGTGTTTTAAAAATTAGAAAACAACTTTGAAATCAAGAAAAAATAAAATTTATTTTAAGAAATTATATTCGAATTGCAGAAGTAGAATTTAATACAAATTAAGCCATGTTCTGCGTTATCCTTTACTAGTAGTCATCGGATAAGTGAATCTATTGAGTAGCCCCAATCGCTGCATGTATTAATATGATCTACTTATACGCCCTCATCCCCAGCCCTTAGTATTGTTTGCAACCCTCTCTTTTTTAATTAGTTTTCCATTTTGAGATGTTTGTGTAATATTTTGCATGTCAGAAAATAATTCTGTGCAATATTTATAATTAATTTGTTATTTTTAAATTATTTTATTTTGTGTTTCATGTCTGTTGGATTAGGCGTTGACTTTTTTATTTAACCAAGTAATTTATTGGCACCTTTAAACTCTTCAAGTAATTAGAACAAACAAAATATTATTACAATACATATTCATACTTATGTTTTCATATATTACATGGAACTATTACTGTATAGAAAAATAAACCATGAGAGAAAACGTGTTCCGTTTCACCCCGTAAATTTTGAACCTCTGATGTTACAAGCCATTTTTCATTTTTTCACTGTATAGTTTAGAAATAAGTAGAATTTAATACAGCATATTGTTTGAAGCTCCATCATTAATTAAAATCTCCTCTGTTAGGTTTTGAATACGAAAAATACCGTAGTTACATACAAAGTTTTGAAGACGTTGAAAAAATAAGGTTTTTGAGGATCCTCTTGAAGTTTTTTTGTATACCCCAGTATTAGTGCCAACATGTCAAAACTGAATTTCCTAACTCTTAATGTTATTGCCTTCTTATAAAAAAATTGGCAACTAAAAATATCATCCCATATATTTATTATGATATTATTTGTATGACCGGGAAGTTTCGTTCCTATTCACCCCGCTGTCCCTATTCACCTCATTTTACGGTAATGCTCTTATTTCATATCTTAAAAAATAGAATACCGTATACATAAGAATATTTTTCACTGTTCGAAGTAACTTTTTCTGTGGTACCAAATCCTAATGTATTAGTCGCAACAAAATTTAGTAAAAGCTTAATATAATTGTAATAATTATATAATTTTACTTTATAACGTAATAAGAGAACAATAACATAAATTGAAACTTTTACACTTATTCAATTAATTAATGAAAATACTGTTTCTTGACAAAATATTGAAAAAGGATTTGTTTGGTTTTAGTGCATTCTGTTATGAGTGATTTTGTTTGCTTTAATGCATGGGTTCCCAACCTTTTCTGGACCACCGCTCCTTTTACAAGAGAAAAAATGCCAACGCCCTCCCCCATTCCATTATAAATAATTATGCAAAATTTTAAAATATTGTTGCATATTATTTATTCTTTATCTGTATATTTATTTCTTGAAAATCACAGCGTAACAGTTAATTAAAACGACCATCAAATGTAGTAAAAATGATTATTAAAAATTGAAAAATAAGCGCAAAACCAATAAGAATTAAAAAAACAACGAAATGGTTGAGGCTTAACAATTTGTTCATGTCGGATTCCAATTTCTTTAACATCAGTCACAAATTGTCAGGTTCAAAGATGTCTGTTCCTTTTCTTGGACAATAAATTAACTGCTTCACGGACTTCATTCTCAGCCAAATAGGATGAAGAAAAAGCAATTTAAAATGTATGTACTCTTGCTCCCAATCCATGTTAGAGAGCAGTATTGATTTTTGAATCTAGAACTCTTGATATCCAGCTCTGAATTTTACTTTTGGTTCTTGTTTGCTGTGAGTTCCACGATTTCCTACTCCAAATGTGATGCTGCTGCTGCATCAGCATTTGCGATAGTATCTAAAAACAAACTCGATATATTCATGTATCTTGAAATCATTCTTAGAAAATTTCATAAAAAATGCCCAAGTATTGACAGTAAGTAGATAAATATTCCTGTTTTAACAGACTGCTAATAATATGACAAAGTGGCTTATTCTCCTCTACTTACATTGCGTTTGAACAAAAGAAGTTTACCCACAGAAGCAGCTATAAGGTTTTTTGTTTTAATTAAATCCAACTCATCATCCTGAAATCATCGTATGCCTTATTATAAATATTTCGAATATTTAAATTTATTTAATCAAAAGTTCTAAAGAGGTCTCTCAAGTAATCGATGTCATTTCTTAATGTAATCAGGTTTTAGTGTGTTTTTACACCTCTGTTTTCAATTAAGTATTATATTGAATAAAAAAACTATTCAGAAAAACACCTTTTCAGAGACAAAGGCTTATGTGTGCAGTAGTAAACGATTGTAATCATTTACAAGTATGAAGCAAAGTGGTAGTGACAACTAGAGGTCTGCACGGACCGAAATTTCCAGGCCTGAATACGGCCCAATCCGTTGAAAATAATCCGACCAGCCCGGCCCGAACGAAAAAAATATTGGCCCGACCCGGTCCAATATAAAAGTTAAAATTTCGGCCTGACCCCAATCCTACCAGACATACTAGCTAAAAACACGGTCCGAACCCAATCCGGCCCAACAAAAAAGTTTATGTTCATCTCCATGTTTCATATAATGGAGACATCGAAGTCTAAAAAATGATATATGGTGAAAGTAAAATCTTCTAAAATAGTATCGCATTTTCTAGATAAAATATGTTATAGACATGATCCCTTCTTAGCAGGAGTAAATGTATAATATTTTTTTCTTGCGTATTATTGTAGTCACTTTGCATGGTTGAACAGTTTAAAAGAAATTTGCGTTTTCAGTTTAAAACAAGATCCCGTCATAGGCAGGTTCTTTTATCTCCATGCATATAATTCTATTTTAATAAGCCTAGAAATCTACGAGAAGTAAAAATTTTAATGTTTAATTGTATAATAAAGATGATTTAAAAATGTATGCTTTTTTCGCAAAAATTTTTGGACCAAGCCAAATTTAACTGATTTTTGAACAGACTTGGCCGTGTCTAGAAAATGATTTTCATACGGGAGGATTCAACCGAGAATGAATATTTTGGCCCGTAAAAACTAGGAAGAATGAGATCAGTCCCGGCTTCGTACGGAAAAACTAAGTCACGCCCGATCCCGGCTCGGCTCGGCCAAGGCAGACTAGTGACTAGGCCCGACCCCGCCCGAGTCTTCAGAAAAAAGTAAAGCTCAGGCTCGGTTTCACTTTATTGTGAAACGATTTTCAATATAAAGTTGATAAAATATTCTGCCATTCTATGAATTGTTTCTAATTCTTATTGGCTACTCTAATAATGTACTGAAGCGACGTACACGGCTGTTCATTCTAATTTTTTTTTAAATCAAATGCTGGTGATGTGTAACGGAACGCACAGAGAGTACATTTAGTACTGCTTGTTTCAAATATGTTAATTCAACAACTATGGTGTCCCGTCGTTGCTGGAGCAACATCGGTAGCAAAATATTATGAAAAGTAATTTATTTCTCTTGGACTAACTGCGTGGTGCTCAATATTGGTTCTCTTCCTTATGTCAATTTCCTAGAGTTTTTTTTTTTTTTCTTGGTAACGCTGATCTATCCAATTAAATGGAAAATTTGCAGGTATTTAAGTAACAGCATAATGATATTTCAATGCCTTTAACCGTTTATTCCTCTTTGTACCGAAGTACTCAGCGTTTTTTTTTTCGAATGATATCTGACGGCTTCTTATAATGAAGAACAGCTTTTATTATCTCTCAGACTGCCGGCAAGATTAATTTCTCGCCGATTGTGTGCGGTTTTTAAACGGTTCTTTTTCTAAACATCTTCTTGTTTAGAAGACGACTGAAAAAAGTTTGATATTGATATAGTTCACTGTTTTTAAATTTTTATTTTCCAGTCTTTGAAAAATAGGATGTATCTTTATCTTTTCTGTCAGTACGCATTTTTACAAATGCTCTGGTAGCTTCGAAGGCTTCATGGCTTCATTAAAAAAACTGTTTGGGAGCTAAGTACATAGGCAACGACTGGTTTTGAGAGGAGTGCGTAGATCCATATTTTAAATACCCAATACTACACTGTCGGCATTCCTTCTTTGATTAAGATATTTGATAAATATAAAATTTCCCCCTATCTATGTTTAAATAAATTTACTTTTCAACAAATATTTAAATGTTATGATTTTTATCATTTTTTATTAAGAATAAACAAACTCCTTGAACTGATGAAATCACAGGTTTGTTTTAAAATCTCTGTTCAGGCATGTGCCATCATACTTCAGATATTTTCAAAATACAATTTTTTTTTTTAAGAATTCTGTTTAAAACTTTTAGCCACATAATTATCGCAAATTTTGTACCTCACTATTTTTGAATTTACAGGGATTTTTAATGTGAGTCAAAAAAAGTTTTTCGTGCACCGCTGTGATTTTTTGACATCCATGAAAGAATTGCAACTACAATGTTTTTAGCCTGATTTTATACATTTGTTTCTCCGAGATTTTAGCCCTTCTTCGTTTTCCATGGCTCTTTTTGGCATTAGTTAAATAAATTCAACTCTTCCTTCACCACCACGTCAGATCTAGGTTTGATTGTATAGATTTTCATTTAAAGGTGCAGTTAAGATTTTTGTCATGGACCGGGCAATGTGGAGGAGATCAACTATTTTAATTATATTAGTTTCTAAATAGGTAGGTACACCCTGTCCTCCCCCCCTTGACTGTCCTAACTCCCCCCATTTTTCTTTATACTAGCTACCGCACCCCAGGAAGGCTTCAGCACCCACTAGGGGAGGGATACTGCCCCCGTTGGGAACCAATGCTTTAATGTATATTAAATCGTAAAAATATGTACTTTTCCCCAAATACGAGAAAAACAAATAAAATCTTTTTAGTTCCTATCCTATTTTGTTATCCTACTTTATTCTCTTTTACAAAACTTTTATGAATATATTTTATGCTCTTTAAAAGAATTTCGTTTGAAACCGCCTAGAAAAAGTACCAAATCAAAATAGAAAACAGATACGTTTTATTTAACATTATTCGACTGTTGGCTTTAAGTAAGTGATCGAGTCTTCAGTATATTTTGTTCAGATCATAATTCAATGTATAACACAATTCAAATTCTTGCGCTTAAAACAAATAGTTATAAATAAAAACTTAGGAAGAAAAATAAGTTAAAAAATTTAAATATTTAAGCTTATTCATTTTTTAAAGAAAATACAGACACATTTTCAACAGGTTAAATTAGTTTTAATAATTATATAAATTCAATTGATAAAGTAAAAACACATAAATAGCATACTCAATTAATTTATAAAAATAATATTATTTGACGATAAAACAGAAAAAATACTTGTTTCATTTTACTACATTCAGTCATGAATGGTGTTGTTTTATTTAATTTATATATTATCCTAGAAATATGCACATCCCCAAAAATAACAGAAATAAACGAAATTCAAATCCTTTTATTTCCAATCCTATTTTCTGAATCCTATTTCCTCGTCTTTGACAATTCTTTCATGGATACGTTCTACATTCATGAATAAAATTTCATTTAAAATTCGTAGGAAAAAATAACAAATCGAATTAGTAACATATATATGTGACGATTTAAGGAGAAATTCGAATTATTTCCACTGGTTAAAAAAAAAAAAAAAAAAAAAAAAAAAAAAAACACACACACAGTCATGGCAAGCGAGGAAAAAAAACAAAATAAATAAATAAATATAGAATATCCAATAATTAGTCATTGGCTAATTGGTAAGTTCATTTATTTAATTCGTAATAATGAGGAAGGGAAAAGCTCCTTTTGCAAAAATTCCATCATTATTTCAGCGAGCTGTCCTCATCGAAGAAGCAACCCAAGAAATCTTCTTTTTCATCTCGAGACTTCCACCTTTTTTAAACTAAAAAGAAAGTTCTGGAACATTCTGTAACCTCCTACCATCATTCTTTTATGTAAACAGAATTCTTGTCCAGCTACGAGATTATTTTCCACAAACGATAAATTTATTTTAAAAAAATATTATCTAACCAATTTATAATTGAATCGGGATTTTTTAGGCAGACGACTTTTATAAATGATTAATTTTAAGAGAAAAAGAAAAGAAATGAATTTATTAATATGCACACTATCGAAGGTTGACGGCGGAAAAATAAATAAATAGATAAAATAAATTAATGATATTTTTTGAAAGGTATGGTTTTGGAATAAATTTAATAAGACTTTCTTAAAAAGGATTGATAAAAAAATAGAAGAAATTAGTTTTATTTGCAATATTAAGAAATAAAGTTTAATTAAGAATATTTTTAATTTAGAGCCATCTTTTTAAATTTACGCATACTGGAATAATGTTTTTTAAGGCAAATTAAGAATTTATATCGTCTGCATAAAGATTAACAGATTATATTTAGAAATAAGATTTTAATTTAATAATTTGAAGTAAGTACGGAATATTATTATAAGAAAATCAAGATAGTATAAAGGTTAGTTTTGGCGAAAAAATTTTAAATTTGTAATATATATATATATTTCACGTTCGCTTATATTTCACGAACCCTCGCGATTTCATAATTATAATAAAACTTTTTTCAGAAAAATCCATATAGGAGATCTTATTTTGTTTAATTAGCATTCGTATTGAAAATTTTCATTAAAATATCGAGACATAATCGATTTTCAAAGAAAAATATCAGAATCAATTACTTTTATTGCTTTTCGACACATCCTTTGAATTAATACGTTATATGTATCATAGTTTTAAATATACCTGATAGGGTAACATCCCCAGTAATTGGCATGCACAAATTTTGGCACATCATACAAACTGTCCTAAAATAAAATTTTAAAATTGTCTTTTAAAAATGCAATGTCATATACCAGTTATATACTCACTTACTTTAAAGATTATAACTTTGATTTATGCTACTAGATGACAACAAAGTCTAGGAAAGAGAAACAATTATGGTTTGTATCAAATTAGCCATTTTGTTGCAAACTCTTCCTCTCTGGTTTAAGAAAGGAATGCTTTTCAATTCATTATTATCTGATTTCTAATCTATACATATAATAAAACAGTAGGACCCGGTGTGTCTGTACATTGAAGATAATTGACAAAAATGGAGTCAGGGCGATAAAAGAAAACCAATGAAACACAAAAAAATTTTTTTTGAATTTTTTGTCTGTCTGTCTGTCTGTTTGTTCGAGGTTATCTTCGTAACTACTGAATGGATTTTTATGCGGTTTTCACTAATGAAGAATGCACACTCCCGGGCAGTGTATAGGCTTTGTTTCATCAAAATCGGACAACAGACAAAAAAGTAACAAAAAGAAACAAAAGAAACTATTAGGTGCGCTGCTCACGTTTTTTAGTACATAACGTTTTTTAGTACATATAAAATCCAATAGATGTCACTGTGCGATTTTAAAACGCGCTATCGTTATGTTTTCGCCAGTCTACTTAAGTATGAGAAAGTTTCAAGCTGGCTGTCGTTCCATGTGGTTTAGTCGGTAGAACGTCAGTGCGCCATACTGATGGCCCGGGTTCGATTCCCAGCATGGAATTTTTTTCACTATGTTGGCATTAACGCCTATAAGCAATTAAAAGAATTTGAAATATTGTATTCAAGGCGAATTTTCTCTCTGGGAAAATTTCCTTGCATTAATATGTCAGTGTAATTTTTTTTTCGATTTAATTTTTTTTTCGAAACTTTGTTTTTCTTAAAAAATTACAGTAAATATTTGATATTTCCCAACGTTTTTCGAATGATCGACTTGCTTTTTTTTTTAATGTATGTCTGAACCTTATCTAACTACTTCTTCAAGATTTCTTTAGATAAACCGACCAGCGTAGCGGGCGAAGGTCGCTAGTATATTTTAAATTTTAATTGACAACAGTTTTTTTAGTTGAAAGGGTTACTTTAATTGTGTAAAAGTATTTTTGACACAAATATTTGGATTTCTAAATTAATGTTAGATGCCAATTAATGGTGCTTCGATTTTGCTAGTTCCAAGTAATTGGCACCTATTCCATTTACAAGGGAATCGCATGATTTGAGATTAAACCGCTTACTTTGGCAGTATACTAAGTTAGTTAAAGACTAATTTTGTTTATCAGTTGTTTTTATTTGAAAATATGAAATATTATCAGTAAATGGAATCCATTAAAGCTTCATATGACAATTACTGGGGACAACATGGCGATTACTGGGTATTAACATAAATATATTATATTGTTTTAAACTGTTCACCTTTCAGACTAAAATGCTGATTTCTTTCTCTCAAAAACCTGAAAAATGGCATCTTCATCTACAGCAAATTTATTTAAAGCGATTAAACCCAATGCAAAATATAAAGTTTTCTATATATAAACATATGCCAATTACTGGATCACAAGGTGTCATACATTGGTGCTCTAGGTCCCAATTACTGGTGACTACAGCAACTTTTTATAAATTTATTTTTATAAAAATACTTTTTCAAAAATTTTTGATTTTAGTGGGCAAAATACATGCACAGTTATGCATTCTTTGATTTAAAAATATTTGCAAGTAAATATTTTATTTCTCCGTAATGAAAAGTGAAGTAAGTTTAAAGAAAAATTCTTAAAGTGCCAATTACTGGGGATGTTACCCTATAATAATCTAAATATTTTTACTACGAAATTAGACTGACAAACAGCATTTTAAGCTAAATATACAATGTAAAATAAATGTTTCAAAAATCTTATAAACAGATAGACGTAAGGTTTACTAAAAAACTTTAACAGTCATAAAAGCTGAATTAAAAAAAAAAAATCAATACGACATTTTTGCTATCATTAGATCGAGACTTGGGAACAAATAAAAGGCTTAAAAATGTATTTTAAAATATCTTGATCTACATTGATGCATGAAGGTAGGACCCTCTTTCAGACTACAATTTATGAAAAGAACGCTGTATACTTCAATCAAAGCTCTATAAATATATTACATTCGTGATATATCCATAAACATCTATAAAACATTTTACATTACAATGTCTAATGTATTCCAACGTTATCAAGAGTCAAGATGAATTAAGTATAAATAAACAAATTATTAAGAGTTTGTCAAACACTATCCGATCTCGCTCTGTATAGCGAGATACATAATGGGCAGGTGTGGGATCCCATTTTGCATCTTTGTAGCAAAATCACGTCACCGAGTTTTGGTCAAAATTTAACACATTAAAAATATCAATTAATACAATAAAAATGTATGTCAGCCTTAATCTTGAAATCTTGGAACCATATGTACAAAACTTGGAGTGAAATCTGAATTTTACCATACTAACCAGTCATCAAATTTCGGAATGAAATTTTAACATTTTACAGAAAATAATTATAAAAAAATTAATCTACTAATAGATAATTTAATACTATATAAAACTAGTCATTGGTGTTATTACATGAATGCGACATTTACGATTAGCCATTATTGACATTTAATCTCAGAATTTGGCAATAGATTTTTGATCGGCGGAATAATCAAGTAAGACGTACGTTAAGAAGCATCCGTAAGTTTAGATTATTTTAAATTAGATTCCGTTAGATTACGTAAAAGAAGCATCCTTATAACTTAAAAATGATAATTGTATTAACCACAGCAGTTTACCGCGTTAGATAAGGCGTCTCATTTCTAATTTAAATATATCTTTGAATTGAAGTTTGAATGAAATACAGGGTCATAAAAAATCGAATAATGTGGCAATATGATAACAAATGCCTCAGTTACTAATTATCCATTCGACTTCATTCTTTACATCCACTTCTTAAAAAAAAAAAAAACACGAAAATTTTTATATTTTTTTTTCATTAGAACGATTATTTCGAGAATCCAAAAATAGATAGTTCCGAATAATCGAGGTTATTGATATTAAATAGGCTTTTTTGCATTTTTGCATACTAAGTATATACATAACTTCAAGTCTCTATCGTCTTTCTTTCGGGAGAGAGAGCGTTGGCAGACGGGGAAAGAATTATTTTATCGTCGAATATGGTGAAATAAAAATGAAAAATGTACACCTGCTTTATATGCCGCACTAATGTATCACAGAAAAGTCTGCATTATTACGAAACATAACAGAATTCTATGACTTGATAATGCTGAAAAAATCTAGAATTAATGCTCCTTCTGCTCATTGCAGTAACGTATGTTGTACCATCATAAATCTAATTTAACTTACTCTTAATATTATGTTCTTGAACAATTAATTCATCTTGTAAATCGATCGCATACACTATCAAAAAAGCTTCCGTCTTTTCACAGAAAATTTACAGGCAGCACTGCAGCCAGTAATTTTCTGTAAATTAACAAATATCCGTTTTTTTTCTCCGTCAAAAGAGATAAAATATCCGTCAATTCAAAAAAGTTTGGAAAAGATAAATGCGGCGGTGTGAGGATCAAACTACCGACCTAGCGCAGCGTTGGAAGGCGAGCGCTGTAGCACGGCGCTACGACAGCACAGCAGAGAAACGCTTTGAAGTAAATGTGGCCGTTTCATATGGGTGTGGTTTTGTCCATTTCGTTAAAAAAGCTTTTAATTTTGAAGTTAATTTCGGAAAGATTTCATCTTTAATGAGATTGTGGCTGGAGTTTTTATATGATAGTTTTAATGCATTATAAAAAATGCGAATTTTAATATATTTACGTAGATTGCTGGAGGTAAAATATCGATGTTCTATTTTTATTTGATAAGATTATTTTGGAGTAATCGATTTTTTTGCATTTATTTTTTTAATTAAAATGTCTTTTAAATGTATTCACTCGAAGTATATTTTGAATGAGAATATTTATTCATAAATAACTTTGTAAATTATACTTTATTCAACTCATCCAATTTTAAATAATAAATTGCGAGTATTTTTAAATAAATGAAGAAAATAATTGTTATTTATTTTTAAATTCGAATGCATTTTTGTCTTTTTAAACTAAATTAGACATCTTAATCTATAGAATTTTTTGTTTTTCATTTTTAAAAATAAATTTGTATTTATTACAAATAGACCCCATACGCATGCGTGTTAGGAATAAACGGAAGCTTTTGATCTTTTTACTTACCCATCATACGTAGTATAGGGTAAGTCTTGCAATCGGAAAAAAAACTAGAATTAACACTCCCTCTGCTCATCACATTAATATATGATGAACCATCATAAATCTAATTTAACTTACTTTTACTATTATGTTCTTGCAATCTTAATCCATATTGAAAATCTATCGCATAGTGAAAATATGTAATATATTGTAAAATATTAAACTTTTAGGAGCGCACTACAATACTAGAAAAAAAAACTTGACATTTGTTGAAAAATGCGAAAATTGTGTGAAACATTAATCAAAAGGGTTACTCAAAGGGTATCAAGATAAAGTCTGTGTTATTACCAATCATCACAAAATTCCATGACTTGATGATACTGAAAAAAAACTAGAATTAACATTCCCTCTGCTCATCACATTAATATATGATGAACCATCATAAATCTAATTTAACTTACTCTTACTATTATGTTCTTGCAATCTTAATCCATATTGAAAATCTATCGCATAGTGAAAATATGTAATATATTGTAAAATATTAAACTTTTAGGAGCGCACTACAATACTAGAAAAAAAAAACTTGACATTTGTTGAAAAATGCGAAAATTGTGTGAAAAATTAATCATCAAAAGGGTTACTCAAAGGGTATCAAGATAAAGTCTGTGTTATTACCAATCATAACAAAATTCCATGACTTGATGATACTGAAAAAAAACTAGAATTAACACTCCCTCTGCTCATCACATTAATATATGATGAACCATCATAAATCTAATTTAACTTACTCTTACTATTATGTTCTTGCAATCTTAATCCATATTGAAAATCTATCGCATAGTGAAAATATGTAACATATTGTAAAATATTAAACTTTTAGGAGCGCACTACAATACTAGAAAAAAAAAACTTGACATTTGTTGAAAAATGCGAAAATTGTGTGAAAAATTAATCATCAAAAGGGTTACTCAAAGGGTATCAAGATAAAGTCTGTGTTATTACCAATCATAACAAAATTCCATGACTTGATGATACTGAAAAAAAAACTAGAATTAACACTCCCTCTGCTCATCACATTAATATATGATGAACCATCATAAATCTAATTTAACTTACTCTTACTATTATGTTCTTGCAATCTTAATCCATATTGAAAATCTACCGCATAGTGAAAATATGTAATATATTGTAAAATATTAAACTTTTAGGAGCGCACTACAATACTAGAAAAAAAAACTTGACATTTGTTGAAAAATGCGAAAATTGTGTGAAAAATTAATCATCAAAAGGGTTTTTCAAAGGGTATCATAATAAACTGAATCATATTTCGAATATGTAAATCATAAATAATCAATAAAAACATTTTAAAATAAATTATGTAGTCTGGAGAATAAATCAACGAGAAAAATGCGTAGCAGAGTAAAATTGAAATTGATTAAATTTTCGTGCATAACGTATCTTTAACTAAACATTTAATGAGATAAAAACAAGTATTTACTGTCTTATGTATATATTTACAAACTTTAAATCATTGTTGGGAGACAAAATGCACCACTTTCATATCGATTTTTGAGAATAACAGTCACATCTTTTATCATAACGAAATTATTCTAATCATAGATAACATATCGTTGCATTCTGTTTACAAAATCCAAAGTATTCTGAAAGTGGAAGTTGAAGTAAAGAAATTACATAGCGCCCGGCGCCAATCTAACTGTAAATCTTTTTTCTTCCCACTCCCCACCTGAAGTGTTACAGAGTTCATCAATGAATTCTATTGTGAAAATTAAATTCTTCATATTAGTGTTTTCAATAATCGAATACAATTTTCGTATCAGTGGTTCACTAATCTGATACAATTTCAAAATTCAATTACTAATCTCAATTTCGAATACAAAATATTAATTAATTCTAAAGAAAAAATATATATAGAGAGAGATAAGTAAATGAAAAACATTACCTACAATTAGAGCAATAAAAATTACAAGTCTTTTTTCAAACAGTTAATATACTTACTTATACTAAGCTTCAAACAATAATGCACTTAAAGTAAACAGAGTAGCTAAAAGGAAAAAAAAAACTTTTAGAGTTCTGAAAGAGATAAAAAAAAGAAAGTCTATCAATGTTCATCAGTCTAAAATTTCTAAAGGATATAGGTGCAGGACAGATCTTTTTAGCACTCCGTTGTGTGATTATATTTCATATGAGTGGATGTCGTTGTCTCTACCTGCATTGGTCTTTGACTTTTGCCAAGTATTAAGATAAGTTTATTTTTTATATCGCCTTCGATTAAGACAACATCACCCACTTTTAGTGGTGTATGGGTATTTCCATTAACGCATGTCGTATAAGTCACATATTACGATTTTGGATACCAGTATTTTAAAACGGAAAAATCTGACTTATTTCATCAGAGATAATTTATTAATTGAATAAGGCCATGCAAATCCTTCGAAAATAACGGAGACCAACAATTTAGCAGTTAGTAATAATGTGACTTCACGACAAATGCTCGTGGAAATACCGGTATGTGAAATGGGATTTTTCGATGAATTGAATGTTCTTAAATAAAGAAGATATTGTTTTTTTTTCACTTCGACCAAAGTTATTTTAATAGTAGTGATTAGTATCTGTTTCTTTTAAGAAGTGCAGATTGTTTTGAACCATTTTCAGTTACATCGAAAAAGTTAGTAGATAATGAAAGCTCTTTACCAAATTAAAAAAATCCATTGGAGTGAGAGGATGAGGTTCATCGTATTCATTATAAACAAATGTCAAAAGACGCAAGTTGAGGATAAATTCCACTTCAACCAATAGCGTCGACATGTCTTCCTAGCTCAAAAGATTTTTCCAGTAATCTTTCGTAGATCCTCCTTGACAGATTTCACACGTCTTTTGCAGAAGCTTCCCCACCATGCAGCTCTTTAAATGATATTTTTTCAAAATATTTTTTCTCTTGCAAATAATTTCAAAAAGAGATTGTTGGAAATGACGTCATATAAATTATCGACTTCTTGTTTAGTTGTTTTTTAAATGTCTTAGCATTAAATGTCTTAGCATATGAATATATGACTTCACAATTTCCTCTTCAAGATAAGAATCGTCTAAAAGTAAGGAGGCAAGAAACTATATTGATATTGGTAACAAGTTCTAGATGCAAAGCTCTGGTAACTCCGCAGTTGAATAAAAGTATGTAGGATTTTTTTTAATTTCACCGACGTTTTTCAAGTAAATATCCCCCGCATATAAATATTTATATTAATAAAACCCGCAGTAAATATTTATATTTTATCGTTTTGGATTACAAGAAGACCATGGAGTTAGGTAACATGTTCAAGAAAATTCGGTTAGTGGGTTATTTTGGGGGTCATTGTGCGTCATGCTATTTTTATCTAAAGATTTTCTCATGCAGTTTTGACTAAAAATTGCATTCTATGGTTTTCGGGCAAGAGAAAAATATTGGGCTATGGTACATGTTCGAGAAAAAATTTTAATGGGTCATATTGGGTCATTAAGGGTCTGGGTCAAGCTATTTATATTTAAAGAACGGCGTGATCGATTATAACGAAATTTTGTATGAACAGTTTTTTGACGCGAGGAAACTAATGGGCTAAATCACATGTTTGAGAGATTTCGACTATAATGATCATTTGTGGGTCATGATGGGCCATAATGGATCATGTCAAGCTACATCTAAAGAACAAGTGGATCAATTTCAACGAAAATTTGTATATAACATTTTTTTGGCACAAGAACATCATTGGGCTAGGTCACACTTTCGAGACATTTCGATTAATGGGCCATAAAGGGTCTGGGTCAAGCTATTTATATTTAAAGAACGGTTTTTAACGAAGTTTTGTATGTAACAATTTTTAGACACGAGGAAACTAACGGGCTAAGTCCCATGTTTGAGAGATTTCGATTATAAAGGTCATTTGTGGGTCATTGATGGGTCATGCTAATTTTATGTAGAAAATGTCTCTCACCATTTGGACTATATTTTGTATTATGATATTCTCAAGCAAAAGAAAACCATTGGACCAGGACACATGCTTGCAAAAATTCGGTTAATGGCTCATTTTGGGTCATAATGGGTTAGAGTTATTCTAATTATAATATAACAACGATTCAATCAATTTTACCTAAATTTTGTAACGAAACGTCTTTTGTCACGAGAAGACTATTGGGCAGAGTCGCAAGTTAAACAAAATTATATTAGTGGGCCATTTCGCTTTATTGATGAATGCTGTCAAGCTAATTTTATCTAAGAAAGGCTTTAACGATTTTGATTCAATTTTATATTCTACTGTTTTTGATTACCTGGAGACCTTTGAGCTAAGTCACATGTTTGATCAAATTTGATTAGGGGGTCATTTTGGGTAATACGGGTCAGGGTCATGAGAAAATAGCAGCAACCAATAAGTTGGTGATATTTCACAAAATATTGGCGACATTTGACCGAAAAATTGACTATTAAGATTACGAAAGTTACAACACGTATTTGGTGCCAAATGAAAGAATGTCTCCAAATTTGGCTACATCTGGCAAAAAATGTTGTCTTTCACAATGTGAAGAATTTTTTTTATACATTCTTAATAGGATTCAAGATGCATGGTTAAATTAACCAGAGTCGACCAAAAAAAGTGATTTGGATCGATGTCCTTTCGTTGTAAATTTTAAAATAAATATAGTTTAAAAAACTAAAAACCACGCTTTTAAAGTAATCAAACTAAAAAGTGAAAAATAAATGTAGTTTAAAAAAACTAAAAAACACGCTTTTTAAGTATATCAAACTAAAAAGTGAAAAATAATTCGTACTATAAGCTGAAAACGAAAATAGATGAAAAATACTATATTACTGTAAAATCATTGTTATTATAGATATCAATTAATGAGCAATAAATAAAATTATCGTGGAAAAAAAAGCGTGGGGTGCTCCATCTACCATGCTTCATCTGTCAGTTTTTAAGAAGCACCCCACGCTTTTTTTCCACGATAATTTTATATATTGCTTATTAATTGATATCTATAATAACAATGATTTTATAGTAATATAGTATTTTTCATCTATTTTCGTTTTCAGCTATAGACGAATTATTTTTCACTTTTTAGTTTGATATACTTAAAAATCGTGTTTTTTAGTTTTTTAAACTATATTTATTATCAATTATTTCTTTGTCTTCAGATCTTGGCCAAAATTCAGTGGGCAAGCTAAGCCATTTTGGCCTAAATAACCAAGTCCTGTCATTGATGAGCTTGGAGATTTTTGCTCCTCTTGTGACAAGGTCTGCGAGATTTTCTGCCTCTCAGCAACGATTCTAATCTGAAAGAGATGTCAGCTTATGAACAAAGGGTCACAAAGAGTTTGAACTTTTCAGGTAATCCTTTTTATTCAAAAATATGTAATTGGCCGTCCAATAAATGCATGGAATTTTTAGATGCAGCGCCTTGAAATTGCTGCAGATTAATTTATCTGAACATACTGGAGCCATCAATTCCTATCTGGGTAGAGTGGGGGTTTTTAAAGGAGCCTATCTCTTTTTAGAAGCAACGAAAACTGTTCGAATGTCTTTTTCAGAGGTAAATACACGTACATAGGCAGTTGTGCAAAAGGCTATTGTACTTTCAAAAAATAAGTGCAGCTGCAAATTGACAATTTTATCATGTTGAATTCCAAAAAGATAATGTTGAAGATCATAAAATTGGGATATTTGAGTAATTTTATTACACCAGTCTTTCCTAAGAGAAATTGAATCTTTCGGGATGACATCATTCTAATCTGTGCCTAACAACCAGATATTTTGCATTAAACATTTTATTCTCAATTTAAAGGGTCCTAAAAATCCAGTAGGATCAAACATGCAACCCAAAACATGCAAAATATACCTTTTTATATCAATTCTTTTAGAAGCAAACGCTGCTAATTCACAAAAGACAAAATACGAAATATCATTTAAAATGTTCCATACTATAAGTGTTTCATGCTTTTGACAATCACAATGACATGTTTTATCATAAAGAATCATTCTAATCAAAGGCAATATATTGTTGCATTCTATCTGCAAAATCCAAAGTGTTCTGAAAGGGGAAGTTGAAGTAAAGAAAATACATACCGCGCAGGGCCAATCTGTTATTCTTTTTTCTTTTTTGCATGTGACTGTTGGTTTTTAGTGATATAATACTTCGAAATATTTAGTTTAAATTATTTCTGCACTTATTACAGTTAGAATTAACAATACGTTACGATTTTAATAATATATCACCCTAACTGATGCATTTCTTTTTTTTAACCAATTATTTATTTTTGTACACTTTCATGTGGAAAATCGGCCTTGACATTTTCAGGACATATAAAATTTTCTCTGATTCTTGAAAATTTAAAGTTTTACGGCTTACAGGAGCGTTTTTTTCTAATGAAGTCAAATCACAAGGTTTTTCAAGAAAATCTTTTTGTGTAGATTAAGTGCACCGATAGAGTTTTTTTTCTGTAAAAAAAAATAAAAAACTTCTCTTCTCAAACAATTATTAAAAATAATAAAAAATAAATCTAAATGATATTACGGTACAAGGAACACCACCTCGTAACCAATGCATGATATAAACTCTCAACTGCCTCTTCTATATAAAGCTGGAAAAATAAAATTAAACATCGGAACATTGAGTATGTGGCTCAAGTGTGAAGATTATTATTTTTTATTTTTTGCTGGCACTGTAGTAGGATACAATGTCATCTTGTGTAAAAATAACTTCCATCTATTGCGGAGTTCTCTATAACGTTACTAAGCAGTCAGAAATATTTTTAATACCCTTTGTTTAAGCTTTCATTTCACGACAAATTCATCTTAAAATTTGATGTGGAGATAGAACAGCCAAAATGAAGAATTGGCTATGGCTGCATTTCATATTATAACAGGATACGGCGAGGCAAATCTGTGATTCTTTTATGTAATGCTAATATTCATGTCCTCCATGATAAATGCACCTGAAAATCAGTTTTCGTGGCGACACGAGCTCTATATAATGTACGCTCTAATAAATTTAATAAATATTTAATTAAAATACAATTTGCAAGTTAAAATTTATTGAAAACTAAATATTGATAACTCATACTTTTTTCAATAAAGTAAAAAAGAAATGATAAAATATATTGTCTATGTCACTTTTAAATGTAGATAAATATGCAGCATATAATGAAAGTTACGACGTAAATAAATATAAATTATATATGCGGAATTTTAGGATTTTATTTACAGTGAAAGACAGACTGATTTTTTTATTATCATTTGTGGTTAGTGAAATTTGCTTTATTCTAGATGATTATATAATCTTACATACTTAATTTTTAATTGAAAATCAGTTTATCAAATTATAAATCAACTTACAAAGTATGGTGTTTATTAGAATAAAATAATAAGGTATTTTAAATTTTTTCGGAAAAATAGGAAAATACTTTTTTTCATATTCCCACGATATATTATTGAAACACTAAACTTTTCAAATTATCAAAACATTATCTGTCTTCAGTATCCACATTAATGTAAATAATTTTTTCGGTGAAATTTGTCGTTTTTTCTTGCCATCTTTCGATGTAATTGGCCGTTTTATCGAATTTATCCTTTTTTTGGAAATTTGTTGTGTTTTTTTTTTCATTTTTTTTCAGAAATTTGTCAAGATTATGTAAATGCTATAGGCAAAATAGAAATGAATGTTTCATATGACAGAAATGAAGATCACAATAAGAAATTACTAAAAAAAAAAAAATTGAAACAAAATAAGAAGTGTTATGCAATAGAAAAAACGGTTAAATTATGTCCTTCAAAAAGAAGGGCAAAATCAAAATAAACTCGAGCGACCCGATGTTACATTGCCTATCAATAAAAAAGTTAGTTCTCACTTACCAGGTTATTTGTTGAAAAGACTAATTTACTCTGATCCTATGTTAAAAATATACTTATTATGTTGCGATAAAAAATTCCATACATATATTTAATTGCCTATAGAATGAGTGAATAAACATATGTCACTCAGCACACAGTTCAATGGGTACACTGAACTGCAGTATTCCCATTGTAAGATTACCCAGAAAAAACATTCTGAAATGTCTCGATCAATCACAAGATTTTTGGGCTTTTTTACATAACTAAATGACTTTTTATCCATGATTCATTAATGAATTTTATAATTTTTACCCCACATGACCAACTGTCGATTTTTGTATTTTTTCTTCAACTGATTGACAAGTTTTCTATTTTTCATGTGATAGATCGAGAAATTTTGTGATTTTTTTTTTTTTTTTTTTTTTTTTTTTTTTTTTTGATGAACAAAGAAATGTTGCATCTTTTCCCCCTGCAATTAATGAAAGTTGTTTTTTGAAATTTATTGTTTTTTTCTCACAATCTTTTGATGTAATTTGCCGTTTTATCGAATTTATCCTTTTTTCATGATTTTTTTGAGAAATTGTCGTTTTTTGTTATCTTTTTGAGAAATTTTTTTTTTTTTTTTTTTGCTATTTTTTGCGAAATTTACCTTTTTTGCGATTACCTAGACAAAATTTATGTGCTTTTGAGATCTTTGGACGAATTTCGTGTCTTTTATGATACCTGGACAGTTTTGGAGAAGTTTATCGTTTTTCTGGAGTTCTTTCGATGAAATTGTCGTTTTGTCATGATCTTTCGATGTAATTTGCCGTTTTATTGAAGATCTTTTTGCAAAATTTTTTGGGTTTTTTTGCGAAATTTACTTTTTTTGTGATTATTTGATGAAATTTGCTTTTTTTTCAATCCTTTGACGAAATTTGTTGTTTACTCACAATCATTTGTCAAAACTTTTTGTTTTCATACAATATTTTGAATTTTTTTTTCAGAATATGTTTACAAATTTGCCATTTTTTAGGGATTTTTTTTGTCAAATTTGGCTTTATTTTTCGAAATTTTTTCATGAAAATTGCCAATATTTTAAGATGTTTTGGCAAAATTTTGATTTTTTGCAATACTTTCACGAAATTTGTTTTATTTGGGATACCTAGACAATTTTTTTTTCATTTTTTTGACAAATTTTTTAGAGATCTTTTCATAAAATTTGTTGTTTTTTGCAATCTGTTGACGAAATTTGCTGTTTTTTTTCACATCCATTTACAAAATTTCTGGGTGATGTGTTTTGGGGGGGTGGGAGGGTATTTTGACGAAAATAGCTATTTTTTGTGATTATTTGCCAAAATTTGCATTTTTTATGGTACCTAGACAAATTTTTGTACATAGTAAATGATTTCTAGCATTAAAAAAAAAAAAAAAAACTCTAACAGTAGAAAAATAATCTTCAAACATTTTAAAGAGTTTGTAACGTGTGTCGCAGCGTTGCACCGATTCTGCGCCCAGGATCATGTCATGTTGGTGTTACGTTGGTAAATGGAAAAGCATATTGAATTTTTTAAGAAATATTAATTTTTCTATAGCGGCAAAGTACTTTTTTTTCTTTGGTTCTTTCATATTGTTGCCGTCAAGTTTTGACGGGTTTCACCTAGCCAGAATAAATATCATTAATTTTTTTAATATGTGAAATCGACATGTATTTTTGATTTATGAAAATGTAATAGAAAAGTTAGTTGAAAATGCAAATGTTTATTTGTTGAATGGGGTGGGTAATGTAAAAACAAATTAACCACTGAGAGGATCATTGTTACAGTTGTTGCTAAATAGCAAACTATAAATTCAGTCTTATTTTGCTGCGAAGTAAGGGAAGTATGTATATTTTGTATGAAATGAGAAATGATGGTAATTTGTGATTTATTCATGTCATGTACAATTTATTGGTGTTGTATTTGTAAATGGAAGATTATCAAATGAGAGAGATTCTAATTCTATGATAGCATGTTTGAATGTAACTCTGCCAATTGCGGGTCATTTGCCTGGATGTAAAATGCAGGTTTTTCTTTTATTTATTGAAATTTTTGCTGAAGATTAGTCGTTAAAAAATCCTTCAATAGCTGGAAAATACCTTTTATTTCTGTGGTGCCGTCAAGTTTGGACGGGTTCCATCTAGTTTTTTTAATAAATCAAAATCTTTTTTATTATTTTTATTTATTTATTTATATTTACATTCTTATAAAAGTTTTCGATACGAAATAATATTCTTTATGCAGCAATGAGAAACTGCGAAAAATAATGTAATTTGATACAATAACTCATTTTTTTCAAAATAAAATAACGCAACTACTCTTTATATATATATATATATATATATATATTATAACTTCATAAAAATGAAGTAATTTTAGATGATATAACAGAATTATTTAGATAAATTTTATTTTCTACCGAAATTGTTTTTGTGAGGAATAGCGTTAAATGTGTTACTTTATATTTTCGATATATTTTCCTTTTTTACATAAAAATATAGTAAGATTATAAGTATATTTTAAAATTCACTTCATGCAATATATTACTTTTAGAGAAACTTCTACTGCATTTTTCATGTATGGTGATATTTCTTTTAGACAAAATTTAGTTCTCATAAACATTTTCTGAAAGAGTAATATATTTTTTAGAAAACGTATTTTTTTCCTATCTCATTTATTAATGAAATATAGAAATACGAGTTTTAAAATTTATTTATCAGTATGTTATTTACATGCAGTATTTGCTTTAAATTATTTTCGTGTATATTCTTTTCATTGAAAGTAAAGAAAACATAATTCTAAAATAAAGAATTTGTTTATTATTTAAATCTCAGGCTTGCTATTTTAACTGTGGCTCATATCAGAATTGAGAGATTAATAAAAGGGACATATTATTAAAATCAACTGGTATATTCTCATAACACATACATTACAATTTATTCCCGCACATTGCTTTGAAAAGTACCACCTTTGCGTTTCTTTTTATGGATTTTTCTTATGAAGAACACTTGCTTTAAAGCATCTGAAAATTAAAATTTCTTGAAGTAAAAATATTTTTTTTTTCTATTTAAAGTAGAGACATGCGTGATTTCTATATAATATACATACATATGTGTGTGTATATATTTTGAGGAGAAGAGTTGTTTAAAAAAGTTCTTTAAACCTTCTTAATCCATTGAAATCACGTTTTTTATGACCATTAAAAATAATCGCAAAAATTCAAAGGAATACACATATTTGAATGTCACGTCCATTCCAAATTTACAATTAAAAAAATACTATTTAAAATTCTACTCTCTCCAATATAATTTTAATGCATTTTATATGTACCTGTTGTCAAAGCACAAATAAAAGTCTTTCTGATTACCAAAGAAAAAAGAAAAATATCATGCTAATCGAATTAAATTCGTGTATGAGATGTTGGTCCAGAAATCATTTGGCAAGTGTGTGTTTTTGGAGGAATCGCATTTTTTAGGTGAAATTTTCCCATAAAGTACGCGAGTGATTATGATAACGCTTTTGGTCGTATAGCATATATATATAACATCACATATGGGAGTCAGTGTTAAAGATCTTGAATTAATTTCAAGGAAATAAATATTCTGAAAAATGTAAAATTCCTGAAAAATTGGCATTGCTCTAAAATAAAAAGCGTTAGTCACAGAAAAATTATGTCTTCTATAAATCTTGACCATAATCCAGTGTATATGGATTTCAAATTTCATTAAAATCAATCGGGTAGATTAAAAGGAAATGGTTCTTTAATCTGACTTGTGTTCCAGAGGACAGCGCCCAGTTTTATCTAGATAAAAAAGTTGAATTTCATCGTTGGCCACAATTGAGAAATATGATTTTATGCGATTATATATGCAATTCCAAACAAAAATAAAACTATTCTATTCCTAAAAATATTTTTTTTCTAAACTAAATTAATTGATAGTGACACATTTCCAGAAGATTATTTAATCGATAGTTCTATATCATTGCACATAATTATCACCCTGTAATATATAAATCCATATCCTGGTTATTGGCTCACTAAAAATAAATGTGTATCGGTTTAATGCAGAATGTTCTTACATTAATGTTTACATGTTTAATGTGTCCCAACACGAGTTGTCTAGTTAATCTTTCTTGACAATTATGCACAGTAATTGTTTAATTTTAATAAAACACAAAAATAATTTTGAAACAGTTTAATGAAAAGATTATTACCGTTTCCTGCCAGCAAAGTTCATGTTACACAACTTTTTTCGACTTTTCTAGCAATCACCGCAATTCTATATTTTTCATAATAGAATTTCGGATTTCTTTTTTTTTCCTATATTCATATTCGAAAGTCTATCCATTGTATGAGATTATAGATAAGATAACATATTATAAGTAAGATACAAATAAGATTTAAAAGCCATACGGAAATTTAAAATTAGGCGATGGTTAATTAAATAAATCTATTAAGCATTGTCAATTTAGTAGACATTATGTCACAAATGTTTGTCATTCAAACAGCTTATAAAAGTAAACATGTTTACTTTCCAAAAGTCCAAAATGTCTGCAAGTTGTCTTTTAGTTCCTTTAATTCATTTTGAAAGCATTTTTTAATGACTGATTATAAAATTTTGAATTAACTATATAATTTTATTTAGATGCAATGTTATTTTATCTTAAATAGAATGATAGTCTTTTAAAGTGAAAAGTAATGAATTATACAGATAAACATTATGTTCTAAAGAATTTATTTTCTTGAAATACAAATTTATAACATTGACATTTAAGTTAATTATTGATTTAATTAAACGACTCTTACGTTTTGAAATTAACACATAAATACAGGGCGGGGCATAAAGATTTTCCCATTTTAAGAGGTCAATAAAAATATATCGCACATCGAAAAGAAATATTTTATGTGTACATTCGAAAAGAATAATGTTTGCCATTTATTAATTTTTACAATCTGTAATTTTTGCCATTAATTTTGAGGTTTTATTGCATGAAATATAATATCGTCACATGCGGCTGCATGTAACTTCTTCCTGTTGGATTACCTGAATGCTAAAAATTACACACATAAACCTAAGTCCTAAGACACTCGAAGAACTGAAGGATGTTATTCGATTTGAAATTGCAACAATTCTTCCAACAATGGAGAAAACAATTATGCTAAATTTCAGGGATAGATTTCACAAGTGTATAGAGATCGAGGGAAAACATTTAGACGATATAATTCTTCATACAACAAAACTTAATAGCAAAAATTGTTACAGATTGTAAAAAATAAGAAATGGGAAAAATAATTCTTTCCGAATGTAGATATAAAATATTTGTTTTCGATTTCTTATATTTTTACAGGCCTCTTAAAATGGGGATATCTTTATGCCCCACCCTGTATATATAGTAGAGGTCTGCACGAGCCGGAATTTCCAGGCCCGGCCCGTTTAAATTTTTATATTTTAGGCCCGGCCCGTACAAAAATCAGCCAAAGCAGGCCCGGCCCGTTTTGGCCCGTTACAATTTCTACGATTTCTAAAAAATTCAGATTTTTATCATATAACTAAGATGCCTTTAAATAATGCTGCATGCATATCTATGGAATGATTTTACAGTATATTTTACAGCAAATACACATTAACAACATTAATGATTACTTAGATTCTTAGGCTTTCAACATTCGAAAAAAGATTCATTAAAAAATTAATATGGCTTAGAATAAAAGAAAAAAGAAAGAAAGCTAAAAACATCGTTAATTTTAAAGCTGTTTAATAAAAGAAGATTTATAAATCTATTTCTATATCATTTTATTATAGATTTCAAATCCAAATTCATTCTTAAATTCAAAGAAGCTCCTTTCTGATACATTTCTAAATTCATTTTTTTTTTCTCAGAAATGCATGAGATTAGCAGATATCTTTATTCAGAAACTATATAATCGAATGGCGTTATCCATTTTTTGATACAAGCAATTTAAGAATACTGCAAACAAATAAAATACTGTCATAATTAGCGTTTTGAATAGAATTTCCGAAAGCAATAGCAAGGGAAGGGAGAAAAACCTGCAATCATTTGAGAAACTATTATATCTCAACAAGGTTATACAAGTATTTTATTTACCAAAAATGAAAAACGCTATTCGATTCCAAATCCCTTCAATAGTTAGGCTTATCAGTTTTATACTTTTACAATTTAAAATTAATCAGAAAATGTGTCAAACTTTTACATTATTGAGAAATTAATTTAAAAATCATCAAGAAGTATATATCCGAAGACTAAGCTAACATAAGTTCTTTATCGCTGTTCATAATTTTACAAATCATGTTTTCTGCCAATAATTAAGTCTAGTACCGGTCCGGCCAGTCTATATATAGAAAAATAATGCAAGCGTGATCTCGGACCGGCATGAGTCAGCTAAAAATATATTAAAACGGGTTACACATAATGTAATTCTCCGATGCCGATACACTGTGCATTTTTATATTGATGCTGTCAAACTAGTATGGCCACATTTATACTTATTCTCGTTGAAACCATTTTCGTTGAAAATAACTCATATTTTATCGTTTCTGCTTAAATCTTCAGAACGGGCCGGCAGGCCCGAAATTTTTTTTTATCGGCCCGGCCCGTCTGGCCCGTTCAATTTTTTAGCCGGCCCGTTTATGTTGTTTATCGGCCCGGCCCGTTGAAAAAACCATTCTAAATCTGCCGGCTCGGCCCGGCCCGTTAGAAAATTCGAAACGATTCCGCCGGGCCCTTGCAGACCTCTAATATATAGATATAGTAAAACACGTATATTACACACATGTAAAATCTATCAAAATATTATATAAAATTTTAAAAACCTAAAACCGAGAAGTTTTGGCCACACCGTGGTCTTTAACAGGGTCTTACTTGAGAAGTGTTCGGGTTTTTAGGGTTCTTATGCTACAGTGTGACCGAAATTTGTTGGTTTTAGATTTTTAAAATTTTGATAGTTTTCATCTGTTGTATTTAATGAACGTGTTTAGTAAATCTTTATAATTCTTTAGTATTTCTTGTGTGTATGTATGCTAATTATTGTGACTATTGTTTTGCATTCAAATAAAGTGGCACTAATCCTTGTACAAGTTATTTAGTAATAAATAAAATGATCTTACAGTTTTACTTCATTCAATGTATTTCTTTTAGTAAAAAATTTCCTGATTCTTGTGAATATTTTTACATGTCCTAAAGAAAAAAAAATGTTTTGAAAAGTTATTATTTGAAATATAGCATATTTTCTGGAGAAAAGCAATTTTCTTTCAAATTCATTTATAAATAAAATATTGAAATAGAAGTTTTGGATGTTGTTTCACGACCATGCAATTCACATATGTCGTTTGCTAGCTTTTTTACGGAATTCGTGTTTTATTATGCCGGTAAAAGATTGGAGGTATTTTGCGTTGTTATCAAGATACGAACGTAATTTTTCTAGAAAAAGTAATTTTAGTCAAATAAATTGCTTATTAGTTAAAACTGAAATCTACTATTTTAACACTGATTCAATCTCTTATCTACACATTTTCATAAAAGAAACATTTAAATTATTCAAAGTCAAAGATGTATTTCCCTACGTTTGTATTGCAAACTGTTGTCGCATATTGTTTTAAAAACTAGTATTTGATGTTCATTTACCTCAGATTTCTGTTGAAATTAACCATAGCAATGCAATTTAAACTTAAAATATGCTAAAAAACCGTAATGAAAAGAAATGTTTTTTCAAATTATATATTTATAATCACACAGAAGTAATTTATCTTAGACATATTTAATTTTAAAAAAAATTTCAGGGAATATGCTTTTCAGAATTGTGCGAATTAAAGTTAAATTTGTCTTATAAGATTATGTCACGAAATTGTTTGTATAATTGTGATTTATAAAAATTTCAATTTGTGCATTTGCGTTGTTATACAAACCTTTAACAAAACTAATTCTATGATGCTCAATAAAGCGTGTTATTTTTTATTATTATCATTCTACTTTTATAAATTTCATTACAAAGCAACAATAGTATATATATATATGTATAATTGAAACGTAATCAAAATATATTAATTGATCGAATACGATATATGATTTCTGAAAGTTTCAATTGCATTAAATGATCTAAGATGTCATTGTAGAAGCAAGCAATAACTTTAGATTAATTATTTCAGGCAAATTGCTTTTCAGATATATACAACTAGTTTCAAAACATTGTATATACACCTCAATTTATTTGACATTCAGAAATTTATGTAGTATTTTTTTTCTCATAAGAATATATGCTTAATTACAGCAATCAGCACTTTAAAAAAATCTTATATTTAATTCACCTGAATACTTTACGACTTAACAACTTAAAAAATCAAATACAAAAACCACCGCCTTCCATCATGATATCAATAAATGGATTTTTAATGAATACATTATGACAATATTAAATTTAATTGAACAAGCTATTAGTTAGGAATAAACCAAACAATGATTTACTAAGAAATATTTCTAAATGAAAATCGTGTTCCTAAAGGTTTAAAAGGGCTTTACGTTGTCTCCATCAGAGTTTTAAGACACCAATGAAAGCCACAGTGTGCTCATAACGAGGTTTTTTTTTAGTCTTTTAAAATTTTATTATGCTTTCATAGCTTTTTACATATTATTCGTAACAGACGTACTTTTGTAAATCTTTATATATATGATAATTATTGTAATTATTATTTTGGAATTCATGTAAAGTAATACTAATCCTAGTACTAAAATATTTAATCACAAATAAAATGTTCTTAAAGCTTTACGCCATTCAATGTATTTCTTTATTAAATGTTTTCCTGCTTCTTGTAAGTATCTTTATGTGAACTACAGAAAAATTTTGTTCTGAAAAGCTATTATGGAACAATAACATATTTTCTAGAGAAAAGCAATCTCCTTTCAACTTCATTTATTAGTAAAATGTTGAAATAGAAGTTTTGGATGTTGTTTCACTGCGATGCAGTTTACGTATTTCGTTCGCTAACTTTTTGTTTACTGAATTCATGTTTTATTTTGCCAGTAAAAGATTGCAAGTATTCTGCCTTATTAGCAATGCAAAGACAAATGTTCTAGAAAATATAATTTTAAGTGAAATAAATTGTTTATTAGTTAAAACTGAAATATACTATTTTAACTCTGGTTCATTCTCTAATCTAGACATGTTAGTAAAAGAAACATTTAAATTATTCAAAGCCAAATATGTATTTTCTACATTTATATTACAAATTGTTATCGCATACTGCTTTGAATTCAAATATCTGTTGTTCATTTTTTGAGGTTTCTGTTAAAATTAATCATAGCAATACAGTTTTTAATACTTAAAATATGCTAATAAGCCTTAATGAAAAGAAATTTTTTTTTTAAATTATGTATTTAGAATCACACAGAAGGAATTTATTTTAGACATATTTATTTAAATCCATATTTTTCAAAGACTGTGCCTTTCAGAATTTTAAGAAGTAAAGTTAAATTTGCCTTTTTACGTTTTTCTTAATGTAATCTTTCAATCCATGGTCTTCTTATCTAAAACAAACCTAAAAGTTTTTGTAAAGTACTAGAATTAAAATGTTACTTATAAAGTGCATTTTAAAATATGATTTTATTTATTACATGGATCTCAGAAGACACGAGAACTATGCAATTAATTCTCAACAAACAGTGATAACGAGTTGGGTTTCCATTCTTAGTTTTCCAACTTAGAGCTTTCACTTAAGATAATTAAAGAAAACCTTACTATGGATTTTGTAAACATATATTCATTTCACTTCACTATTAACTGAAAGATTTTAGATTTTTTTCAATCATGTGCAGTGTAAGAGAATGTATTAAATTTAATAAATTTACATGTAAATAACATTTTTTATACAGAGTAATCCATTTACAGATCATTGACAGAAGTAGAAAATATTTTAAAAAATCGTCTGTTTAATATTCAGACTCTCCAGATTTTAAATAGCTTTAAATGAAAACCGTGTTTGTCTAATAAATAATTCATGAGGTATCCATTGTAGTTTTCACCGTAATGAAATCGTCATTTGGTTTGCTGAGATTGAAACATATTTGTTTTGCGTTTTGGCAGGAAAACATTTTCATTGTGTTTCACAATAATCCGTTTCAAACATAAGAATTTATCATTATTTTCCCATCAGTTAAAAATAAGCATCGTTAAAAACAAGGATTTATAAATATCCCTTTAGGCGGCCTAACCTTGTTTTCCCGTCACGAAACAATGGCTGATTTAACACAAAAACAATATTAAAATTAATTTTTTGAAGTGAATAAGATAAATAAATATGTAAGTTTGTCAAATAAAATTTTTTTTTATACCAATACCTTTTATAAATACTATTTTATAAATGGTTCAAATTTTTCACGCTGGGAACATTTTCAGCAGATACTAATTATTACAAATAGTTCTATTGTTATCTATAATTAATAAGCATATTTATAATTATGTTCAGTGTTGCCAGATGGGCTACTTATTTTAAATTCAGTTTCTTGAATGGCACCACTATTTTGAAATAGTAAAATGTATCTTATTTAATGACATAATAACAAAGGTGAAAACAAACGGAATTTTGCAGTTTCCAAAAAGTGGTGCGAATCAATAAATTTGAATTTGAAAAAAGAAGCCCACTGGAAACACTGATTATGTTTTTGGCAACTCATTAACTTTATAAATTACAGAATAGTGAATATTTCCAAAAACAAATTAACATCAGTTTTTGCTATTACCGTTACTATGAAAATTTCTTGGAATACAAATCTACTAAAAAAAACTCTTAGTAACTTCACTTTTTTTTCAGTGTATTTTAATGGGTTTCGATAGACTAGGGTAACATCCCCAGTAATTGGCACGCACCAGTGATTGGCACATCCTACAAACATGTCCTAAAATAAGATTTGTATCCAGTCTTTTAAAAATGCAAGACTATATACCAGTTGCATGCTCATTTACGTTAAAGATTATAACTTTGATTTATGCTGACAATAGTGCCTAGGAAATTGAAACAATTATGGCTTGTATGAAATTAGCCATTTTTGTTGCAAATGCTTCTGCTTTGGCGTAAGGAAGGCATGCTTTTCAATTCTTTATTATCTGATTTATAATATATTTTAAATTTTAATTGACAACAGTTTTGTTTAGTTTAAAAGTGTTACTTTAATTGTGTAAAAGTATTTTCGACACAAATATTTGGATTTCTGAATTAATGATAGATGCCAATTAATGGTGCTTCAATTTTGCAAGTTCCATGTAATTGGCACCTATTTCAATGACAAGGAATTCGCAAGGAATTTGAGATTAAACTACTTATTTTGGAAGTACTTTTAAAGTTATAGACTAATTTTGTTTATTATTTGTTTTTATTTGAAAATATGAAATATTATCAGTAATTGGAATCCATTAAAGCTTTATATGTCAATTACCGGGGACAGCATGACAATTACTGGGTATTAAAATAAGTATATTGTATTGTTTTAAAGTGTTCACATTTCAGACTAATATTCTGATTTCTTACTCTCAAAATCCTAAAATATGGCATCCTCATCTACAGTAAATTCATTTAAAGCTATTAAACCCAATGTAAAATGTAAAGTTTTTTTTAAAATATAAACTTGTGTCAATTACTGGATCACAAGGTGTCATACATTGGTGCTCTAGGTGCCAATTACTGGTGATTTCAGCAATTTTTTATAAATATATTTTTATAAAAATACTTTTTCATTTTTTTTTGCTTTTAGTGGGCAAAATAGATGCACAGATATGCATTCTTTGATTCAAAAAAGTTTCGATAATACAAGGGTTAGAAAAATGCATTTTATCGCTTCCTGTTCCTTTTTACATTGTTGACTATCACAATATTAATTTTTTTAAAATTCGATTACCGTTTTATTTCAGTCCCTAATATTCCAATGTTAAAAACTTGACTTAAAGTCACTGTGCCTAAATAATACGAGATTTACTATAGTTTTGTCGCATTTAGGATATATTTGGCCTTTTATTAAATAAAAACATATTTTACCATTCAGCAAGTTACTGAATAATCTATCTTTAGTTGAAAACTAACTTTTTTAGTATAAATCTTATAATTGTGATGTAATTCTGACAATATATAATGCCACAGTACTAAATTGTCGCATGTAGGTCATTTTTGTCGCATTTACGGCAGTTAAAACTGTAAATGAGACGTTCATATTCCTAAATGCGACAATGCATTTTATACGTGACAAATCATCCGAGTTAAGTTAATTTAACTTAAAACTACTATGACAGACATTTACCACATAAAGAGTGTGAGCGGTCAGCGAAACCATTCGATTGAAAGATGAATAAAAGGCGTGATTAACGCATAAAATGATGTTTTAGCGCTGAACTATTTGTATTGTACTATTTATGTTAAACTTTCTCTTTTTTAAACATTTAAAAAATAGTGCTAGAACTCCTTATAAAACAAAATGTCACTTTATCGACAATTAAACTAGAAATTATAAATTAAACTGTGAAAATTTTAAGTAAAGCAGCAGTAACAGCAGTTAAGGATTACTTGTAAAAAATATTATTTTTTACTTAAAATTACGCTATGTGCAAATTATTTAAAAGATGAAAAAAAAATATTTTTAAAGATGTTAAAGGATTTTAATTTTTAGTACTTTACACTGTAAATGCAATCTTCATCAGAGAATACAAAAAAAAAAAAAAAAAAAAAAAAAAAAATTAACATTTTGTAAAAAACATTTTTTGTCATTTTTAAGTAGTTTGCATGTAGTGTAATTTTACGTTTACCTTTTGAAGCTGAATTTAGCTTTCAATTGTTTTATTTGCTATTTTTTTTATTTCTTAACCGTTAACTGTTAATTTTCCTAATAATCTCTGATTATTTGCTATAATGTTGGTAAAATTAACTTACTTAACCAAAATTAAGTAAAATGTTTACAATCTACACGAGATATTCCAGAATTTTCACCATATAAAATTATTAAAAGTTCTATAATATGTGTCTATATTACATTACTGGTATACGTACCGCGTTTCTTACATCCTTTTTTTTATTAAATTTTTTAAAGGCGCATTTTTTTCTATTGTGATCATTTTAAACTGAAATTTAAGCATCTGAGTACAGAAAAACCTTAATGGAGAATTAAGCTATCTCAACACAACATAATTAAACAGAATGTTTGCTATAAACATTATTTTAATGAATATTAATGAATTTTTAATGAAAAGTTTTACATAAACTTACTTCTTTAAGGGCTGTGCAAATGTAAAGTCATTAACTTTTTTGCAGTTTTTGAACCCCTACCCACAGCCCATGTTCCAATACCATATGTTATCATTCCTGCCCCCCCCCCCCTTCGCGAATTACAATATTGTTATCAAAGTGTAAAAAATTATCGATCTTCAGAATTTATTTCTTTTGTCTGTAGTGAGATACAAGACTGGTTACATTTATTTTTGTGTGCTTTTTTGATTCAAATGAAGAAAAGTCAATTAACACTTAAAAGAAATAAATACTATTTAAAGATATTTTATAATAACTTTTTGATACCTAATGCAATAAACAGGTATAAAGTCTTATTTCAGTTGCCCCGAACAAAGGAGGGGTTGGACGCAAGTAAGAATTCTTATCAACAAAAGAAGTGAACAACATTCTTTCTGTTTCTGTTTTATTTATTAGTATACGCAAGCTTTATTTTAAATATATAATTCACAAATGGTTTCTTGAACTGTGATTATACATGTATACACATATAAAGAAGAATAGGAATGTCATACGTTGGGGTATTCGACGTTTCATAATAAAGTAATTTATAATAATATAGTGAATTTAAAAATAATTTTGTATTTTTATAAAAATAGATAATGTACTTAAAAGATATGGCATATTATATTGAACCAAGAATCATGCTAAAAAAAATCATTGAATCAAAACTAATATCAAACAACAAACACCTCTTCACCTAGAGATACCTAACGACACCAGATCTTCTCCCTTCCCCTTAAAATGATATTATTATATATGCACAGCCTTTTAATCCCCACCGTCTCGTCTACGCATTTACCTCCATGATTGTATTGCATTTAAACACTTATTGAAAATAAATTCTCGCAAATGCGTGGTCATTTAAAATTCTAATCTGAAAACTGTCGCCTTTTCTTAAGTTAAACTGCTCAGATAATTAAAACAGAAACAGGCTGCAATTCAGATATATTTCTCGCTGTTTAGCAAAACGGGACAATCCAATCCGAAGCTTGCATGTTTTTGCTGTTTGCAAAAATGCAGGCTACTGAATGGTCAATGTCATTTCGCTAAGGAGGGCCAAAGTATTTACATAAAGTTATTTGATCTTCAGTGCTAAAAAGGAAAAACAATGAGCATTTCCAAGATTTTTTATCGCATTGACAAAACACAGAGGCGTATTTTTTTTAATGATACATTTAAAAAAAATACGTGTGGCACTCGGGGACTGCCGCGGTAAAGCTATTGCATAGCATTTTTTATCAACTTATGCAATTATAATCATTTATTTATTTTTTATTTATACAGATTTTTTGGTCTTTGATATTAATTCAAGTTACACTTTTTGAGCGTGATGACCGATAACATTTTTTTTTCTTTTATTGAATAAATGAGAAGTTAATATCGTTTAAAATATTTTTATTATCTTAAAATACATGTAGGTTAATCAGGAATTTTTATCATTGAAACTATACGTTTATGGTAGTTGAAATAAAAAACATAAGTTTGAGACGTGATATTCTCAAAATATCTGAAAAATACTGCGTCAATGTCTGCCGAAGTCTACCGAAGGATACCGTGCCGAAGTCTGCCAAACTGAAGCAACGTTAGCCGGAGTGTTAGGTTTTTCTCGTTACGAAATTTCTTTCGCCGCGCTCAAAGCCCGCGATAAAAGCTATGCAATACCTTAGTAAATTACCAAACAAAATTTGGCCGCGCTACGAAAATTAGATCGCGAGTTATAAACATTTTAAATTTTCTGAACCTCACCATGGGGGATCTCTTGTCACCAAAAATTAACACTGTCTCATAATAAATTTCCAAACAAAATTTGGCCGCGTTACGAAAGTTAGATCGCGAGTTTCAAGCATTTTAACTTTTTCGACCTTCATCGTGGGGGGGGGGGTCTCCTGTCACCAAAAATTTACACTGTTTCATAATAAATCATCAAACAAAATTTGGCCGCGCTAGGAAAATTAGATCGCGAGTTATAAGCATTTTAAATTTTTCGACCCTCACCGTGGGGGGTCACCTGTCACCAAAAGTAACACTGTCTCATAATAAATTACCAAACAAAATTTGGCCGCGCCACGAAAATTAGATCGCGAGTTATAAGCATTTTAAATTTTTCGACCCTCACCATGTGGGGGGGTGGTTTCCAGTCACCAAAATTAACACTGTCTCGTAATAAATTACCAAACAAAATTTAGCCGCGCTACGAAAATTAGATCGCCAGTTATAAGCATTTTACATTTTTCGACCCTCACCGTGGGGGGTCTCCTGTCACCAAAAGTCACACTGTCTCATAATAAATTACCAAACAAAATTTGGCCGCACTATGAAAATCAAATTGCGAGTTATAAGCATTTAAAATTTTTCGAAACTCACCATGGGGGATCTCCTGTAACAAAAAGTAACACTGCGTTATAATAAATTACTAAACAAAATTTGGCCGTGCTACGAAAATTCGATCGCAAGTTTTAAGCATTTTAAATTTTTCGACCCTCACCGGGGGGGGGGGGTCTCCTGTCACCAAATATAACACTGTCTCATAATAAATTACCAAACAAAATTTGGCCGTGGTACGAAAATTGATCGCGAGTTATAAGCATTTTAAATTTTTCGACCCTCTCCATGGGGGTTCTCCTGTCACCAAAAATTAACACTGTCTCATAATAAATTACGAAACAAAATTTGGCCGCACTACGAAAATTGATCGCGAGTTATAAGCATTTTAAAATTTTCGAGCCTCACCGTGGATGGTCTCCTGTCACCAAAAATTAGCACTGTCTCATAATAAATTACCTAACAAAATTTGGCCGCCCTACGAAAATTAGATCGCGAGTTATAAGCATTTTAAATTTTTCGATCCTCACCATTGGGCGGGTCTCCAATCACCAAAAGCTACATTATCCTACCTTGTTTTATCTTAAGACGATTCTTTTCTATATACATTCTATCAGGAATTTTTATTATTGAAACTATAGATTTATAGTAACTGAAATAAGAAATATAAGTTTGAGACTTGATATCCTTTAAATATCAGAAAAATACCCCGTCAATGTCTGCCGGAGTCTACCGAATGATACCATGCCGAAGTCTGCCGAACTGAAACGTTGGTTAGCCGAGTGTTAGGTTATTTTCGTTACGGAATTTCTAGATTTTTCTAGTTACGGAATTTCTACATTCGGTCGCCGCGCTCAAAGCCCGCGATAAAAGCTATGCAATAGCTTAAAAAATCATGGTACAACAATCAAAAAATTTTACCGTTCGCGTAAAAAAATTGCTAACTCAATTTTCAAGCCACGAGTCTCGTTCATTTTTCAAAACAAAATCTCATATTTGTATTTATTAATGAAAATAATCTCTGAGGAAGAACCTGTTTGGAAAAGGTTCGAAAGTACTAAGATTTTTTAAATAAAATAAAATTTTAACATCTATAATTGTTTATTTAATCGCCTTTTAAGTAAGCATTATTCATTTTATGTTAAAAGCAAGGCGAAATTTTATTCCGTCATATATTTTATATGCATTTAGAAGCTTTTTTATGAAATAGTTTTATGAATGAACAAATAAATTATTTTCCATACTGAAATTTAAAAAAATGAAAAACAAAACACAATAATCTGCGGAGGGGAATAGAATTTAACATATTCAAATATTATAATTCTCAAATTCTAATGTGTTAATTCTTAAATTTACAGAATGAAGATATACATTTATTTAACGGAATGGTTGTCTAATTAATAGTCTAATTTACTCTAATAAATTCAATACGAATTAATTAAAACTTTTAAAAAGATTTACGTTACAGTGTTTTCAGAAATTTTCCTTTTTGGTATTTAGCTAGTTAATTTTTAGAACTGAGATAAAATATATTACATTAAAATACGATTATGTGTTATAAAAAATGAAACATTTTTAGAGTAGGTGCATAATTAACTAAACGAAATATATACTAACAAATGTACGAAACTTAAAACTAGATAATTAGTCAGGAGAAATATACGCTATTAGAATAAATTATTTTATTTGAAAATTGCATAACATTTTAAAATAGTTGTATTAATTTATTATTGAGTTATAAATATAAATTTATTCATTACAAAGATTATGCAATAATATTACGCTACTGTATAAAAAGTAAATATGCGACTTGATTACATAAATCTAACAGACTAATATATGAGATTGAAGTATTTAAAAATATATTTAAGAATATTTTGTAATTTTAATTATATATTATTAAGAAGATTAAAACTTTTAATTGTCGCGTGACAAAAGTAAAAACAAAAGGATTTTTAAGTGTAGCTATTACAATCAAATATTAATCTATATACGAACAATTATTCAATTTAAATATCTTTCATGAATATATTTTTGTTATAGTTTAATCGAAAAATATCCTACTATTGAACCAGATGAATTATTTAGGGAAACATAAACAATAAATCATACTTTAAAGATAGAAAACCAACGATTTTAAATGCACAAATAAAGTATGAGAAGGTAGCAAATAGCTATTTCGAGATTCTTCATCAGTGCAAAACTCAGCGAGCTAAAAAATAGTAAAACTGAGCAAAGAGACAGAGAGACGCAGGCTTCTATACACGCTATGGGAACAACCCCGCCTAAAAAAAAAGCAACCAATGAGAAGAAAGCAGCCAAAAACAACTGGGTGGACAAGTAGCGACATCTATCGGAGAACAAGCAAAACAAAAACTAAAAAGGGAGTGAAAAAAAAGGTATTAAATTAAAGATTTCCAAATACTTGGAAAATAAGGAGTACTAGATAAGTCATTGACTAAGGAGTGAGAATTTTTTATGATGTGATAAGCTTCCCAAAAATCAAGATCAAGAATGGAAGGACATTTATGGATGATGGTGGCTGAAGAAAAGTTAAACTTATGTTGTGAAGACCAACAATGTTGAGCAATAGAGGAACATTTAAGCTCTTGATTTTTGACATACCTTTTATGTTCCATTAAACGAAATCTGAGAGCACGTTTAGTCTGACCAATATAAGAAATACCACATTGGGAAAAAATTTGATAAATACCCCAGTTATCTAAGCGATCAATGGGGTGCTTAAGTTTTGAAAAAGCAATTTTATTAACAGGAGAAAAAATAACATTGAAATCGAACCTTTTTAAAATTTTAGTAACTTGCTGATTGATTTTGGGGAAAAAAAGACAGAACAATAAAAGCATTGGAATTCGAATTAAAGTTTTTTCTTTCAGATTGGGAGGATTTTGTCAATTTTCTATGAATTGAATCTATAATATTAGGGGAATAACCACGATCAACAGCAATAGCTTTCAGATAATTAAGTTCATCACTGAGTAACTGAGGAGTTGAACAAATATTAAAAGTCTGGAAAACAAAAGTTTTAAAAGCCGCAACTTTCTGATTAAGAGGATTGGAAGAATATCTGTGAGGTGGAAGACAGACCGCAAAAGGTTTTCGAAAGACAGTAGTCTGAAAATTATCTTCATTGTGAATAACAAGAACATCTAGAAACGAAAGGCAATTGTTCGATTCAGTTTCAAAAGTAAATTGAATGCAAGAATCAATAGAATTCATGACAGAGAGAATATGATTTATATCTGAATTCACTTCAACTATAGCATATATACGTAACGAACATTGTACGGAAATTTTAAGACTTCAAACAATTTTATTTCAAAGTAATGCATGTACAAATCGCATAAAGTTGGACTAAGAGGATTACCCATAGCCAAATCGTCAATCATACGAAAGAAATTCCCCTTAAATACAAAAGTATTTTGAGATAAGCAAGCACGAGCTAGATGAACGAGCTCTTCGATTTCGAAAAAGGAAAAATGAAATTCACAGAGCCTTTTCTTGAGGCAATCTAAAGCACCTTCGACAGGAACATTAGTAAATAATGATTTAACATCAAAAGAAATCATTATGTGGCCTTGTGGCTTAGAACTATGAAGTTTCTTAGCAAATTCAAAGGAATTCTTAACAGTGAAAGAATTACTGCTTGAGAGAGGAGAAAATATGGAAACAAGATATTTTGCAAGTTTATAAGAAGCCGTACCGATACTAGAAACAATGGGTCTAAAAGGAATGTCAGGTTTATGGACCTTACATAAAGCATAAAACCTGGCACAATGAGCAATTGAAAGAATAAGAGACCTCTTTAATTTAGCAGGAATAATGTGTGAAGACTTAATGGCAGATTTGATAGTATCAATTTCATTAGAGAAAGAGTCTTTGTGGATATCCAAATAGGGATCATCATTAATTGATTTATAGGATTTTTCTAAATATGAAGACTTGTCAAGAACAACAATCTGACCACCTTTGTCAGCCTTAGTTACGATCAAATTTGGATCAGAACACAAACTTTTAAGACCATGTTTGACTGAACTATTAAGATTTGGCTGATAAACTTATTTATTTGCTATTTTAATAAATCATACGTCGAAAAAAAAACGTATGTAGGACTTCCCAATTCTGCACATTAACGACTTGACCATCAAGTATAAGGGCGAAATTGTAATGTTGCCTCTGTATTTTTTTTTATAATATTTAATAAATTAATTATTTTTTTAATAAAATTAACTCGTTTTTTCAACATGATATAAGAATGTTTATTACGTATGGACATATATGACTATAAAATATTAATCATAACGCACTACAAAACTGGACTATATTACTAGAATTAAAATTAATTTAAATAATTCTTCTACTGGAGTGAAACATACAGCATTGTGAACAGATATGTTACTTCGCGGCAATCAGGGAAAGATGAAAAAAAATTCCGAAAATTTAAGTAATGATATTTTTAATATAAGTTTAAAAATAACTGTAAATTTGAAATTCAGAAATTCAGACGAGGATAACGCATAGTGTGCAGAGAACCATAGGGTGTTAAAAATAAATTTCTTACTTAAAATATAAAAACCTAACAATTAAACAATTAATCGAGAAAAAGTCCGAGTACAATAAGAAGTAGAATTTGCGGAATAATAATGATTCTTTCTACGTATCCTGCGAATGTAAAAGATTTTTTTTATGAATCTCACCATACGTAAAATGATAATTAATTTAATGCATTAAAATAATGAAATCTTATAGATAAGAACAGTCTCACACAGTACAGGATTTTTTACGGCAGTTTTTCAGCTCTACGTAATTAGCTATAGCATCTACATTGCATAAACTCAGAAGCACGCATTGAATGTTCAACTGCATATGTCATGCAAATGTGATTATATATATATATATACATATATATATATATATATATAATATATATATATATATATATAAATATATATATATATATATATACAACAGTGCAGAATGATTTCCATCTATAAAATTACTTCCTTACTATCTTTGCTATCTCTAGCAATACTTGTACGTTCCAATTTTTGTTATTGTTGCATAGGCGCGCGAATACAGTTTAAAAAACTTTGCGCTACAGACATTTTCTGATAGACTTCGGATATAGAAATATATAACTTGAACTATAATATATGTAACTTCATAATAATAAAGGAGTTTTGTCTATCTCTGTATATTTGCATTATGTTAAAACGTGCGCATATATTAGTATTGCCCGATAATACTGCTGCACATCTGCTGTGGATAATGGCGCCCTAGATTAAGTGCCAAAAGCTTACTGCGCGCATCCTTTCTAAAAAGTTCGAGAGGCCTACTCTAACAAATATCCTCCTGAGTTACATATCAGATTGAGGCTTAATCAGCATGCTTCTCCAAAGCAAAAGCCCGGATCAATTTCAATAATGCATTTTCATTCTTTGATGATTTTATATTACTAACAATTTTATTTCTTGTATGAAAAGTGTGCCACACCAAATCTGGCAGCGTTTAGTTCACTTCGGACATTAAATATGAATGATCTTGCGATATTAAACATTGTAGTCTCTGTACATCGTTTGCATTATGTTAAACCGTGCGCATATATTAATACTGCCCGATAATACTTCTGCATATCAGCTCTGGATAATGGTGCTCTAGATTAAGTGCCAAGAGCTTACTGCGCACATCCTTTCTTAAAAGTTGGACAGGCCTAGTCTAATAAATATCCTCCTGAGTTACATAACAGATTGAGGCTTCATCAACATGCTTCTCCAAAGCAAATGCCCGGATCAATTTTAATAGTGCATTCTGATTCTTTGATGATTTAATATTACTAAAAATTTTATTTCTTGTATGAAAAGTGTGCCACACCAAATCTGGCAGCGTTTAGTTCACTTCGGACATTAAATATGAATGATCTTGCGATATTAAACATTGTAGTCTCTGTACATCGTTTGCATTATGTTAAACCGTGTGCATATATTAATACTGCCCGATAATACTTCTGCATATCTGCTCTGGATAATGGTGCCCAAGATTAAGTGCCAAGAGATTACTGAGCGTATCCTTTCTAAAAAAAGTTGGGAGGCCTACTCTAACAAATATCCTCCTGAGTTACATATCAGATTGAAGCTTCATCAACATGCTTCTCGAAAGCAAATGCTCGGATCAATGCATTCTGATTCTTTGAAGATTTTATATTACTAGCAATTTTATTTCTTGTATGAAAAGTGTGCCACACCAAATCTGGCAGCGTTTAGTTCACTTCTGACATTAAATATGAATGACCTTGCGATATTAAAAATTGTAGCTATCTCTACATTTTTTCTTGAATCTGTGGGTCAATCATAACATGCCTCTTCATTTAGTCAGTCTGTCTATGCTCTGCCATGTTTACATGAAGAAGAAAAGTTTTGTAAGTATGATATGCATGTGTAACGCACCCTGTGTTAAAAAAATCTCGTAATATTTCTTTCTGTTCTTCTTTTTTATTAAAAGCTTCATTTGCATCTATCACATTATATTTTGGTTTGTTAAAAAATAAAATGTGTTTCACTTTTAACATAGATTGATTTCCTGCATTGTTGTTCTGATTATTTTGAGATAATGAAACATATCTTTACAAAAGTAATTTGAACGAAATAAATGTATCTCGATCAAGATGCAAACGTAGTCCTTCCATTATCATATTTTCCTGAAGACGCCCGCAGGAGACGGCGCGAAACGTTGAAAGTTTTATCTTATTTTAATTGTACAAATGTATATTAAAATTCCTGTTTTGTGCACCACTGCGCAATGTGTTACTATTAGTTAAATTTTATGGTGCAACTGCCCTATAAATATTTATGAAATAAATGTAGTTCAAGTTGGTATTTTTCTGTCTCTATATCTGAGTAAGAAAATTTAAAATTTTAAAAAATATATATTTTTTTAAATACGGATTTGTTTAAGAAATAATATTAAAAATTTAAAAGTTGTGATGAATTGTTAAGTATCAGGAATTAATTATATAATAATATACATTCATAAAATTAAATTATGCTACTTTAAATATCACTCTAACTATTTCATTAATTTCTTTGCACTGTTAAAAACTTGAAACTTTTGTTGCATTGTCACTGTACCGCTTTTATAGAAAACGATTACTATGCATTAACGATCTATTATGGAGCACTCTGATTGGTTAAACTAGAGGTAATCTATAAAATCGGTGAAGTGATATATCGCCAATATTTTAAAATTTTAACCTTTAAATTTAGAATTTTAATTAATTATCTTATTCGATCTTATGATGTATAAACCTTGTTCAAAATACAATAATATTAAATACAAATATGTAAAATACACTGCGTTTCGTTATTTAATGATAATATTTTTTTTCATAGGTATGTTTTGCTATGTTTTAAAAAATGACACGTCTACGGTGTTTTTAACTGAAAGTTAAAATCAAAATATTTTAAATTAAAAAAAAATGTTTGATGTTTATTTTAATTCATTACACGTTACTTACACGCATCTCATAAATAGGTTTATTAAAATCTTAATAGAAATAATGAATATAACTATCATAGTATACATACTTTTTTTAAAAATGAATCCTTTCTACATTAATGTCAAAATTCTCAAAACTTTTTGTTTCATTCATGTTTGTCTTATTTAAACTGGATATTAAAACTGTTTTTGTTTACATGACTAAATTATAAATTAAACAAAAAAATCATTTTTTATTCAAAATGAAAATCTATTTCGTATTTTACTATGAATAGAAATTTATATGAAGCATTCCGAATTTTTCATCCCAGTTTGAATGGATACTTTCTGGTCAAAATAAATTTAGATCATCTTTATCCGCAATTGTAATAATAAAGATTTCATGTGCAATTACGTACCCATCATACGTAGTATAGGGTAAATCTTACAATCGTTTTAAAAATCGATTTTTTGACGGATTTACACGTTTCAGACACTAGACATTTCGAAAAACATATTAAAAAAATTGCCTGCCATCTATCTGTGTGTTAGTCAATATCTAAACGCTCTATATCTCGACCAAATTGAGATAAAGCCTTGATCATTGGTGTTTGCTTACTATATAATAATGGGAAGAAGTTTACTGAATATCAGTAACATCGATTATCCAGAATTATTTTTTTCTGACTCTCGAAATATTCGTTCTGATGAAAGTTAAATATAAATTTTAGAATTTTTTTTTTTTTAAAGAGTGGATGAACAAGACAATAAAATAATATAAATTTTGCATAAAGCACGAAGTTTATCGGATAATTGGTTGCCGAGATATTTGTAATCCTATTTTCCACACTTTAAAATTTTTCATGACCCTGTACTTCATTCAAATTTCTATTCAAAGATATATTTTAATTATATGTAGAACGCTTAATTTAACGCAGTAAACTATTAGTTAATATGATTATTATTTTGGAGCTATAAGGATGTTTCTTTTAAGCAATTTGGTACTACTAGAAAAGTTTGGCGTTTTATATAATTTCTCGAAATCGGTTCATCAGCAATTTGTTTATAGAACATTACTATGTGTTAAAAATCTTTAAATACACATTTCAATTTTAATTAGGATTTGCGAACATTTCATAAATTGTTTGCATATGTTTCATTTTCAAATTTGATATGTTTCATATACATGATGGTTAAGTATTACAGTGGCCACTCAGCGAACACCTTTTATTTCTATGTAATAAAATTGTTTTCTGAGAAATAATAAAAATATCAAACATTAGAATTTATCTATATTTTTAAAAAGTATATTATTGTTTATGTAAAATCCATGTGTTTTTTTTTTAAATTTCGATTCCATTATCAAACATTCATTAAAGTAACATGGTCAGAGATTTCTTTAATTGAATGAAAAACGTTTAAAAATTAACTGTACATATAATTTACCATAAAGAGTAAAATGCATAAATAGGAACATACATAATATGTTTAATATTCTATTATAAATTAATTATTTTAATATTTAAGAAAGCATCACACTCAAGCATCCACACTAGAAATTCCTGCATAGCGCCATAGTTCTTAATATATAATAGTGTTAGTCTTAATCAAAATATTATACAAAAGTATCAAACCCCCTCATTAAGTTTGTTTTAGAATACCTTACAATTCCAGTTGAATACTTTTCTTTCAGCCATGGTATATAAAGGAAATAATCGAATATTGAAAAGTTTGGTTTCAATATTTATAGTAAAACCTTAATTTTGAATTGTAATTGAAAAAAAATTAACTGAATGTAACTCTAAATCCTTTTAAAAATTCCAATACACAAAACAATCAAAATAAATAACTTAAGATAAAAGACCTTGTCAGGATTAGTCATCATTTTTATCTTTCACAAGACGTAAAAGTCCAATTTAGTCTGATTATTTTTTGAAGAAACGGTTTCCTTTTGATATGAAGAATTGATTGCATGTACTGTCGTCCCGTCCCACATAGCATGCATGTTCACAGTGACGTCACAGTGATGTCACTGTGAGTCACTGTGGTCACGTCACATCTGTGACCAAAATGCCACCCCTCAGTGACGTCACATTGTGACTGAAATGTGACGTCACATCTGTGACCAAAATGCCATCTCTCAGTGACGTCACATTGTGACTGAAATGTGACCTTCTTAGAATTTATTATTAGTTTTATTATTAGTTATTATTTATTTATTATTCTTTTTATTTCTATAACTCCCCTCCCCTCCCGCTCCTTTTTTTTTAAGAAGATACTATGTATGTTTGCGTTTGATACAAGTAATGGTAATGATTAAAAAAAATTATATTACCATTAAAGCTATTATTTTTACTTTATTAAAACCTAAACAATGTTTTATCCAATAATATCTAATTATGAACTTTATTATTATTATTTAACAATTTGCTTTAACTTGAATTGTTTTGAAACTAATAAAAATAAAAAGTAAAAATACACTTAAAAAAAGACATTCTCATAAAACTATTCGTATTTAACTTCCGAAGCTGTTGCGCAGAAAAAGAAAAAACTAAACGGTCATGCGCATAGGAAATGAAAATCGTTTGCAAACGAAAGAATAAATAAACGTAAACAGAAATATTTTAAATTGATGATAGACGCAAGAAGTTAGTTGGCTGGAATTTATGGCAGTTGTGAGTAGTTGCATATTGACACGGATTTAACAATTTAAAGAAGAATGTCCACTACAGGTCTTCCAAGCGGCAAAATATAAGTCCGAGAAAGTTAATGGGGCTTTGACTGTTAAAATAATTTGGTCTTTGCCACTTTAATTATTATCGGATTTAGTTAGTGCAGCAATAATAACTAGAACGAATGACTTCGATGGAAAAAAGGTATGGAAAATATTATTTTTAATGGTTGCTTTTTTATTATTATTGTTCTGAGAACGATTTTAATTACATTGTCAAAAACATGCTATAAAACATCAATGCTTCATTAACTTAATAAAGTCTAATGCATTCATTATTTATTTTGTTGTCATAAAGAACTTGATTTTTAATAATTTGGATTAGGTTGCTACAGGTAGTGATTTTAATTGCATTCTAATCTGCGTTGTTTCCTTTTTTAAAATATCTGGTTAAAATAATGTGTTTCCATAAACATAAAATCATATGATAGTAAATTATAATAAATCGATAATATAATTATTAAACATTTAAAGATAATTATATTTTGTAATAAAGAAGCTTTTTTATGGAATAAAATTATTTACAAACATCCTTTTTTAATTTTTGTATTAAGTAATCTTCTGAAACATTTCATAATTTTATTTTAAAAAATTGTATCTGCTCAGAAGAGGAATTTATAAGAGAACGAGAAGAACTATTAAAAGAAATCGTAGATGTTTGATATTAAAAAAAACAATTATGTTAATGATTGTTTAATGTATTTTTCAACTTGTGAAATGTTATAAAATTTCTGAATGGATAGTCATCGTGGGTGAAAACGTTTCAGTTGTAAATATTCTTATTGGAATGTTTTCAGAAAGAACTAGAAGTTTGGATGAAAATTTGGAAGTTACGCAATCGATAAGAATTTAAACATGATTGAATTTAAAACAAATGACGCAAATACTTGAGCGGTATGAAGCTAAAATGTAATAACTGTATTTTATTATTAACTTTTCATTTCAGAAACTTTTATTATTTCCTTTCCTGAATAATTTTACAGAGGTAAATTTCAGAATATCCATTATATGTAGTATAAGTGAACATCGTGATTAAAGTGGGTATTATAAATACTCTCTAATACTATAAATAAAATATTAATAATTATGATTAACGTATTTGTTGTTCTAATTTATGTTTATCGTCGGAATTTTTATTAGATAGATGTGTCTGTGATGGATAGCCTTGCAGTAATGGATAGCCCCTTAATATTTTTTGTTTATTAATATACTAATAAATATTTAGCTTTAATTTTTTCCATAATTACTCTTTGCATGTTTTAATAATATTTTAATATTCATAGAAGACAGTATATGAAGACAGTTTGTGATTATTTTTTTATTTGTGACAAATTTGTCACTTACTTTGTGACGGTGACAGCATTACTAATGTTGTGAAGTCACACTGGGACACAAATATACAGTTATGAACATTGTTATGTATTGTAAAATCACATCTATAATTTTATTATACTTTGGCAATACATCTCAATTAAAACTTGGGAGCTGCTATAAAAAGTATGTACCAAAAGAAAGTTACCGATCAAAATGCCATGCAAACTTTAATCTTTGTTACATATTTTTTTTCTGTGGCAATAAATGAGAATATTTAAGACAACTGAATATTCGATCTATTAAAATTATTTCAAATTTAGCAATTTGTTTTTCTAATAAGCATTAAAATTATCAAAGAAACACTTCCTTTAAGGTGCAACACTAGTCATAGAAAAAGACCCGGATGATAATATAAAGTCCGTGGCAGCGTTCTTTTCAAATATCTCGCTCACATTTTAATATTTTTACATGATTTTTTTTGCATAGCATAGCTGAAGACGATCTATAAGCGGCCTAGTTTTTACTTTTTTGATTTTGGTTTCAGTTTTTAAAAAAAATATTTAAATTTCAAAACCGGTTTAAACCGGTACTGATATTGAAACTATCAAAATATAAAATATATGCAAGTAAAATCGAAAAAGTATAAAAAGAATACTGCCCAGTTAAACTGATGGCATTGAGCTCACAGGCTACGCATACTAATTGTACATTACAGCCTTATATTTTCAAGGGTTAATTCCGTTCGAAAAAGAAATTAAGAAGGGGAAACAGCTCTCCCCTTTCCCCTTTTTTATACTTAATCATTGAACCTCCTAAACTATCAAGGACATGCTTTATCATATAAAAAATCTAGATCCAAAATTCAGAGCAAATCGGATAATTCTTAATAAAAACCCATTTAGCATTTGTATAATTTAAGAGGAGTTATCCCCCTCTTTTATACTTAACTATTAAACTTCCAAAAATATTCAGAGATTTGAACGAAATCTGACAATTCTGCTTGAAAAACCCATTTATATAAATTAAAAAAAGGGGCATTAGAACCCCCGTAAGTGGATTGGATATTTTTATCACGAGTTATCGCGTTACGTACGAACATACATACAGAACGGGCGGGCACATAAGCTCTCAGGCTATGATAGCCTGTGAGCTAAAAAACTAGGCCCGTAGTAGATCGTCCTCAGCTTCCTATGCAAAAAACATGCAAAAATATTAAAATTTGAGCGAGATATTTGAAAAGAACGCTGCCACGGACTTTATATTATCATCCGGCTCTTTTTCTGTGACTAGTGTTGCATCTTTAAGGAGTGTTTCTTTGATAATTTTAATGCTTATTAGAATAAAAAATTGCTAAATTTGAAATAATTGTGATAGATCGAATATTCAATTGTCTTAAATATTTTTATTTATTGCAACAGAAAAAAAATGTATCAAAGATTAAAGTCTGCATGGCATTACATTTTGATCCAGTAACTTTCTCTTCGAACATTCTTTTTATAGCAGCTCCCAAGTTTTAATTGAGATGTATCGCCAAAGTATAATAAAATTATTGATGTAAGTGATTTTACACTAAATAACATTGTTCATAACTGTATAATTGTGTCCCAGTATGACTTCGCAACATTGACAATGCTGCTACCGTCACAAAGTTAGTGACAAAATTTGTCACAAATCAAAATATAATCGCAAACTGTCTTCACAACCTTGTCACTATCGTCACAGAATAGTCACAGTTTTAATGACAATTTTGTCACAAATGACACATTTTTCACATTTTGGTCACATCGTGACGTCACAAAGTGGTCACAATGTGACGTCACAAACGAGCTCTAAAACGGCCATAACGACTTCACATTTGAGTCACTGTGACTTCACATCGACGTCACGTGACGTCACATCGACGGTCACAAAGTCACAATGTGACTTCACTACGACGTCACCGTGACGTCACCATGTCTTACGGGGTAAGACATAGTGACGTCACTGCAACGTCGTTGTGAAGTCACATTGTGACTTTGTGACCATCGATTGTCGATGTGACGTCACGTGACGTCGATGTGAAGTCACAGTGACTAAAATGTGAAGTCGTTATGGCCGTTTTAGAGCTTTTTTGTGACGTCACATTGTGACCACTTTGCGACGTCACAATGTGACCAATTTGTGAAAAGTGTGTCATTTGTGACTACTTTGACATTAACATTGTGACGAACTGTGAAAATTTTTTTAGAAAGTCACATCTTAGTCACATTGTGACGTCACTGAGTGGTGGCATTTTCGTCACAGATGTGATGTGACCAAAGTGACTCACAGTGACGTCATTGCGACGTCACTGTGAACATGCATGCTATGAGGGGTATCACGCTAAAAGAAAAATTGCTTACGTTAGTTTCCATTCACTTTAATACGAAAAAGAAGGGTACTTAAAATCTTATTGTTTTAG